>JARBWK010000003.1:80193241-80910622 GCA_030556195.1 Anolis apletophallus
GAATGAGTGATAGAGAGTGAGACATAGAAAGACACCGACAGAGGCACACAGAGAAAGAAATAGAGAGAAAAACAGACAGAGAGCTACAGACAGACAGACAGAGGGAAAGAAACAGAGACAGAGTGAGAGAGAGACAGAAAGAGACAAATAAATAGAGAAAGGCAGAGAGATCCATACAGATAGAGAGACAGATCGATAGACAGACAGATACAGAGAAAGGTAGAGATACACAGAGAGCGAGACATAGAGAGATAGACAAACACAGACAGACAGAGATAGAAAGACAAAGAAAAACAGAAAGAGATAGATAGATAGAGATAGATAGACAGAGAATTGCATATGGCACAACAACGTGTGCCGGGCTCAGCTAGTTATATATATAAAACACATACATTTGTGCATTCTCCACACCTTGCATTATACACACACACACACACACACACACACACACACATATATATAATGCAAGGTGTGGAGAATGCACAAATGTATGGCAGTGTAATACTATAATTACAGCAAGAAGGGTGATGTTTCAGATATGTATATATATACACACACACACACACACACAACATATATAAACTCTAACTATTGCATAATATAAACAGCACTAAAATAAACAAACACCACATAGTGCAGAGAAAGATAATATGATTTATTCTTCCTTAATCGGATATTATAACCAATATATATTTGAACTTCCATTATATGTTATATTTAGGTGCATCTACACTGCTGAATTAATGCTGTTTGACATTATTTTAACTAGTATGGCTCAACACAATGAAATCGTGGGAGTTGTCATTCAGTGCAGCATCAAAACACATTGACAGAAAAGGCTATCGACCTTGTAAAAAGACAAATCCCATGATTCCCTAGCATTGAGCCATTGCACTTAAAATGATTTAAAGCAGCATAGTATAGATGCACCCTGAGATACATTTCAACTAACTGCATATCTATATCTATATCTATCAAAAGCCCAAGTTGCAATGCATCCCAATCTTGTCTTCATAAAAGTAGTAAGCATGGCTCAGTCCTTCTTAAAATTAACTAGTATTTTTCTCCTTGATCAGCAATGTCAGTTTTGGAGATTTTTTTTTTTGTTCGAATCAGTGCCAAAGAAGGCCAAGGTGGGTTTGTCAGCCAATAAAGTCATGGCAACCGTTTTTTGGGATGCACGTGGTATAATCCACATTGACTACCTTCAAAAGGGTAAAACAATCAATGATGAATATTATGCCGACTTATTGGGTTGATTTAATGAGGATTTGGAGAAAAAACGACCGCATTTGCCCCAAGATAAAAGTTCTTTTGCATCAGGTAAATGCAAGGGTGCACACATGTTTCTATGGCAACAATCCATGAATTGGGATATGAATTGCTCCCTCATCTGCCCTATTCTCCGGATTTAGCCCTGAGTGACTATTTCTTGTTTCCAAACCTGAATAAATGGCTCAGTGGAAAGAGATTTGATTCCAACAATGAAATCATCTCACAAATACCTATTTTGATGACCTCGACAAATTTCTTGGAAGGGATAAAAAAAAATGGAGAAACGTTGGACAAAGTGTATAGAGCTCAAAGGAGACTATGTTGAAAAATAAAATGCTTTTTAAAATCCAAAAACCTGTGTTTTATTCAAAAAGTCATGGACTTATTGACCCGCCCTCGTATTATACAAAACATACCATGGTTGGGTAGGATTACATCCTCAGAAATATTTTATGGATCAAGCTACACAGAGAAAATAAAAAAAACCCAATTTATCTCTGGATGTTTCAAGAATTTAATTATCCCTAAACAGTCACTTTCTCCTGACAGTCAAGAAGACCTGCTATGCTTTTGCTCTCTTTCCTTCTGAAGGGGTTTTCTTTGCTGAAGCCTGGCACCCTTGGAACTGACAGACAACCAGCTGGCATCGAGATTTAATGAGCAAAATCAAGCTCATGCCTATTTGGTTTATTAAGTAACCAAATTATGATGAAAATCCTTAATTGAAAGCACATATTTCCTGTCATTTAATGGGTAGCATAACAAAGCATTCCCTTTTGCTCTGGAAGAAAGTTAGGCTAGCAATAGACAGTAGTTGCCAAAAACATGGGATGTGTCTTGAGATTAGCTACACTCTGTACACTCACATTTCTTTTCTACCACTTCTGGCTCCCTCCCTCGACATACTTAACATGATTTTAAAACAGTACAAACCCTTTACAATCCTGTTTATTAGCAATTAAATGACTGATCCATTTTTCTAGATCCCATCTGTTACAAGGGGAGGGTCATCTATTGATGCAGCTCGACTATGGAATTAATGCATATCATGACTCATGCTATGTAATAATGGGATTTGCAGTTTGGTGAGGTACCAGCACTCTTTCAGCAGAGAAGGTGATTACATAATGGCAACGGTGATGGCAGTTAAAGTGGTGTTGAACTGCATTAAATGTACAGTGTAAATATACTCTATAACACTACTTCTTAAACTCTGGATCCTTGATGTTAGAGTCATGAAAAATTTAGCAACAGTGAAGGGCTTCTGAATGCCACCTAGATATCTACATAAATCTTTTAGCAACAATTTATTTTATTTACTATTTATTTACTTCATTTATATTCCGCTCTTCTCATCCCAAAGGGGACTCAGAGTAGATTACAGTACATATACATTGCAGACAATCCCTGCGGTTTTTAACATACTGTATATACATATATTGACAAACATATACGAATAAAGATGAACACGAACAAAGACGAACAAAGGCAATTTTTCAAGTAAACTTGTGACAAACTTCTGGCCACCAGGGGGAGCTCACGCACTCCTCTTCTCTCTCAGCGTTTTCCAGCTTCCCTTGTTGTTCTTTCGCATTCCTTTTTCAGCGATTCCTGGAGTTCTTAATGGGCTCATAAATCAGTCAAAATTTGCCTCCCCACTTAATGTGGTACCTTTATCTCCTACTTGACAAATGAACTGTCTTTCGGGCTGCAAAGGTTGACAGCAGGCCACAAACTCATGACCTACAGGTCAGAGAGATCTTATGCAGCTGACACTTAGCCAGCTGCGCCACTTCCCAAGTCAGGGTGAGCACCTGCCATTAGCCCCAGCTCACCTGCCAACCTACCACGTCGAAAGCAGAAATGCAAGTAGATAAAATAGGTACCGCTAATAAAGGCGTCCTTAAGGGCACTGATCAGAGGAAAGCTCCTTGGCATGGAAGATGGAGTGACAGCACCCCAGCCCTGGTGGCCAGAGTCAAGCACACCCTCCAAGATGCCAGAAATAAGATGGGAAAAGCTGCCTTTAACCTCTGTTTGTGTTGTCTGTCTTTGTTAATTGCATGATTGGCATTGAATGTTTGCTGTATGTGTGTTCCATAAGCCACTCTGAGTCCCCTTCGGGGTGAGAAGGGCAGGGTATAAATACTATAAATAAATAAATAAATAAATGTATTCATTGATTTATTATAGTTGTTTGTTTTATTCCTATAACTGTTTAATATAGCTATATTACCCGGGGTCACAGAAAAGTTTTGGGGGACCAAAAGGAATGACAAATAGGTTTAAGAAGCCCTGCCTCATACCAAGTTTATCTTAGATTCAACTTTGGGCAAAGCTGCAAGAAAGAATTTAAGTTTACTTAATTTTGTGGAAGGTCATCAAATTTTATACTTTATATTGTTCCAGTAGGTGCCATGATTTCATTCTGAATGTCATACATGTGTCATAACAAGTGTTTTAAATTTAGGTTGGTATCTTTGAAAAGATTGCGGCTTCATATTTAAAGGACTCCAGTGATTAAGGAAGATGTTGGGACTCCAGTGATTAAGGAAGATGTTGGGACAGTATCCTGAGATATAAGAAGCTGAAAAGATAATCTTGCGGATCAAATCTACTATTATCAAAAGGTTAATAGCATGAAAAGAGGTGTATTGAAAAAGGTCTTCACCATAACTAATTTTCTGTTTCATCTCCTCAAGCACCATTATTGCCTTGATCAATGGGATAACGTCTTCACCCTTTCCTTGAATTGGATTCAAGCACATATTAAATAGGTTTTACCTTGGGAAATACAGAAATCTGTTCCCTTTAATGGGTTTCCTCCCACCCTATTTATCACTTTATATTGAAGAGGCTTTCGCTGGCATTTGCTTTCCCCTGTTTTCATTTACAAGAGAAGCACTACTGTCGCCAAATTAATCTGGAATCCACTTTATTCTCCATCCCCTTCCAACTCATTACCGAGATCTGCTCTTGAGAATCTTCACAGCTGCTGTGCAGGCTATACAATACATGTCTCTTTCCATTTATTTCCCCCTATGGAAATACTTTAATTTGTGCTATTTTCTCCCTGGATCCATATACTTTTTTGACAAAATGTAAGAGAGGGAAGTTTAATTGGTAGTTTTACCCATAACCTTTAACAACTTTGGTCCAAAACTACAGTAAATACTACAGAGACACATCTCCCACATCCTTGCATATATAGAGATGTATTTATTTAGAATATTTATACCCTGCCCTTCAATCCCCAAAAGGCTCCCAAGGTGATTTTAAAATGGTTTATATAACAGTTTCTGCCCATAGGCTTACATATCACCAACTCCATTATTTTAATCTAATTACATCTTTTGAGTGGTCTCCTCAGAGATTACCACTCCAAGCATAATCTGTGTGCATACAGTTATGTACTAGCTAAGCCAGAACTCCAGCAGGAAACGTTTTAGATTCATTTCTTCTTAAGTGTGCTACTTTTCTACATTGCATTTTATACAGTGGAGCATATACGTATAATTTGTTGGAGCATGCAAGGAAACAGTGAGTGTGTCAACTGTAAAATAAGATGCATGAAGCTGATTGGTTGGGCAATGCCCGAGGTGATGGCTGAGCCTGGGACTTTTGGTTATTGTTACATTTTTGTTCAGGCTTGAGACATGCAGATGCTCAGAGAGATGGAAAAGCGGGGAGACAGAATTTAGCTGTTGCTTCATAAGCTGCTGAAGGAGTTTATTATCTACATCAGGGGTGCTCACACTTTTTCAACATGCGAGCTACTTATAAAACAACCAAGTCAAAATGATCTACCTATCCACTACAAAAATGTAAAACATATAACTATTTTCAAATTTATTAAGGATTCTTTGTATGTACAATGTATGTTGATGTACCTTGCATAACTGAATAAGACAATATTGCACGACACACATAATAAATAATGATCGGGGAGCGCAGCTCTGCAGGACTACAGTTCCCAGAACCGCAAGTAAGCACACGAGAAATCTCGCGAGAGTTGCTTCCGTGACTTGAAATCTTGAAACCTCTTCCGCTGCAATTGACCAGTACTGCCTCCACGATCGACCAGTAGATCGCAATTGATGTAATGAGCACCCCTGATCTACATGGACAAAGAAAGACCATTTTAAATCCCTCATAAAAGGACATTATATGAGTTGATGCAACTGATCACACTGCACGTATGTTGTTCTGAACCAGGAAGAGTAAACTACTTGTTCTTTACTGTTCACCTACATGGCATATTTTCTTTCTCTGGCAAGGCAGTGTGTGAGCTGATCAAACATGAACTACATGTGGTTTATTTTACATTTTTTACACACAATTCCCCAATCTTGAGGACAGTCTCAAGATTGCATCATTTGAGCCTTATATGTACATCAAGGATGTTAAACTCATTTTCATTGAGGGCCACAACAGTTTTGTAATTGCCTTCAAAAGGTCATTGAATCTATGGATACAGAGGACTAACTATAATTCTTTTACATAGTGATTGGTACTCTTAATTTTTAAGCAATTTGAATCCCCAGACGTTAGTGAACAACAACTCCCTCCACTTTTGATTATCTCTCATGTGGACTGGGGATAATGGGAATTGCCACCCAATAGCATATGTGGTTCTGAGGAAAGGTTAAAGGCTATTTTAAAGTCAGACATCATATCCATAAGGTCCATATCTAAATCCAAACTCCACTATCCTGACTAAAGAGAACAAACTGCAGCCTTCCAGGTGTTACTGTATCACAACTCCCATCAGTTCTAGTCATGATGTCTAGTGGTGAGGAACACAGGAGTTCTAGTCCAGCTTCTGGAGGGCCACATAAAACGAAATGGAGGCCATTGAGTTTATGATAGGTGACGTATATCAACTATTTGTTGTAGCTCAGCAAGCGGCTGAGGATTTTTCTGATGTTTCAGAGGATGAGAGGATTGGTGGGATTCCAACTGAGATGTCTGGGAGTGATCAGGGAAAAAAATGGAGGCAGATGAAGATTCCAGTGCTCATTACCAGGCAACAGAAAGTGTAAGTTCCTTTGAGAAATGGCCTTGGGCCAATGTGGAGTTTTCTTAGCAAACTATATTAGGCCTGAGAAGGGAAGGGGGGAGAAGTACACAAACGCACTATTCCCAGGGAATCCAGCATAAGACGTTGAAGGCCTGGGATGTTCAGCATGATCTCATGGGTACCCAGACGGGCTTAAATTAAATTGTTTGGGTTTCAAGCTCCCAGAGGAGACAATGTTGTCTGTTCTCAAGTTCACGATTCAAGTTTCCTGTTCTAGTTCATGCCTTTGCGCCTTGAAGGGTTTGCCTTGGAAGAAGCTCCTGTTTTCTGGTTTATGAATTCATGTTTGCAGAACTGCTGTGGATTTTGGTTCTCTTGACTATAGGTACCTTGTCATTTTTAGATTATTGCTATTTATTTATTTTCTATTCTACTGACTTATGGAAACTTCCTTTCCCTCCTTTTTACCTGCTTTCTTTAATAAACATGTTTAGATAGTACTTCTGGACTATGGTGTGGTGCTGGATGAAAATGTATTTCATTGCCAGAGTGCAACATTACTGTTCTGCTATAGGTAAAAGCACTGTGCAATCTTACACTCAACATATTCACAAATGTGAGCAATGGCTAGGTGAAGTGCAAGTACAATTGCCATGTGGTTCTACTAATAGCTATTCAGAAGTCCCATCTACACTGTCATATAATCCAGTGTCTGAATGCAGATTAACTGCAGTGAACTCATGTGTGGGCTCATACAATGCAGTTCAATGCAGTTCATCTGCATTCTGAAACTGGATTATATGGCAGTTTAGATCCAGCCAAAGTGAGAGTAACCTATGTGTGTTTTCCCCAGACTGAATGACAGCTAAAATAAAATGCTTTTCCATGTGAGCAGAAGACACTCAATCCAGGAGCCACTAAACCATAAACCTATCAGGGCTTCCCTCCTTTCTCCACCATTTTTAGAAAGTAATATGCTATAGAAGGCACGGCCTCAGCTGCTCGGATGCTGCAAGGAAAATGTTTATTAATAAATAATATTTATACCAGATCAATATTTAATAATTTGGATAATATTTTCTCCATGTATAATTTATCAGATGTATTATTTAGTTTTCTATTGATTAAAAATTTATCTGGCATTCACTTCTCAAAGTCAGGGTACGTAGGTATTAAAATATGTAATTATTAACATTTGTTTCTTCAGCATCATTTGCAAGCATTTCTGCCTTTGTGCTCCTCATGTTCATTGACCTGGCCATTCATTTAATACAATGCAATTTTTCCTCATGCAACCATTTCTATATTGTACTCCCTTTTGGAGGCCAAAGGACACAAATTGAATCTGCATGTGCTGATGTACTTGCATCATTCTAAATTTAGCAATCATTGCTAAAATTTAAATAGAAAGAAAAAAACTGTTCACCCAAATGGATAAGATGTGACCTGGGGGTATGTTGCTTGCTCTACTTCCTTTCCAGGAGCTGATAGGTAACTTTAACACCTCTACTTTCCCATCGTCTTATGTTATTTATATCTTTAAACTGGACTTGGACTAGATCGCCTATCAAACAGAGCCCTTGAAACATAGGACTGTATGTGTAGGAGGAAACATTCTTATGCTAAATATCATGTTTTCTCCCAAGGCCTACTTCCAATTACTGGTTGAGCATCTCTTATCCGGTGTTCTGAAATCCGAAGTAATCCAGATGGGTGACTGAGATAAAGACACCTTTGCTTTTTGATGACTCAATATGTGCCTCTAAAAATAAATAACACATGGAACAAAATCAACTTTTGTACATGGCATTCATTGACCTTGCAAAAGCCTTTGGCCTTGTGAATAATAATATTCTCTGAGCCCTGATAAATTTGTGAATATCCTGTAGTTCCACAATGATGGCAATAGTCTTGGACAGTGATAGTTCACAAAGTGATCCATTTAAGGCAAGGTCAGGTGTCAAACAAGGATGTGTTATTGCCCCAACTTTATTCTCCATCATCATCACTATGATTCTGCACTTTGTTGACGGGACACTTCCCACTGGTGTGGAAATTTCATATCAGACAGATGGCAAGCACTTTAACTTCAGCAGGCTGAAAACCAAAAGTTAAGGTCACAACAACTTATGTTATAGAACCCCAATATGCTGATGATAATGTAGTCTGTGCTCATTCAGAAGACGATCTATAAGTCACTTTAAACACTTTTGCAGAAGCATAGGAACAGCTTGTTCTCTCACTGAATAGCAAGAAAACCAAAGTGCTCTACTAGCAAGCATCAATCAAACCCTCTGCAATGCCTGAAATAAAGCTTTATAGTATAAACCTAGAAAATATTGACCATTTCCGCTACCTAAGCATCCACGTCTCCACTAAAGTTGACTTTCACATCAAAACCACCCTTGGTTATAGCAGAATATTGTCAAATTGGTTTTATTGCTTGTTTTATGTGTCCTGTTGGTTATTGATATGTTTTATGATGTAATTCGATATGCTGTAAACTGTCCCGAGCCAGTCGGAAGGGACGGTATACAAATCGAAATAATAAATAAATAAATAAATAAAAAATACAAGACTGAGCAGTCACTTCCAGACCCACTGCCAAGACTCTATCCTCGGAAGACAATCAAACTTAGCCAAGTGTGATTGTCCATAGTAATAATAGTACTAAAAATGGGATGCTATTTTGCAGATTTTTTTCTCCAATTGTTATCCATTGTTGAGTAGCTGTAGTCTCTACCTGCATATATAATGGATTTACACAATGTGGAAGACATAAAATGGTGATTACACTGTATTAATCTATTTGTGAAGTTTGCTTTCAAAAGATTCCCCAAAATGAAAAGTGAGTTAAAGTTGATGGTATGTTGTTGGCTAGGAGTACATTATGATGACTCAATGTGTGCCTATAAAATAAAAAAATACTGTCAAATCACTTCAGTACAGAGCTTGGAAAACTGCATTTTATAGCAAAAGAATGCATATCCTGTCGAAGGCTTTCATGGTCAGAATCATTGGGTTATGTGTTTTCTGGGCTGTATGGCCATGCTCCAGAAGCATTCACAACCTCTGAGGATGCCTGCCATAGATGCAGGTGAAACGTCAGGAGAGAATGCTTCTGGTTCATGGCCGTTCAGACCGGAAAACATACAACAACCCACATTTTTTTCCTGTAATTATGTAATTTAATTCCTGTAAAATTTGTTCATATGGATTTGGAAATAAGCTCCATATTTGGTGGCTCCGGGGTCACCTTTCTCTCCCAAGGACACTCCAGGGGCATCGACTTAAGAATTGGGAATACCAGAAAGCAGGCTGAAAACCAAAACTAAGGTCACAACAACTTATGTTATAGAACCCCAATATGCTGATGATAATGTAGTCTGTGCTCATTCAGAAGACGACCTATAAGTCACTTTAAACACTTTTGCAGAAGCATAGGAACAGCTTGTTCTCCCACTGAATAGCAAGCAAACCAAAGTGCTCTACTAGCAGATGAATTTCCACTTCTGGTTTTGGAAAAAAAGGTATTCTAAATGATGCCACATCATCTTTTTTAAACAATGAGCTGTAATTTTTGTCAGAAAAAGAATGTTCTTGAAGGACTATATCTGAGCTATAAAACAGCCAGGGCTGGGTGAGATGTGGTCCGAAACAGCTCTTGGGTCTTACTCTGATCTGGCCTGCACACGAGAAAGAAGAAAAGCCTGCCAAACAAAAGCCTTCAGTGGAAAACAAGAAAAGTTATAATCATAGCTAGTGGACAACCCCACTCGCAGCAAAACTATTGAAGAATGTATATTGCCTCAGGGAAATTAAATAAAATGCTCTTTTCATTTTCTCTCCCCACAAAAAGGCCATGAAAGTTCAAGAGGCACATAAGTATAATATTTCATACTTCCTATAATATATGATAGATGATGTTCAAGCAAGCCAGGTACTTTTGGGCATCATTAGAGAACCAAAGGCTGCTTTTCATAAATAGGAAGCAATGTATAGCTGACAGCAAAGAAAGAATGGGACAAATAGAGGAGAAAATGCCCATAATGATGTCTATTGCAAAATAATAGCTTCTGAAAGAAATGAACAGTAACAACTCAGCAACTAGAATGATTGACGAACTTAGCTTAACTCTTCTCTGGGAATTTTCTTTCAAAAAATAGTATATAGTGTTTAAGTGTGGAAAGGTGAATGTGATACCCTTGAAAAACATTAATGCAGTGTTTTTACTTAATTGTTTATTTATTTATTTACTATATTTATATACGGTCTTTCTCACCCCTGGAGGGACTCAAGGCAGTTTACAACATACTAATGGAAAAAAATTCAGTTCCAACATACAGTACACAAAAAATCATAATAACTAATTACTACACATAACTATGAACTTAAAATAAATTAAAATCATTAAACATAAGACATACATAAAATTTAAACATTTAGACAAGCACAAAATAATTGCTACTATCCCTCACACAGACTCAGGTCCAAAAAAGGCTGAAGTGTAACTGAGAAAGAATGCCATTTTCTCTCTTACCAAAACACTGAAATTGCCTGACATGTTAAGAGCAGGTGGTAGAGAGAAATCAGTAATTTTGATAACTGTGCAGACATAAGTGCCATAAAAGAAACTACCTGATTCTCGTTATTCCAATATAAACCTGCCATATGAATTGTGTGCTTATTATTTAAAATCTACTAAAGGAAAATGTTTCTAAAATCAATGTAATTTTCCCCTTTAGTAGAGAGGAGTGCTTATTTTTTATTACTAAACAATAAACCAGACTGAATTCAATTGGACTTATTGTAAAGTAAGGACATTGCAGACTGGAATCTAAGCTTCTGGGGCAGCACCGAGTGAAATCTTCCAAATTACTTCAAAACTTCATTTCATTTTGCAATAACTTTTCCTCTCACTAACACCACCTGACGACAGAGCTGAAAAAATGAGACACAGTCATGATGTGACAGAAAAGAACAAGATGTAATTGCAAAAGAAAAAGGTGTGTGCGTTAAATATATAATAATAATAATAATAATAATACTTTAATATTTGTGAGTCGCCCTCCACCGGCGGTGCTCCGGGCGACTTACAACAGTTAAAACCCTAGGGTGAACAATGTACAACAGTTTAAAAACATGGAATATGAACAGGAGGGGTGGCTCAGGTAGTCCAGGGTACCGAGCCAGTCCCGAACGCTAGGCGGAAGAGCCAGGTCTTCAAGGCTGGCCGGAATCCAGATAGAGTCGGAGAGGCTCTGAGGGTGGGCGGCAGTGAGTTCCAAGTCGAAGGGGCCGCGACGGAGAAGGCTCTCCGCCGAGTTTCCGCCAGTCTAGCCTCCCGCACTCCAGGGGTAGTCAGGCGGTCACCGTTGATGGAGCGTGCTGGCCTCTCGCTGCATTGGGCCGTCAGCCGGTCACTCAGATAGGAAGGCCCAATGTTGTGCCGGGCTTTAAAGGTGAGCACCAGGAGTTTGTAAAGGGCTCTGAACTCTAGGGGCAGCCAGTGAAGTTCTTTAAGAATGGGGGAAATGTGATCCCTCACTGATGACCCAGTAATGAGTCTGGCTGCGGCGTTATGGATACGTTTCAGCCTCTTAGTTGTTGTCTGGGGGAGGCCCACATATAGGGCGTTGCAGTAGTCGAGGCGTGAGACGACAGTGGCATGGACCACTGTTCTCAAGGCCTCTGGTGGAAGGTAGGGAGCCAGCCGACGGGCCCTACGGAGATGGAAAAAGGCGCCCTTAGCTGCAGCCTGGATCTGGGCCTCCATCGTGAGATTTTCGTCTAGGATCACTCTAGTTTTTCGTCTAGTTTTTGCACATATATAGATTTAATCGGCATTACGGTGAGCAAGACAGGCACATTTGCTAGTGATAGCTTTATTTATCCAAATTGGTTATATTATAAAATTGCTCCATAAGAGCATTTCCAAAGTGCTTTCCTAACCAAACGAGGGCAGACGAAGCACTTAGATGCTCTCACACAAAACCTTCATAATCACTCTGCCTAACTCACAGCATATTAATGATGCTCATTATGGAGAGCCATGAATTGTCATATTCCACATTTTCTGCCGTCTTCTTTTCCCTTTCCAAAAATAATCTGCAATGGGGAGGGAGGAATTAATAGTCAAGCAATGTCTTCTGTTGTATTTGCTACATGAGAAGCATTCTAGGATTAAAATGTCATATATTGGCTATAACCATCCAGGAAAAAAACCCTCCAAGGGAAGAGGTCTTGGGGGTCACTCTGCAAAGGTTACTGAAAATGTCAGCTTGGTGTACCATGGGAGTGTCAAGGGGAAAAAGTTGAAAAAGCACTGAAAGAAATGTGGGAAAGCACTGAAAATAAATATCATAACAGCATTTATAACTCAATCATACCATATATCCTCTTTTAGTATACTGTGTGCAATGCCAATTACCTCATCTCATGAAAACCCAGAAGATATGGCAAATGGACAAATAAAACTAATGAAAATTCAATTTTCATTAAGAAAATATTAAGAAAGCATGAAAGAAAGCTTGGGGGGAGGGGAGCTCATAAGGTGTTATCAAGAAATTGGCCCACCTCATAATTAGACATGAATGGACAGAGATACATTTCAAAAATGAATTTACCTTTATTTTTCTTTTAAATCATTTTCGCAATGTTAAACAAATTGCTCCACCGCAACTCCGGAAAAGTTTGTGGCCAACTATATCTCCCCTTGTCTACTTTTTTTTATCATGTCAGAAGCAAATTGAGAATATACACGTCGTTTCTGGTGTGTGGGAATTGGCTGTCTGCATGGACATTGCCCAGGGGACGCCTCTGGGAGGCTTATCTCATGTCCCTGCATGGGCAGCTGGGGCTGACAGACAAGAGCTCACCCTGTCTCGTGGATTCAAATCGCTGACCTTCAGGTTTTCAGGTTAGCAGGCACAAGGGTTTAACCCATTATGCCACTGCAGCTCCCCCTGTCCATGAAATCTGCCTTTATGAAATTGTATAAACTATAACAAATGAAATTAACATTTACAAAGTGTTACTAAAACTCCAGATTTGTAAAGCTGTCTTGCTTAATCTATGCCTTGGGACAGGAAATGAGCTAAAGTCAGCGAATGTATGCATGCCTGAAGGTGCCCAAGTCTTATTGATGGGATGCCTATTGGATTTCTGTGAATCAAATCTCTTTCCCATTGATAAATCCCTTTGCGTTGGAAAATGTCCTGACCTCCACAGATGTAACCGGGAATATCAGCCAATATTTGTCTTGGGAATAAACTCTTCATATCTGTGTGCCACAAAGTAAATACACAGAATTTACTCCCTGAGTTGGTCGCTTCTGCTTTCTCCATCTTTACACATTTTTCATTTTTAAAAAGATGCAGTCAGCAAGAAATATGTGTATGAAAATTGAACTGTAAACTCTAAGTAATGGAGAGGGTACCATGTCTAGGAGTCTGGAAAATGGAGGTATGAAAACAATGTATCATAAACAAGAATTGCCAAACAGAACACTTCTTAAGGGTGTTATTACATATTATATTTTAGCTAAGTTTTTGAAAATGCACACAGAGATGAGTAGCATGGTATGTTACTGCTTTGTCAGCTCACATTTCTTAAATTTGCTCCGGCCTGCTTACAAAGTAAAAAAGATATAGAAACAAAAAAAAATCAATGGAATTGCTTCCCAAGGTTTCACTTGATGGAGCATTGAATCATGGTCTGAAAATGTAGGTTCTCGTAGCATCCACCCCTTTAGGTACCCACCGGGGATCTTTGTATGCATCACCCACAGCTAAGGGCATCTTACTGTATTCTCAATGGCTCCTTTCAACTGGATTTTTAGGTGTGTTTTCACTGGACTTAAAAAGAAAGTATTTTTCCTTTTCTTACCAAAGAACCTCATGATATGGAAATCAAACTGTTATTAACTGAGATTTTGTTACTAAATTTATTCAATTCATAACCCATAAACCTATTAAAGAAAGGGTGACCATGTTTTTCAGTTTCTTGACAGCAGAAAGAAATTGCAAGTTCCTCACTTTTTCTTATCTGAATTATATAAAGGTGTGTATATATGCACATTATTATAAGTACATATCCCTGAATAGTGCACAAAAGCACACTTAGATCAGTTAACTTACTTAAGTGATCCCTTATTTTTTTAGTATGATAGCCTTTCAAGTCTAGTGTCTTGGCGGTGGGGACGTAGGTGACTGTGGAGACCTATTCTTGATCTGCATGCTCTTCCACAGTGAGGGCATCCGTTTCCAGGCGGAAGGTGGTCCTGGTCAGGGTCAGCTTAATGCAGCTTCCTCTCAACACGTTTCTCCTTTTCACCCTCCATTCGTGCCTCTTCAAATTCCGCCGCACTGCTGGTCACAGCTGACCTCCAGCAATGTATATTCTATTTTATGTTTTAACCCATTGTCTGTTACTGAATTGTATTGTAAACCACCCCGAGCCTTTGGGAGTGGCAGTCTACAAGCCCAAATAAATAAATAAATAAGAGCACTCAATGGCCAGGGCTTCCCAGTTCTCAGTGTCTATGCCACAGGCTTTATGATTAGCTTTAAGCCCATCTTTAAATCCATTTTCCTGTCCACCAACATGTTGGGCAAGTGGGCTAATTAACAAAATAATAATCTGTTTTCCGTTCTTGAGTTGGAAGTATAGTAGCTGCTTTGGGAGACGGTGATTGGGAATTCAGACAACGTGGCCAGACCAGCAGAGTTGATGGCGTTGGAGCATCGCTTCGGTGCTGGTGGTCTTTGCTTCTTCCAGCACACTGACATTTATCTGGTTGTCTTCCCAAGAAATTTGCAAAATTGTAATAGGAAGTCTGAAAAATCTAACATTTAAGAAAATATTACCCTAGGAAAAACTCATGCCAAAATATGCATGCATTTCCATACATGAAAAAAAAAGTCTTATAACTTGGACAGGGAAAGAGTGAAGTTTTGAAAACATACTGAAAACGAAACTCAATTTTTCATGTCACTACCTAGGCTTCTTGTGGTAATCATAGATAAAATTATCCTAATAACTGTAATGTTGAGATAATAGTCATAGGAAGCTTTGAGTCTCTTTAAGAGAAAAAAAGATGTTGTTGAATAACAACAACATTCCCAACACAGATAATGCATGTGAACCATGGCATACTCAGACATTTGGCCCATACATTTGGTACTGGGACTGTGGTGCCGCTGGCTGAGAGTCATTAGATCACTACTGACCAAAAGATCATGAGTTCGAAGCCAGCCCGGGTCGAAGTGAGCTTCCAACCATTGTGTAGCTCGCTATTGACCTTTGCAGCCTAAAAAACAGTTTCATCTGTCAAGTAGGAAATTTAGGTACCGCTTATGTGGGGAGGCTAATTTAACTAATTTATAACGCCATACCATAAAAAAAATCTCCAGCAAGCATGCAAAGAATGAGGAAGTACTCCATCAGTGAAGCGACAGCTCCCCTGATGGCCAGAATACCCTCATGAAGCTGGAATGTTAAATGGCCTCTGTGTATCTGTCTAATATATATGTTGTGTGTCTATGGCATTGAATGTTTGCCATGTACAGTATATGTACATTGTAATCCACCCTGAGTCCCCTGCGGGGTGAGAAGGGTGGGATATAAATACTGTAAATAAATAAATAAATAAATAATTTTATTATTTATGGTATTTGTACCCCCACGCAGGGGGACTCAGCACGGCTTACATTCGCAGCACTACAGGCCGCAACACCACAATAGAATATAAAATCAAAAACATCATATAATCAACATCAATATAAATATTCAAAACCATTACATTAAAATCACTATGTACAGCAATAATTAAAGCCATCAAGCGGAACACATTGTCAGTCCAGTCAAGTCCAAAGTGTCAATCCAATCAGGTCCAAAGTACAATTTACATCTGCTGCCCTAAGGCCTTTAATACATTTAAATGTCATTAAGCCCATTCATGAGTAGGTATGATTGTAGTAAATTAGTCTGGGGTATGGTTCCCCATGCAATTTATCCACGCACTGCCTTTGAGATTTTGCCAAAGGAAATCATAATTTAGTAGGAAAAGACATGGAAATGAACCAAAGGAAGCAGAAATGTCATATATAAGTACAGAATATTGGAATCAATAGACATGTCACACCACTTTCCAACATACATACAAATAAGCTTTTGATCCTGACAAAACAATTATTTCCATCCATGCTCCAGTTTTGTGACCAGATTGCCTTTTCCTACTGAGTCTTATTCTATCACCTGCAAAACAATAATAGTATTGGCAAATGCACGGCTTCCAAATGCTCGAGACTTCAGCTCAATAGTCTCATATCCGTTTTATTCCACATAGATCCAGTCCTAATGTTTGGTTGGCAAAAAAGAGGAGTGATTCTCTGGCTACAGTTCAATTTATTTCCTTTTCATTTCAGTAAACCGAGGGTGACTTTTGAACAGGGTAGATCTGTCAAAGGAGTTTTTAGAGGAAATGACAGGCTCAGACAGTGGCGTTCTTAGAAAAAATGAGTAAAGTGAAAGCACAATTTCTGCTGTATTGCTTCGAGTCCAAAGAGCCTGGTAAAAAGTCCCTGACAAGCATTTATACACATTTCAAAATGAGTTCATCTTGGTGGTGCTTGGTGCAGGCACATAGTCCATTGGATTGTTTTCTGAATAATGCTTGAAGAAAATATCGTCGTGCACGTACACATCTCAACCAAGTCAATGAACAAGCATAAATTGAGATAAAACCAAATGCAAGGCACGTTTCTCTCTCTTTTTTTTCCTTTTGAAAAAAATGTGATTAAAAACATTCAAGTGTATTGTAGAAAGCAGAAACAAAGACCATTTGTGTGAACAAAGATGGACAAAAGCTGCTTGGTAACTATTTCCCATCCAGAGATTGAGCAAACATTGGTTGGAATTGCATATTGTAGTCTATGTTGCAAAACGTTATGTCACCTTCGGGCTGAGAGAGGTGGTATAGAAGCATAGTAAATAATAAATATACTTACCTTCATGACCCTCAAAATGAATTGTAAAGTTTCCGGGCACCAGCAGGAGTATTCCAATATGAATCGGACTCTCCTTCCTTAGGAATGATCCTGTTTAATAGTCAGCATCCCACGTCCGCTGGAGTTGGAGGTCCTGCAAAAATGAAAAATCACAATTTTAAAAAGCACTACTTTTATTCTACTTGAGAGAAGGCATATCTCAGAATCATTGGGTTCTTTATCATGGTCAGCTTCTTGAGGACCTAGGGATTCTTAGAGAGCCCATATCAATCAAGTCCACAATAGTCAAACCCACAGATGTATGCTAAACTGTAAACTAACTTAGGATCGCATAACTGCTGATGAGCCACAAAACACACTTTTTCCAGCCTGGCAGCATCCTAAGACATGTTGGAATAATGGCTGCATCACTCCCACAGTCATGGGACACATTCTGACCAGCATTTGTGGAAGGACCTTGAGGAAGCGTATCTCCAGCTGCCTGTTCTCAACATACTCCACAACTAGAATAGCATTGCATTTCCCAGTACCTCCATCTGTTTCCCTTGGAACAACCCCCCCCCCTTTTTTTTTCTTTTTTCTTTTTGGAGGCATGGCATTTTCGGGTGTAATTACAACAACAGGGCTCCATCATTATGGGGGGGGGGGGTTGTCAGGAGCAACTTGAGAAACTGCAAGTCACTTCTGGTGTGATAGAATTGTCTGTCTGCAAGGATGTTGCCCAGGGGATGTCCGGATGTTTTACCATCCTGTGGGAGGCTTCTCTCATGTCCTCACATGGGAACCTGGAGCTGATAGACAGGAGCTCACCCAGGTCAGCAGTTCAGCCAGCACAAGGGTTTAACCCATTGCATCACCAGGTGCCCCCATCATTATAGTGACATCTGATAATACTTGGGATCTTGGCTCATTTATTTCTTAAAGAGTCTCTCTCTATGTATGTGTGTGTGTGTGTTTAATTGTGTTACTTATAACTTTGTTTATATTGGGCATTGGTCCCCATGTAAGCCACCCCAAGTCCCTTCAGGGAGATGGAAGCGGAATATAAGAATAAAGTTATTATTCAATGTGAAGCCTGTTATCAAAAGGTATGAAATCAATCTATCTAAACAAATTTTACAGGAATTGAAAAAAATGTGCTGAGAATATTCATTATTTTGGCTATAATATGCAATTTTCCTAACTCTGTATCAAAGTGATTTGATGTATTAGTTTTGATCTGTACATAATAAGTAATATGTACAGATGTGCTGCCAACAATGTGCTGCCACCTATAGCTCATTTCTCAATTTTTAAAAATTTGGTACTTTTTAGAAACAAACTCTACAAATGGATGTAGCTGAGTTGTTAGACACATTGAGTTCCACACTGCAATGCCCAAAGGACAAGAGGAAAGTATGCTCATTATTTCTCTGCTCTTTCTGTGATAGGATGAGGCTGCAGCCCTTCTCGACTGATATGCCCCTCAGGACCTCATCAGACACAGAGTCCCCTCCATTTCTATACACTTTAAAGACAGAGTCCCATAGAGCCCATCAAACTGAGTATTTTAAGGCGGGATGAGAACTGCTGGAAAATTCTCTGTCTCCTTTAAAACAGAACACCATGCTAAGAAGACAATCCTACCTGCTTCTCCCTGCTCCTTATGGGACAAGGTCTTTAGACACCAAAAACTGTTCCTGAGATCTGGGACCCAATTTTGGGAGGTTGGAGGAGGAAACATTTATGTTAGATTGGCATTGTAATCACCAGCACAATGTGGACTTAGACTCGAGTTCACAAAACAGGTCAGGATACCACAATCCACACAACCTGGGGGGGAAACCACCAGCATCCACAGCCAAATTTAGCAGATACTATATTTTTATACTGATTTCTAATCTAATTTTAAATAACTGCTTACTGGGGAGTTGTCCTTCCCCTCTCAGGGTGCTTGTGCTCGCTTTGTGCTGGTCAGTGACTGTAATAAAGTTTTGTTGTTGTTGTATAAGAAAACCCCCAACTTTTCCAGTTAAAATATAGAGCTTGGGATATACTCGCTGTATAAGACTACCCCTCTTCCAACACCCACCAAATAAAAATTTTAAAACATCAGATTTGATTTCAACATGGTAATTTTCCTATTACCGTACCTCCTTCTCTGTCTCTCAGATCTTACACATGTGCGCCTGTGCCGCTTCACTGCAGTCCTCAGGAGTGAGATCTGAAAGGCAGAGAAAGAGTTATGGTAATAGGACACAAGGGTGGGCCAGATGGGTGAAAGAGGGGTGTTTTTCTGGGCACAGCACCACTCTCTCTCTTTTTTCCATACCCCAGGCATCCCAGATGCCTGCGGCCTGCTCTGCCATTCACTTACACCTTCCCGGTGAGGCACCCCCTCACCTCGTCATCGGGTCCACGTTAAGTCACTTTTTTCCACGAATCCTGGTGAGTGGATTTTCTCCAACCGTACTTGTACAGCATTGCCCTTGCTGCTTTCATATGGTTGATGCATACAGTGGGATGCAGCCGCGGCCATTTTTGAACTCCCCCCACAATATTCGATGACTGCAGATTCTCAAGTCTGGCTCGGAAGTTTCAGCACCCACCCTATAAGATGACACCTGGTGTATAAGACGACTCCTGACTTTTGAGAAAATTTTCCTAGGTTAAAAAGTAGTCTCATATGCCAGAAAACACAGTACTTTTCTCCCAAAGAGCAGTCTCTGCTAGGTTATTTTTATGCAGCTTATCACAGCTGCATCCTGTCTCTGCAGGCCTCTGCCCTTATCACTGCTACCTGTAAGTTCTTACATACAGATTACTCTGTCCTTTAGAACTAGGAGGAAGATTAACCTTTTCCATACCTTTTGCATCACCACCACCCTACTGGTCATAATCCGGCCAAGCCTTCTGTGTACTAACCACCACCAATTGCTAGGCATTCCACTACCAACCACCATCAACTATAGGGCATGACACAGTGCCCCCAAGTAACCCCAAGGCTGTGTAATCATTGTGTTTTAATAGCAAGTCTTTGCTAACTCAGCTTTGTTCTTCTTTTAGAAACAACTGCTGACACAAATCATGATGCTTTGTAAATAAATGGGATTTAAGATGGTTTCAACAAAGCTTAGCAAAAAAAAAATACCCACCAGTAAATGAAATCTGAAGTCAGTATACATCTCCTTTTCTCGGTAGCCAAGACTGGATAAGAATTGTCAAGGTTGCTGTCTGGAAGCGATGTTTTCAGTGTGCCCGCCTGTGAAATGAGAACCATAATGGAACATGAAATGCCACATTTAGAAGAGATAGTCCCTCCAACGCTCAGCCAATTCAAAAACATCACTGTCTTATTTTTAATGTGAATATGGACTTTAATGCACAGTACTTTTAAAAGTGTGCCAGCCTTGAGGCAAAATGCAATCTCAAAGTAAATATGCTTGGCTAAGGAATAAGGGATTTATCTACTGCCACTCCGCACATTTAAAAGGAAAAAACAAAAGGAAGCAATTTTCCAACTTGTCTCTATGAACAATTGCTTTTTCACAGGAGACACTTTATAGATAGTCACTCTGAAAACAAACACACAAAGCATTTTGTAGCAATTTCATACAAGATACAGCCTAGGCTTCTAAACACATCTGCCAGATAAAATCCATTTTCTAACTGAGAATTAATTGCTTACATGTTGTTTAAATGTGTACCATCCCTACCAGTAATTAACTGCATTAGCTAATTCATTAAATTGATATATTTGATTGCAACCTTAAGTTCTAGAAATAAACGTGTTTCGAATAAACTCAGGAAAAAAACTCTACATCCAAGGAAATGCAGATCTAGCCTATTTAGAAGGGTGTAGCAAATGAATGGGACTCTTTTGCTTTCCCCCCATTGATTGCTTCAAAGGGGGATAGTAATTGAGAGAAGGTTCTGCTTCCATACTTATGGCTAATCACGTCTTCCTTTCCTCTTGAGCAATCCTCAGGTTGAATGTGGGTGAGAGTCGGGCAAGGCAAGTGATAAGGACCAGCCTAGAAAAGAAGCAGTTCTGCTGAGATGACACGTAATTCATAAGGAGCCTGTTTTAATCGTTTGGGGAAGGTTTAATTAGAGCAATCAATCTGATTAATCACATGGAATGCAGTCCCTAAGCATACTTAGCCAGATATAAATTTGCTAAAGTAAATACAGACAGTCCCCAAGTAATAAATACTTAAGTTGCATTTGTATGTAAGTTGAAACAGGTACATTTTAAGTGTAACTCCACACACACACACACAACCCTTGAATAGCGTAGGGAAGGGTTAACACCCATGTTTTACTTTCCATGTCGCTGTTCAGAAGATTTCGGCTCACTTTCTGTCCCTGTGAAAATTGGATTTTGTAAAAAAAACTGGTTTATTGTGGAAACAAGGATTGCAGATAAGCTTTAGTGGAGGCACCAGTTCCTGTTGACTCATCCCTGTTTGTAACTATGAGTCATTTATTTATTTGTTTATTTGCAATTCTTCTACCCTGCCCTTCTCACTTCCGGGGGAGGGTGATGACTCAGGGCGGCTAACAAGGCAGCAAGTCGATGCCTAAATATACAATATAAAATTCTAAAAACATATCATTAAATAATAACAGTTAAAAAACATGCAAATATTCAATACTCAAGTAAATTAAAAACAGCGTTCCTCGATAAATCTATGTTACTAAACAGTTATCCATATTCTCTCATTTTGCCGTTCCTAATCCAGTCTACAGTGCTGCAGTCTGCTATTGTGCGAAGGCCTGGTCCCATAGCCAAGATTTTACTTTTTTCCTAAATGCTAGGAGGGATACGGGCCGATCGTATTTCGCTAGGTAGCGCATTCAATAGGTGAGGAGCCACTGCCGAGAAGGCCCTGTCTCTCATCCCCACCAGCCGCATTAGAGATGCTGGCGGGAGCAAGAGCAGGGCCTACCCAGATGATCTTAAGTTGTGAGGTGGGACGTAGAGGCAGATGCATTCGGACAAGTAAGCTGGGCCAGAACCGTATAGATTTGTAAGTCGGATGTTTGTAGTTTGACTTCACTTTAACTGGCTATGGAATCACTGAAGTTGTTGTTTTCAAAGTCTTGAGCCTTCTCTGGGCCCTTCCACACAGCCATATAACTCAGAATATCAAGGCAGTAAATCCCACAATATCTGATTGGAACTGGAATATATGGCAGTGTGGATTCAGATAACCTAGGGCGCATCCAGACAGCCACTTTATTGCGGGAATTTCTGCAATAAAAAGGGGGCTTTCCAGATGACATCCTGGACAAACCCAAATTAATCTGCCACAAGCCAGGAAAACTCTGGTTTGTGGCAAATTAATTCGATAGTGGGTTTATTCTTGGAAGGGGATAAACCACTACTGGACTACAATTCAGACAGTATCCCCAGTTTTCCAGGCTAAACTAGCCCAGAAAACTGTGGGAATACCAACCCTCTCCCCAAAAGCCCTCCAAACAGTGTAATAATACAAAAGGACTTACCCGGCCTCCATGAGACAGCTGCTGGAGTTCTCCTGCATGTCATTTGTACGCACCAGAAGAACTTCAGCAGTCATCGCAGTTCTTCTGCTTTTTTATTGTGTTTGGGGAGGCTTGTGGGAAGGAGTTAAGTGTCCCAGTGTTGTACTGGGAAGGCTCTGTATTCGTAGATGGGGCCCCAGGAACATCTGTGTTTTTTAAACACGGATGCTCCTGGAATAACGGCCTATCTGGAAGCACCCCTAGTTCAAAGCAGATATTGTGGGGGCTTTCTGCCTTGATATTCTGGGCTGTATGGCTGTGAGGAAGGACCATCTGTCAAAGAATGCTGGAGCCTCACCAAACTAAAATGCCCAGGTTTCCATAACATTGAGCTGTGGCAGTTGAAGTGGTATCAAACTGCATTAATTCTACAGTGTAGTTGCATAAAACTAAGGCGGTGGTAGTGTTGTTTGACACTGGCAGCAATGGAATTCATCCCCCCCTCCCCCCTTTTATTAAAAAAACTTCTTGTGTGTATGGAGGAAAACGTAAGAAGCAAAACCAGCTGGGAATATAATTCTTCACTGATTTCATTTGTGAAGGAAGCAATCTTAGCCATTTTCTTCCCACTGTGAGAAAGTCTTTAAAATTGTATGGTTTTCAAAGACTATTCACAGGACTTTGTGTAAAATGTATGCACACAGTCTTAGCCTCGGAAAATCGTTTTGAGGTCACTACTAAGATGGAAATGCTTTGAAGGCACACCACAACATTTTTGCAGCATTTTCTGCTCAGAAATGTCCTTCCATAGATATTACTACTGCAATCTGGAATTAAAATTGTAACACAGGGACTGTCTCTCAAACTGTGTGTGTAAATGCAGCCACAGATTTATTTTTTTAAAACAACATTTATGTCCCTGATTTTAGTCTAGGATTCTGGAGTTATTTTTGCAAATTTACATATTCACCTTTGCACAACTATTTCAACAAATACCAAATCCTCTCACAGGGCAAACTATGAAGGATAAAATGAATTAAGGACATTAAAACTCTAAATTGTGAATAAATAAAATACAAAAGATGGTGACATGAACATGGATGGAAACCAGAATGACTTCTTGACTTCCAATAATGTTAATTAATAATAATAATACTTTATTTCTAGACCACCCTCTTTCCCCAGAGGGACTCAGGGTGGCTTAGAGAGAGAGAGAGAGAGAGAGAGAGAGAGAGAGAGAGAGAAAATTACACAATATCAAAAGATGGGAATTAAATGTTAACAGACTTAATACATTAAAAGAATTAGAATTAAAATAATAAGAGATACAAATACTTAAATAAAACATAATTACAGTAATTAAATATAATTGCACAAAACATGTATCCTAAACAATCAAAATGGCCAAACTGCAAAAGATGCCAAGCATCAGTTGCAATTCCAAATAGAGCATAGTAGCAATAAAGTGGGGGGGGGGGGGTTCATATCAGGAGCGACTTGAGAAACTGCAAGTCACATCAGGTGTGACAGAATTGGCCATCTGCAAGGACGTTACCAAGGGGACGCCCAGATGTTTTGATGTTTTACCATCCTATTGTGAGGCTTCTCTCATGTCCCTGTATAGGGAGCTAGAGCTGACAGAGGGAGCTCATCCACGCTCTCCCCAGATTCAAACCTCCAACCTGTCTGTCTTTTTTTTAAAAAAATACTTTTTATTGAGTTTTCAAATTTCAAAAACAATACATAACACAAAAAAAACATCATACACAAACACAAGAGGAAAAGGGAATGGTGGAAGGGGAAAGGATATATATTGACTTCCGTTCTAGTTCCATACTATATCTTGTTATATTATTATGTTATTTCTTCGATATTGGGCATCCTAAGGTGCTCTTACTTTTATTTTTCATTGAGTTTTTTGACAGAATGCTTTAATCTATTTTCATTGATTTTAGATAATCATTAACCATAGTCCAATCTGTCATCGTATTCCCTTTACCATTGTTCTGGCGTAGCCAGTATGTTAATTCATCCATACCCTTAATCTCAATTAGTTTCTCAAACCATTGTTCTTTAGTAGGGAGGAGGTCCTGTTTCCAAAATTTTGCGAAAACTATCCGTGCCGCGGCAGTGAGGAACACAAAAAGTTTTTGTAGATTCTCACTCTCAAAAGTCTCATCATCCATTAATCCTAATAGGTAGAGTTCCGGTCTTTTTGGGAGGTCTATTTTTAAAATTTGCTTACATTCTTCATGGATCATTAGCCAGAATTCTTTCGTCTTAGGACAGGTCCACCACATATGGAAAAAGGTGCCTTCCTGTGACCTGCATTTCCAACATTTATTATCCAAATTTTTGTACATTGCACTCAATTTTTTTGAGGTGTAATGTACCAGCAGTGGATCATTTTAAGCCAATTCTCTTTCAAGTCAGTTGCGTAGGTGATTTTCAGATGTTTGCGCCAAACTGTTTCCCATTCTCTAAGTTGTATTGGTCTCCCGATATTTTGTGCCCACTTAACCATTGTTTGTTTAGTTACCTCTTCCTCTGTTGCCCAGGTAAGAAGCATGGAGTAGGTCTTTGAAATTGTTTTCTTCTCTGTTTTCATAATTCTATCCCAAATTCCTTCCACCTCACTAAAACCTTTGGTCTTGTCCTTATTGAACCACTCTCTCAGCTGGAAATAATGTAACCATCGTACATTTCGAAAGTTTTTGGATATTTCTTCCTGTGTCTTCAAGACATATTCGCCATTTTGTTTTTTTATTACATCTTTATATTTGGGCCAATCAGTCCAACCTAGTAGTCTCCGTTGGTCTGCTTCTAAGGGTGATAGCCACAATGGTGTTTTAATATAGGTATAATTTTTGTACTTATTCCAAACCTTCATTAGAGAGGAGCGTATGAAATGGTTTCCAAAATTTTTCTCTCTGGTAGTACCTCTGTACCATAAATAAGAATGCCAGCCTTTCCTTAAATCAAAACCCTCCAATGTTAAGATCTTATTATTAGAAAGAAGCATCCAGTCTTTTATCCAAACCATCGCACAGGATGGAAGGCCAAAACCACCATTCTCTTTTGACATTATTATTATGTTATATTTTATTCTTGGCTTCTTGCCTTTCCAAATAAACTTCATTATGTCCTTATTCCATTTCTTGAATGTCGCTATATTTCTTAATATTGGCAAATTTTGAAATAAATAAAGCATTTTCGGTAGCAGATTCATTTTAACCGCAGCTATTCTTCCCAGCAGTGAAAGATTTAGTTTTTCCCATTGTACCAGATCTTCTTTCATTTTCTCCCATTGTGCTATACAGTTGTTCTTTAACAAATGAAGATTCCTAGATGTAAGCCAGATCCCGAGGTATTTAATTTTGGAGACTACCTCTATCTCAGTCTTTTCTTGCAGGTTAATTTGATCTCGTTTAGATATATTTTTAGTAAGGATTTTTGTCTTTTTCTTATTCAATTTGAACCCTGCCACCTCTCCAAATTCTTCTAAGGTCTTCAACCATTTCTCTATATTGTTTTTAGGATTCTCAATTATACAGATCACGTCATCTGCAAATGCTCTGACTTTATAAGTATGTTTGTCCACTTTTAGTCCGGTAAGTTCTTTATTTTCTTGTATTTTCATTAATAATGTTTCCAAGGCAAAGATAAAGATTAACGGAGACAACGGACATCCTTGATGAGTTCCTTTCTCAATTTTAAATTCTTCAGTGGCCGAGCCGTTTATCCATATCCTCGCTTTTTGTTCATTGTAAATTGCCTCAATCGCGTTCTGAAATTGGAATCCAATATCTATTTCCTTAAACAATATTTTAAAGAAGTCCCAATTCAAATTATCAAATGCTTTTTCAGCATCGATCAAGAGTAGTGCAAGGTCTTTTTGATGGTTGGTTTCATAATATTCAATTACATTAAGTACAGTTCTTACATTGTCCTTAATGTTCCTGTTAGGTAGAAATCCCGTTTGATCTTCTTCAATCCAGTCTAATTAAAAAATTGAGTCTGTTTGCCATAATTGTAGAAAAGATCTTGTAATCTCTATTCAAGAGAAAGATGGGGCGGTAATTCTTTATATCCTCATGGTCCGCGCCTTCTTTATGTATCATAACTATATCTGCCACCTTCCAGGAATCCGGTGTTTCTTTTTCATTTAAGGCCTTATTCAAAATTTCCTTTAATGTTGGCAATAATTCTTCTTGCATTGTTTTATAGAGACACACCGTAAATCCATCTGGGCCTGGTGCTTTGTCGTTTTTTAGGGTCTTAATCACTTTCTTTATTTCATCTGTTGTTATTTCTTTATTTAATTGGAATCTTTGGTCGTCTGTGATCTTATTCAATTTTAGGGTGTCCAGGTATTCTATTATCTTATCTTCTGGTATCTGTGTCTTTGAGTATAATTGGCTGTAGAATTTTTTTAAATCTTCTCTTATTTGAGTGTCTTCTGTAAGATATTTATCCTGTTCTTTAATTCTTATAATCTGTTGGGATTGTTTTTTCTTCCTCAGTCTTCTTGCCAGCCATCTTCCTACTTTATTAGCATTTTCAAAGGAATATTGTTTTACATACTTTAATTGCTTCGCCATTTGTTCCATTTCCAGGTTTTGTTTCTCCTTTCTCAAAATTCCTAATTCCTTTGGGATTTTCTTGTTATCTGGATTACTTTTGAGTTTATTTTCTAAGATTCTTAATTCCTCTTCGATGGCGTTCCACTTTTGTTTTCTTCGCTTGTTTCTCAAGGTATTTTGTTGAATGAGGTGGCCTCTCATTACTGCCTTATCTGTCTTCAGTCTTGCCAGCACAAGTGTTTAACCCATTGCACCGCCGGGGGCTCCGTTATAAAGTGCTGATTGTGCTAGGCTTCCTCCTTTCCATACATTAAGGTACACATATGTGTTTTCAGAAGTTCTTTGAAGGAAAGGAGGGTGGGGGCCTCCTTTCCTTCTGGCAGATTGGCAGCCAGTGAAGCTGGCATAACATGGGAATGGTTCTCTCCCTGTATGGAGCCCCAGTTAGTAACCTGGCTGCCAATCTTTGGACTAGCTGTAGCTTCCGAACTATCTTCAATGGCAGCTCCATGTAGAGATCGTTGCAGTAGTTCAAATGGTATGAAACTAAGGAGTGGCCAAGTCAGGTGTCTCAAAGTATGGGTGCAGCTGGCGCACAAGGTTTAACTGTGCAAAGGCACTCCTCGCCACCGCCAACACCTGGGGTTCCAGGATCAGTGATGAGTCCAAGATCACCCCCAGTCTGCTAACTTGTGCCTTCAAAGGGAGTGTGCTCCCACCTGGCACAGGTTGCAACCCAATACTTTGTTCACGGGTTATTCAAATCCATGACTAATCAGACAAAATTCAAACTGGCAAATGTGGAGGGCTGACTGTAGTTACAAACTAGTCTTGACACCCATTTCTAAACCAAGTAAATAGCAACACTATAAAGTTACTCTGGAAAAAAATAGAACACGATAACTGTTTAAAAGGGGACTCTCACCTCGTCTGAAAAAGGCCTTTCCTGTTGTAAATGCTCATTATCTATCCACTTCTGCTTTGGTCCATTAGTACAGCCTTGCTTTCCCAGTTAGCCATTAAAGTGCGCAGAGATTCTAATTTATGTCTTGCCGAGGCTCTGAATCAGGTATGTCGTTACCACTTGGATGTAAATGTCTGACTGATTAAATTAAGATACATTGGGTATCTTAGCTGGAATAAAGACTGATGCAATCTCTGTATCTGGCAAGAGTTGTTGGCACTCATCTATTTTTTTATTTTAACAGATACTTGATGAATAACTCATTGTGGGGAGTCTTTTTTATGAGATGTGCATGCTGGGCTCTGTCTTTTTTAATGTTTGGAATGATTTTACAATTTTGGACTGGATGGCCCTTGTGGTCTCTTTTAATGCTATGATTCTAATATCATAACATGTTTCTGTTTTAATCATTTTATCGTCAGGTTTTTAACTTCATCTTGCTTTAGCATCGATGTAAGGACCCTGCGGGGTACATCTATACAACAGAATTAATGAAATTTGGTACGGCTTTAACTGCTACGCCTTAACGTTATGGGATCCTGGGAGTTGTAGTTTTACAAAGTCTTCTCTGCCAAAGAGTGTAAGTGCCTCAACCAACTACAAATGTCAAAATTTATTTATTTATCATGACAGATGCTAATTGAGGATACAGTTATAATGTATAGAAAAACCACCAACAAAGTTAAAAACTTGGCATTATACTAAATGTCTTTTGACCAGAATCTGGCCACTTGGAGTGCCCCTGGTGTCACTGTGAGAATGTCCTCCATTGTGCATGTGGCGGGGCTCAGACTGCATTGTAGTAAGTGGACTGTGGTTCGCTCTTCTCCACACTTGCATGTCGTGCACTCCATTTTGTAGCCCATTTCTTAAGACTGGCTCTGTATCTTGTGGTGCCAGAGTGCAGTCTGTTCAGCACCTTCCAATTCACTCAATCTTCTGTGTGCCCAGGAGGGGGTCTCTCATCCAGTCTCAGCCACTAACCAAGTTTCCGGGTTTTAGCCTGCCACTTTTGGACTCTTGTTTGCTGAGGTGTTCCTGCAAGCATGCCAGGATTACATAGAATGGATTCATCTCAGTTAAAGTGGTATTAAACTACGTTAATTCTGCAGTGTAAATCTACCCATAGTCTCATGTCAGGAGAAAATTAGAATAAAAATTGTATAAAATAATTTGTATATAGCAGTGTAGAACGGGCCTGAGATAGTGATATATTTGCTTTTTAATGATGCAATATACATGAGAGTAGACAATGACCCACTCATCAAGGGAATGACTGACCTCATAGGGAAATTGATGAAGAAACACAATCAGGGCCAGATCTTACCGTTATGCAAACTATGTGTCCACGTGGGGCGCCACATATTTAGGGGCGCATTGACCACCAAATGCCCCTTCTCAGTCTCCGGCCTTGTGGAAGGCGGCCCGTCCACAATGGCTCCACGAGGCCGGAGACCGAAGAGGAGCGCCCGGCCACCTCCGCCCCTGGCCGCCAAACCCTCTTCCTCAGTCTCCAGCCTCATGGTGGGTGTGCATGCACAGAACCAGCTGGCTCCACACATGAGCCCTGGTGTGCATGTGCGGAACTAGTTGGCTCCATGCATGCACATGCGTGCCGGGTGCGAATGCATGGAACCAGCTGGTTCCGCGCATGCGCCCCCGGCACACATGCACACCCTCCATGAGGCCGGAGACTGAGGAGGAGGGTTTGGCTGCCGGGGGCGGAGGCTGGCTCTGCGCATGCGCATATGGCACGCATGCACACCTTCCACGAAACTGGAGAAGGTGGGGGCGCCAAAATAATGTTTGCTTGTCATTTTAAATTACCTTAGTCTGGCCTTGAACACAATCTCCAAACTATCTACAGACTTGTGTTCAGCAAAGGACCTCTCTCATCTCTGCAGGACTCCACCATATACCATGCAGCTACAAAGGAACCCCCGAACACAATGCCCAAACATGAATCAAGGAACATGAAAGGCGCTGCAGACTACTTCAACCAGAGGAGTCAGCCATAGCAGAGCACCTGATTTTCCAACCTGGACCCAGCATATTATTTGAGACTGCAGAAATGCTGGACTACTGTAATAGCCACCATGTCAGACTACACAGAGAAGCCACTGAAATCCACAAGCATGTGAACAGTTTCAACAGGACAATAAATAAAGATCAACCCTTAATAAACCAGGGGAATTCCAGACAGGAAACCATCAGGGCCAGCTAACACCTCCCAACAAAGGATTCCCCCAGGCAGGAAGCCAGTAGGCTTTGAAGCTGCAAGGCTATTCAGTGCTAATCAAGGTGGCCAGTTGCAACTTTCACACTTGCCTCAAGCAGGCAAGAGTTTGTTCTCTCACCCTGGACATTCCACAGATATACTGTATAAGCCTCACTTGCCTAGTTTCCAACAGATCTCACAACTTCTGAGGATGCCTGCCATAGATGTGGGCAAAAGATCAGGAGAGAATGCTTCTGGAACATGGCCATACAGCCTGGAAAACTCACAGCTACCCAGTGATTTCAGCTATGAAAGCCTTTGACAATACAATATGCACGAATTTTGTTTTATACACAAAATGATTTTTTAAATTTGTACATAAAATCACCCACAGGCTGTGAGTCTAATGTCTACAAAAATGAATTTATGTAGACATGGACTTAGATCCCATCTCCAAAATATCTCATCACGTATGCATTATATGCAAATATAAATATTCCAACATTCCAAAACAACACTAAATCCAAAATACTTGTAGTCCCAAGTATTTTGGATGGGGGTCCCCAACCTCTACGTAACTTGATGGACCAACTGACTTGATATAATGCCTCTTCTAGATTGAAATATAAATGCCAAATATCAGGAAAGAAGAGGCTGAATTTATACTGTTTATTGGCTGGTTTTTAGAAACAAGGTGCTTTGCCATTCTATTCTAGATTAAGAACACACTGTGAAGCACATGTTGCTACGGTTCCGCTGTGTTTTAATAATTGGACTGTACAACACATAGTCCCTTTTGTTATAGATGTGATAAAAAGAAAATAAATATGCAATTTGTTACTTCCATCCTGAGAACAAATTAATAGTGCAGGGATTTTTAAATAGCTTGTTATTTCTTGCTTTTTCTATCTTGTAATTTCTCAGGAGGCTAAGTGGGGGGGGGGACTATGACATCTTTTTCAAGCAAATTTATTGTGGGGAATCAAAAGTCAGAAAAAATAGGGTTGAATTGTTGGGAAAGTTGAATTTAAAAGTTTTCTCTATGAGTTAGTCCATTTACTTTCCACCTAAAATAGGACATCTCGCCAGATTTCTTATCATTCTAATCTTAATTTGTCAGAGGAATTATTGTTTAGCTGTGTTCAGTGGAATTCAGGCATGAATAGGGAAGTTTAGATTTCAGCCCTTGGGGAGCATTCAAGGAAGATATAAGGCAAATCGAACAAAATCATTGGCAGATGAGAGCAACGGGAGGAGGGCAGAGAGTGGACATGGGACTCGCAGAAAAAGAGATGTACCCACCTGTTTTGAAACTGGAGTAGATCTAACTATCAGATAAGAGTGTATAAATTTAGTTTCCCTTATCCAATATGCATGGGACCAAAAATATTTTGGATTCCTGATTTTAGAATATCTGTATCTCCATATACACACATAATGAAGTATCTTGGAAATGGCATACAAGACTAAACACCAAATTCATTTCAATTCCATATATGCTTTATATATCTAATCTGGAGATCATTTTATTTGCAGTATTTCTAATAATTTTGTGCATAAAAAGTGTGTCCTTTGACCCATTCGAAAGCAAAGGTTTCACAGTCTCAGCCTGCCCTGTGGACAATATTTGGAGTATTTTGGATTTCGGAATTCTGGATATGTTGACGGCCAAGGGGTATCAGTTGCCAGCATTGCGCCACCATTTATGTCACAATTTTATCCTCTTCACACATGCCACCAGAATCGCTACGGATCATAGCAATGCCAACGGTGCATGTCCAGGAGCATGGGGAACCTGTTGCCCCATACCTTGCATCACCTGACTCACCTATGCTCCCATCCCATTGGGGGAAGTGTCTATCAATTGGCTTCCCCTCATTGATCCAAGGCAACACGGGAAGCCTCCTGTGTTGCCACTGCCACGACATATACCCGTTCACCTTCTCCTTTAAGACAGAGCCCCACTGGAAGTTGAGGTGCATCACGTAATGGGAGCCAGTGGGCTCCGTCGTAAAGAGAAGACAAACAGGTGCATTTCGCCCCCATGTGATGAGGCCCACTGAATCAGGATTAAAAATTTCTACCACAAATTAAAACAGATATTCCTCCAAAGGTAAGCTTACCTGAAAGACTAGTGCAAAAGACAAAAATGCTAAAGCACATTTCCCAATACATATAATTCATTTTTGTTCATTAAAGCCTTTCATTTACAGAACACACATTCTCACGGAAGGGGAAATGGGTATGAAAATTCAACAAAACATCAAATTTACAGGTGATAGTACAAAAAAAAGAGAAACCTATTTCAGATCAATGTCCTCTGATTACGTACACACTCATAAGGAAAGCAAGCTGATTTCTGGAGAACAAGAATGTTCAGATTTTCTTTTAAGCACATCAAGGACAAATCTTGTAATAGCAATAGTTTGTAAATGGGGTTGAAGGCTGGTTCCTAAGCCGTGACACATCCCAAGCACATGTTAGTTGCTAAGTCTAAGCATTATCTACAGACTGTCAAAAATTATTTGTTTTGAAGGCATACAAAGAGTATAGTTCTGTAATTCACATATGTTGATTTCACCCTTTTGAAATGGATGTTTTACAGGAACCCTTCCCTCCCAATGGCCACACATTCGTCTGTTACATCTAATGTGCAACTATTTGTCTTGTGGACAATAGGCTTTGAGGTGGAGTGGTTAATTAAGGTGATTCAATATGCTAATGTTTTTAAATTGTTTTAAATGTTTGTTTTTTATGATGTTGTGTGAACCACCTTGAGTTGCCTTCGGGCCGAGAGGGAGCGGTATACAAATGTACTAAATAAATATCGCCAGTGTTGTATCATGTACAACCTGACTGCGTAAAATGGCAGGCAGTTCATTATATTTTCAATTATGTTTATGACATTTAATAATATTGTTGTGATTTAGCCTCCTTTTTTAATTAACAGTGCTAATCTCACATCTTCATAGCACTTCACAATTGTTAATTTATTCATTCCCCCAACACTTCAGTGCTTTAGCTAAGTATAGTTACCAGTAATGATTTCTAATGAATTATGGCCTTAGGTTCAGGCAGTTTGCCCAAATTTGGCTTAGCAAGAGTCATTTAGGATTACAAAATGCTGTTGTAATCCTAAACACAGCTGTTGTTGTAACTCTATTTATTCTTAGTCATAAATGAGAGACTTTGTGCACTAAATACAACCAGCTAGAATGCGTCCAGAGAAGGGCGACCAGAATTATTTAAGGTTTGGAAGCCAAGTCCTATGAGGAATGGCTTAGGGAGCTGAGTATCTTTAGCTAGGAGAAAAAAAAGTTGAGAGGGGACATGAGAGCCATGTATAAAATATTTAAAAGGATGTCACATTGAGGAAGGGGCAGGCTTGTTTTCTGCTGCTCTGGAGACTAGGACACAATGGAGAAATGGATTCAAATTTCAGGAAGAGAGATTCCACCTAAATATTAGGAAGAAGGTCCTAATGGTTAAAAGCTGTTTGGCAATGGTATATTCTGCTTCTGAGATAGTGGAGTCTCTTTTTAAAGCAGAGGCTGGATGGCCATCTGTCAGGGGTGTTTGATTATGTGTTCCAGTATGGCAGACTGAAGTTGCGACCACACCTCATCACACAGGGAAAATGGCCCATCCTATGACACTTTCACCTCAGTTCAGGAGCGGAGTCTGTCGGATCCCATCATACGACTTACGTCCACTTTCAGTGTGGCTCCGCCCCTAAACTGAGGTGAAAGTGTCATAAGAGGAGGAAAAGAGAACCCGCACCAATGACTGATCAAGACCAAACTTGGCACACCCCCCCCCCCCCCCCATGATGAATCTCACTCCCTGATGAAGTTTGGGGGAAGATGGACCATGGATGATGGGACTTACATTACTTTCACCCAATTCGCCTCTCACATAACACTGCGGCCCCCACAAATTGCAGACCTGGACCAAACTTGGCACACAGATCCCCCATGACCCACTTTACAACCTGGTGTGGTTTGGGGGAGGATGAACAATGGATGATTGGACTTGCATTACCTTCACTCACTTCCTGAGACCACTACAACTCCCACCAATGTCGGATCAGGACCAAACTTGGCACACAGAGCCCCCGTGACCCACTTTATGCCCTGGTGCAGTTTGGAGGACAATGGACCAAGGATGATGGGATATGCAGTATCTTAACTAATTTCCAGAGACCACTGCAAACCACACCAATGACTGATTAAGACCAACCTTGGCACACAGAGCCCCCATGACCAACTCTACATCCTGGTGCGGTTTGGAGAAGGATGGACCATGGACGATGGGACTTATAGTAACTTCACTCGCTTCCTGAGACCACTGTAACCCCCACCATGACTGATCAAGACAAAAATTGGCATCCAGAGCCCCCATGACCCATTCTTACATCCTGGTACTGTTTGGAGGAGAATGGACCACGGACGATGGGACTTGCATATGGGATCTGTAGTTCACCTACATCCACTGAGCCCAGCCGACATTGGAGCATAGATAAACAATGCCTTTTCAATATAAACTGGGCACTGCCGGTTCCCCAAGCTAGTAATTTTGTAAAAGTAATTCCATGAAGGTAATATTTTTCCTCTGTGCATGAGGCAGGGAATTCTGGACAAGCATACAGATGCAGAGTTGTCTATTCTGCTCCACAGTCACACAAGGTGGAGGATTCTTCTAGGTAGTGCTTTTTTGACGGACTGTCTTTTGATCTGCCCACTCCATTTCTGAGTGTGTTCAGGGACTTCCAAGTTGCCCATTCTTGGTTTGCCCCTGGAGGCAGACCCTTGTGGGGGGCCATCCATTTGGGATTTCCTGCTTCAGCTGCCAAGAAGGATACTCTTCCTGTTGCTGGGGGAACATTAAGGGAAGTGGTGGTTCTCATGAAACTTTTTCCTTGATTTGAATCTACTGGGAGGAGGCTGATAACCATGTGAGGATGGCTTTCACAGTGTTCAACCTTATTTCTCTCGCAGTTATCAGCAACTTCCCATCGCACATGGAGGGGCAATGCCAGCTAGCTTGTGGAGTTTATCAAGAGGTGTAGGTTTGAGACATCCTGTGATTATTCTGAATGTTTTGTTCAGTGCTATGTTCACCTGCTTTACTTGACCAGACTTATGCGAAATGGGGCAGGCATACTCAGCAGTTGAGTAAGACAAGGACGGGGCTGATGTTCTTATTAATTTTGGGTCTGTACCCCATGCACTACCAGTGTTTCCACAGAATGTTATTGTGTGCAGCTACTTTGTGCTTGGTGTTCATACAGTGTTTTGTAAATGTTAGCATTCGATCTAAAGTGACACTGAGATATTTAGGATGGGAACAGTGTTTGAGCTCTTGGCCTTTCCAGGTAACTTTCAATTTTCAGTTGGCTTCACGGTTTTGTAGGTGGGAAGCACAGACTTGTGTCTTGACAAGGTTAGGCTTTAAGTGGTTATCTTTGCAGTATCTGGAGAAATCTTTCGAGGCATTCGTAAGTTGGATTTCAACTGATTAAAAAAATTGCTTATGTTGTTAGGCCAAGGTCATCAGCATATATAAAGCTCTTTGTGAATGATGGCTGTGGCTGATAGTGAAGATGTTAAACAAGATCGGTGCAAGAACGCTGCCTTGGGGTAAACCATTGTTTTGCCTCCTCCATCTACTTTTCCTGCCTTGAATCTCCACATAGAAGCTGCATTTTTCTAGGAGGATCTGAACAGTTTTTGTGAAATCATAGTCCTGGGTAATATGGTACACTTCATGCTGCATTTTTCTGTTTCACCATGTCACAGGTTGCCGTTAGGTCCACAATAACTGCTCCCGTAGTGCAGCCTTTCTAATATCCTTCCTCAATATACTCAGTCAGATTAAGAATTCGGGCTGTACAGTTTTTCCCTGGTCTGAAAACTGTTTGTTGTGCAATAAGCTAGGATTCAATAACAGGTCCTAATCAATTTAAACCATTGCTTTTTAATAGTTTATATTAAAAAATAGGAAAATCTGAAAAAGGTTTCAAGATTGTAGGCTACAGAAAATATACCTTTTTAAAAGTTTGTCCTCCCTGCCCAAGTAAAAATCAATTTAGGATTCCAGAAAATAAAAATAAAAAAATAATATATTGGATTTTCAAGATTGATATCAAAAGATCAATTTTATTAAGGGTACTATATAAATGCCATACCCAAGCTGGCATTATATAACATTTATAGAACTACAATACACATAGCTGCCGATTCAGAAATAGATACGATCAGGTGAACAGGGACCTTTAGAAAAAATGTAAGCATGACAGTTTTATTGGAACAATATTATTAACATTTAACTGATAGAACTGTAAAATTTATTTGAGTTCCACGGTGATTCGTTATGAATGTCAGTCTGAGAATGAATTTGTAAAGGAGATGTTTCCACTCATCTTATTTTCAAATAAAGTTAAAACCAAGTGAATTTTTGCAGCAAAGTATTAGCTATTGTGTGGACTGAAAAAACATGCTACAAAATACTTATATTAGTCTGCCCTTCATAGCTTTTTTTCTCAATAATAATATAAAATTCACAGACACAGAGGTCATTATAAGTACTTCTATCCTTCTTCCTAATTATAATGCCCGAGCAACTATTGGGCAGCAATCCAGAATCTTTGTTTTCTGGTCAAGGCGTATATTATACGAGCTTAAATAATATTTGTAAATAGATTGTTACTTTCAGAGCATGTCTGTTAATTATAATTCTACTTTATTATTAGATGTAACTGTTTAGGCAAAAAGGCTATGATGTTTTACTACAATCTGAATGCATATTCAAACTTTGTAAGCAACACTTTCAACCTTCACTGGGATTTTACAGATGTCTTTCCTGTTTTATTTTATCTTCTCAAAGCCATGACGGTTAAACTAGCATGAAACCTATATAACAATATAGTGTAATAATAGGCTGTACATGTCCAGTACAAGCTACTGTATGGAACTGAGCCTCTGCCATCAGGCACCCTTTGTGGTTGACCACCTAAAATCATAGTGTTGGAAGGGACAACTAGGGCCATCCAATCCAACCCCGATCATAATGCAGGAGTCAGGATTCCAGGATTCCCCTCATACAATGAAGCCCAGGTGCTTCTGTGGTGGCATCCCCTCCTCTTCCTCCTAGGTCAATGGTTCCCAACTTTTTTTTGATCAGGGACTACTTTGACCAGGGACCACTCTCCAACATTAGTACCAAAAGGGTTACAAATCAGTTTTTGGTCAACTTTAGATTCAGTTTGGTTATTTGGGATGCTGATTCAGAAAACTGCATTGGATAGACCACATCAGCTCTAGTTTCTGATACAGAACATATGCCATCCAGTAGTCGCCATTTGCTCACCCACAGAAAATCATATTTACTTAGCCACAGCACTAGTCGCTCTCATTGCAACAGTGGAGTAACGGTGAGGCCGTGAACCATATTTTAGTTCTTGTGGACCACAGATTGGGAACCACTGCCCTAGGTGCTAGGTGGCAATTTCTGGATTGGAAAAGGAGTGGGGAAAGGGCCAGTAACATTTGCTTAAAAGGGTAAGTTCTGCTTAGAGACATTGATTCACTGATTCCTTTCAAAGCTGGAATCATTCATCCTCTTTGTTCTGTTCAAGCAGCTTCTCACCCAACACGTACACTGAGTGCATAGAAGGGGAATTACGCCTCCTGATATCAGATTCCTCCCACATCCCAATTCATTAGTGTTTCAAGTATTTATGTTTGCAACCATCTAAGAGGCTTCCTTCCTTGATGAATGAGACCATTGACCGTTTGGTGCTCTTTAACACTTTTGCCCAAAACTTTTCTCTAAGTTTTTTTTATTGTGTCAGAAGTGAATTGAGAACATACTGCCAGTCGCTTCTGGTGTGAGAGAATTGGCCATCTGCAGAGATATTGCCCAGGGGATGTCTGAATGTGTTACCATCCTGCTGGTAGGGCTTCTCTCATGTCCCCACATGGGAAGCAATGGCTGACAGACAGGTGGTCATCCTGTCTCACGGATTCGAACAACCAACCTTCAGGTCAGCAGTTCAGCCAGCATAAGGGTTTAACCCATTGCGCCACCGCAGCCCCTTTCCCTAAGGTGGTCTTACCTTACCAAATGCAGTTGTGTGTCTGTTTATTTTAACCACGTATGTGGGGCTCACTTCTTCATTTTCTCACACAGAAAATCATACTGAGTGAAGCTATCAAGAGCATTTAGGCTCAGCTTGGGAAAATACTAGTTGCTTCAAAAGCTGTTCTATACCTGCTCTGAGCTCACATTCTACACAAAAATTACATTCTTTTGTAATCGTTCATCATCATCTCGGGGATTAGAGGTCAACATTTTTGACAAAGGTTACCAGGTAACTTCCCCCAAAAAAACCGAACCACAGTTTGCTAAATACAACAAAAAGGATGTGTATCAGACAGCGCTCTCTTTTTATGAAACGTTCTTCAGAATGTTCCAAGTTAGGGAAGGTTCTGCATAGAGCTGCACATTCAACTAATTTTATCTCTTCTCCTCCTCCCAACCATAAAACTGTGTCTGTAGATGAAAGGTTTATGTATTAGTCATTGGAAAGAAAAGAAGGAAGGATGAATCTTTCAACCACAAATCAACACTTTTGCATAAATTTAGATATCAACTGATTTCCATCTTTTTAATTAATTAAAATGTACCAAGAGCTGTCAATGCCAATTTTTAAAAACTCACAAAGGAAAGAATGAAAGGAAGAACATACATTGGTTCCTTATGAGGTATGTGTGTTTTTTTCACTGAGTGGCTGAACTTCCATGATTTATTTACTTATTTATTTTTATTTTGAGATTTATTAATTGCCCACCCCAGGTGGCTCTGGGCGATTTAAAATAAAACACACAGCTAAATATATAAAACATCTAAACAATTTAAACAATCTAAACCAGTGCTGTCCAACATCTACCGGACCAGGGGCCTGATGTTTGGTCACTGATGACCTGGGGGGGCACTCGGCCCCGCCCCCGCCCCCGGCCCCGGCAGCAGCTGAAGGCGTCACCCAGGGAGGCGATCCAGGTGAAAACTCTCCCGCAAGCCGGGTTCTCGCTTCCCCGCGAGCCATCCAAACTTGCAGGAGGGGGTTTCGCCCGGATCTCGCCTCCCTCTGGTCAGAGGGAGGCGTGAGCCGGGCGACAGCTCTCTTGCAGGCCTGGATGGCTCGTGGGGGAAGCGAGAACCAGGCGCTCGCTTTCCCCACGAGCCATCCAAGCCTGCGAGAGAGCTGTCGCCCAGATCTCGCCTCCCTCTGGTCAGGGGGGAAAGGAGGGAGGGAGGGAGGAAGGCGTCCTGGCAAAGAGAAGGCAGCGGAACGCTGCCTCTTCCCTGCCAGGCCCCCTCCGTCCTTCCTTCCTTTCCTCCCGGCGGCGGCGTCCCAAACGGAACACCGCTGCCAGGGTGAAAGAAGGGAGGGAGGCGTCCTGGCAGGGAGAAGGCAGCAGATCACTGCCTCTTCCCTGCCAGGCCCCCTACGTCCTTCCTTCCTTTCCTCCCGGCGGCGGCGTCCCAAACGGAACGCCGCTGCCAGGGTGAAAGGAGGGAGGGAGGGAGGCGTCCTGGAAGGGAGAAGGCAGCAGATCGCTGCCTCTTCCCTGCCAGGCTCCCTCCGTCCTTCCATCCATACCTCCCGGCGTGGCATCCCAAACGGAACGCCGCTGCCAGGGTGAAAGGAGGGAGGGAGGGAGGCGTCCTGGCAGGGAGAAGGCAGCGGATCGCAGCCCCATCCCAGCCAGGACCCCACCGTCCTTCCGTCCATTCCTCCCGGCGGCGGCGGCCCAAACGGGAGGTGTTGGAAGGGTGGGGGATGCCCGTGGCTCCTCCCTCCCTTCAAGGCACCCTGGCAGCAGCTGAAGGCGGCGATTTTGCCGCCTTCAGCTGCTGCCAGGGTGCCTTTGAAGGGAGGGAGGAGCCACGGGCATCCCTCTCCCTTCCAAGGCATCGGCGCCGCCGAGAGAGGGACAAGGCGGCGGTACAGGGAGGAGGGGCCAGCGCTCTTCCTCCTGCCTGTATCGCCTCCATCTCCCTCTCTCAGCGGCGCAGCTGCAAACTGCCTCGCAACGGCGCTGCCGAGAGAGGGAGAAGGGGTGATATAGGCAGGAGGAAGAGAGCTGGCTCCTCCTCCCTGCCTGTATTGCCCCCTCCGTCCGTCTCTCGGCGGCGCCGATGCGTTGCAGTTTGCATTACCGCCGCCGAGAGAGAGAGAAGGGGGCGGTGTAGGGAGGAGGAAGAGAGCTGGCTCCTCCTCCTGTACCACCCCCTTTCTCCCTCTCTCGGCGGCGCCAATGCAAACTGCATCACATCGGCGCCGAGAGAGGGACGGAGGGGGCGATACAGGCAGGGAGGAGGAGCCAGCTCTCTTCCTCCTCCCTGTCCCGCCTCCTCCTCCCCCCCCGGCCCACCATTTTTTTTTGAAAAAATCTTGCTGGGGGTAGCGGGGGTAGCGGGGGCCGTGTCCAACAGGCTGGGGGGCCGGATCTGGGCCACGGGCCGCCTGTTGGACAGCCCTGATCTAAACCATTCCTCAGGCAAACACCCTCTCAAATAGCCATGTTTTACAAGCCATGTGAAAATCTTTTAAATCGTGGGTAGCTCTGATGTCGGGAGGGCGTTCCAGAGTGATGGAGCGATCACCGAAAAAGCTCTATGCTGGGTTGATGTTAGATGGGCTCCCTTAGGCTCAGGGATCTGTAATAAGTTCTGATGGTCTGAGCATGGTGATCTCCAGGGTTGGCAGGGAGAAAGGCATTCCCGTAGGTATGCCTGCCCCTGGCAGTACAAGGCCTTGAAGGTAATACCTTGTGGGTAATTTGGAACTCGATCAGAATCCAGTGCAATCAGTATAGAGCAGGTATTATATTGTTCCTCACGGGAGTTCCCATGAGGAGTTTGGCCGCCACATTCTGCACCAGTCGAAGTCTCCAGGTCACTGACAAGGGAAGGCCAACATAAAGGGCATTACAATAGTCAATTCTTGATGTTACCGTAGCATGAACCACTGTGGCGAGATCATCCCCGGATAAGTAAGGCGCCAGCCGCCTAGCCTGCCAAAGATGAAAAAGGCCAACTTGCTGACAGCGGAGACCTGGGCCTCCATTGTCAGTAACAGGTCAAAAATGACACCAAGGCTTTTGACGGTGGTAGATGGAAGGTTCACCGTCTAAGGTAGGCAACCGGACATCATCCAACCCAGGGCGACGCAGCCCCAAGATCTCTGTCTTCGCCGGATTCACCCTTAGTCTACTGGAATGCAGCCAACCAGTTACAGCCTCAAGGCAGGATGTGAAATTATTGGGAACTGGGTCCGGCCGGCCATCCATCAGCAGAAGGAGCTGAGTGTCATCAGCATACTGGTAACATTCCAGCCCATAACTCCGAACCAGCTGAGCGAGTGGTCACATATAGATGTTAAATAACAATGGAGATAAAATTGCCTCCTGAGGGACCCCACACATAAGTGATGATTGCTCAGAGGCTATCCCATTCCATTCCACTTGTTGCCAACAGTTCTGAAGAAAAGAGCCCGCCCAGTTAAGAGCAGACCATTGAACCCCAGAAGCGGCGAAGCGGTGGGTCAAAAGATCATAATCATCCGTATCAAAGGCAGCTGTAAGATGTAATAATGCAAGCAGTGCTGATCCACCTTGATCCAGCTGGCATCAGAGTTGATCCGAGATGGTGACCAGCACAGTCTCAGTCCCATGTCCCGAATGGAAGCCAGACTGGTAAGGGACCAGCCAGGCTGTGTCATCTAAAAATTTCTGGGGCTGGTCTGCTATCGCCCTCTCAACCACCTTGCCCAGGAATAAACTATTCGAAACCGGGCGATAATTGGAGGGAACCAAAGGATCTAAACTTGGCTTTTTCAGTAATGGGTGGACCAATGCCTCTTTCAGCCTATGATGCCACAGTGAGATTTGGTAATCAGAGAAGACGTCACTCAGTGGCCTTCTGGATGCCATGAGCTTAGCCAATGCGGCTTAAGGAGAGACAAGGGAGCACTGAATGAAAGCTAGGATTGGGAGCTGAAAGTCAACTATCTACATTTGTTCAATGTAACATCAAGTTTTTTAAAACAGCTATTAATCAGAAAGGAAATGAGCCCCCAGTGGCGCAATGGATTAAACCCTTGTGCCGGCAGGACTGAAGACCAACAGGTTGGAGGTTCGAATCTGAGGAGAGTGTGGATGAGCTCCCTCTGTTAGCTCCAGCTTCCCATGCGGGAACATGAGAGAAGCCTCCAACAAGGATGGTAAAACATCAAAACATCCGGGCGTCCCTGGATGCAGATGGCCAGTTCTCTCCTTGCAGATGGTCAGTTCTCTCACACCAGAAGCGACTTGAGTTTCTCAAGTGGTTCCCGACACCAAAACAAAAACAAACAAACAGAAAGGCAGCCAGATATTATCTGATCTTGGAAGCTAAGCAGAGTCAGCCCTGGTTAGAACTTGAATGAGAGACTGCCACTGAATGGCAGGTGCCATTGGCTATATTCCAGAAGGCAAAACTATTTCTGAGGATTCCTCATCTAAGAAAACTCTTTATCAAATTGATAGAGTAGCCTAAATCAACAGGTAATCTGAAAATACATACACAGAGAGAAAGGAATAGCAGTTTAAGAAAGGTACTTGTTTAGAACATAATTCCCAAAATTTCCTGGCCTTGCTGACTGAAGAGTCAGGGGCTCTTGTCCAAAAACCACTTTCCCAAATTCTGTCAATAATTATTAAGACAACATAATACCCTTTCATTCAACACCACTGCAGTCATACCAGGATGGAGAAGCATCCTATTCTGGTACTATTCTGAAGTATATCTTTGTATAGCATTTCATATCTATAAACTAAAAAAAGACCAAAAAAGAATTCTACCTTTTTGGCTGAGAAGCTAAACTCAGGATGTACCTTCAAATTTCAAAGCCTTCCTCAAATTTCAAAACTATGTGTTTTAGGATGTTTGCTCTAAACTTTTACCAAGTGTTCATGAAACTGTTATAAATTCTGATACCCTGACTTGTGCCAGGTAAGAAAGCACAATATAAATGATGAGACTGTTCTTATGCAGAATATTGGAGAATAGTGTTGCAATTGTCTCGTCTCACCATTGTCATTCTAAAAGTCAAGCAATCTGTGCTTAATTTCCTCTGTCATAGAAAAGAAACATACAGTTAATGGGGAAAATGGTCCATGTGCCTAGCTGTAGGCATCAGACCAAACTGAAAAAAGCAACCTGAGATATGTAACTAACGAAGTGTTTCAGGGAACTAACTGTTCTTTCTTTCTGTCACTCCTGACTGCCTCTGTGTCATACCCAAGGTCTGAAGCCACCTATGACCATAGCATCTCACAACGTCTAGAGTAGAAGCAGTTTATTGCAGAAACACAAAAAATATATGGTGAAAAAAGCAGGAATGAAGAAATAAGGTGTAAAATCCAAAAAGTCAGCAATTAAGTGTCTTTTGGCACCCCCTTGTTGTGGGGGATAGGCTTGCGTACCATAATGGAGTTGTGAGCTATGCTGGCGGTGGTATAATAGCCACCGGTAAGGCCTCCCATGCCAGACAGGTCACAACCGAAGGATCTGACAAAGAGCGTCTAAGGGCAAGATGGGCTCTCTAGCCTTTTAGCAACCCTCCTAGGAGAAGGGAAACTCTGATATCAAACTCGGACAGATGGTGCTCGTTTAACCCTGTAAGGTCAACCATCTAGAGAAGGAAACTCGAACCAAACCTACGACCTGAGGACCTCGCTGCCATCGTTCCAGCTTGCTAGGCCCCGGCAGACTAACCTTTGGTTTAAAGGGGCCAGTTCTGTGCACGCTGCGCTCCATTGCACAGGCTCGAAGGACACATCCAACCTCCGAATCATCAAGAAAGCATGAGATGAGTCCTTCCTAAATCTTCGTTTGCGAAGAAAAGCCAAGAAGAATAATTCCAAAGCAATATAGTCCAAAACTCAAAGACAACTTAAATCCATAAGCAAAACTTGAACAAGAATACAAAACAAGGACATGAAAAACTTCAAAAATACTTGAATCCAAAAACCAAGACTTGAAACAAGAACCATAGAACTCAGGTCTAGCTGTACTTGAAAGTCATGTTGCCTGAACTGAAGTCAAAATGCACGCTAGCTCCTAATAAACAGACATGAAAGCATTACATCTGCCCTGGAATTGCTGTTTCCCACAAAAACGTGTTGCCCTACAAAGCTGGCTATCTGCTCTAATCTGCAAGCATGCTTCCTTGCTTAGGTCAGTCTCACCAGGTGCTTTTCCATGACAGTTTCTCATCACTTCGTCTTTGCTAGATTCCTTATCTAGGGAGGATCAATCCAACTTCTGTGACTGGCTTTGAGCTTCAGGGACAATTACATTCCCAGGCTCTGCATCTGTGCAGCATCCCTACCTGAAACAATTTCACTTTCTTGGCCTGTATCAAAATGAATCCCAGGAAAGCCCACACAATCCTATCTGACTCTAAGTCATCAGCGAACCCGTCAGCCCCTGGCTGCTGTGACGGCTGCTGAGCTACCACACTCTGGGTCTCTCGCTCTATTCTGCAGCCTTAAGTCCGGACTTGTTTACATAGTTTGTCCCTCTCTTGACTATTAATCCCCCCACTCCCCAATAATTCTTGCACTGTCTTTCTTAGATTTCTTCAATTGACAATCTGATGTAAGACCACAATGATGGCTTCAGTATCAATAGGTTTTTGGAGATTTAGGTCAATTCCTAGACTCCAAGCCCAAAATGGAAAGCTGATACCTTTTCTTGACATAGTTCAATTCCTGGTCATTCTAGGTCAAACTGGAAAGCTGACAATTTTAGAGTGCTGGAATAAAGTTCAATTTCCAGTCTAGTCATCTTCTGCACCGGGAATGTGGCTGAGCTGGTTGGCTCAGCTGCATAAGTTCTCCACTGACCAGAAGCTCATGAGTTCGAGGCCTGCCCGGGTTGGAGTAAGCTCTCGACCAATTGTGTAGCTCGTTGTCTGTCTATATATGTTGTTTGTCTATGGCATTGAATGTTTGCCTGTATATGTGCATTGTGATCTGCCCTGAGTCCCCTGCGGGGTGAAAAGGGTGGAATATAAATGTGAGATAGATAGATAGATAGAGAGAGAGAGAGAGAGAGAGAGAGAGAGAGAGAGAGAGAGAAGCTTGCCATCATTTTCTTTGCCTCAGACAACAAAATGTCCTTGGTTGATTCAATATCTGATTCTGTTTTTAAGCTCAAGTTGAAATTAATATTTTGCCTTCAGGCAAACCCTGAAGGCAAGGGGCTTTGTCAGCAAAGTTTCCAAATGGTACACTTATGGGCTACAATACCCAGAATCAATGTCTATCCATGCTAGACTACAGATTCTGGGATCTGCTCTACAAAAAGTAACATCCACAAGTTCTCTGTCTCAGTCCCATTGATCTGACATTAAAATCTTAGCAAAAGTAAGACTAGCATGGCTTATCCTCTGTGCAAGGGCTCAGTGACCTGACAGATCTTTCACACTGTAATACCTGTGATTTTACTTTTTGCCTCCCTTTGTCATTTGAAAGGTGACCTTTAAGAAGTCACTCCAAAGTGAAGGTTCTAGGGATTTATGATCAAAGACGGTAATATGGTTTTGATTCCCTGCTTCATCCGGCATCCTTAGAGGGAGCAAAACATTGTCCTCTAATTGACTGCAGGTGTAAACAAAATGAATCCATTCTCTGCCTTTCAATCACCTTCACAACTCAAATTGCCAGGAGTAGTGATCTTGCTTTGTGTTCCCATAGCAACCGACCATGCCACAATTGTCAGTAATTAAAATTAGCTCCACAATTTTGGTATAATTCCACCAGGCCCTTCTTCAGATAAAGATAATGCAGAAGGAATTAGATCTGCAAGTCTAACACCCTTACACACCAACAATCTGATTTCTTTGGGTTTGAGAGCGCACACACCACATTGCTGACCTAATGGAGCGTGTGGACTTTAACAAATCTATTTGAATTTATTGTCAAAGGACTTCATGGCCAGAATTACTGGGTTGCTGTGGGGTTTGGGGACTGTATAGTCCGATGGCTGAGGACAAGACAAGGGAATGTCAAAACTATGTATTATATATTACAGGTTATATTTTCTTTGCTGCCACCAATTTACTATTAAGGTTTCTTTTTCTGCCACCGTTTATTAATCCATAAGCCATCTCCTTGCTAGGATGTTTGAGAAGTAGGGTCGTCACATAAATAAGTGACAGGTACCTAAAAATAGGGAATTTTTTCACACTTCATAAAAACTTGAAAATCAAGTGTCCCTTATTTTTGTGAAAAATTCCCTATTTTTAGGTATCTGTCCCTTATTCTTATATCAAAAAGTAGCAATCCTATCGAGAAGACACACAAACGCTTCATAAAATATGATTTTATTTTGTTCATGAACATTAAAAATGTGGTTTCAATAAACTGTCAGGTTTTACTTTTACAGAGAATGATTTTATAACATGAGTTACTTGAAAACTATTTTCCTCACACAGGAGTACAAACAGGTTGTTTAAACCTTTGACTCCCTTTTCCCTGAGGCTTTAACACCAGCACCCTAAATTATAGAGGCTCAATATACTTCTTAACCCTTATTCCCTGAAGGCTTTAAACTATTTTCCTCAAAGAATCCTAGAGTTGGAACAGACCTCGTGGGCCATCCAGTCCAACCCCCTGCCAAGAAGCAGGAAAATTGCATTCAAAGCACCCCTGACAGATGGCCATCCAGCCTCTGTTTAAAAGCTTCCAAAGAAGGAGCCTCCAACACACAGAGAGTTCCACTGCTGAACAGCTCTCACAGTTAGGAAGTTCTTCTTAATGTTCAGGTAGAATCTCTTTTCCTGTAGTTTGAAGCCATTGTTCCGCATCCTAGTCTCCAGGGCAGCAGAAAACAATGAGGGTATCTACATAGAGATAGCTTGCCTTTGTTGCCTAGAGGCATCCTCTGTTTGAGAAGTGTTAACTGACCCTTGATTGCACGTTGTCTGAATTTCTCCTGTTTCTGCGTGGTGTTCATTATTTACTGGCTAGATCTACACTGCCATATAATGCAGATTCAAACTCAAAAGATCCAACCTTAGATACCTACTTTATCATTTGGACTAAACACCAGAACTAACATTTGCACTATCAGTTGCTCCTGTAAGAGAATGCATCAACGTTGAGTAAAATGTCAAATTTAAATTATAAAGGCATCCTTCAAGTACCAAGCAATTTGATAGGCACTTGAAGGGTATGTTTAGTTTGTTTATAGTAATAGGGGGATTGTAATTAAGAAGGGTTATTTCTTTCTACTTACATTTTGCCTGTAATGTTACACAATAGCAATATTAGCAAAAATATTGTTGTGTTTTATGGTTTCCAGGCTAGATGGCTGTGTATTAGCAACATTTTCACCTGATGTTTGACCCGAATCTGTGGCTGGCATCTTCAGAGGATCATACAACAACCCAATGATTCCAGCCATGAAAGCCTTTGATAATACATTGTTGTGTTTACTAGAGAAATTATGGCAAACTATGGTTAGGCATGGAATCTTATATAATCCCTTTCTTAGTATGTCTTTATATATACTTAGCTAAGTCACGGAGGGCCCAACAAAACCTTTTAGTGAGTTGCACAGGTACACATCAGGGTATAGGCAAGAGTTCCTGACATGCATCAGTGTGTAATATGTATGCATTGGTCACTTTGTTGGTTCTAATATTTCTTTATTTTATTTTATTATTACGAACATTTCTAACCCGCCCTTCTCAACCCCCGAGATGGGACTCAGGGTGGTTTACACCGGCAACAATTTGATGCCACAAGATATTACACTATAACAAATAAACATCAATTTAAAACAGTGAATAAAACACTGTTTTAGTCACTGATTAAAATCCCATTGAAATGTTGTCAATAATTCATATAGCCAATTTTATTTACTTCATTTATACTCCGCCCTTGTCACCCCGCAGGGGACTCAGGGCGGATTACAATGCAACATATAGACATACAAAATTTAGACAGAGACACAGAGGCTACTGACATTCCAGGAGGAGCTGTCGCATTCCTTCACATATTTCCTGGAGATATTTATGGCCTCATAAATCAGTTAAAATTAGCCTCCCCACAACCTGGTATCTTAATTTCCTACTTGACAGATGCAACTGTCTTTCAGGTTCCAAAGGTCGACAACAAGCTACACTTAATTGGCCGAGAGCTCACCCCGACCCGGGCAGGCCTCAAACTCATGACCTTCTGGTCAGTAGAGATCTTATGCAGCTGACACCCAGCCAGCTGCGCCACATTCTTGGTGCCACATTCACTTGCAAGGCTAGCGGGACCTTGCAAGGGCCTCCTTGGATGATCTTAAACTGCAAGGTGGGATGTAGAGGGAGATGCGTTCGGACAGGTAAGCTGGGCCGGAACTGTATAGGGTTTTATAGATCAAGACCAGCACTTTGAATTGTGCTCGGAAATGGACCGGCAGCCAGTGAAACTGACACAGCAGGGGTGGTATGCTCCATGTATGTCACTCCAGTAAGTAACCTGGCTGCCCCCCTTTGGACTAATTGAAGTTTCCAAACAGTATTCAAAGGCAACCCCAAAGGCGTTGCAGTAGTCTATTCGGGATGTAGACATGTAAAAACACATTACAAATGCACATTACAAAATGCACGTAAACACATTACACAATTGCCCAGCTCTAGTTTCAGCAAGTAAACATCCATTTACAATGATGTGATTCCTATACAGTCTTCTAAGCAACGTAGAGCCAGTATTTGGTCCACCAGGTGTTTTGGATGTCACCTCCCAAAATTACTGACAGTTGTTTAAACTGACTGGGGTTTCTGAGAGTTGCAGTCCCCAAAATCTGGTAAACTGTACAACAGTGGTTCTCAACCTGTGGGTCCCCAGATGTTTTGGCCTTCAACTCCCAGAAATCCTAACAGCTGGCAAACTGGCTGGGATTTCTGAGAGTTGTAGGCCAAAACACCTGGGGACCCACAGGTTGAGAACCACGGATGTATAGCAAACATAAGGTACATGGTCTAGAGAGGGGGGGGGGACTGGTGGCTGAATGTCTAAAAAAGAAGTTTAAAAAGTTATTGGACAGTCGGAGTGAGAGATATAAGTCAGCTAGATTTAAGAATTAGTTCAAGTTTGTAATACAAGAGACAGTGAAACATGGAGGGGAGGGGAGGGGAGAGGAGGAGTTTGTGTTCTGAGTTTGTTAGGACACTAAATAGGCTCAGCTAGAATTATGAACAACTAGGGAAAGGGTTAGTGAGTCAGTTAGGTTAATGTTTTGGTCCCAAATGAACTTATGTTCTCATTGCCTAAGGATGTATTACTCATCTCTTAGTATTTACATAGTTCATTTCAAGTATTCCTGATTTTCCGTATAATGTGCCTAAAAACTCATTGGACAGTGCAACTCTCATATCCATGGGACTGTTACCATGGTTTCATGTACATGCACATAAGAAAATATGTCCTCTTTAGGAATGTTCTAGGTCCTCTGGGCAACTCTATGCAGGAAGTAAACATAGAGTCATATTGGAAGACTCTGAAAATTCCTGGAAAGCACACACTCTTGTATGGTAACTTCCAATAGAAGTCATTCATTTTATTAGGGTTCGCTCTCATCCATGGTTTCCTATCCGTATGGAAACCACAGGAACATATTAGTAAAAGTTGTATCCCACTTTCCTCCCTGGATTAAGACCCAAGGTGGCAAGACATGGCTTTTTCCCTATGGATATGAGAGACATAGGCAAAGGTAAAGGTTTCCCCTGACATTAAGTCTAGTTGTGTCCGACTATAGGGTTTAGTGCTCATCTCCGTTTCTAATAGAGCCACTGTTGTCCGTAGACGCCTCCAAGTTCATGTGGCCAGCATGACTGCATGGAGCATCATTACCTTCCCACTTAAGCGGTATCTATTGATATACTCACGTTTGCATGTTTTTGAACTGCTAGGTTGGCAGAAGCTGGGGCTAACCGCTGGAGCTCACACCACTTCCCACATTGCGGACTACAAATATTTTGGTCAGCAAGTTCAGCAGCTCAACAGGTTAACCCGCTGTGCCATCAAGGCTCCATGAGAGTCATACATTATCCTTATCCTAGAGGCAGGTGGTAGGTGTGATGCTGACAGCATGGCAGATACACTAGGTTATTTCAAAGCAGAAGTGATATTTAGTGACCACTGTTAATTGGATACATAAAGAAAAGCTTGGATCTTTTTATGAAGACCATTTCCCATAGAGCTATGCAAATCTCAATCTATAAAAATGTACTTTCTCTAGCAATAAAAACAAGGATATACTATATTTCATTGCATTATCATCTCCGCCGCATAACCGCCACACTCTGTTTTTTCAGTCCAAAAATTGTTTTATAAGCTTTCATCACATAATCATTGCATGATATAATTCTGTTCATCAACATGTGTATAAAATAGATAGAGCAGCAATGAATTGATTGATGTTTGCACCCCACTTTAATGGCATATAATCTATGATTATGTGGTGAAATACAGTAGTATGTTTTTATGCACGGAGCAAATTCCTGGGCATGGGTTTTTCTTGTCAAAAGATCTTCATTTGTACAAAATTTCATTTTCAGAGCAAAGTCAGGAGACAGTAAATCACCACTCAGTCATTTTTCATCTCCATACACACAAAAAAGGAAAGCAGAGAAATGTCATGCTCTGAATTGCAGAGAAAGTTAAGTTACAGAAGAGAGTTAAACATTTTTAAAGCCTGGGATCCTGCAGTAGTAACAATTGCTTAGCAGGGGAAAGAAAGATCCAAAATGCATTTTAGAATGACCTTTGTAAATGGTATAATGTTCACGCAGTCTCTGTAACCTCATTAAATCAGAGGTTGCTATTGATATGTTAAATAAAAGGATTTCCATTTTAAAGACACAGCACTTCCAGAATACTGAGCAGATGGGCCAAAGCCCATCACCTCTGGATAGCACTTCCGACTGTGATGTTGTAGACTCCATGCCTGCAACCCAAAGTCCAGAACTTTCCAATTAGGATGATAATGTTATTTCCCACTCTTTTCAGATCTCCCTATTCTTTTTGAGCTGGTTACAATCCCCACCATGGAGCCCCCGGCAGCACAATGGGTTAAACACTTGTGCCGGCAGGACTGCTGACTGACAGGTCAGTGGTTTGAATCTGGGGAGAGCAGGTTGAGCTCCCTCTGTCAGCTCCGACTCCCCATGCAGGGACATGAGAGAAGTCTCCCACAAGGATCGTAAAATATCAAACATCTGGGCATCCCCTGGGCAATGTCCTTGTAGATGGCCCATTCTCTCACACCAGAAGTGACTTGCAGTTTCTCAAATTGCTCCTGACACGGAAAAAAAATCCCCACCACAGTTTGGGCGAAGTTATCAAAAATAGTGTTGCTTCCCCCTACTGGAGTTCATTTTGTAATGTGAAGTGTACAGGGCGATTTGTTCCTGAATAGACAATTAAAGCCTATTTGTTTTACAAAAGGTCATCTCCTGGTGCAAATAAAAACTGTTAGTACTAATTTATTGACTTTCTGACAAGAAAAGAAAATTATGGGAAATCTTGAGTGCTTACATACACATGCCGTAGATATATAGAGATAGGTTGCCATTCTGTACTGCAGTTACAAATTCATCCTAGAAGTGGTAGTTTTACAAGGTCTTTAGCCTTCTCTACCAAATAGTGCTGGTGCCTCATCAAACTACAAATCCCAGACCCAAGTCATGGCAGTTAAAATGGTGTCAAACTGCATTAATTATACAGTGTAGATGCACCATAAGTGACATTTCCTGACTCACTCCCAATGGCTAAGTGATAGAATAGGGACCACAGATGAATACAGCAGCTTACATTTGGGGGCCATCCTTGTGGCTGTAGGTGTGGGGACTGTTAACAACATTTTTTCCCTTTCAAAAGTTACCATTATTCTCCAAAACATCATTCGAACTAATTCAGAGCTTGGAACCAATGTACAGGAAAATGTTTGCCATTGCTCTAACAAAAAATATAACATAAAAATATGGAGCCCCCAGTGGCACAATGGGTTAAACCCTTGTGCCGGCAGGACTGAAGACCCAACAGGTCGGAGGTTCGAATCCGGTGAGAGCGTGGATGAGCTCTCTCTGTCAGCTCCATCTCCCCATGCGGGGGGACATGAGAGAAGTCTCCCACAAGGATGGTAAAAGCATCAAAAACATCTGGGTGTCCCCTGGGCAGACAGCCAATTCTCTCACACCAGAAGCGACTTGCAGTTTCTCAAGTCACTCCTGACACGAAACCCCCCCATAAAATATCACTTTGGTCTCATGACATGGGCTCTTCTTGAAAATCCACCAACTGGCAATACATTAACCAACTAGCAATGCAACTGTTTTATCAAGTTCCTGTTTTCTTACAGTTCTATGTTGATTTTTCCTTTGTTGTCAATGGAAAAGATTAAAGGTTGTAGTTATAAAGCATTATATTACACGCTGTGCATGGAAGGTGATAGCATTTAGCATCAAACTGAATTGTTAGCCTTTAAACCTGAGATAGACAGATGACAGTTTATGGAACAGAAAGCCTGAAGTGACTGTAATATTAAAACGCGTTGGGACCCGGACCCTGTCCCTATCAGATGGGAGAAGGGGCGGCAACACGCGACAATACACATTGCCCCGCTGCCCTTTTCCCTATCATACGGGGAAACAGGTGAGGAAAGAGTGGGTAGCTCCATCAGAGCTACCCAAAACACACTTTTCCTCCTCTTTTGGTGCTTCCCCTCCACTTTGGGAGGAATGTGGGTGGGCCTGTTATGCGTCATGTGATGGCGCACTGCAGGCCCCATCCAAGCTGTGATTAAAAGTGTCAAAATTGGACTAAAATGCCCAGTGAACAAGGCCTTTGATTTGTTCTGTGGCTGAGCTCTTAATTCAAAATGCTCTTATCTCAAAGCAAATTTCCCAACTCAAATGCTATTAATCTGTTTCGGGACTCTGAACTCCCTCCCACTGCCCCCATTTTTATTATATGTTTTTAAATAAGAAAATGTACTTTACAATTAACAAATAATGTATAAATGCACATTCACATGGAACAAAAAAGAAAGACCAACTTTAAAATGGTAGACGCACAACATCATGGCATGGAAGCACATTTGAGGCAGCAAAATGTGTATTGGCCAGTGTAACAACAAGCAAAACCTGCACTTTCACATGGAACAATAAAAAACAAAGCTCAGCTTTAAAATGAAAGAAGCACAAAATTGAGGCAAGGAAGTAAAAAGCACAAAGTGAAGAGTCAGAAGCATTTTTTTCTTCATACTGTACTCATTCCAGCCTCTCTCCCTCTCTTGCTCCCTCTCCCTCTCTATCTTCATGAAGCCAAACATACCGGGAATAAAAACCACACAAAATTAACTAATGCAAATTTCCTCAAAGTGGACAAGAGCAAAGCGGGTAGCAATCTCCCAAAGCGGACAAGAGCATGAGACACAGAGGGTGTTCTTTTGAAGCCCTGAAACCCTGGACACTCGAGCTAGCGCTCTCTCTGGCAGAAGTGCTCCCTCTGGCACTAGCTCTTAACTCAAAACGCTGCTCCTATGTCAAAGAGAACACCCAGAATCCCTATGATGCTACTGCAGTTGACAACCATGCAGCACATACAGGCCCCATCTACACTGCCATTTAGAACTGGATTATATGGCAGTGTAGGTTCATATAGTCCAATTCAAAGCAGATAATCAGGATTATCTGTTTTGATAGGAGACCCCAGTTGCACAATTGATTAAACCCTTGTTCCAGCAGGACTGAAGACAGATAGGTCGAAGGTTCAAATCTGGGGAGAGCGCAGATGAGCTCCCTCTGTCAGCTCCAGCTCCCCATGAGGGGACATGAGAGACGCTTCGCACAAGGATGGTAAAACATCAAAGCATCCGGGAGTCCCTTGGACAACATCCTTGCAGCTGGCCAGTTGTCTCACACCAGAAGCGACTTACAGTTTCTCAAGTTGCTCCTGACATGGGAAAAAAACTGTTTTGATGATATGGATTACAGCAGGGGTGCCCACACTTTTTCAGCCTGCGAGCTACTTTTAAAAAAACAAAGTCTAAAGATCACCTGTTGTCGCCAGTGCACGCGCGTGCACACGCACACTCCCAGCACCGCCTTCCTCCGCTTTCGCACGCACGCTCCCAGCACCACCTTCCTCTGCTCACGCGCACACGCTCCCAGCGCCGCCTTCCTCCGCTCTGAGGGTGATTTATTGCTTTGAGAGCGCTGTGTGGGGGGTCTCCACCCTGCCTCTCGTCCGGAAGTTGCGGTGAGAGAGGCCGGAAGCCCCGTGCGCTTTCCCGCCACAGCCTTCTGTCGCCAGCGTGACTTCTTCCTTCGCCGGCTGTCAATCGCATCACCCCTCAGTAGGCTGAGCCCTCTAAGGTCAAGCTGGGCCTGGCTCTTTTCCCCCTCGGGCTGCTTCGGCGCTGCTTCTTCCCCCTCGGGCTGCTTCGGCCTCCTCCTCCTCTGTCGCCGCCCTGCCCTTCCCAGCCCGCACCTGAAGAGCTCCACGCTCTGCCTCATCTGCTTCTGCCCAGCGCGCATGCGCCAACGCTCGAAGCGGTTTCCAAAGCCGCGTGAGCGGAGGAAGGCGGCGCTGAAAGCGTGCGTGCGCAGGAGCGTGCGCGCGGCAGCAGCAACCTGGTCAGGACCTGAAGATCACCCAGAAGAGGCCCAAAGATCGACCGGTCGATCGCAATCGACCTTCTGAGCACCCCTGGATTACAGTATATGGCAGTGTAGATCCAGCCTCAATTAAATGGAAATAGCTGGTCAACCTGGAAATTCTATACTGTATATCTTTCAGTGTGGGTTAGAGAAAAGATTATTTGTTGTTGCGTGATTAAAAGGATATTCCAACCTATGCAATGACTGAAAAAGTGATTTCTGATTCTGTAAGGCAGATTTCTGACATCATAACATACTAGTAGGATGCTAACCAAAACTTCAAAACAGATATTTCCAGAATAAGGTTAAGTAAAATAAGCATGAAAAATAAGAAATTCTCAAGGTGGTGAGGCCTTACTGGTACATTATTTAAACTTTTATGTTTATTTATATCATGATCTGATCAGATTGATCATTATATCCCAAATTAATGGGGTTATTGGGATAACAATACAAAAGGTTTGAGAGACCCTCTTCCACCCAGTCTCAGAACCAAAAGAATCAAAATCCTGGCTACGGCCCTGGCATGAAGTGAATATAGAGGCGGGTGTTTGAGAATACAGAGAAGACAGGGGACTAAGGGTACATCTACATTGCAGAATTAATGAGTTTGACACAAGTTTTAACTGCAGTTGCTCAATGCTATGGAATCCTGAGATCTGTAGTTCGACAAAGCCTTTTGCGTTCTGCCAAAAAGTGTTAGTGCTTTACGAAATTATTAATCCCAAGATTCCTTAGCATTGAGCATTTGAAGTAAAAGTGTGTCAAACAGCATTATTTCTACGGCACAGATATACCCCAGTCATGTTTAAATATATTGCATCAGAATAGCTCACTCAGAAATAGAATATTTATTATCACATCTAAGTGATGAAGGAAATCTTTCCATGAAATACCTGCATCCAGTTCCAATTCATGACGTTTAGTCCTACCTTTCCACAAATAGAATCAAACCTCAAAACGAATGTGATATGCATTTCAAATGGGATACAAAAGCTATATACAAAAACCACGAGTTAAAAAAAACAAATGATAGATAATGTATTTGCAAGCAGATGATTTTATGGAACTTTCCGAGAGCAAAGAGTGATCCTCTCTGCATCAATCACTCTTTGTTTACAGCCAAACAAAATGGGCATGTTACTTTCCTGTGTGCAAAGGCCATTGAAAAGCATTCAAGAATAATTCGCTAATGCATGGCTATCATGCTGTCCATCTTATATTTATCCTGAGCTGACCTCTGCTTCCACAGTAAGCTATGCATTAAGCTCTTGAATTTAATCCTCGGATTCTTTCCTTTTGCTATTGTTGTGTGAGCAGGTGCACCCTCTTTTTGATAGAGCTAAGGCTTAATGAACTGTACAATGATAACAAAATGATAGCACATGCCAAGTGGTTTTTGTGTGCCAAGTGGCCAGCATTTCACCACTATCAGCCCAGCTCAGATGGTCCAACAAACAGGAGTGCCAAATGAAACCAGCTTTGGAATGGATTAGAAATCACAGCATGGTGCAGTCATGCTAAAGGTCAAGATCTAAACGCTTTACTTTAAATATTATTTTTAAAGCTCCCTGTAGTCATTTGGTGAGTATTTACATTAGTAGTGGAACGGGCAATAAATCATCAAACAGACATGTTTCTTCTAGATCAGCATTTCTCGACCTGGGGGTCGGGATCCCTAGGGGAGTCGCAAGGGGGTGTCAGAGGGGTCGCCAAAGACTATCAGAAAACACAATACTTTCTGTTGGTCATGGGGGTTCCGTGTGGGAAATTTGAGCCGAATTTGATTGGGTTCAGAATGCTCTTTGATTGCAGGTGAACTATAAATCCCAAGAACTTCAACTCCCAAATGTTAAGGTCTGTTTTCCCCAGACTCCACCACTGTTGGTATATTGAGTATCCGTGCCAAGTTTGGGCCAGATCCATCATTGCTTGAGTCCACAGTGTTCTCTGGATGTAGATGAACTACAACTCCAAAACACAAGGGCAATGCCCACCAAACCCTTCTAGTATTTTCTGCTGGTCATAGGAGTCCTGTGTGCCAAGTTTGGTTCAGTTCCCTCATTGGTGGAGTTCAGAATGTTCGTTGGTTGTAGGTGAACTATAAATTCCAGCAACTATAACTCCCAAATGACAAAATCCACAGCACCCCTCAACCCCACCAGTATTCAAATTTAGACGTATCAGGAATTTGTGACAAATTTGATCCAGTGAATGAAAATACACCTTGCATATCAAATATTTACATTACAATTCATAACCGTAGCAAGATTATAGTTATAAAGTAGCAACGAAAATAATTTTATGGTTGGGGGTCACCACAACATGAGGAACTGTATTAAGGGGTCACGGCATTAGAAAGGTTGAGAAACACAGATCTAGATGCATATCCCAAAGGATTCTGTAGCTTTTGGGGCTGATCTTATCAATGTTTTCAATTGCCTAGGTCAAAATATGAATTTGTCCAGCACAAGGTCAGCCGCCTCCTCTTTCCCTGGTATTCTGTTTAAAACCTGAAATATAATTTTTCACTCATCCTTTAAAAAAGCCCTGTGATCACCTGTTTTGTAAAATCGTCAAATGCAACCCAAGATAGTTTTCTGCTTGCGGCAAAGCAGCAAAGAGAGCCTTTTCAGCCACTGAAGTCAAGGTATAGAGTACTTAATGCCAGTTATTTCAATTCCTGGGGCAGAATACCAAAAAAAGCATTTCTCTGCAGCCTTGCCAGTAAAAACATCATAGAAATGAAGTTTAATAACAAATGATTGGCTGCCCTTTTATGACATCCAAATTCTGCTGCCCAAAGCAGCCTTCTCTCTCAGCCTAATAAGATAGCGACAGAAATGGGTGGGAGCTTAATGAATGTCCAATCTAACCCCTGATCAAATGTGTTCAGTGAGGAAATATCTATTCAACAAATCATTTGCTGGTGTTGTTTTTTGCCTTTAAGTCACTTCTGGGCTATATTGACCTGAACACAAACTCGTCACAGCATTTTCTTGGCAAGATTTTTTTTCAGAAGGGAGTTTAGTTTCGTGTCAGGAGCGACTTGAGAAACTGCAAGTCACTTCTGCTGTGAGAGAATTGGCCATTTGCAAGGACGCCCGGATGTTTTACCATTCTTTGGGAGGCTTCTTTCATGTCCCGGCATGGGAAGCTGGAGCTGACAGACAGGAGATCATCCCGTTCGCCAAATTCGAACCATCAACCTTTCGGTCAGCAGTCCTGCTGACATAAAGGTTTAAACCACTGTGCCACCGGGGGCTCTAGAAGGGAGTTGCCACTGCATACAATGCTGAGACACAGTGACTAGGAAATCAACCCCTACTCTCCAGAATCCTAGTCCAATGTTCCAACCACTATGCTATGCCGACTTCCAGAAAAATTATATAATTAAAAATAATAGTATTTATTTTTTGCCCTAGTGTTAATACTAATTGTAGTACAAAGTTGTGCAATATCCCTAAATTGGATGGGTGGGGTATCTGTATATGGGGTATCTTGAGAGGACTCATGCAAGGAAAATGTAGACCTCAGGGGGGAAAGGTAAAGGTTTTCCTCTGACATTAAGTCCAGTCGTGTCCAACTCTGGGGGTTGGTGCTCATTGTTGTTGTCCGTAGACACCTCTAAAGTCATGTGGCCATCATAACTGCACGGAGTGCCGTTACCTTCCAGCCGGAGCGGTACCTATTGATCCACTCACATTTGCATGTTTTTGAACTGCTAGGGTGGCAGAAGCTGGGGCTAACAGCGGGAGCTCAGCCCGCTTTCCAGATTCAAACCTGCGACCTTTCGATCAGCACGTTCAGCTTATCTCAGAAACAACCTTCAAGATTAAAGTCTTTCCCAGCGTTCTATAAATGAATGCCTAATGTTTTGGGGAACTGCCATAAACCCTAGTTAATATAGTCAGTGACCAGGGATTCTGGGAGTTGTCATCCAATGGATCTGTAATCCTTCTGCTGCAGAGAACACCTCTATTCAAATATAAACAAACCATGACCCCACATCCATAGAACCAATATCCTCATTCATTTATCCACATCTCAGAAATTATGTCCTTTCTTGGCATTTTCCAGTTTTTCTATAGTATTTTTTGGGTGAAAAGTTCTTCATTTCAACAGGGTTCGTTGTTCTCAAAGGTTTCATATATCCAAGACTGTATCTTTCTACAGATATGGGAAATCATCCTGTATAATGAGGAATATTTGTGTTTTCATGTTTCATTGCAGAATATGATGTACAGTATATGGTGGATGAAGATGGCAGACAGATGGTATATATTCTGCTGTTTCATCTTTGAGGGGGAAGGAAGTGTTTAATGGAGAAGAAATAAATTCCCATTTGGAGCAATATAAAATAAATGGCTTGTCCATCTGGCATTACAAAACATTTTTTTTTCTGTGTGTGTTTCTCTCTTTCTCTCTGAAGGAGGCCACAAATAAAAACCTTTATAGGAAATCCATATACGTGAGGCAAACAAATATAATTAAAGAAGAGGAATGTTCAGAACAACTATTACTCTGCTATTTCCAAAGGAAATATAACTTTATCGAAATCCCACGTAGGTGATAATTTTCTTCTCAACCTAACTAAATATCTGGAAACATATTGTTGAGTTCTCTTCACTTCTTCTCTAACAAGAAACGTGATGGCACAATAGGTTAAACCCTTGTGCCAGCGGAACTGCTGACCTGAAGTTTGGCAGTTCAAATCCACAAGATGGGGTGAGCTCCCGTCTGTCAGCTCCAGCTTCCCATGCAGGGGCATGAGAGAAACATCCCACAGGATGGTAACACATCCTGGCAGTTCCTGGACAACGCCTCTGCAGACGGCCAATTCTCTCACACCAGAAGCGACTCTGATATGATTTTTAAAAACTTCTTTTCTTATTGCCATTATGATAGGAACAGATTTCCTCTGTGCCTTCCCCCAGCTCAAGCATTCATACATGGTTAGATGTCACTGATTTCCAGTGTAGGCTAGAATTTGGAAAGTTCATGTTGCCTGACTGATTTTTTCCCCCAGGTTTGCTCTCCTCATTAGTGAAAACGACACTGTTCTTGTACCTGGAGAACTCAAGATATTTCTGCAAGAGTGTTGACACTAGGAGAAAGAAACATGACGGGCAGGGTTTAATTAAATGGAGATTTGGACAAGCAAAGCTGGGATGCCAGGATTTCATGTCAAGAAAGGATTTCTTGCCATGAAAGCCATTTCTCTCCATGTGCTATGTGTGAACAGGTAGGTAGCTCATGAGATAGACATTAAGAATCTATAACTGGAAAACAGCTTGCTGCCAATTTGTTGCTGAACCTCTCTCCATAGACTCGTAGACTGATCCCTCCATTAGACAGAGTGAGTTGGTTGACCAAACGCGACTAAACTAGCCTGTTGCCCTCAGATATCCCAGGACACTAAGTTTGCCAGATCTTAGGTCCCATCACTCAGGTAAAAAGAGGAGCATTCTCAGAGTGAGAGCACTATCTTAAAATATTTACTGAATAAGTAGAGGTAAATGTTTCCCCTGACATTAAGTCTAGTCGTGTCTGACTCTTGGGGGGGGGGGGTGCTCATCTCCAAAGAGCTGGTATTCCCCCTAGACACCTCCAAGGTCATGTGGCCTGCATGACTGGTTGGAGCACTATTACATTCTACTCACATTTGCATGTTTTCAAACTGCTAGGTTGGCAGAAGCTGGGCCTAACAATGGGAGTTCACTCTGCTCACTGGATTCGAATTGCCAACCTTTCGGTCAGCAAGTTCAGTGGCTCAGAGGTTTAACCCGCTGTGCCACGAGGAGGCCCTGACTTATTGAATATTGACTATTGGCTATTTATTTATTTATTTTACTTCATTTATATTCCGCCCTTCTCACCCCGCAGGGGACTCAGGATGGATTACAATGTACACATTGCATTTAGACACACAAACACAGAAGACAGACAGAGGCAATTTAACATCTGGCCACCAGGGGGAGCTGTTGCACTCCTTCATTCCTCAGCTTGTTTCATGGAGATCTTTTTTTAAATGGCCTCGTAAATCAGTTAAATTTAGCCTCCCCACTAAGTGGTACCTTAATTTCCTACTTGACAGATGCAACTGTCTTTCAGGTTGCAAAGGTCGACAACAGGCTACACAATAGATCGAGAGCCCAGCTCGACCTGGGCAGGCCTCGAACTCATGACCTTCTGGTCAGTAGAGATCTTATGCAGCTGACACACAGCCAGCTGCGCCACGTTCCCGGTACTATATTTCCTTTTTATGATAATTAGTGCTATTTATTTGAATAATGTACTTGAGGCAACTGTGGTTGATGCTTAAGATAGGATGACATCGCTAGGGATTTCAGCTTGTAACATTATAGGTTGAGTTTCTATTATTATTATCATCATCATAATCATCATCATATTTATTTATATCCCGCTTTATCTCTCCTGCAGGAGACACAAAGCAGCTTAACATAAAATTATCAGCATACAATTTAAAATATACAAATATGTAAACATTGTAACAAAATTAAATATAAATGGTATTTTAAAATTCCCAGTTAAAAACCAATAAAAACATGTTCAAAGTTTTTTTTTAAAACCCACAGCACCCCATGACTAGATCTTGAAAACCTTCATCTTTAAAAGCCTGCCTGAATAAAAAGGCTTTATCCAAAATGCTTGGGGCCAGAAATGTTCTGTACTTCAGATTTTTGTTGTTATTATTATTTTAGAATGCTGCATATACATACTGAGATATCTTGATGATGATAGTCTAAACATGAAATTCATATTTCATAAACAACATATACACATAGCCAGGAGGAATTTTACACACATTCAATAACTGAAATTGTGCATGAGACACAGTTTGTGTACACTGATCATCTTATCACATTGAGAAATTTCCCAGTCGTTGGACACTTCGGCCTCTTTTCAAGCATGGAGAGGCACTGAACTCGTCACAGGAGTTAAACTACTTCTAGCCGTCATTAATAGCCCTCCATGGTTGAAAAGAGACAGAAGTGTCCTGAAAGGAGGGAACTCTGGCAAACTGACCTCATGACATTGAGAAATTTCCCCTTGACAGAACACTCAGCCTCTTTTCAAGCAGAGTGAGACATAGAGCTCATCACATGTTCCAGGGTTGAAAAGAGGAGGAAATGTCCTGAACACGGGGCAGTAATCGTGTTCGGAGCGGGCTTTAGCACAGCAGGTTAAACCACCAGCTGCAATAAATCTTGTCAGTTGAAAGGCTGTCAGTTCAAAGCTCCTGGCCTTTAGCCCAGCTTAAAAGCAGGAAGGTATTCTGAGGAACCCATTAAGGAAAGATTAAAAAAGGAGGAAGTTATGAATAAAAGCTCTTTGGCAGGGAAATGGAGCAACAGCACACACACACACACACACACACACACACACGCACGCACACACCGTGGCCAGAACTGAGCACAAAGCCTCAGATGCTGAAGTTGGGAAAAACCAATATACAGTGTTCCCTCACTTATTGCTAGAGTTACGTTCCAAGACCTCCCGCAATAAGTGAAAAACCGCAATGTAGGGATGCTCTATTTATTTTAATATTTATACATTAATTTAGTAGTTATACACTATTTTAAGTCTTTATAAAATTAAAATAAAGTGAAGGAAAGGAAAGGAAGGAAAGGCCCTTCAAGGCTGTAGGGAGGGAGGAGAGCAGCGGCAGCAAAATCCCACAAAATAGCGAAAACACCATGATATATATTTTAAATTAATATTTTTTAAAAATCTGCGAAACAGTGAGTCCGCAATAAGCAAACCGCAAAGTAGCGTGGGAACACTGCATACCTCTATCTATGTATAATTGTCTTGTTTGTGTATAAAACGGCATTGAATGTTTGCCACATATTTATGTTCTGTAATTCGCCCTTTTTTCTTTTTTTTTTAAACAAGTTTTATTGAGGTTTTTAGACATAGTAAAAAAAAACACAAATTGCATCTGGCAATCAAACCATCAGACAAAGAAGACAGTTCCTCCCCTCCTCCCCCCTCACTCACACCCTCGAGCTGAGAGGCACTGACCTCTCAACTCTCCCCCTACCAGTCATCCGCATTCGCAAGCGTCGTCGACTTCCCCTCTCAATACCAACCACCTCGACTTTCTTCAGTCTAAGTGAATCATAATTTAAAGCAAATCCTCTTTATGCAAACCGGCAGACTTTTAGCTAAAAAAAGTGCTATCACTAGTATTTAATTTCCCTTGTTTCCTCAAGTAATCAAGCATAGGTGACCAGTCTGTGGGATCCATATCTTGCGTCAGGGCTCTCGAGAGGCAGTCCATGTTAACAATGTCCAATAGTCTGAGGATCCACTCCTCTACTCTCAATGGGTTTTTACTTCCATTTTTTTGCTACCTCCAGCCTCGCTGCTATAATACAATAAACAAACAATTTCTCATTATTCTTACTAATGTCGAAGTCCAACAGGCCGAGGAGCATATATTGAGGTTTAAAACTGAATTCTATTGCCAGAGCCTCTTTTAAACTTTTATATATTTTCTCCCAGAATTTTTTAATTGATTTGCACCCCCACCACATATGGAGGTATTTGCCTTCTACTTCCCCGCATCTCCAACACTTATTGCTATATGAGGGGTTGTATATGGCTATCTTAGCTGGAGTGAGGTACCATCTGAAAAACATTTTAATACAGTTTTCCCTGAGTTCGTAGGCATACGTGTATTTGTAATGTTTTCTCCAACTTCTCTCCCAGAGCCTCAGGGGGATTTTCTGATCCAGGTCTTGCACCCATCTAACCATGCAGGACTTGACCATTTCCTCCTCTGTGCTCCATTCTATGAGTTTCTTATATAACAGTGAGATTCTGCCTTTCTTTTTCAGTATGAGCCCATCCCAAAATTGGTTGGCCTCACTGAATCCTCTAATTTTATCTTTCCGGAAGGTCTCATATATTTGCCTATATTGTAACCAGTCTAGATTAATCTCCATCTCATTTAGTTCTGTTAGATCTTTCAGGGTTATTTCAGTACCTTGCCACTTTAACAGCTCATTGTATTTTAACCATTTACTTTTCCCGAACTGTCTCCTACCATACGCCTCCTGTGGTGAGAGCCATTTTGGGGTCTTATCGAAAAGCCTCTCCTTGTATTTCTGCCAGATTTTTAATAGCGGCTTTCTGAAGCAGTGCGCGTTGAAATTCCTCTCTATTTTTACTCTGTCGTACCACAGATACCCATGCTATCCAGCCCTCAGGTCAAAACCCTCCAGGGCTAGCAGCAGGGTATCTTTCAATATGGTCCAGTCTATCACCCATTCCAGGGCGCAGGCCTCATAATATGATCTTAGATCGGGTACACTGAGTCCGCCTCTATCTTTCGCATCTATCATACTCTTCCAGCCAATTCTAGGTTTTTTTCCCTGCCATATGAACTTCCTGAGCTCTTTGTCCCAGGTTTCGAATTTTTTGTTGTTAGTTAGCATCGGAATATTTTGGAAGAGAAACAGGAGTCTCGGGAGCACATTCATTTTTATTAGAGAGATCCTTCCCAGGAGTGATAAATTTAAAAACTTCCAATTGTCTAGATCCCTTTTGATTTTTTGCCACGCACTATCATAGTTGTTTTTAATGAGATCTATGTTTTTTGGGGTTATTATTATTCCTAAGTATTTTAATTTATTTGCTACCGCTATACCTGTTTTATTTTGTAATTCTTCTTTTCCTTTCTGGTTTATGTTCTTCACTATCATTTTTGTTTTTGCTTTATTTAGCTTAAATCCGCTTACCTCACCAAAACTTTCCAATTTTTGGATCCATAGTTCTATTGTTTTCTCTAGATCTTCCACGAAGCATACCATGTCATCTGCGTATGCTCGTACTTTTAGGCTCTCTTTGAAAATTGTGAGTCCCTTCAGGTTTTCATCTCTCCTTATGTTTTCCAATAACGTTTCCAATACTAATATAAAGAGAAGGGGGAAAGTGGGCATCCCTGCCTTGTCCCCTTCTGAATCGGGAATTTGTTTGTACTGGTTCCGTTAATTATTATACTAGCTGATTGGCGGGCATAGATGGCTTCAACAGCATTGGTAAAGTAATGGCCTAGATCAAGCTCTTTTAACAATAGAGTGATAAAGTTCCAATTGACCCTATCAAAGGCCTTTTCTGCGTCAATAAAGAGCAGGGCAGCTTTCTTCTGGATCTTAGTTCTATAGTACTCTAATGTGTCTATTACTATCCTTACATTTTCCTTGAGAAATCTCCCTGGAAGAAAGCCTTTTTGATCTTGCTGTATCCATTCATTGAGAAAGGTTTTAAGTCTCTCAGCCAGTATCAAAGTGTAGATCTTGTAATCTTGATTTAGGAGAGAGATAGGCCTGTAGTTCTTTACATCTGCCTTCTCTTGCCCTTCTTTATGAATCATCGTTATATTGGCTTCTGACCAGGTTTCAGGGAATCTCTTGGTCTCTAAGATCTCATTCATCGATTCTAACAAGTAAGGTGAGATCTGATCTTGAAATGTTTTGTAATAAAGGGCCGTAAATCCGTCTGGGCCCGGTGCTTTATTAGTTTTTAAGCTATTTATCGCCTGCTTTAATTCTTCTCTAGTTATTCTATGGTTTAATTTATCTCTTTGTTCCTCTGTGATCTTATTTAGATGGAGATTGCTTATATATGCTTGGACTTGTTCTTTCTTTATATCATCTTTTCCATATAATGTCCTATAATATTTCTGAAATCTATTTTTGATCTGTTCATCTGTATTATAAACTTTCCCCTTATCTAATATTTGTGTGATATGGTTTGCTTGTATTCTCTGTCTAGTTCTGGCTGCAAGCCATTTTCCTGGCTTATTTGCATTTTGGAAATGTTTTTGTTTAAGGAATTTGAGCCTCATTTCCATTTTGTCTATGTCAATTTTTTCCTTTTGTTTAATTAAGATTTTCAATTGTGATTTAACTTTTTTGTCTTTTGGATCCTTTTTAAGTTTCAGTTCTGTCTCCCTAATTTGCTTGAGGATGTCAATTTCAATTTTTTGTTTTTTCTTTCTCTGGATGGAGCTCTGTTGCATAAAATGTCCGCGTAGGACTGCCTTACTGGCTTCCCACACTGTATGGACATGTGTTTCTCGGTGTGCATTTATAGTGAAATATTCCACTAATATTGATCTGTACCTCTCCCTCTGCTCGTCAGTCCTCAGCAAATCATCCTTGAGCGTCCACCTCGCTGGTGTTATTGTCTTCCGCCCTATTTGAAATTTAAGTGGGTTATGATCAGAAAAATGGTGGGGCAGGATTTGAATTTTACCCATCTTAGTTAGGAGATTGCTTGTATGTTCTGTAATTCGCCCTTGAGTCCCCTTTGGGGTAAGTATATCAATGCTATAAATAAATTATCGCATTCCCCCCCCCCCCCCCATTTTTACAACTGAAAAACAGGCGCTTGGGAACCATCAAAAGTTTCCCATCTTGTTTCATTGCCCAAATGTCAGCAGTCTCTTGTATCCTATGGGGTTTGGGGCAGGACCATAAGATCCCATGGAAAGCAATGGTTTTAATCTGGATCGCTGTCTCTTGTATCCTATAGGGTTTGGGGAAGAACCATATAATCCCATGGAAAGAACTGGTTTTAAACTGGTCTCCTTTACTGTAAGGGGCTTTGGGCAACGCAAGGGACCGCTTGGTTTTCGGATCCTGTTGTTTCTGTTGATTAAAAACCTAATACTGACCTTGTGAGGCATATAAGATGACTGTATTGCCAGTTCCATGTGCAAGTCTGATGGGGAGGCAGAACTCCAAACGGGACGATCCTCTCCCTTAAAGAACGGTCATCCATACTTTCCCCTGTCAATGTGTGTCACCATAAAGCAAAGGTGTCGCTATTTCAGCCACCCAATTGGGCCATTTTGGAGCACTCTGGATTCAGAACTCCAGATAACTGATATTGAACTTATATTGCAGGCTGTCTTCTGTTACGGAGCAAGGGGTCATCCCTAGATATTATATTCTGCTCCTGAAATCAAAGGGCCTGTTTAAGTAAGCAGCAAAATATCTTAACCTGGCCCTGGGACATCTACTGAGGGTTTCCAAAATTCCTCCTTAAATAACTGGAAAATTCAGTTCAGATGCCGAGGTAAACATTTTAGCACTGTTTTGCAACCAGGCCCAACTAGCAACTACTGTAGATAACCAAGAAACAGACTAACTACATTACTATGGAGAATCCCAGGTTAGTTTACATGGAACCATAGTAAGTCAAGGCTTCCTTCCACATGATCAAATGATAACTTTGGAGAAACCAATACATAGAAAGGTTGTGGGCCACAGCTCCCCGAACTGTATGCAAGCAACAATTCTTCTCTTCTATTCAGCCATTAAAAAGGCATGAGTTTGTTCCTAAATTCACCCTGGAAATCTTATATTTTTACCAGAGCTTTAAGTAGGTAGATTTCATTCTACAGCTTAACACATGGCTCAGTAAAATAGCTCACCACCCAGGAGATAGATTGATTTTTCTCATCTTCCTTGTGAATTGGTTTCATGACATTGCGTTGACAAATCTAATTGATAGCATGATATTGTGTTCTCACACTGACTGAGGTTACGTCTGCGCTGTAGAATGAATGCAGCTTGACACCACCTTAATTGGCATGGCTCAATACTACAGAGTCCTGGGAGGTGCCGTTTTTCAAAGTCTTTAGCCTTCTCTTCCCAAGAGTGCTGGTGCCTCACCAAATCACAAATCCCAGGATTGCATAACACTGACTCATGGTGCCAAACTGCATGAATTCTACAGTGTATGTGCACTCTATATCTTTCTAAAGGCTTCAAGCAGCCCCTAAAACCCACCTTTGAAAAAAAATACCAAAGCCCCCAGAGATGTAAAAACAATTTGCATATTTTTCCAGGTAATTTTTCACCCTCAATTATTCCCAAATGAAAATAAATTGCTGCACATGCAAGTGTGCCATTTTCTACCTCCAAACATTGTTGCCCCAAATTGCCTTCCTACAGCTGAATAACACACAAAAATGGCAACAAGAAGTGATGTAACATCAGGTTACTCACCTCTGAATTACAACATTTTCAGTCAGCTAAAATGCACATAGCCAGTAAAAATAAGCTTGTTCAGATAGGCCGTTGTTCCATGGAGCAGCCATTTTGACTGTTAAAAATATCCTCAAAAAAACCACTTTTAAATAAAGTTCCATTATCTCTGCACTGAAACTCTTTTGTGTCTGAGCATTCGATGCAGTCCATATCTGAAGAAGTTGTCTTAAAGGCCTTTTTACTCACAGGCTTTGTGAAAGGAACAGAAACATCTTTGCAAATCTCTGGCCTCATCTTCAGACAGGACACAAAGGTGCAAATTATCCTGTTTTGATCAGACTCAACTCTTGACAAGGGAGGAAAGTCTTCATGCAATTCTTCAGACCACCTTGGTTTGCTACAGTTCGCAAAGTTGTTGTGGCACCACTACTCATCCTCTGATCTGGATGCACCTTATGCAAATAAGTTACCGTAGTTTAAATGTTCCTAATTCCATCTCCTTAAGGACTTTATTGCACAAAGCCATTATCCTACCTACAGCATTCATGCAAACAGAGATAGCAGCACCTTACCAGGATGATCTGGACTCAGGCAACTGCAACAATTCACCGATCTATGAGTCACGGTCATCCTCCCAGATATGATCCTATCTGTGTTATCTTGCCCTTCTGCTGCTTTATGATTTTCTTGTTTTGTTTGGGGGGTTTGTTGCTGTTGTTTGATAAAATAATGTCTGTGAAAGCAATTTTGCAATTCCAACCAAAGTTAGGCAAAAAAATAATTAATTCACAAAAGTATTGTAAAGAAAATAGAGGAGAATGAGAGAGAATGACAATTTTGTCCCCTGATGTCACTTCTGTGCTGGCATGCCAACACAGAAGCAGATCAGAATTATTACACAAGTTAAGTAATGAGACAGTGGCATGATCAGAGGCTGGTGGCAGGATTTCCAATCAATAGCAAGGGACAGGTTTATCATGGAGAGATGGCAGACCAGCAGTGGATTGCAATATGCACCATCATCGCAAGTGATGGTCCTGCTTCAATGCCATCTTAGCGAGATAAAGTCCTACAAACATGAGAAACACAATTTCTCATTTCATCTTGATCTGTGTTCAGCCCATTTAATGAAGATTTCCATCTCAATTTCCAAAAAAGCTGTGAGCACCTGTGGTCACTACTGAATGGATAACGTTTAATGTCCTTGACCCAAGGCCAACTTTGGGTCTCAGGGTTTGGCCTAGATACATCAGGAGCGGAGATGGTCTTGAACTTGAAACCCTACATAAAAGGGATAGCTTTTAATTTTGGTTTGAGGCTAGTAAGCACAGTTGGGTCTCCATCACATCCTTAGAGACCAGGATAACGTTGGAACTATTGGATTAAGTTTTATTATACTTCAAAGTTAAATCCTGCACTGTGTTCCAGGATATGTTAATAAATGACCACTAGTGAAAAAACGTCTGTTTCCCACATTCAGCATTTCTATGAGAAAGTCAGAGTTCCTACCAATTTGCCCAAATGCCTATAAACTTTCCATAGATGTTGGGTAAGCTATAAATATTTTTATCGGCATTCTCACATTTTATTAGTCTAGTCTCTGAGCCATAGTAAACACAGTTATAGATTAATTGTCAGAACAAAGTTCATCTTGATTGTTGTTCCCCTAGCTGAACACTGCAGGCTTGTACATTTGCCATTATCCACATCTAAGCAAGGGTTGGTTTACCAATTTGTCTTGGAACCAGAGACATCTTAAAGTATCAGATGCAGAGAAAAGTGATAAAACTAACTTTGCATTGCCACTGAAATGCAAAAGAATGCTTGTTTTTGCCAATGAAATGCAAAAAAAAAAAGAAAAACATCTGAGTTTGCATCAACACATCTTCCAGATTTTCTTGGAAATTTCTATCTACCAGAGGTTCTATTTAGTCATAAAACTCCTGTTCTTGCAGAAATGACTCGATTAGTTCTGGTTAAGGAACCACATATCCAAAAACACAGTTGTAGTAGTCTTCTACTCAAACTACAAAACACACAGATACTTTTGTTCTTTCCCAAATAAGTAGGAAGTCTTCTCTTTCTTCTTTGTTGCAGCAGTATACAAAATATATACAAATGTTACAGTTTCTTCTTCCTCACTACTCACAGCAGTAATTCTCCAACACACTCTCCAAACCACCATCCGTCCCTCGGCAACTCTCATCAAACCTACTAACTACAACTATATACTTTTAAAAAACCCTCTAAAATCAGGATAGTAAATAAAGAGGAATACTCAAACAACAGGGAAATTTCTGACATTGGGCCAAAATAACCCAATCCAGACATCCATAGAGCCCACTGAAATTTCCAAATGTCCTGCAAACTTGAGAATACCCCTTCAGTTATGTTTTGTGTAGAGCAGGGGTTCCACACATTTTTGACCAGGGACCACTTTGACCAGGGATTACTCCCCAACATGAGTACCAAAAGGGTTCCAAATCAGTTTTTCTTCAACTTTAGATTTTGTTTGGTTGTTTGGGGTGCTATTGAAAAATTGCATTGGATAGACCACATCAGCTCTAGTTTCTGATACAGAACATATGTCACCCAGTGGTCGCCATCTGCTCGCCCACAGAAAACCATACTTAATAATCTAGAGCTGATGTAGTCTATCCAATGCAATTTTCTGAATCAGCACCCCAAATAACCCCAGGAACAGACCTAAAAGCTAAGGCACAAAGGTACCCCTGCTTCCAGGTGCCATGTGGAACAGCTCCACTCAGGGGGAGGGAGGAGCAGAAGCAGCAGTCAGGAGGCTTGTTGTCACACCATTCGTGGGCAGTCAGCCTCTCCCCTGCCTACATCCCCATTGCCTCGGCACTATAAGTGGGTCTCATGAGACCAGTCACTCTCATTGCAATAGTGTAGTAACGGTGAGGCCGTGGACAATATTTTACTTCTTGGTTAACACTGGCGGTCCACAGACCAGAGGTGGGGAACCACTGTAGCCAAGGGTGCAAAGGAAGTCAGATCGAGGGTTAAAAACTCATGTTGAAATTGTTGCCATGTTCCTTGACCACTTGGCCACAAGTAGTGTAATATTAGATCAAACACTTTGATAACTCCCGAATAGTCACTAAAAGGGGTTCAGTGGAAATTGGGGAAAGGTGATTTCTGAAATGTTGCCAGAGTCTTTGGGCCCTTCCACACAGCCCTCTATCCCAGAATATCAAGGCAGAAAATCCCACAATATCTGCTTTGAACTGGGTTATCTAAATCCACACTCAAATAATGTGGGATGTTCTGCCTTGATATTCTGGATTCTGGAATATAGCGCTGTGTGGAAGGGCCCTTCATTTATTTATTTATTTATTTAATTTGATTCAACTTACTATACCGCTCTCTCTGGCGCCCAGAGCGGTTTACAGAAGTGACAATATAAAAACATAAAACCCATAAAATACATTAAAATACATTAAAACATATTTAAAAACCCCAAGTGAACATGTTGCAGGCCGACTGAACAGCCAGATGACAATACAATACATGTGACATGTGTCCTGTGGAAAGAGGAGGAAAAAAACACAAGGGAGGAATGAAGGAAAGAATCCGAGAAAATTCCATGTTTGGATACAAAATCATGAATATATTGATTAAATCAACACTAAAAGAACAAAAAGTCTCTACACTAGAAGGGACTATTTTCTGTACAGTCAAGCCTTGGGAAAGCTTTCTGTTAAGGTCTAGTTGTGTCCCTTTTGTCTCTTTAGTGGTCTTTGGTCCCAAGAAGGAAAAAGTCACTTCTCAGTTTGGGGTGAGAAAAGGGAAGCTTCCTGCTTTTGTTAAAAGAGCAAAAAGAAGAACAGCTCCATATGGGGGATAATCAGCAGACCCAAATTTAGCAGCAAAGACAATGAAGAATGCTGAGGAAAAAATAGATTCCCATTATCGCTCTAGCTTAGCAATTTCAGTTGCTGATCCTTAGAAGGAATGAATTGCCTCATGGTGAGTTTAGTAACTGTACAGTGTAGTTCATCGGAAAACACATTATTCCATGAGGCTGAATTTAAAGACTTTATGGCACCACTAGTACTTTTTTAAAAATGTAATTGCTCCTACAAATGAACACATGTGACAAAACTTCACCGGTATCAAGCATTAAGTTCATGACTTTAGAACAGAATTATTGTTATTTTTTCTCCAGGGCAGAAATTAGACGGTACTGTCAGAGCCGAAAACGTACCTTGGATTAGAAGTCGGGGCTCTCAAGCTGAAATTGCTAGTGATAAGCTTCCAGTAACATCTGGCCATTAATTTTGACTGCTTGACAGGTTTGCACATTTATGAGGTGTAGAAACAAAGTAGCCCATCAGATGTAAGCAAAGCAAGCTTGTCACCTGGTCTGTTTTGCAAATATAGACATCTGCCGTGTGATATTTTTAGAATATATGTTCAGGGAAGGTGTAAACTTATCGAGGGACCCATTATATGTCCCCAGAACTTAAACATAACCCCAACAATGGTGTGTCATCATAGGAAAACCTAGCTTGCATTATCCTATCATTGCTCAGCCAGAGATTAAAGTTATTGGGAAGCTATTCTGGGAATGGGTCTTTAGATAACTCAAAGGTGTTTGGATATTCATGGCTCAACAGGAAGCCTATTTTCATGACAGCCGAGTGTATTTAGTGGAAATGTAACAATGGAGTAAAGCAGGGATGAATTGTGCCAAACAATAATTCTGAACTCCCCATACTTAGAAATACACTTTAGGCACTCCAAAATTGGACTGTTGCAGAATCGGATTACAGCCATCCCTCCACATTTGCAAGTTTGGCTAAATGTTTCCTAGGTCCTACACTGGGATTCTATGTTCACCTTCCTGCAAATGTTGACTACAGTTCTACAGGAACTAAACATGCTTAGAAAAGCGTTCCTTCAGATAAAAATAGTAATTTTACAGGCCCAGAATCCCTATTTTTATTAATGGAATATTGTGGAGGTGGGTGAATGAATACAACAGCAGATATTGATTCTATGGATAAGAGGCCATAGTGTATAAACATGCAAGGGCTTAGAAAAGTTAGTTTTTGTACCACATTCACAGAATCCTTCATGTAAGATAAGATATTCTGTAAATTGTCTGAAAAAACATGTTTTCAAACTTTTCACCTGAAAATGATATCTGAATTCTTCAAATACATCTGAAAATGTATATTTCATATATATGTTCAAGTGGGAACTTTTTTCTTCTTCTTAAGTGTGCTCATCAAAGACACGGGAAGGGTAGCTGTTGTGGTACAAAGATGGCCGTGGCTGAGTCCAGGAGTTAAAAGATAACAAAAGTTTATTTGAGCATCAAATGGGTGTTGGAATAACAAAAAATAGCCTATCATTGGCTGTACAAAAAGCCCCAATAACCCCAGGGAACCCCAAAACCAAAAATGCTGAGAAGAAAAGAACTCAAAAACAAACAACAGACGTCCTTCTGCAGGGTTCAGTCAAAGGGATGTCCAAACAGTCCAGAGATCATAGGGCAGGAAACAAACACACTGGAAAAGGAGGAGACGTCCCAGAGTCGACAGGAGCTAAGTATACAGAAACACATAATTCACAGCCCCCCATAAAACACAGCATCTTCCTCCCTCCCATGTAATACTATACCAAACACTCTGTAGCAGGAAACTCACAGCAGTCACAGTGAAGGTCAAGAGGTACACGGCAGCAGCTAAACACAAAAAGCAGACATCAATCCCAACCCCCCCCCACCTTTTCCCAATATCAGCTAGAGCTGCCATAGCAGCTCTCCCAAGGAACAAAGTGGATAAAGAACCCAATAACTCATGAGTAATCTGGAAACCAGGAACCAAGATACAGGAACACAGGATACAAGAACCAGAATAACAAACTCCTTGACCACCGTGAGGGTCAAGCCAAATACTCACTTCTTATATAGCACTATCAATCAGATTCATCAGAGAACCCGCCCTGCTCCAAAGCAGCAGCATTCCCTGCAGCTGTTGTACCATGTCCAGATCTCCAACCCAGCCACAGCTCTTCTTGGCTTAAAGGGCCCCACTCAGTTTCTGAATGAGAAGATGGCCAGTCCTGATCCATCTGGAACCCCAGAAATGTGCTGTCCCCCGAGTCCGCATTGCATACATCTCTTACTTCCTCCACCAATGCTGAATCTAGGTCTGTATCACTTTCTTCTGAATGTAACTATGCATTCCATGGAAACCCTTCAAATGTATAAGTCTCAGAAGGTTCCCTAAGTAGATGCTGAATCTTTCTCCTCTGTCTGAGTCAAGGCTTGAGGCACTAGCCACTCTCTTTACCCCAGCTGTAGGAGCCTGATCATCCAGAGCCTTGCCCCAAACTGAGCTACTGCTTGATGTTACTGCCTCAGCATCTTCCTCCATGCTACTATCTGTAGTAACTGGAGGCTCATTTACAACAGTAGCAACTCCTTAATGAGCCAACACTCAATGGGACAAGCTGTGTTTGATGGTCTGCAATGAAGCTGAAACAAACATTTCCTTTGCTCCATGTGACAGATAAAAACAGGGATACATATGGCTGATCCACATCAGAGTATAGTCAAAAGCATGTAACTGTGCAACATGAGGCAACCGTTATTAATAAAACCTACATTTCAAGCCAAAGCTCCAGAGCAGCCTGGATTTTGCAGCCTATATAGATGGCTTACTTATTTGCTCATGCCCAAACTTTTTTGGCATTCTGTTTGTAACTATATGTCTTTTTTCTTGCCACATAAGTTTTTGTTTAGGAGGGAGAAAATGGACGCCTGTTGTGGTTCAGCCAGAGGCTAAAGACGAGGGGATGGTCCGTCAGAGATTGTGAGGAATGATGAGGAATGATGGGCTTTCCAGTGTGGAAAATGAGGAGATTTTGGATCATGATTCTGTCTGTAGGATGAGACTGTGCCTGGTCAGATAGAAATGGCTTTTTATTTTTACTTTTATTTTTATTTTTATTTTTTCTTAGTCCTTTTTTCCCTTTTTCTTTTTCGGACACCTTTTCTCTTTTCTCTTTTTTCCTTTTTTTACCCTCTCCGCTTTTTTGCCTGTTTTTTATATATACTCTTTGTTGTTTCCAACTTTTCTGTCATCATGATTGTTCCCCCTCTTTCCATGTATTATTAAATGTTAAAACAATAAAAATTTATATAAAAAAAAGAAATTTAAAAGAAAAAAAAAGAAGAGATGGAGATGCTTTGGCATTGGAAGATAAGGAAGATCTTTACCCTGGTCGTTCCTTGGCAATGAAAGACAAGGAGCTGGAAGGGAAAGATCTTTCCCCTGGGAAAACACCCGTGGTCGGCAGGAGTATGAGACTCAATACTCCTGCCGAGGAGGGAGTCAGATTATGGAGGTCACAGAGACTTTGTGAGAAATCTGTGAATCAGACCAGTGAGAAATCCTTGAAACAAATTACAGTGTTGTTTACGGAAAGGGTTAGAGCACACAATGCTACGTTACCATGTACACCTTGGGTCTTGTTCTGGATCCACGTTCAAGTCTATGCCTAAGTTCTTTGGGAAGGTCTTGTGCTTATGTTCATGGATTCATGTTTTGGAAGAAGTTCCAGGTTATGGATTTATGCCTATGTTTTGATTCCTGGTTTTTCATGTACCTACAGCGTTTCCTCTCTTCTTCGCGGTTTTCTTACCACGGACTCACTCATGGTTTTCCCTGCACTGCCCTCCAACTCCTCACCTTCCCTCCCTCCCTCTCTCCCTCATGTTGCCTTCTCTTTCCTCTCCTCTTTTCCCTCCCTTGGGTGCTCATGCCACCCTCCCCTGACAAGAGAGACACTTTCGCCTGCGCAGCCCTCCTCCTCGCCTTGCCTTCCTTCCTCCACCACTTTCCCTCTTGAGGCTGAGGAAGAAAGAAGAGGAGGTGGAAGAAGATGTTGAGGCTGGGGAGAAAAGGAGGGAGCTGCTGGCCGCTGCCCCTAGGCCCAGTGGGAGCAAAAAAGTCTGGAGCCAAGACCTGGCTAGGCTGCACTGGGCCGCCACTGGAGGAGACATGCTGAAGTGCGGCAGCTCCTGCAGAAGCAGCACGAGCTGAGCGAGAGGGACAAGAGGAGGGAAAGCATACTTTGTCACTTTTGAACAGAACTTTGATGTTTAGACCATTGCCTTTTAAAAGCCTTTTTTTACTATTGCTTTTTGGACATGGTTTTTTTACCTTACCTTTTGCCTATTGCCTTTTGATACTTGCTTTCTTCAATGAACTGTTTAGTTAGTGCTCCTCGACTCTTGTGTGGTGCTGGGTGCAAAGGTGAATTCAGGCCAGAGTACAACAATGCCACCTAATGTCTGAAAGTACCGGATATATAGGAGTCGGGCTGCTCTTTCTAGCTGAACAATTGCCATCTTCTTTGGCCTTAAAGAGCCATGCCGGCAGAAGAAATATAAGGCATTCCTCGTGGTGCTCAAGTGATGGGTGTTTCATTGGCAAAACAATCTAAGATAGGGGTGCTCACAGTTTTTCAGCATGTGAGCTACTTATAAAACAACCAAGTCAAAATGATCTACCTACCCACCACAAAAATGTGAAACATATAACACAATATCTGCTTTGAACTGGGTTTTCTGGGTCCACACTGCCATATAATCTGATTCAAAGCAGATAACATGGGATTTTATTCAGCTGTGTGGAAAGGACCTCAGATAACCCAGGGCCGGGAGCACTTGGGTGGCGTCGGGAGCCTGCGGGGTGGGACTGAGCCTTCCTCCCACCCTGCCTGCGATCTACCAGGACGCCCTACGCCAGGGGTGCCCACACTTTTTCAGCATGCAAACTACTTATAATAAAACCAAGTCAGAAAGATCTACCTACCTCCTCAAGGCTAGAGAGGGGAAGGGCGGGGTGGGGCTTGGCACAGCCTGGCTCTGCCCCCTTCTGGCTTCGGCACTCCCAGCAGATTCTCCAGGCCTGAGGATGGCAATGCCAAGTCAGTGGTATCATAGCTAGCACAAGGCTGGCTTGGCCTTACCCTCCTCAAGGCTGGAGAAGCTGCTGGGAGTGCCGAAGCTGGGGGAGGGGGTGGGGCTTGGCGCGACCTGGCTCCGCTCCCTTCTGGCTTCGACACTCCCAGCAGCTTCTCCAGGCTTGCGGATGGCAATACCAAGCCAGTGGTGGCATAGCTAGCACAAGGCTGGCTTGGCCCTACCGTCCTCAAGACTAAGAACATAAGAACATAAGAAGAGCCATGCTGAATCGGACCTCAGCCCATCTAGTCCAGCATTCTGTATCACACAGTGGCCCACCAGTTGTACACGGGGATCTCGAGCAGAAGGGAGGGCAAAACCCTGACCTGCTCCCGACCCCCCACAACCAGTACCCAGACTGGAGAAGCTGCTGGGAGTGCCGAAGCTGGGGAGGGGCGGGGCTTGGTGCGATCTGGCTCCGCCCCCCTTTGAGAAGCCCCATCCAGCTGGGATCGACCTCTTTCGGTCCTGGGATCGACTGATCGATCGCGATCGACTTCCTGGGCAGCCCTGCCCTACGCGATCTACCAGTAGATCATGATCTACCTAATGAGCACCCCTGATCTAAGATGTTTTGGCCTTCTTCAAGGCCTTCTCCAAAAACTATTTAGAATCTAAGTTCAAAAATTTCTGAGTCAGGAGCTTTCAAAATGTTTAATGGACAAACAGAAACAAAGGCTCTGACAGCATTCACTAATGACACAAAAGGTTCATTGCTTGGTTTGATACTAACGTGGCTGCAGGTTTCTTGCATCTAAGCTGACAATCATCTGCTACAATGAGGAACAAAATCATGTTTTATCTCATTACTTTTCCTTGATGACGTGGTTCACTCAGGCTGCCTCCTAATTGCGTTCTTCCCTAGAGAACACATTAAAGAGCCACTTCCATTCATCTTCCAACTCTCTTTTCACTGATACACTAGGATTCCAAGGAGACGATTGGCCAGCAACTGTTTTGAGTCATAGGTTTGGATACGGATATTGCAAAAGAGAAGGAACGTAATGCCTCAGACTCTAAGGACTACTGTTCTTTTGTAAAGTGGCATTTCCAAGAGAATGTTTATTAGATGCGGAGTGTTCTTCCCAATGCAGCTGTTACCATGGTAGGTTCACCAGAATTGAAGCTAATTGGAAAACATCTTTTTTTTTCAAAAGGTGGTGAACTCTAGTTAATAACAACCTTCCTCTCCCAAGAACAAAGCAGAGTCCAGTTCATTCCAAATACTTAGGAGGTAACATTAGTGAAGAGTATGTTTGTGTATGGCATTTGCATTTTAAAACATTAATTTATGTACAGTATGTGTATCATTTTGTGGGGGGAAAGCATCCTTTCCAGAGGAAACCATGCATATACACAATGTAATCAACCATCCATTCAGAACAGCCTAAATACTCAAAGCAAAATGTTATGTTAATTCTGAATCTCCCTCCAGGAAATTACATTCAGGATATCTCATTTTCCTCTATTTCCTTGGGTTTTGGAGTGCCAAAAGTCTTTACAGTGAGTAAGTGGTCATCACTATTTTTGGATCTGGCCACTCTACTTTTTTCTTCATCACTCTCAAACGAGATTTGGCCAATCCTTGATGGATAGCACAGTATGTCTTTTTATATTGTTTGATCTATGCTGGCTGACTTTTGTTGTTCAGCCTACTTCAAAGCGTCGGTTATCAGCTTGAAAAGTCTGAAACAATCTCACCATCACATGGATCCCTCCAGATGTTTCAAATTAGAACTTATTTCATGTTTGACCACGCTGGCTTGAGCTGATGGGAGTTGTACCTCAAAACATACAAAATACTCCAAAGTAAGGAAGAAATTTTTTTGAATGAAATATATAAAGTAGCAAATATCAAACTTTGGCCATATGGCGCATTTGAGATTTAAACTCCTAGAAATCACAGCCAGTTTAAGATTCTGGGAACTGAAGTTCAACCAATGACTGAAAACCACTAACAATAAGGACCATTCATTCAAATACAATGCCATTCACCCTTTGCATCCAAATTTCTTTCCCTGACTTGACTGAAGCTGGCCCTACACTGCCATATAAAATCAAGATTATCTGCTTTGAACTGAGTCCACACTACCATATATTCCAGTTCAAACCAGATAACGTGGGATTTTATTCAGCTATGTGGAAGGGCCCCCACAATATCTGCTTGGAACTGGGTAATCTGACTCTCCACTGCCATATATTCCAGTTCAAAGAAGATAATGTGGGATTTTATTCATCTGTGTAGAAGGGGCCACAGTTCTAGGATGACACAGAAGATCCTCTGACCATCCCAATTTAGCAGTGACAATCCCAGTCTGGACCTACACTGCCATATAATCTGGATTATCAAGTATGATAATCCACATTATCTGTTTTAAACTGGATTATATGAGGCCCTTTCTACAGTGCCATGTAATATACAGATTGTCTGCTTTGAACTGGTTTATATGGCAATGTAGACTCATATAATCCAGTCCAAAGCAGATAATACAAATTATATGCTTCAATCATCTGGACTGTATGGCAGTGTAGAAGGGGTCTGAGTCTATACTGCCATATAATCCAGTTCAAAGCAGATAATCTGAATAATATATGGCAGCGTAGATTTAGCTATATACACAATCCTAAGTACCTGAAGGCGTGAAATAACTCTAGCACATCACCTAATAATATACTGACACACATACATGTACAAAATTGTATTAAATAGGTGTCAGAAAGCAGTGAATATTGCAATACAATCAAATTAGGTCTGTAGAACACACTGCTTTATAAACAACAATATGCGAATGCTATAAACAGAACATCAGCATAATGATATGGCGTCCTTAAACGATATAAGGCAAAGTCTCATGGATAGTTCAAGTGTTTAATACTAATTAAAGGTGATGTCTATGTTATAAAGTCCGTGTATCGCTGGACATTCTCCAAAGTACGGGACTCACGGACTAGAAAATGAAGGAAATCTCGGATGAGGAGCCAATGGAAGCTGGTGGACCGGAAATACGCCAACGCCTGGATGTAGGAGGCTGCCAAAATGTGGCCATTTCACGCTGTTATAGTGCTTCCTCAGGGCGTTCCGTCTTTGGGACGCTCCTCACTGGTAGTGTAGACTTCTTAAGTCATATATTCATTACTAGAAGGTACTCAAAAATTATACAGTCAACGTCATCACAAAAAGTATCTTCCTAGGGCTGCATCCACTGCTTTCTGACACCTACTTAATACAATTTTGATATATTTGTACATGTATGTGTGTCAGTATATTATTAGGTGATTTTCTAGCGTTATTTCACGCCTTCAGGTACTTAGGATTGTGTATATAGCCTTATTGTGTTGTGTGTTACCACAGTGAGCATTCCTTTTGTAGTTATTAGGGTAGATTTAGCCCCAGTTAAACATCTGCCATCCCACTTTCTCACTGCTTTTAAAGTGCCTCAATTTCTCCTCCTCCCATTTTTCCTTCATTGTCCTCATCTTACTCCAACAGCTGCAAAGTGTAAAATGAGTTCTCATTGAATTAACACTGCAGAGGGAGGAGAGGACAGGGCAGGATCTTGACCTTCATGGCTCAGGCAAAAACAAATTGCTACAACTTCTCCTAGCTTGTCCTTTCTCATTAAAAACTCTTGCCTTCTTGTGCACAGATGCCCCAGTTTTCATCCGTGAAATATTGTAGGGTATTCCCTTTGGATGGGAAGGAAAGTTCTGTTGTGACCCCCAGTGCAACTCTGGATTTACCTTTAAATTACTTTTTTTGCTGTTCTTTGTAGATTGTAACCAATACCTGGTCTTAACATTGGGCCCTTCGACACAGCCCTATATCCCAGAATATCAAGGCAAAAAATCCCGCGATATCTGCTTTGAACTGGGTTATCTGAGTCCACACTCAGATAATGTGGGATTTCCTGCCTTGATTTTCTGGGATATAGGGCTGTGTGGAAGGGCCCATTGTTCACACAATATTATAGCAGAATCATGAGCTATATGGCATGTGATCTGGATTATGTAACATCAGTAAAATCACACACTAATAATAATCTAATATTGAATTTGAAAAAATCACTTAAGCAATTCCATGAATACTTTCTTAAGAACCTGATTAATTGTCTTTTACTTATATTTTAGAACTTATTTATTGTGTATGTTATTTTATGATGCTATTTACTGTATTGCATTGAATTTTTTGCTGTTCGCCGTTCAGGCCCGGATTTTGCGCCCTAGGCCACACTTTGGAATTACGCCCCCAGCCAAACTCCCCCCACACACACACACACACACACCACTCAGACCCATACTTGGCTGGCTTTCGCCATGGTGCCTCCGGAGCAGAAGAGAAGGCGACTAGGCACCATCCCGCCACCTCCAAGGTCCCCATTCCCACCGGCTTGAAAGCTCTGCTGTGCTCTGAAGGTCTCCCCGGGAGTCGGGAGGCTTTGGGAGAGTGCAGCGGGTGCAAACTCGCTCCAAAGATGCGCACGAGAGAGCGAGAGAGCATGAGAGAGCGAGGGAGAGAGCACGTGAGAGATAGTGCGAGAGAGCACGAGAGAGTGCACGAGAGAGAGTGAGAGAGAGTGAGAGGGTGAGAGAGGGGGGGCGCGTGCGAGAGAGAGATGTCCGCTTGGCGCGCGCTCCCGCATAAAACGGAGCAGAGACTTTGTCGGGAGAAGGAGCGAGGAGGGGCATGAGAAAGGGGGAAAGAGGTGCGCGGACCAGGAGTTTTTTTGGTCCATGATCTGCGCCCTCCCTCAGTTTGTGCCCCTAGGCCATGGCCTCATTGGCCTTATGGGTAATCCGAGCATGTCGCCGTTCTGAGTCCTTCCATGGAGGTAGAGAAGAACAGGATATAAATGTTCAAAATAAATAAATAAACTACACCTGGTGTGTTCAGACTTACTTTTAATTGCACAAACCTACAATCAGGTTAACAGAGTGCCATGAGAACTCTTCTTCTCATTTCAATATTATTATAATTGTGCACACCCCTGTCATTTGTACTGCTCTCAGTGTTCTTTTCAGGCCAACATGTTCTGAATGTGAAACCAGCCATTTGAGAAATGGAAATCATGTATGTCCTAGGCTTGGTGAGTTTATTTTTTAAGGAGCATCACGTTCCTGGGGAAAACAATTCATAAAATAACTGGCCAAAACAATAAAGTTGGACTTTCACCGGACTGAGTGAGCAGAATACCAATCACTGAGAATTTCCGATCAGTTAAACCACTACTAAAAGGAAAGAGCATTTAGTCCCATTTAGGGTGCATCTACTGTTACTAATGGTTCTCAATCTGTGCCTACAACTACCAGCAATCCCAGCCAGTTTACTAGCTGTTAGGATTCCTAGGAGATGAAGGCCAAAACATCCGGGGACCCACAGGTTGAGAACCACTGGTTTAGAATAAATGCAGTTTGCCACCACTTTACCTGCCATGGTTCTATGTTATGCAGTCATAGAAGCTGTAATTTTGTAAGGCATTAGTATTCTCTGCCAAAATGCTGGTGCCTTACCAAATTACAAAACCCATGATTCTAGAGCAGTGAACCAAAAAGTGGTGGCAAACTGTATTAAGATGCTTTGTCTTTTCCCTGCTTGTCTCATGGAGCCCCATGGAGCCCATCACATGATGCAATTCTACTTCCAGTGGGACTCCATAGGGTTCTTTTGCGGCAGTGGAGAGAAACAGAGTCGGGAGGAGTCAAGTGTTTACTCAACCCCTCACTGAAGTAGGTAAGAGGAGGCGAAGACAAAACCGGGAAATGTGGGGAAATGATGTGGGAAGAAAATGCTGGTCCCAATCCACCACACTGCCCTAAGCCACTTCCATGGCAGGAGACAAGTCACACAGCCCAGCCGTGTTGAAGCTGGTTTTGAGAACCTTAGGCAGATGGTTATGTATTATTTATTTATTTATTTATTTGCTGTATTTGTATACCGCCCTTCTCAGCCCTCAGGCGACTCAGGGCAGTTTACAGAGGCAACGATTCGATGCCCAAGAACACCATAAAACATTTAAAACATTAACACATAATATAAAACCAAACAAGAGTAATAAAAACATAAATCATTTGCACCTCCTAATTAAAAACATTGTCCAATCTCGTCGTCCACTCGTTCTAATTCCTATGTCTTTTATATCGCATTTTCAAATGCTTGCTCAAACAGCCAAGTCTTAACTCTTTTCCGGAATGTTAAGCGGGATGGGGCCAATCTAATGTCCCTGGAAAGGGTATTCCATAGCCGAGGGGCCACCACTGAGAAGGCAGGATCAAGAGAAGGTTTATAAGGGGAGATGCGTTTGGACAGGTAAGTTGGGCCAGAACCATTTAGGGCTTTATAGGCTAAAGCCACCACTTCGAATTGTTCCTGGTAGCAAACTGGCAGCCAGTGGAGCTGGCGCAACAGAGGAGTTGTATGCTCCCTGATCATCGTACCTGTTAGCAACCTGGCTGCCATCCGTTGGACCATTTGAAGCTTCCAGACAGTCTTCGGAGGCAACCCCGTGTAGCGTGTGTTTCAGTTGTCTATACAGGATGCAACCAGAGTGTGGACTACTGTGGCCAAGTCAGGCTTCCCAAAGTATGGGTGCAGCTGGCACACGAATTTTAACTGTGCAAATGCTCCCCTGGTCACCGCCAAAACCTGGGACTCCAGGCTCAGCGATGAATCCAGGATCATACCCAAGCTGCGAACGTGTGCCTTCAGAGGGAGTGTAGCCTGGTCCAACACAGGCTGTAACCCTATGCCCTGTTCAGCCTTGCAACTGACCAGGAGTACCTCTGTCTTGTCTGGATTCAATTTCAATTTGTTCGATCCAGACCATCACAGCAGCCAAGCACCAGTTCAGGACCACCTGAACAGCCTCCTTAGTAGCAGGTGGGAAGGAGTGACAGAGTTGGGACATCATCTGCGTACAGGTGACACTGCACCCCGAAACTCCGGATGATCTCCCCTACTGCTACGCTAATTTTAGCTGTGTAAATCCATTCCTGTCCACTGCTGAAACCAGATCATCTACAGTCAGATAAGAGCTCAGGAACACACCTGAACTGCAAACCTGAGGTTTCAGGATGAGTGCTGCAACCCATCTAGCACAGGCTGAATCCCTATTCTTTGATCTGCTTTCCTGTTGATCTGGGACACCTCTGTCCTGTCTAGATTCAGTTCCAATTTTCTTTTGTCTTGAAGCTGCACAAATTCAAACATACCTGAGAACATAGAAAAAGTAGGAACCAAGATTGTATCTAAACACAATTTCCAAGATAGTGCAGTTCTGAGCAATTTTGCCTGAAAAATGTGATACTAGTTCTCGGCAGCATGTTGTTGACTGGGTCTGTTTTCTCTTCTAGTGGCTTAGAAGTCCTCTGAACATTTGAAACAATTCTACTAGTTGGCACTGTGCAGATGCAATTGTGGCACAGAGTATTATATCTTTACTGTAACACCACCATAGGCTTCCAATGTGCTGCAACTAGTGTTTAATCAGACCCATTCTGAATTTCCTGCCATGTATGCTGTAGACTCCAACACACAAATTACATCACTATCAGCTCCCTAGCAATCCAGAGTTTTTATGTTTGTTTTGTTATTTTTTATGAATTCTTTGTCAGTATTACCTACACAATTGTTTCAATAAGAAGTGGCTAAGTGCTCAATTGAATCAAAAGCAAGAGTAATCACTGAATACTGGCTCACAATTCTCACACATTTGCTTCCGCCAAGGTGCATTGATTTTTAGATGCAATCCTAGCATATAATTTCTACTCCTTGGTGCACTGTCATTAGTCAAGCAGTTACTGTGTTTTGAAAATTACGAGATGAAATAATTTACCTGTTTAAATCAAATACAAGTGCTAACATTGCTAGAGGAGTTGCTCAATTTGGACTTTCTCCACTGTGGATGGGAGGCCAACTGACCGATCCGCACAAAGAAAGGCAGCTTGATCTCTCTTGGAAGTCGATAGAGGCTTTTTGATTTCTTAAGAACTCTGTGCCAGATTAAACACAATCATTTTAATCAGTGGTGTTTCAAAGAGGGCAGGCACTTGGCATTCGGTGCTCCCAGCAGCATCCTTTCCATGAGACCTCAATAAAACTTTAAAAACTTCATCCTATCAGACAAATAATGTGGGTTGATTCAGGTTGATCCGAACCTTGCCATAAGTTCTCAGTTTTAGCCCATCTGTATCTGTATACCTTAATAAAGCGGAATGTTTGTATGTGTGTGGAGGGCAGGAGGGCGGAAGGGCGGAAGGACGGATTTGTGGCACAGTTCTGATTGGCAGCCACTTTCACAGGCCACAGCGACCAGCGCAGGTGACGGACCTGCACCAACCTTGGTACACATAACCCCCCTAACCCCCTTTACGTCCTGGTGGGGTTCGGGGGACATGACCCACAGATTATGGGATTTGTAGTACTTTCAAACACTTTGGCTCCCACAGACCACTGAGCCCAACAAAAAGGACCAATACAGACCACACTTGGCACACACAGCCCCCATGACCCACTCTACGTCCTGGTGCCATTCGGAGAAGGGTGGACCATGGATGATGGGACTTGCAGTACCTCTACTCACTTCCCAAGTCCGCTGCAACCCTCATCCAATTACTGATCGAGACCAAACTTGGCATACATAACCCCCATGACTGCCTTCACGTCCTGGTGAGGCTTGGGGGAGGACTGACAATGGATGCTGGGCTTTGTAGTACTTTCACACCCCTCTCCTCCAACAGACCACTGCAGCCCCCAACAAACACCGATAAAGACCACACTTGGCACACAGAGCCCCAGTGACCCACTCTACAGCTTACTGAAGTTTGGAGGGGGCCAGAACATGGATGATGGGACTTGCAGTACCTTCCCTCACTTTCCAAGATTGCTACAAACCTAATCCTACGACTGATCAACACCAAACCTGGCACACAGAGCCCTCATGACCGACTCTACATCCTGGTGCAGTTTGAAGGGGGGTGGACCATGGATGATGGGACTTGAAGTACCTCTACTCACTTCCCAAGTCCGCTGCGACCCTCATCCAATTACTGATTGAGACCAAACTTGCCACACATAACCCCCATGGCTGCCTTCACGTCCTGGTGAGGTTCGGGGGAGGACTGACAAGGGATGATGGGATTTGTAGTACTTTCACACCCCTCTGTTCCCACAGACCACTGCGGCCCCCAACAAACACCGATAAAGACCACACTTGCCACACCGAGCTCCAGTGACCCACTCTACAGCCTACTGAGGTTTGCAGGGGGGCAGAACATGGATGATGGCACTTGCAGTACCTTCCCTCACTTTCCAAGACTGCTACAAACCTAATCCAATGACTGATCAACACCAAACCTGGCACACAGAGCCCTCATGACCCACTATACATCCTGGTGCACTTTTGTGTGAGACGGACCACGGATGATGGGACTTGAAGTACCTTCACTCACTTCTTAACACCAATGCAACCCTCATCCATTCACCAATACAGACCAAACTTTGCACACAGAGCCCCCATGACCCAATCTACATCCTACTACACTTTGGGGGAGGGTGGACCACAGATGATGGGACTTGCACTACCTTCAGTCAATTCATGATACCACTGCAACTCCCAATAATGATGGATCAAGACCAAACTTGGCACACAGAGCCCCCATGACCCACTCTACATCCTGCTGCACTTCTCAAATCACCCGTTCAAATTCACAGTAATCACAAACAATATTGTATGGGTTTGGTACAGTCACTCTGAAATGGTATCAACACTGTGTGTTCTTGTATCAAGTTGAACATAAATCCGCAGCCCACGACTGGTTTCGGCCTTACTCCAGCTCCAAATAATGCACTTTTTTTGGCTGAAAGCACGAGACCATTGGGCAACCACCAGAATTAGGCTTGCATCATGTGATGGCAGCTGAGAGACTTCAATTTAACAGTGTCTAGAAATGGAAAAAAATGCCTAATGTGATGAGATCCTAAGAGGGCATAATTCAGTTCCTTCTCTTCTTCTCTAGATTACCTAAAACTTTTCATAACCTCTGGTGGTTCTTCTTCTCCGCTGATACTTTACATTAGTTTTACTCTTCTGGCTACTTTATGTGCAACCTTCTTGCTGTGCTTGTTCTTTCCTCTCCTAATAAATAAATAATATTTCCTTCAGCAACCAGTGCTTGGAAATAAAACAACAACCACAATAATGAAAAATAACTATTGTTTTACCATAGAATCATAGAGTTGGAAGAGACCTCATGGACCATCCAGTCCTATCCCCTGCCAAGAAGCAGGAAAATTGCATGAAAAGCACCCCCGACAGATGGCCATTCAGCCTCTGTTTAAAAGCCTCGAAAAAGGAGCCTCCGCCACACTCCGGGGCAGAGAGTTCCACTGCTGAACAGTTCTTGTTATGTTTACTTCTTATAGCCACCTTTTACCTTTAACCAACCAATTACATTTTAAATATTATGAGATCAGTACTATTAATGTGTTAGTACCTCTTCTCCAAACTCGAAAAGCATCCAACCACAACCATAGCTGCATACATGAACTGCCTTGTTCCCGATTGTCTAATTTCCTTTTCCACCTGTTCCAACTGTACATCCCATAGACATTCATGCAACTATGCACTGCACAAAGAAGTACATCCTCTCATCTTTCCCATCATTCAAGTTCTCTGATGTCTCTTGGTTTATAATTGGTTCTTGCAATAGCACAGGAAGACATTTTAATCCCCATAGCAACAGAGTTGTTCCAGACCGATTTCTCCTATCATTCAGCCACTATTACTATTACTCATAGATTGGTCAGGCTCACAATTGACAAGATGGATTTACTCACTGAAATAACAACCACCCTCATTGATATAGCAATCACAACTATTCATTTACTTTGCTGTCTCTTGACCAGGCAATCTTTTTGACGTTGGGTGTTGAAGTCATTCCCCAAGTATTATGGGACACAAATTAAGGCATAAGTAAATGAACTGCTGATCGTAAGTAGATCAACCAAATGAATTAGCCGACTTGGGACCCATTCAGAAAAAAGGCAGCATATCAATTAAATTGGTAAACTACTCATTGGGTGGTACTATAAATTAATTATGCATCTGCTTATATTTTGAGGCCACTGTAGTTCTGATTTGTTGGCAAAATTGAATTTGATAATCTATCCTTCTAACACATACTGTAACTCTTGTACATGAGCTTCATCCCTCTTATTGTCTCTGAGAAGAACCTGTGCTAAGATTTTGGTAATATAAAAACACAGATTTGATAGTTTAAGTGATGTCAGGTAGCTGATTAACTACCCAAGAATGGATTAATTGCAGAACACTGAAATCTGCAGAAAAGAGAATTGTGATTTCTCCATGCACACACTCTGTACCTCTACTTGTGCCCAGAATAGGTGTGGGCTGAGCATCCCATTAAAGCTGTTTTTGATCAGGTCCAAGGGTTGTAGGAAAGAGAGGCGGGGAACGTAGTTCCACCATGCTAGAGTTACAGGACCGATATGATGTTCGCTTTATTTTGAAGTGATTTTGTATGTGTGCGGGTGGGTGTACAGGTTGAATCTCCCCTATCCAAATATCCAAAATACTCCAGAACCCAAAACGTTTTGATACCAGTCATCCATTTCCATCTTTGTGAAAAGGTGACTAGTCACACATCCAGTGCCCATTGAGTTTTACCTCAAGGAGCTAAGATAGAGGAAAGAGTAAGGGGGACATTAAGGAAAGATTTACAAAAGGCCCTTGTATAAAGCAAACACTTGCCTTCCACCCAGCATGCAGTGGGGCAGACACACTGAAAATTTATTTATTTAATTTATTTATTTGTCACGTTTCTATACCGCCCCTCTCAGCCCGAAGGTGACTCGGGACGGTTTACACAAGGCAGTCTCTGCCCTCCAATACAACACAAGCAAACAACCCAAAAAATAACCATATAACAACAAATTAACAATTAAAAACATACAATTGCAGTCTCAGCGTCATGTTGAAATCACTTCCCATCACACCGTCATCATTCCATATATCTAATTAAACCATTACATTTCATCAGCAAATGCCTGCTCAAACAGCCAGGTCTTGACTTTCTTGCGAAATGTCAGGAGGGAGGGGGCCGATCTGATGTCTCTAGGGAGGTCATTTCAAAGCCAAGGAGCCACCACTGAAAAGGCCTTGTCTCTCATCCCCGCCAGTCGCACCTGCGAAGAAGGCAGGACCAAGAGCAGGGCCTCTCCAGATGATCTTAAACATCTCGATGGTTCATAGGGAGAGATGCGTTCAGACAGGTAAGTTGGACCCGAACCGTTTAGGGCTTTAAAGGCTAAAGCCAGCACTTTGAATTGTGCCCGGTAGCAAACTGGCAGCCAGTGGAGCTGGCACAACGGGGGAGTTGTACGCTCTCTGAATGCCGCTCCTGTTACCAACCTGGCTGCTGTCCATTGGACTAGTTGCAGCTTCTGAACAGTCTTCAAAGGCAACCCCATGTAGAGAGCATTGCAGTAATCTATACAGGATGTCCCACTAGACCCCTGCACTCGGAGACAGAAAACCTCCTGGTGTTCCCAAGTCCTAAGAGTTACCATCTCACTACAACACGGAGGAGGGCTTTTTCTATCATACCTCCGACCCTGTGGACCGTGTTGCCCTCTGAAATCCGTGCTCTTTCAAGTTTGCTGGCTTTTCGGAAGGCATGCAAGACATTATTGTTCCAGCAGGCATTTGGCTCCTAAAAACTGTCAGTCTCTCTGACATTACATTGTCCTCTCTGATGCTATCTGTATTTTATGGTTGCTGTTTTAATCCTAATGATTTTAATGTAGTTGTAAATGTTGTTATTGTTGTTTTTATTGTTTGTGAGTCGCCCCGAGCCGAATGGGAGTGGCGAAGGATAAATTTGAATAATTAAATAAATAAATGTAACCAGAGCATGGACCACCGTGGCCAAGTCAGACTTCCCAAGGTACGGGCGCAGCTGGCGCACAAGTTTTAACTGTGCAAATGCTCCCCTGGTCACGGCCGAAACCTGGGGTTCCAGGCCCAGTGATGAGTCCAGGATCACAAAATAGCCAAGAGGGAAAGTGCGGAGCTACCCCATTGGCTACTATCTGTATTCAACTCATGAAAATGACTCATAGGGGTTGGAGGATTTCCCCCTCCCTTCCTGGCTTATTTGCGAAGAGGGCAAAAAGTATGCCAACAACCTGGGAAGTCTGCACTTCACAGGGGCCTTATGGGAATGGAAGCCTCCCTTTCACCCCCTTCTCTTTCCCCTGTTGAGTTTCTGACAGTGGGCAAATGGAAGCACTTGATGTGGTGGGCGGGGGAGTGGGGGAGAGACTTGGCATATGTTGGGCATGTGAAACCCCCTTTTTCCCAGCCATCATTCCCTCTGTATATGCAAATTTAGGTATTCCAAAATCCCAAAAAAATTCTAAAATCCAAAAAGCCCTGCATTGGATAAGGGAGTCTCAGCATCCATCTGTGTGTGTGTGTTTCTCTTTAGTGTGCCTCTGACTCTTCCCCTCCCCATCTCTCTCTATATGGAAGAGACTTTGAAAATGGCCCTGACTGAAAAGAAAGAAGCATGTCGTAAGCAACAAAAAAAAAGTAATTGCATAGCTAGATGCAAGACCACAAACTTCAATCATGAGTGCAAATTCATTCTGTTTTAAAACTCCTCTGAAAGAATGGTCTGTATTGTTTAACCAAAGGGCATTGCCCTGCTGTTTCACTCAAGCTGCCTCATCTCCTTGTGGAGAGGACATCTTTGCATGATAAATGATACATCTCCACCAAAGCATAATATATTTATGCCACCTACACATTTAACATTCAGGTTAGAAGCTGCAAGTAAATGAATCCCAGGAAAGGGAACATGTGAAGGCTCAGTGAGAGATTACAGATGGATCAGAACTGACAAATATACAGTGAGAACAGCTGCACTCCTTCTGTAATTTGGCAAGTAGAGCTGTACCGTTAAAGGCCTTAAAATGCCTTTATTTCCTTTACTTTTGCCTTTCTTCTTCAAGGTAAAAAAAATCAAGCTTGAGAACTTATACACAGCCAATTTCAATGTAGCATGGAGACTTTTGGGATCGTGTCAAGTAAGCCCAATGGGGACCATACTTCATTGAGGCTCGTTGGATTTGCTACCGATTTCAAAAACAGGAAACCTCATAAGAGTCCAAAGTTTATATCTCTTAAATGTGTAGCAGATGTTGCTAAATTTCTCTTTCCCTTGGCTTCCGTCAGCCTTGAAGCTCTGCAAATGCTAATGGTGTTGACTCGCTTCAGAAGCAATAATTTGGCCAGGGACAGGTGTGCTACTCAGTAGGTATCAGAGTTGAAGACAGAAAAGTGTATTTCTGGCAAGATGCTGCAAACACGTCTCTGGATAAGATGGTTGTAATGCATCGTACATGTCTCTGTGTTAAACTGCACGCATGTTTCTACTAGCCCATGCAATCTCTGCCCAGTAAGTTAATAAATAACACAGTGAATAAGTGAGACAGGGAACTAATTCATGGTTCTTTGACAGGACTAGGGCTCTTAATCATGTTTTGACAAGGACTGTGATGAAACGGCTGGGTCGACAACAATCACAAAAGTCTGTGTTGTAAAATTTAAAGTCTAGAGGACTTTACTCTGCAAGGTGCCAAGCATCATCCTCGACCTAGATGAGAGAAAAAGAAGACTCCAAAGAAGTCCAAGCAAGGCTATAGATTAAGTGTTTCGATGGGAACAGGGCCAGAGTCTGAGCCCTAAATTAGTGCTGAAACCAAGACTAAACTCTGTGTTCTTGTTAGCTGGCTGGCAGAGTTCCCTTCAGTTTCCACAGAGTTATAATTGCTGTTGCTACTCTGCTTCATCCCTAATTGGGTGTTTATGATAATTTTACCCCTGTAATATTAGGGATTTTGGCCAGCCTTTTACAAAAAAGTTCTTTCCTTAGACTATAGCTCCCAGATTCTTCCGTATGATGGAGCAGGGCTTCTTAAACGTTTCCACTACTTTATTTATTATTTAATTTATTTACCATCTTTTTACCCTGCTCTATCTCAACCCCGATGAGGGCTCAGAGCAGCTTCCAAATTGGAAACGATTCAGTGCCACAATAAACATAAACATACAAATACAATATACATTATACATTAAAATCAATTTAAAAAATCATAAAGCCATAACAATCAATACAGTAAATAGACTGTTAAAAATACAAAGACCCAAAATCGTAATCCAGGAGTCATTCCAATCATATTTTCAATACTTCATAGCTGCCTATTGCACTGTGCTACTTTCCGAACTTGTGACTCCCTTTTGGTCCGATAAATTTTTATGTGACCCCAGGTATATACAGTAGGTATATAAAATAGGTTTTAAAACTAAAATATACTGATAAGAAATCAACATCTGCAAGGCTTGATAAACAGGATGATTTCCCTTTTTGTGAAGTACAGCTGAAGCATTTTCTGCAGAATCCACTGTAAACCCCGCAGAACCGATACATGGAAGTAAAATAGCCCGTAGAGCAGTGGCTCTCAATCTGTTAGTCCCCATGTGTTTTGACCTACAACTCCCAGAAATCCAATTTAGCAACTATTAGGATTTCTGGGTGTTAAAGGCCAAAACATCTGGGGACCCACAGATTGGGAACCACTGCCCTGGGTGATGTTAGAAAGCATATACTTATGCCAAATTTTTCAGAATCCCAACATTGAGCTAAAGGGACAATATTTGGGGTCATGACCTACCATTTAGGAGACATGTGACAGAGAAACTAGCCATTTTAGGTGGGAATTTTAATATGTAAACTTATATAATCAAATATTTCAAAATGAAGTTTGGAAAAGAAATGAATGTGGTCAAGATTGAGCCTACTGATGAGGCTGGATCTACAGATAATCTCGATTTTATATGACAGTGTATATACATCCTGAGGCCCCTTCCACACAGCTGAATAAAATCCCACGTTATCTGATTTGAACTGGAATATATGGCAGTGTGGACTCAGGGCCCTTCCACACAGCCATGTAACCCAGAATGTCAAGTCAGATAATCCACAATATGTATCTACTCTGAACTGGGTTATTTGAGTCCACACTGCCATATAATGTTTGCAGTCCAAGACAGATAATGTGGGGTTTTATGTAGATATGTGGGGCCTCAGATAACCCAGGGCCCTTCCACACAGCCCTATATCCCAGAATATCAAGGCAGAAAATCCCACATTATCTGAGTGTGGACCCAGATAACCCAGTTCAAAGCAGATATTGTGGGATTTTCTGCCTTGATATTCTGGGTTATATGGCTGTGTGGAAGGGCCCCTAGACAACTGAATGCAAACTACTTTCACTCTTTGAACTCCGTTTGCAATAAAGGCAGGAGGAGGAGGAGAAAGAACCTGGGATATTTTAAAAATAGCTGGAATAGGTGGAATAAAAGTGGATTATTCAGGAAAGACCCTGATAAGTCAGGACAGTTGGAGGGTATTATTATTATTATTTCAAATTTATAGGCTGCCACTCCCCAGGGGCTCGGAGCGGCTTACATCAGACATGAGTGATACGATAAAATAGTAAAACATTAAAAACAGTAAAATATAAAACTGATTTTATTTTCTGGGACAGTCAGAAGGTTTTCCACCAGCTTCTCGGGCCAGTTACAAAATCAGAAAGAATAGGAACATTGAAAGCAAGGACTTTTCAATCATTCTGGATGCTCCCTCCCCACCAAAAAAAGCACACCCCCACCAAACTCTGGGCAAGGAAAAATTCCCATGGTACATGACAATTCTCAAGGACAGTATCTTCAATACCTACCTACCATTAAGCAGGTACCCAAGGTAGGGCGAAGCTGTCCTTTTGTTAAGAGACCTACAATGTACACATTTCATATCAAGGACCTTTCTTTGGCAACTATAGTTCATTCCAGCTCCTCCGCAATGCTATAATAATGGAAGAATAGGAACTTCCGTGAGACTGCCTAGTTAGAAAAAAAGAGACAAAGACAAAAGGTCTATGGGTTTGGTAGCACACTCTAAAAATGAGCCTGACATTTCCGTAAGTCATGCAAAGTGACCTTTCCAAATCCAATTTGGCTTCTTACATCTTTTATGTATACCCATTCTCCCAATGACAGTCAGCTCCTCATCTGCACAGCCTTTGCTGTCAGTGAATAGTTACTCGCTTGACTGGATCACGCAGCAAATGTACTCTCTGAATACACCTGGACCAGCAGTTATCTTTGACATGTATCCTTTTGTCTGAGTTTCTCTATAGTTCTCTCTCAATGTATTATTTTACATTTACACAGCTTTGATCATAATCTGTTTTCTTCCAGCAGCCATAGACTGGGCTCTGCATGTCATTGGCATCTGCTAGGGTTTGGGTCCTTGAGGTTCTGCATCCCATGGAGAATCCAAGGGTTGTGATTTCAGATAATGCAAGAACCACGGGTTCGGGGGCCCAATGTGTCCAGCTTCCCAGAAGATCAAATGAGTCTCAGATGGGTGGAAGGGCAAGTCAGAGATTTATTCTCAATGACCTTTTTTTTATATGTCAGGAGTGACTTGAGAAACTGCAAGTTGCTTCTGGTGTGAGAGAATTGGCTGTCTGCAAGGACGTTGCCCAGGGGACGTCCAGATGTTTTGATGTTTTATCATCCTTATGGGTGGCTTCTCTCATGTCCCCACATGAGGAGCTGGATCTGATAGAGTTCTAATCCACACTCTCCCCGGATTAGAACCTGTGACCTGTCGGTCTTCAGTCTTGCCAGCACAGGTATTTAACCCACGTCTCCTTCTCAATGGCCTGAGAGGATGTCAGCAGAGAAAGCACTCCAAAGAACAGACATAACACAATTGTGAACAATTGTGAGCTGATTTTTTACATTTGAAAGCATTTCAAGACTCCTACGTTAGCCCATATTTGGCTCAGAAGGATCCACTCTGTAATTGTTCCGGGATGCCCTCAGACATCATTGATGATTGGTCCTACCGTGGTGGTAAACTCAAACTGTAATTGGTTTATTTTGATGAATCTATCCATTTATTGATCCACACCAAAAAGGGCTCAGTCGGAAAGGAAGGTGGTATAGCAATTGATGACGAGCTTAATGTCTAGGCTATTGTGAGAACAATTGTGTTAGTCCAGATTTACAGTGAGTGTTTTAGGGAGATGATCATCTTAATGGGTGCCATAAAGGATGGATCTGCCTTGGGTCATGGAAGAGGAAATGTTCCCAGATCATATAAGGTGAAAACAGGGATTTTAGGCTCTGAGTCTAATGCAAGTTCATTGTGTGTTTCCCCAATGAACTTCTACCAGTTCATTGTGAGGGGGTTATGATAATTTAAGGGGATGTTTCCTGAGGTCTGGGGTGTGTTGGGCAACATTACAAAAGGAATTCATGAAAGGTTACTATAGGACAAAGGCATCTGAGATTGATGTATGTCTCAATGGAGCCACATCCCATAATTCATATAATTCATAATTTGGGTTCCAATTTCTCAATAAGAGCCGGGGGTGGCAACGGCCAACAGGGAGCTCTGACATGGGCTGGTCCATGAGGTCACAAAGAATCAGAAGCGACTGAATGAATAAACAAACAAACAACAAGGGAGGAATAGTCTCCAGTTGAATTTCTTCCTCAGTTTCAGGTCAAGTGGAAAGAATCTCAGGGCAAAGGGATTATTTTGAAAGTGTAAATATCTATATATTATTCTTTTATAATAATCCTTTATAGCATATTGGTAGTTGGTATTTAACAAACCCTGCTTAATGATATTACTCCTTGTAATATTATCCATGCAAAGTGACCAGGCTCTGCCTCCTGTAACATCATAATGCATTATCTTGGGATCTCAGGTTTTGGCCCTGACATTTCAGATGATGGTCCTAACCTGGCAAAACTTGTGTGGTAAATTGTGCATTTTAAAAGTCTTGCTGGCTTGCTAACTCCATCTTTGCCAAGTGCAGAGGAAGTGCATCAGCGAAAGTCATCCTGCATTGTGTTTTAGATTGTCCTGTTTTCCCAGCCAATTTCCTTCCTAGATTTGAAGATTCCTATAATTAAATACAAGTGTGTGACAGTAATGCCCGTTAATGTGGAGCGCTGACTCTATTTTGGATCACTAATTTATCTTCTTAAATAACTGAGTACAAAGTTAATATTCCAAAAATCAGAACAAAAGTTGCTTCCCTTGAAGATTTTAACTTCCTTCCTCTCTAAAAATAGACATATGGGTAAGCCATTGCATGTATACAGTTTTTAAATGTTATTTAGCAATACATTTTAATGACTGCTGTTTTGAAGGGCTTTCTATAATGTAACCTTGGAATGGTCAATATGGTCACTCTCTCTTCCTCTGAGAATTTCCACCTACCAGGAAGACATGACAAATCAACCAAGAAGAAATTACTGCTTTGACCTCCCACCCCAAGAATCCCCCAGAACACTTACTGGGGGATTCTGGAAGTTGCTGTTCACAAAGAAGGTTTCCAAGAAGTTTGAAACCACAGATATCCTAGTTTACATCTATTATAATCTTGTTTAAATTTCACAGATGGTGTGATTTTTCTGCTCTTGTGAACTGGACTGTGAAAATAGTCCAGTTATAAGTCCGCTCTAAGTCCGAAAATAGTCAGCTATAAGCCAGGCCTCTCCAACAGGCGGCCCGTAAGCCGCACATGGCCCGCCAGCCCCTTGGACCCGGCCCCCCAACCCTCCAGCAATTAAAAAAAAATTCTGAAAAAATCCAAAAAAAATTCCAAAAAGGTGCGCATGCGCCGCGGAGTGCGCATGCATGCCCGCTAGAGTGACGCTGTAGGAGGGAGGGCGGAGCAAGGGGCCCCTTGCTCCGCCCTCCCTTTTACAGCATCACACCGGGCAACAGAAACGGCAAAATCGGTGTTCCTCTTGCCCGGTTTGTCGCTGTAGAAGGGAGGGAGGCACAAAGGGGTGCCCTCCTCCCTTCTTTTCTAGCAGCCAAACCGGTCCTTCGGCATTCCTCTTGCCCAGTTTGTCGCTGTAGAAGGGAGGGAGGCGCAAAGGGGAGCCCCTCTTTGCTCCTCCCTTCCTTCTCTACAGCGTCAAACCGGGCAAGAGGGACGGCGAAATCGGCGTTCCTCTTGCCCGGTTTGACGCTGTAGAAGGGAGGGAGGTGCAAAGGGGAGCCCCTCTTTGCTCCGCCCTCCCTCCTACAGTGTCACTCCGGGCGGCAGAAGCGGCAAAATCGCCCCCTGCGATTGGCCCCGCCCCCACCCCGCGATCGGCCCCGCCCCCCGCTGTGGCCCGCCAGGTGCTCAGTCACCGGAATTCCGGCCCTTGGGCCCATAGAAGTTGGACAGCACTGCTATAAGTAAAGCGTCCCTTTTAGCTCATTTTCAAGTATCTGCAGACAGCCCAGTGACATTCATTTTAATGAGTTCAGCTCATAGGTTAGTATGAGTTCAGAGATTTTTCCTTTCCAAAAAAGAATGTGGATTTTACTTCATTGATTTAGATCTGGCCAATGTTTTTGATGTGCAGATTGCTGCTGCTGTCAGGACAACAAAGGATTTAAACAATGCCAATGTTGCCGTCATTTACACTAGGCTAATCAGTAATCTCAAAAATCTTCTCATGTTATGGTAATTAATTATAAGACATAACCTTATGTCTTGCTGATTATAACTGAGCCAGTGGGAAAGTCTAGCTAAAGCATATCACTTTTATTCTTCTTTGTTGCAAAAAAAACCCCAACCAGCCGCAGTTGTCATGAATTAATGTGATAGCAGCCAATGGTGTGACCACATCTACCAGGACCAAATTAAATACCATTGAAGTTATTAAGGAGTCTTCTACCAAAGTTAGGTTATTTTCTTTTGTCTATCTACTCTTTATCTGAGATGGATTACCACACTTGCAACAGTAGAAGTAAGAGGTTTTTCTGGAGCATCCTGTATATTTTCTTTCCTGTTTTTACCATAAGGTCATATATAGTGCTGGTTATATTGCATTCTACTCTGTTGTGGCAACATCTGGCTAGTAGCTGCTAGCCTAAAATCAGAAGAGAGCTGGAAAAGCTGAAAACTGACATTCTCATATGGTGGTGCTGAGGGACTTCTGTACAATTCCTTGGCCACGGACCTGTGGGGTCCCTCAAAGTCCTGCAATCCCCCATGCTGTTCAACATATACATGAAACTGCTGGGAGAGGAATGTGGTGTCCTCTATATGCAGATGACACCCAGCTCTATCACTCCTTTCCACCTAATTCCAAGGAAGCAGTTCCTGTGCTGGCAGGTGTAATGGACTGGATGAAGGCAAACAAATTGGAGCTTGATCCAGACAAAACAGAGGTACTCCTAGTACAGTAGTTCTCAACCTGTGGGTAACCAGATGTTTTGGCTTTCAACTCCTAGAAATCCTAACAGCTGGTAAACTGGTTGGGTTTTCTGGGAGTTTTAGGCCAAAACACCTGGGGATCCACAGGTTGAGAACCACTATCCCAAACAGTCAAAAGACAGATCTGAGTATAGGGAGTCAGTCTATGTTAAATGGGGTTACACTCCCCCAGAAAATGCAGGTTCGTAGTCTCCATGGGGAGAAAGATGGGATATAAATAACAACAGCAGCAACAACAATTCTTAATATATGAATGCAAAACTTCCTTTAGGAGTACACAATTTAAGGGTGTCTGTTGAAAGATAAGTAGCATTTCTCAAACCATTTTAATTGTTATATAGAGTTCCCACTATATTCAACCATTTGATTTGGAGACAGCTTATTTATATAGAACTAGCTGCCCCCTGCCACGCATTGCTGTGGCCCAGTCTGTGCATATGTGTGTATATATATATTTGTGTATATGTGTATATACGTGTGTTTTCGTATATGTGCGTGTTTTTGTGCATTTGTTGTAATGTGGGGTTTTTTTTAAAAAAAATGGCTTTTTAAGTCTCTTCTGCTGTGTTTTTCAGTGTTTTTATGAGTGATGGTCACTTGTTGGCCTGATAGGTGTATTGTGTCCATATTTGGTGTCAATTCGTCAAGGTTTTTTGAGTTATTTTAATCTTACAAACAAACATTACATTTTTATTTATATAGATCCTTGGGAAAGCTGATGTACTCCTTATGTCCATAAATCCTATTTAAGTTTTTATATAATTGGGAATTCGTTCATATTCACAGTAGCTTTCCCTGACCAATAAAACCTTCAGGGTATATAGATACCAAATATGGAAATGAGGTATCTAATGTATCAGGAAACTAGCACTGTGAAGGGTCTTGTGAAACATTCCCACCAAAGTTAATAAGAAAATGCTCTGTCTGAAAAGACTGTTGTCTCAAGAGAGAAGAGAAGGCTTCCTTTTAATAATGGCTCATATTTCTAATGTCTGTTATCACAAACATTTGTGGATTTTGTGGTGGGGGGATGTCGCATTCTCTTCTGAAAGGGAAAGATAAATTCGCCTCTGCAAATATATGCTTTCAAGCAGTGGTTTTCCCTTCCACCTGGCATCTCTTGTTATTTCTGCTCAACAAATATTGAACCAAGAAGAATGATGAGTCTCTCCAAAGCCATCAATCAAACAATCAATTATCCACTGCAGGAAGAAACTCATATTACATCAAATCTGAAACCAACAGCTTCAAATAATATCTCGCCCCGAGGCAAAGCCTTAGATCAAATAACCCATCACTTTATGAGAAAATGTACTGTTTGTAGTTGTAGTTAACATTTATTTAATGCCAAGTAATATTCAGAATGCAAACTGAGCGAGTATGTGATCAAATGAAATTAGGGATCAAATTTAAATGCCACAGGGGTCCGGCCCAGGTAATTTACTTGTAAAGCTAGGGCTTTTAGCCCACCATTAGGAAAGATTTTTAGGACAGGGGGAATGGATGTCAATGCATACACTTGTATTTTAATATGTATCTACACAGGCAGCTCTCTGTATCCACAGATTCTTCAGCCACAGAGTGCATTATCCATAGCTTGAAAATATCCCCTACCCGACCCCCAAATCCAAAAAGCAAATATTAATTTCACCATTTTATATAAGGGGCACCATTTTGCTATGCCTTTGGATATAATTGGAGTTGAGCATGCGTGGATTTTGGTATCCACAGGGAGACCTAGAAACAAACTCCAGCAGATACAAAGGACCCGCGGTACATATAAGTTCTTTTTCATTGTTTATACACATACATTAGTTAGTATATATGCACACCTTTTGTTTTGCAAAGTGTAAGTGGTCACCTTCACTTTTCCTAAGCACCAGCGGCTATGGAAACAGAATTGAAGTATATCAAAGAGACCTTTCTTCCTCTTGACATTTTCTGAAGAACTGATTATTTATCTGGTTTCTCCAGTCCGCAGTTGGAATTTCACCTGCCTTATGCTTTCCCAGAGGGAAGAAAGGGCAAGGTGAGCAAAACAGATTCCCAAACAATATGCTAACTGACGTTGCCCCAATTCAGCTAGGGAACCTATGATATCAGAGGTGTGACATGAACTTAGGTTCCCATTATTACGAACATACGTGTTTATTCCCATTGTGGGAGGGAAACTGCTTATCCCATCAAAGATTTCCTACATTTGCTAGAGCAAGTACATAGTAACGGGAAGGAATGGAGAAGACAGAGTTTGGAAAAACAATACAGAAAGGGAGACATCCCTACAACCTTTAAAATAAAGCCATCTCTAGTTTGGATTGATATTGTCAATGATGAGAAGGGGCCCACCAAGAAATGGCAACCACTCTCTTTGGAAGAATTTCTTTGGGTTGAAATGGACTAAGGTGTTCACTCTATGAACACTGCAGGGGCACAATGGGTTTCACCTTTGTGCTGCTGAACTGCTGACCTGAAGGTTGGCAGTTTGAATCCACGAGTCTGGGTGAGCTCCCACTGTTATCCCCAGCTCCTGCCAACTAAGCAGTTCAAAAACATGCAAATGTGATTAGATCAATAGGTAATGCCTTGGTGGGAAGGCAAAAAGGCACGCCAAGCAATCATGCCGCTCACACGACCAGGAGGTATCTATGGACAACACAGGCTCCTCGAGTTGGAAGGGAAGATGAATATTTTCCCCAGAGCTGGAGTTGAGCACCGTCTCCAGAAGCTGGTGATGAAAGGGGAAGCCTTTGTCTTTGTTTGTGAATTTCCGTTTCATTATATCAAGGCACGGAATGTTTGCCTGTGTTTGTATATATGCTGTAATCCTCTCTGAGTCCTCTGGGAGAGATAAGGTGGAATATAAACATATTATTGTTGTTGTTGTTGTTATTGGAAGAAGAAGAAGGTGGCATGCAAAAAGGACTCACAACATCCATCAGGCTGCCACATTATTAGCATACAGTGGTTTTATGCTTTATGCGTGGTTTCTCATATCCAAATGAAAAAATATTCCTTCTCTGGTGTTTGTGGGCCCCTCGAGGTCCTCCAGTGCTGTTTTGTGGTATGCTTCTGGTTCAAATACTGTCAAAATATAGGCTCACCATTATCTGTGGTTCTAGGTATCCATGACGGGTCTTGGATCATATCCCTCTCAAATACAGGAATCATGCTATATTTTGTTTGGGAGGAAATGCCCCCTGAATGAGAGATTTCTTGATTTCTGGAATTGATGTGAGCATTTATAAAGAAAGGTTCTTCCAGCACAAAAAGCACATGTCTGAATGCACCCCCATCCCTTCGAGTGCCACATTAGCAAAAGCAATGCATGTATTTTTCTTGCATTTTTTAATGTTTCCTTCTCTGTTTTCCTGCTAGCAAACTCCTTTATTTACTTACTTACTTACTTACTGACAGATAGAAATCAATGGTCTGTGCCTTTCAGTGCTTGGCACACAAAAGTTCAAGTAAAAACCTCTTCACGAAAATACATATTGGAGAAGGAGGTCATTGAACAAGGACCTTCTGTTGCCCAAAGAGGATTATATATATTGCTTTTGCTTGCTAAGTAATAAATTGTACTCAGGCTACCGTGGTTTAATATCGCCTTCTCTGTCTGATGGTGGAAGGGAACAAAAAGAAAATAAAAGAACTCTAAATGTGGTGTGGGTGTTTTGTTTTTTGTTTTGCTCAGACTTGGGGTTCACGGCTCCAGATGAAATGCCATCAGCATGTAACCCAAGTGATACTTGGAATCGGGAAATTCTGTCCAAGGGAGATCAAGGCTTGTTATGTAAGTGAGGTAAGTCCATTCTGAAAGATTCCAGAACTGCAGGTGCTAGGAAGTAAGGCCTTCCTTGAAAAGATAATCCTATCCTATAGGAAACTTAGATTTACTTTTGAGTTGGAGGGAAAACATTACAGACCAGCCTCCGTACCCATGGTTTCACCTACCTTTATCCAACAAAATACAATTAGGAAAGCACCAGGAATGTGGCGCAGCTGGCTAGGTGTCAGCTGCATAAGATCTCTACTGGCCAGAAGGTCATGAGTTCGAGGCCTGCCCGGGTAGGGGTGGGCTCTCGAGCAATTGTGTCGCTCGTTGTTGACCTTTGCAACCTGCAAGACAGTTGCATCTGTCAAGTAGGAAATTTAGGTATCAGTTTGTGGGGAGGCTAAATTTAACTGATTTCTGGAATGTTAAATTGTCTCTATGTCTGTCTATATATGTTGTATGTCAATGGCATTGAATGTTTGCCTGTATGTGTGCATTGTGATCTGCCCTGAGTCCCCCGCGGGGTGAGAAGGGCGGAATATAAATGACATAAATAATAAATAAATAAATAAATAATTGACTACGAGGACTTTCTCTCAAAAGTACTACAAAATCTCTTTGCATACTGTTGTAGAAGTATTAATCACTTCTTTGTCATAAGACACTCAACTTTTTTATGGAATTATATTTGTAGTTTGTGTGTGTGTGTGTGTGTGTGTGTGTGTGAAGATATAGCATAAGTGGAAACATATGGCAGGCTGTTGAACCAATGCCTAGTCCCTCAAATGGATTCAGGACCCTGGACAGTACCACCAAATGTTCAGTCTGGAACTCAAAGCAGATTCGCCACCCCAACAATTTAGAAGCCAGACGCAGCCAATAGGAGGAGGCCATTTTAAAAATTTTGTGTACAAATTTTCTTGCAAAGTTTCTCACTGTCTGCCAAATGCAATGAGTCAGGACAAAATCTAGCCTGTGCTGAATTTCTACAAAAAGAATTTTTGATCATACTGGAGCACACATTAACCTGCTGTCTGAAATGAAACAGTGCAGTTTACACCTCATTCTTCTGCATCTATTGGCCAAATCACTGTTTATGGCAGGCTTGGGGAACCTGTGTCCCTGGACAGTTTGAGGTTCAGTTCTCGGAACCATAGAAAACAGACCCAACAGTAAGAGAACATGGAAAGGGCAATCCAAAACGTCTGAAGGGCCAAAAATACCTTATTGCTGGTTTATGAGATATGTATTAGACTTAGGAATCTACAATGTAGATTATCTAACCTAGGAAGAAACATCTTCATGTTCCCAGAACTAAAAGCTTGCATAAATTGGGAAAATACTAACATATGAGCAGGTTGATTTGTAATGGCTTGTATGGTTTTAATGCAAAAATCCTGCAGCAGACAATTTTCGGTTTAAGTACTGGATAGCATTCTACCACTAAGATAAAGGTTTAGAGGTTCTCGGCAACTGTGCTACTGATTGCTGAGAGCTATAACAAAGACTGGATTCAAACTGCAGAAAAAGAGATTCCACCTGAATATTAGGAAGAACTTCTTGTTCAACAACGGGATACAGTGTTCCCTCACTTACCGTGGGTGTTACGTTCCAGGACCACCCGCGATAAGTGAAAATCTACAAAGTAGGGATGCTATATTTGTTTTAATATTTTTTTAATATTTATACATTATTTTAGTAGTTATACACTTTTTAAAGTCTTTATAAACTTAAAATAAACCCTCCCCACAAACTTATATACTACACAACCCTTTCCCTTAATAACCTTTCCCACACTGTTTCTGCACAGTACATGTACTGTACCTGTTTCTTTGAAAACACTCCTGTATCTTTGGCATGGAAGAGCGGAGAGGGGTAGCTGCACACGAGGTTTCTATTTCTGTTTTACCGAGTATTCCTCCACCTCTTCCTTTTCCTCCCCCCCCCCCCCCCCCACAGCTCCCCCCACCCACCTCCCTGTCAGTGTGATGGCTGCGAAGGAAGGAAGGAAAGGAAGGAAGCCCTCCTTGCCTTTCCCTTTGCCTGGTGAAGAGAGAGAGAGAGAGAGCTAAGGAAAGGAAGGAAAGGCCCTTCAAGGCTGGAAGGAGGGAGGACTGAGGAGGGAAAGTGCCTTGGAGAGCGGCAGCAGCAAAAGACCTGCAAAACAGTGAAAATACCGCGAAATATATTTAAAATTAATATTTACTGAAAAACTGCAAAACAGTGAGTTGTTAAAAGCAAACCGCGAAGTAGCGAGGGAACACTGTATGCTGTTTTGGTGGAGTTGCCTTATTTACAGGTTTGTAAACACAGGTTGGATGGCCATCAGTCAGGATAATCATCATCATCATCATCTTTATTTATACCCCGCCACCATCTCCCCAATGGGGACTCGGGGCAGCTTACATTTATTTATTTATTTATTTATTTATTTGTTCAATCTTATATTCCGCTCCTCCCTGCAGGCTCGGGGCGGATCACAACGTACAATAAAACAAGCTGCGTATAACAATACATGCAGCCATACAATAAAATTTAAAACAGTTACAAGTAAAATTCAAGGTTAAAAACACACTAGACAAGCCGGACTAAGTGAAGGCCAATCTGAAAAGGGCGGTCTTGCAAGCCCTTCGGAAGGGGGCAAGCTCTGGGATCGCTCGGGTGTCATCAGGAAGGGAGCCCAAGCCCAATAACACAATACAATAAATGAAATCAAAACGCAAACAAAAACATAAGTTTCATAAGGCATAAGAATACAACAAACAATGTAAAATTAAAATAAGATCATATATAACACAGTAACAGTGAGCAGGCTGCATGTACAGGATAAAATACTATAGCTAAAAACACGAGGTGAGATAGGAGTGGAGAGATTTATTTGTGAGGGAGAAGCTCTTCAGGACTGGGGTCGAGAGGAGTCTTCCTCAGGAGTGCCTTGATTGTGTGTTCCTGTATAGCAGAATGGGATGCATCTGGGTGGTCCTTGGGGTCTCTTCCGGCTCTTGATTCTATGACTGTGTTTACAATGAGATGTTTGGTAATTTGTTTTAAAAAGAGATGAGGGAAAATACTTTTTTTGGGGACTGCCTCTTCCTAGACTATTTAGTCTGCATGGTCGGTGGCTGATAGTGGTGGTAAAAAAAAGAAACTTTTCCACTTTTTATTAAAACCGATGAAAATTCAGGACCCACTGCAGAGCATCTGAAAGAGATAGTTTTATTTTACAATAAACACTCAGAAGAAACTTTCACAACAATAAATCAATACAGTAAGAACTGAAGAATAAATCTATCTGGCTTATGAGCCTATTTCTTTGCAACGGGCAAGCAAGTATTGAATGGGGAATCATTACAAACGAAACCATTCCTTGCCGGTCTCTAGTCATAGTCAGAGATTTATTGTTTATAACAGGGCTGTCCAACTGGCGGCCCCGGGGCCGGATCCGGCCCTGTAGCCTGTTGGACACGGCCCCACCTATGCCCTCAGCCGCCATTTTTAAATTTGAAAAAAATCGTTTTTTAAAATGGGCGGCCGGGGGAGGGGGGGGGCGGGGCAGGGAGGAAGAAGAGAGCTAGCTCCTCCTCCTCCGCGCGCCCTCCCTACCTAGGGCGGGGAGCCGCCGAAAGGGCAGAAGGCGGCGCCAACAGCAGCGCGTCACAGGCCTGGCGTGACGCGCTGCTCCCTGGCACCGCCTACTACTCCTCCTTTCGACGCCCCCTCCCTTCCTAGGGTGGAGGGGGGGGCGCCGAAAAGGAGGAGTAGGCGGTGCCAAGGGGCAGCGCGTCACGCCAGGCCTGTGACGCGCTGCTCTTGGCGCCGCCTTCTGCCCTTTTTTCGGCCGTTTTAGGAGGGGCGGGGCCTGGGGTGGGGGCGGGGCCTGGGGCGGGGCCTGGGGGCGGGGCCTGGGGGCGGGGCCGAGCGGCCCCTAGGTCATCAGTGACCGCTTATCCGGCCCTGGACCCCGTAGAAGTTGGACAGCACTGGTTTATAATAACAGGAGTTAGACTTTAAACTTTGCTCAGTAACTATTGCTGGCCCTTTAATCCTTGTGTGATTATGTATAAAGATATGCTCACGCACACTCACAAGCAGATGTCATCACAATGAGTAGTTTGCATTTATTATGTACTTTGTCCTTTTTTTCTCCCCTTGTCTGTCTTAATGCAATTCGACATTTTTAACAGATAACTCTATATTTGTCCATTTTTGAGTGAGAATGAATAATCATCTCTCTGCACACTACCCCATACATATGAAGAAGTCTAAAACTGGTTATTTTCCATTAACAAGCCAAGTGCCAAAATGGAACAAACACCAATTCCTCAGACCAACCTTAAAATCTACTCAAGATCAAAGGCTTGTTTTAAAAGCCATGTTTTTAGACTGGATCAGAAAACTTGGAGAGAGGGTGCTAACCTAATCTCTCTAGGGGGGGGGGGCATTCCAGATTCCAGGGGCCACCACCAAGAAGGCCCTCTCTCTCGTCCCCACCAACGGTGGTGAGATGGTAGTGGGACCGAGAGAAGGGCCTCCCCGGCAAATCTCAAAGCCCGCATCGGCTCATAGAAGATGTGGTCTTGAAGATAGTTTTGACCCGAAAAGGTATCATCACAATTTGCTCTTTTTCTTTGTTTGTTTGTCTTTGCAGATGTTCTTTTCCAATAACAACACAAATTAAGTCCACCCTCATATCTACCATGGATATACGTGGCAGTACAACCACATATGAGGGACCGCCTTGCCCCATACATGCCCCCGAGATCACTACGTTCGGAGGAACAAAATCTGTTGTTGGTGCCAACAATCCGCTCCTGCCATCTGTCCACAACCAGGCAGAGAGCGTTCTCCGTAGCAGCCCCGGTGCTGTGGAACTCCCTGCCAAGTGACATCCGGACTATACAAGACCTAATTCCCTTTCGGAGGGCGGTTAAGACCATGCTATTCAAATCAGCCTTCGATTAGACAATCGGACTGGGCGACTGACTACAGCTGTCCAATACACCGGTGTCTCGGGCCTTTGGAAACGTATGCGTTTCTTAATACTTCGTGATGTGATTTGTATGGTTTTAATGTTTTAATGTTTTATTGTTTTACTGTACGGCAGCATGACCATTCCATGTCGCCGGTTTATATGTTGTGACCCGCCCCGAGCCTGCAGGGAGGAGCGGAATACAAAACCAAATAATAAATAAATAAATAAATAAATAAAGATATCCAATGTGGCCTTTTTGTTGTTGTTGGAGAGCAGGGGGATAAACAGGAATGTGTTCAGCTGTTTCCTTGAAACTGGATGAACTGTGTGAACATTGTCTGCAGAGGGCTCTTAAGAATCCACAGAGATCTCTGTAGACACCCAGCTACAAGAAAACCATTGGACACATCCCCCACCCCACTTCCTAACATTTACCTGACTATGTTTTAGGAAGAGTCACTGGTCAAAAGGGGTGCAGGATCCCCATGGAAGTTGAACAATTATGGATTTTTAAAATGCTATTTTTTTTTAACCGACGAAAACCCTTTTCTGGGAATCTCTAGGTCCTCCAGCATGACTCTATTATAATGTGGAGGTCTGACTGTATGTTTTGGATGGAGTTTGCATTTCTGTAGTTCCTGATATTATGTCCAATGTCTAATCAGAACTCTTCAGAGTCTTGACAAGAACACACAGAAGTCAAAAGTGACCCTGCATATAAGACTATTCAAGTTTTTGATTTATTTTTTTTCAGAACAGCCTGACTGGCACATAGCTATTGAGACTCATTACTTTGAGAACCCTGCACAGAAATTGCCTGAAAGCTTATCATTCTTGATGGCAGTTCTTTTCAAGGCTGGGAAGTCTTGCTCCTGTTTTCCTGCTGACATGAAAGCAGTCAGCTGTGATGCAAAGAGGGACACGGTCATATAGGAGCCATTCCTTTGAAGCTTAAGACGAGAGTCCTTCTCACATGGCCTCCGATATAAGAGTATATGGAGACCTAGGAAAAGACAACAACTAACCTCACACTGGCACACCCTTTCTCCTGTAGACAGGAGATAGGCAGAAGTTTTGAAAAGAACTGCTTTGAAATTACTTCTCTGCGTGCTTTGTTTCTTTTATCCCAGCTCTTGCCTCTGGTGAAACAGGTTTTGTTAGTTTTGAAACAACAAAAAAATAGTGAAATCTACTCAAAAAGAAATGATGAGTATAAACATGAGTCATGGCAGCACCATCCCTTCAAAAGTGCTTCCTCTCCAAAGAAAAGTTATCTTCTGTCCGCAGCCTAATTTGTCCTTCTTCACACAGCTCATGCTTCAGCGAAGGAATTCATGGGCACAAGGTGCTGCCAGCCTGGATGACAAATTCATGAAAGATAAGGCTCCCAATAGCCACCAGTCACAATGGCTCCTGTCTCATAAGCAGAATGGGAAACGTGATAGGCATCTGGCTGGCCACCAGCCCAAATTAATCATTTACTTGAATGCAGAAGAGGAAGAAGTGGGTAGAAAGTGGAGCTAGAAGGTCTGCACACATTCCCTTGAACATTATTAGAATGTCCCAAATGATTAGGGACTCTGATATGTGTTACTACTAGGGGTTTACAACAGGCTTTTTTTAAGTAACAGGGAGGATCAGAACCTTTTTTGTTACAGCTGCCACAAGTTAATTGGGTTTGTTATCTGTTTTAGCATATAACAAGGCGCTAGGTTTGCAAGCTTTGCATTTTGGCTTAGCTTGATGGCTCGTTTTAAGCTGAAGAAACCTTTGGCTGTTGCTGGGAGTGGTTGCGCAGCATCCTGAAACTGAAGCCGTTTGGAATGCCAAAGAAAATTGCTTGTTTATGGCAAGATAAGGACATTCTACTAAGTAGAGAGATTGTATTATTTTGCTATATGTTTGCATATCATCATGTAAAGAAGAAGACTCGCCAGAGGTATTGTTTGTTGTATATTGGTGAGAACAATTCTTCTATTTTGCTTTGTGTTTTTGATCTACAGTGAATAGAACTATATTTTTGTTTCTACTTGAAGCAACAGACTCGTGTGTATTTTCTGAGGGTTTTTTTAATCACACTGAGAGTAAAGGAGCTAAGACATTCTGCGGGCTGCTAATGCTACTCTGACAATATGGAGCTCCCAATTTACATACTTTTAAGTGCACATGAACAGACCATCCTTTCAGAGCTTAATGTGCGAAAGCTGTCAGAGACTGCAGTGAGTGGGATGTAGGGATGTGGTGTTCCCTGAAATAGCAAGACCTTCAGACTAACCCAATAATGGTTCTTTTGCTATGTTCTTATCGTCTCCTGTGAAAATTTATTGTTTGCTAAGCAGAGTCCTGACAATCCCAGAAAAGTTCTCTCTCTCTTACATACACTGATAATGAAAAAAAGTAAGATCATGGCTTGAATCTTACTGGGTAATCCTAACTAAAATAGTGTCATAGCTCATACTGAGGATTCACTCCTGGAGACATTCTTGAGCAAGCACAGATGGACACACCTGATGCAAGTACATTGCAGCTAGAAGAAGTGGACTTGGGGAGCAACCATCTCCATTTGCAAAATGATGGCAAGACAATCCAAATCACAAAAAGAGCCAACATCTTTTGAAAATGCCCAGCAATTAGCTAACTGATGTATCAAGGTCAAGCAGTTATGAACCTCCTAACCTCTTAGCAGATACATGTTGTAACATCCTACTGGCTACATACTGTATACCAGGGCTGTCCAACTTCTACTGGCCCAGGGGCCTGAATTCCGGTCACTGATGACCTGGGGGGCCGTAGGGTCTGCCCCCGCCCCCGGCTCCGCCCTGCCTTGGCTCCGCCCCCGGCTTTGCCCTCTCCCCCGGCGCCCTCTCCCCTTATTTTTATCTAATATTAAATATATTTAATTCCATCCTCCCCTCTCCCCTTATTTTTATTTAATATTCAATATATCTAATTCCATCCTCCCCTCTCCCCTTATTTTTATTTAATATTAAATATATTTAATTCCATCCTCCCCTCTCCCCTTATTTTTATCTAATATTAAATATATTTAATTCCATCCCCCCATGCCCCTTATTTTTATTTAATATTAAATATATTTAATTCCATCCTCCCTCTCCCCTTATTTTAATGTATCCCATCTCCTTATTTCATCTTTAAATATATTTAATTTTATATTTAATACATGAGGGAGATGGGGGGGGAAATGAGGAGCCCCTGAGGAGCCCCCTGCTTCGGCCTACCTTTTCCAAAAACGCGCGATCCAGGAGTACCCGGACGACGAGAGAGGCGACGACCGACTGAGTCGAAGAAGGTCCTAATCGCATCTGTGGGCCTCAGCGATCCAGTAGTAGAGTAGCCGAAGAATATCGCGAGAATACGCAATCCACACAGGATTTCGCTGTCAACGCCGGCGTGATCTCGCGTTGACAGAGAAATCCCGCGTGGATTGCGTATTCTCGCGATACTTGCTCCGAACCCGGAAGTAGGTATTTTTTTTATTTTTTTATTTTTCAATTATTTTTTTTTTATTAAAAAGCTTAGGGGGCCCTAGGGAAGGGGCTGGGGGCCGTATACAGCCCCCGGGCCGCCAGTTGGGCAGCACTGCTGTATACCAACCCGGGGCCGTATGCTGTTATGTGCTTTTATGAATTTTCCAATTACTTGGATTCCTGACCCCTGGACTGAGTTTACATTCCACACCTCTTTATTTTCTCCCTTTAGTTTTGTATATTATGACTGCTGAGCAAAGTAAGATAGATGCTTTTGAACTGTGGCGTTAAAGGAAAATTCTGAGAGTGCCTTGGACTGCAAGAAGATCAAAACAGGCCATATAACAGAAATAAAGCCCGACTGCTCATTGGAGGGAAGGATATAAGAACCAAAGATGAATTACTTTGGTCACATCATGAGAAGACAGGAAAGCTTAGAGAAGATAACGATGCTGTTTAAAATGTAAGGAAAAAGGAAGAGGAGCCAACCAAGGACAAGATGGACAGATAGTATCCTTGAAGTGACTGGCTTGACCCTGAAGGAGCTGGGGGTGGCGACGGCTGTAGCACCCATGGGCCCGCTCGTGCCACTGGGGGGGGGGTGACGCGCCGGGGGTCCCGTTGGCATTGGGACCCGCACAGGCTGGAAGGGACTCGGAGGATGAGTTGGAAGGCCCAGAGCAAGATTGGTCAGCTGTACCTTTGCCCAGTTCACCTGTAGAGAGTTTAGCCTGGGATCTTGAGTGGGAGCATTCTCCCGGGGAAGGAGCGGACCAGGTGGAGATGGGAGGCAGCGAAGCAGATAGCGGAGATAGTTATGAATTCCCAAATGGCCGAGGTTCCCAAGAGCTGGCCGGGCAGCAGATGGAGGCTAGCGGCTGGGAAACTCCGGGGGAGGCTGCTTCTCAGGAAGATAGCGATACTGGACTGGAAGAGCGGGGCCGTTCTCACAACAGGCGCAGGGACATAGAGGAGGGCAGGAGGAGCTGGCATCTGTCCCTAGACCGTCACCGTTCGGAAAGTAGAGACTGGAGACGCCGGGCCCTAGATCGTCGGGGTTCCAGGCCGAGGGATTAAGAACGGCCCCGTGGGAACTGATCGTCAGTTCTCCGGCCTCGTCTTCCCTGAATAGGCGCGAGCGAGTGGGACCACAAGCCAGCAGTGGTCATCAAGCCTTGCCTTGCCTTTGCCTTGTTTCTTGAGCCGCAGCGGTTTGCGGCACCTTGCCCTGTTTCCTGATTCGCATGGGATTGCGAAACCTTGCCCTGTTTCCTGATTCGCATTGAATTGCGGAGCCTTGCCACGTTTCCAGCTTATTGCTACGTTACTTTGGACTACTTGCTTAACACCTTGGACAATTGCATATTATTGGACTATTTACTCTTTGGAACTGTTTTTATATACTCAATAAAGTAGTTAGCCTTCAGTACGTCTCTGTGTGTGTGATTAAGGGGCCCGCCAGGTCCGTGATCGTGACAGCTGGCCGGAGAACTCCAAGAACCCCTTATCACACCACGGGACGCCGCTCGGGACGCCGCAAGAAGCGCTCCACGCCCGTGGTCGCCATGGCTAACCTGACCGATGCCCAAGTGCAAGAGATGCAACGAGAATTGGGTGAGCTGCGGACCCGGGCCGGACGGCACCCGGGGGTGAGCCCACCTGGCCGCTTTGGTGGAAATCCGGCTCAGGTGGAGGTTTTTGTTTGCCAAGTGGAACTTTATTTGGAGCAACGCCCCAACGAGTTCGCCAACGATCGAGCCCAGGTGGTTTTTGTTTACAACCTGATGGAAGGGACAGCGACAACGTGGGCCACCGCGTTGATCCGGCGCAGTCCCCCATACCAACACGCTGCGGGCTTTCCTAGATGCAATCAGGGCAACATGGGGGCTCCTGTCAATGAAGAACTCGCCGAGAGGGATTTGGCTCGGCTGACGAGCAAGGATCTATCCCTGTCCCAGTACATCTCCCGTTTTCGAGTCCTGGCTTCCCAGACGCAGTGGGGTCTGCCGGCGTTGCGGTATCACTACATTGCGGGGCTGCCTTCGGAACTGCAACAGGAGATGTTAAAACACCCCCGGCCCGCGGATCTGGAGGCCGCCATCACCTTGAGCCTTCGTATGGAAGCAGGACTGCAGACCAGGAGGCGGTGGGACAAGGGCGTGATGGAGAAACCGGTGGCACGGAAGGAAGGGGCTGGACAGTTTCAACCCCGGCAATTGCCAGTGCCGGCCGGCCCGGATGACCCGGAGCCCATGCAGTTGGGGACAGTTCGGCCCAAAGTGGACCAAGCGGAGAAGGCACGGCGTCAGCGCCTCAACTTATGCTGGTACTGCGGGGGACCTGGACATTTTTCTAAGGAGTGCCCCCAGAAACCGCGTGGAAAGACTCCCCGAGCCTCTGCCGCCCTCGGAGGGGCCCCAGAGGCCGAAGAAGCCCTTCAGGCGGCGGGGGAAGGGACCGGCTGGGTGTAAGAGGGTTCGCTCACTCGGCCGATGTCGCTAACCTCCCCCCTGAACCCAAGACTGGACAATTGTTCCTTGTAATGGTCAGTTTGTGGTCTCCCGAGAAGGGGCCGATGATGGTCCATGCCATGATAGACTCCGGGGCCACCAACAACTTCATCGATGCAGACTATGCCAAGTCCGCTGGATTAAAATTTCTTGATCTCCAAGAGCCCAAGGGTGTCCAGACTATCGATGGGAGAGTCCTGAAAATGGGGGCTGTAACTCAGTATACAGCTCCTACCAGGATGTGGACTAGCTCCCATAAAGAGGACATTTCTTTTCTTGTGACCAAGCTCCCAGATTTTCCCATTGTCCTGGGCATTGTGTGGCTCGCGCTCCACGACCCCCAGATCTCCTGGGCCAAGAGGCAGCTAATTTTTTCTTCGGACCATTGCCAGGGCCACTGCATGACGGCTCGGGCGTGCCTAGCCCAAGAAGTGGAGAATGTGGCCACCCTGCCCAAGAAGTATGCCGGATTTTGGGATGTCTTCAGTGAGAAGGAGGCGGAACGCTTGCCTCCGCACCGGCCCTATGACTGTGCCATTGAACTGCAACCGGGGGCCCCAATCCCGCGGGGGAGACTCTATCCTCTCTCGGAACCAGAGCAACAGGCTCTCCGAGATTTCCTGGATGAGAATCTGCGGAAGGGGTTCATTCGGCCCTCCCAATCCCCGGCCAGGGCTCCGATTCTTTTCGTCAAGAAGAAATCGGGGAGTTGCGGCTGTGCAATGGCTACAGGGAACTCAACAAGATCACGATCCGGAATCGCTATCCCCTGCCCTTGATCCCCGAGCTCTTGGAGCGGCTGCGGGGAGCTCAGGGGTCCACGACACTGGACCTGCGGGGGGCTTACCACCTTGTTCGGATTCGCCAGGGTGATGAATGGAAGACGGCCTTCCAGACCAAGTAGAGACTGGAGACGCCGGGCCCTAGATCGTCGGGGTTCCAGGCCGAGGGATTAAGAACGGCCCCGTGGGAACTGATCGTCAGTTCTCCGGCCTCGTCTTCCCTGAATAGACGCGAAGTTTAGTGGGACCACAAGGCAGCATTGGTCATCTAGCCTTGCCTTGCCTTTGCCTTGTTTCTTGAGCCGCAGCGGTTTTGCGGCACCTTGCCCTGTTTCCTGATTCGCATGGGATTGCGAAACCTTGCCCTGTTTCCTGATTCGCATTGAATTGCGGAGCCTTGCCACGTTTCCAGCTTATTTGCTACGTTACTTTGGACTACTTGCTTAACACCTTGGACAATTGCATATTATTGGACTATATACTCTTTGGAACTGTTTTTATATACTCAATAAAGTATTTAGCCTTCAGTACGTCTCTGTGTGTGTGATTAAGGGGCCCGCCAGGTCCGTGATCGTGACAACGGCCAACAGGGAGCTCTGGTGTGAGCTGGTCCATGAGGTCACGAAGAGTCGGAAGCGACTGAATGAATAAAAAACAACAAATTATGACTGCTGTACACTTGTGATTAATTGTGGAACAATGCAGACTTTGCTGCCACATCTCCACTCATATTTGGAGGACCCTCCGGACTGCATGTGTATGACTTCGACTGGCATCATTCACCTGCTTTGCTGTCTTACACTTTGGCTATTCCAGTACTCTCTGCTTCTAACTACAGGACAAGAAGATCCATTGAATCAGTTATTGAATGCTGAGCCAACATGGAAGGTAAATTGCATTGATTCAATAGGTTTACTCTAGTTTGGACCGGCAACAGGATTTAGGAAAGAGACTCTCTTTTGACAATTCCACTTGTAGAAGAAAAACAGGAATTTGCCCAAACATGTGAGCTGTATTTAATGTATTACAAGTAAGACACATGTCAGTTCTTATGTTCATAATCTCTAAAGCCTACATTAATATGACTATTTTCTTTCATATATTGTCTGGAATCCTGTTGGATAGTTACAAATGAATAAGAAAGATTTATACTCTTACTGGGCCACAGTGGTGCTTCTCTTTTGACAATTCCACTTGTAGAAGAAAAACAGGAATTTGCCCAAACATGTGAGCTGCATTTATTTATTTATTTATTTATTTTATTCGGTCTTGTATACCGCTCCTTCCGGCAGGCTCGGGGCGGTTCACATACAACCAAGCAACACACAGTGTACAACAATAGCAATAAAACAACGGACAGTAGATAAAATTGCATAAAATGTCATAAGCAATAAACAATGGGTGGTTGTAATGTATTGCAAGTAAGACACATGTCAGTTCTTATGTTCATCATCTCTAAAGCCTACATTAATATGACTATTTTCTTTCATATATTGTCTGGAATCCTGTTGGATAGTTACAAATGCATAAGAAAGATTTATACTCTTACTGGGCCACAGTGGTGCAATGGGTTAAACCCTTGTGCTGCTGAACTGCTGATCTGAAGGTTGGAAGTTAGAATCTGTGAGAGAGGGTGAGCTCCTGTCTGTCAGCTTCAGCTCCTGCCAACCTAACAGTTCGAAAACATGCAAATGGTAGTAAATAAGTACTGCTAATGGAGAAATATTGTGTGTGTGTATATGTGTATGTATATATATGTGTGTGTGTGTATTGTATGTACTTTAGAAGCAATGAAATGAAATGTCAGAAAAATGAGGATTTCTCTGTATTAGCCAAGTTGCAGGACAGAAGGAATGCTAATAGGAGATCTGTGTTGAAAGAGCGAAGAGAAGGGGGGCGGGCTGTTATCTATACATTCCAGAGAGACTGGTACAGCATAGCCCAGGCTATGTCTTCTTCTTCTAAAAAGTAAGAAATTTCTCTCCCTCTCTCCTGACAGGTCAAAGTAGGCCCCTTGATGAATGTAAGCTGTAAAGTGTATGCTGCCCTTTAGAAGAAAGATACAGAGACATGCTTCTTGTGTGTGGAAGATAGAATTTGATATTCCTATGATGCTAAAATGACGCAGTGATGATGTTAATGTATGTAGAAATATGTTTCTTTGTTTGCGTGCTTTTGAAGATGTATAAAAAGGGAAAGTCAACGCTTTTATCCTCACTCTGGTGGCTTTTGGACATGATTCCACGCCAGGGTCACAGCTGGAAATAAACGAACTTTTCTGACCTCCAAGAAAGGATTACTCTTGGTATTATCTCTCCTGTCATGCTGCTACACTGCTTCAGTGGAAAAAGGAAAAGAGACACTCTACGCAATCTTGCCAGCCACACAACCAGGAAGTGACACTGCAGGCTCCTCGGCTTGAAAATGGAGACAAGAACTTCCCAGAGCCAGAGACAAGCACCACCTCCAGAAGCCGGAAATGAAAGGAGAAGCCTCTGCCTTTGTTTGTGTGTCTCATTGTATACGATTGTAAAGGCATTGGATGTTTATCTATGTATTGTATGTAAATGCTGTAATCCGCTCTGAGTCCCTTAGGGGAGAAAGGTGGAATATAAATAAAGTGTATTATAGTATTGTTATTGTGATTTCTTTGAATTCATTACCCTTATATATATTTTTATGTAAGGAATACAGAGGGACCACAAAAATTCCCAAAACCTTATATATCAGTCAGCAACTACTGCAATCTGTCTGGGCTCCTGTCATCCAGAAAGGGGGTAGGTTTATCAAGGGCACTGTTTCTGCCTGTTGCAGTTTATTTAGATCACTCACCTGAGATTGTGGGAACAGTAGTCAGCCACTACATAAGTGATGAGAATAAACTGCTATTACTAGTAGAGGCAGCTGACCAGTAAGTAGAAATTTCGGAGGATCAGAAGTTCCAAGTCATTATCACTTGATATGGAATTAACATGGAATTGTAATTAGCAAATCTTGGGGTATACATTTATTCCTATCTTAAATATAGCTATTACTTGTAAATGTGTTGCTTCCTATTTAATTCAACGATTATTTACTTCTTTTTTCTCTCCCCCACTCCATTGCCGCCTTCTCCTCCCCATGGCTTTCCAATAGAGCCCTCTATTTAACCTTGTGAGAGATTTAAAACTACATTCCTCTCTTTCCTGGTGTACACTTAATTGGTGTGCTTGTTAGCCTGCCAAAACGATAAAATATATTTTTGAGAAACATAGGTTAAAAGGTGACTTCAGACAGCTAAAAACATCTTCTGATCTGCAATGGCAAACCAGCATGTCCTTGGAAGCTGGGATCTGCATACTTTCATGAGGAGCTGCTACAGTACATTCAGGGCCAAACTAGTTAATATGCTTAGCATGTTTATAGAAGTGTTCCCCTAAGACAGGGGTCAGGAACCTATGGCTCGGGAGCCAGGTGTGGCTCTTTTGATGATTGCATCTGGCTCCCAGGCTCCACGGGAAGACAGAGAGGAACGGAGTTCACGTGAAGCTGCTGAGGAAACTGGGCCTCATCAACCCCTATAGGCTTTACTTCAGAGCCAAACCGATACTGCACTGCGTGAGTGCCACCCCAACCCTCTCAACTGTGGAAAAATATGGATAGAGCCGGGCTGTAAGCAGTTAAGGCTGTGGCCAGTATTACAACAACTTCCGCTGCAACTTGGCACAAGGTGAAGCAAAGGAAGTTGAGGGATTCTGGTAAACAACAGGGAAGGAGGCACAAGGGAAAACTTCGGCCCTCTATCCAGGTGTTTTGGACTCGCAACTCCCACAATTCCTAACAGCCTAGGAACTGTGGAAGTCCAAAGCACCTGAATGGAGGACCGAAGTTGGCCCAGCACTTGTCTACATGTCGGGCTTGGGGAAGACAGACCTGCGCGTGCAGCTCCCAACTCGCAAGGAGGCCTCTCGTGCACTCCCTCCCTCCCTCTCGTGCCTCTGTTCCTCATCCTCTGTTCCTCATTGGGATAACGATACAAAAGATTTGCTAGGGTAGATCCTCTCTCACTCAGACTCAGACCCACCCCCCACAAATCAAAATCCTGGCTATGGACTTGCCTGGGGTAGTTCAGCCATTACAGAGAATCAGGTCACAAATGCTGGGCTGTAGTAAGCAGACTTCAGGAAAGAGGGCTATATGCCACTTGAGGCCTACCCTTTGCACACTAAAGCACTTTGCTGCTTTATATGTGGTCCCTGATGAAGAAAGATTCAAACATGTTATCAAAGGCTTTCATGGCCAGAATCACTTTCATGGCCAGGGTTGCTGTGAGTTTTCCAGGCTCTATGGCTATGATCCAGAAACATTCTCTCCTCACGCTTCGCCCACATCTATGGCAGGCATCCTCAGAGGTTGTGAAGTCTGTTGGAAACTAAGCAAGTTAGATTTATATATCTGTACACAGAAAAACCATTGAAATCCACAAGCATGTGACAATTTCAACACAAAGGAGGAAACCATGAAAATGAACAAAAGCTCTAAAATCAGAAAAAAAACTCTAAAATCAGGACAGTAAATAAAGAGGAACACTCAAACAACAGGGGAATTCCAGAAAGGAGACAATCAGGGCCAGCTAACACCTCCCAACAAAGATTTCCTCAGGCAGCAACCAGCCTGGCTTTGAAGCTGCAAGGCTATTCAATGTCAAACAAGGTGGCCAGCTGCAACATTCATACCTGCCTCAAGCAGACAAGAGTTCTTTCTCCCCCCCTGGACATTCCACACATATATAAACCTCACTTGCCTAGTTTTCAACAGACCCCTTAACCTCTGTGGATGCCTGCCATAGATGTGGGTGAAACATCAGAAGAGAATGTTTCTGGAACATGGCCATACAGTCCAGGAAACTCACAGCAGCCCAATTCAAACAACAGCCCAGCTGCCTCCTTTGCAAGGAATAGGAAGGGCCATTTTAGTCCTTGCCTCAATTAATGAAATATTGTGATGCTTCCCATGTCATCAGAAGCAATGCAATAGTGAGGCCACACTAAGGACTGATTTGCATACATTGATTTATATGCAGGCATAACTACGTACTTCATCTCTCAGTGACTGAGCCATTCGCAATTAATGACTTGCTTCAGCATGAAAGTGCTGGTTCTGCTGCAAAGGATTCTATTCTGTTTCAGCTTACATTGTGCAGTCATATAATAGTTCTGCTGAAAGTGGAGTATAATGGGAACTTCAATGATTCGGGTCGTCGTCTTTATATTTCAAATTCAATTTCACCCACCTGAAGAGCTTGGGCTAAGTAGCAGGTCAATATGATTAAACCAATTACCTAATCAATGCATATAAAAAGATGGACTCTTTCTATGGTCACCCACTTCAGCTTAAATCCAGGTTGTATAATAAAACCCAAGGCTTGTCTAAACTAACAAAGAAAATAGTCATGGACTCACCCTATCTCCAGTACTTGTGTCTCCACGACACACAGGGATTTCCAGTGAGTATCCCAGGTTTTCTGTTCTTAAGCTAACATCACCCAACTTTAGGCAAAGTCAGGGGATATTCTGAACTCTAAAGGATACTGTTGGGGCTCCTCATAAATCTGTACAACTGAATTGGGCCCATTTTAGCATAATCAACTTTGCAGAATGACACCAGCTAGAGTTCCTTCTTCTTGCTGATCACGCAGGCGCTCCATTCTGACATCAGACATAGCTGCAACCGGCAGTTATTTTTTGGAAAAAGCACAACCTTTTAGAAAGGCACGACCTTTTAGAGACCATAACCTTTTGGAAAACCAGGAATCTCCAAAGCCTTTTGGAAGAGGGACCCCTTTGGAGCTTAATTGGCATTCACACTATTTGGAATAATCATAACCTTTTTGTAAAGTATGATCTTCCTGAGAAAAGTTAAATACTCGCTTGAGTCAATCTTCTCCTTAGTGGGATGGAGATGGTTTTTAAGCAACAGATTTTAAAGTTGATATAAATGATTTTAATGTTTGTATATATTTATGGTTTTATGTCCCGTCATTGAATGTTTGCTGTATATCTGTTGTGCTCCACCCAGTCCCCTGCTGGGTGAGAAGGGCAGAATATAAGGGTTTTAAATAAATAAATAAATAAATAAATAGTAGTAAATATCCACTAGTATTCATGAAATGCAAATTAGGTTTCTCAGCTGTTAGACCTGGTTATCTCTTTGAACTGTTAGGAACAAAGATATGCCAATGCACCAAAACTACAGAGTGCCAGAAGTGTTCTTTTCAGTGCCCAAAGACATCTACTCTTCCATAGAATATATTTGGTTTTAAATCATGCTTTCAAGAGACAAAAATGAGTAGTCTTGATTAAAAATTGGTTTACTTACAAACTTCATGTATTCAGCATACAAGTACATTGCTTATCAATTGAAAGTTTAAACAGTAATTTCTGTAAGGCATTATGTTGTAGTCTCTTCTCTGTATAATGTCTAATGCATCTCTCTATTCTAAAATGGAGTCTGAGATTTGAGTAGTCCCAGATCTGATCACATGATCTATAGTCCCTCCCACAACATAGAGTTAAAGAAAACTGCATACACTAAAGTAAGCAATCTGAATTATATACATAACAAATAACTTGTATAGGAGGCTTGTTGAAGGTTGCTATTTCCAATAGTTATGCATGGAGCTCAATGGCCAGCGGGAAAAAGTGGTGTCAGAACAGACAACAAGGTGACGACCCAACAAAGCCAATGGAGTGTCAGTCTGCTGGTGCAGCGCCATAGTGGATTTGGCTGGGCACATATGGCCATTCCAGGACCAATCCAGAGCATAATGCTGAGGACTGGCTTTGGCTTAAGTGACTAACGTAGACATGGCAAAATATTTAGTTATTTACTTCATTTCTACCCTGCCTTTCTCGATCCGAGAGTGTTGCGACCCAGACCAAGTAGCACCCCCCAGTGCACACACACAGCAGGCAGTCTCTGAAGAATAGGCTTTTATTGAAACAAATATAGTGTCCAACAAAAAGGTTAAAAGAAGATAAAATGGAATATATATTCAGAGTACACACAATTCAAATAGCCCCAAAGATTCAAAGGCAAGGCAAAAAGCTGGATACAAATCCCATGGATAAACAAGGCAGAAAAAGGAGCAAAACGAGCCCAAGCCCTATGCAAAAACAGAAGCTTGAAGACTTGGCAAACGTGGCATGATTTCCAAGAGTGTAGTCTTGGCACTGTGTTGCCAGTCATGTCACACCTAAGCACACAGTTTGGTGTGCTACATTCCTTAGACCTTGGCCTCATGCTTCTTCTATTACTCTGCCCTCCACCCATCCTTTATTTTCCTTAAATAATGCACCCACCAACTCTATCCTCTCATCCTGGCTTCATTCTCTGTCTTTCCTCGTCGGCTCACAGCTCATCCAACAGGGTCTTCATTCCTCCTCTCCTATTGTGTTTGCTTCTTGGGCCCTCTTCCAGGTGACTCTTCATCCCACCATCCACACCCCACCGTCTTTGGAGAAGATCACAGATTCATAGTATGGTTTGGACAGCAGCATAGCCCTTGAGATGCTGGCATGACACTCAAAGCCAATGATTCCAAGCAAGAAGGCCTTTGAGGACTTTGAGAGAGACTTTTAATTAAGTGCTTCACAGAGCTGTCCTTTTCACTCACTCATTCCCGCTCTCACGTAGACACATCTGTACAGAGTTAAACCTGATATTGCAATGCCACAATTTCTTGCACGGCAGGCAAGCAATCATTTGCCTTGTTTAATTGCATTTATTGAATGACACCAGCCGATCCTCCCCGCTGTTTAGAAACTGACGTACACCATTTTGCTCAGCACAGCAGCATCGGCAATTTTATAAATGGATGGCGCATCGCTCATTAGCATTATCCGGAAGCATTAGCACCAGTATAAACAAATCCAAAGCCTCTTATTATCCTCCTTTTACACTTGTAATAACATAAAGGTTGAAACTGACTTCCACCTTGTCATTGAGCTTGTACTTCAGTACTTCAGTTTTACGAAAGCAACATCAACAAATAAACAAAACTAGAAAGTCAGCCTGCAGGATAAGGACACAGACATGCACAGAAAAAGCTTTGAAAATGAAAAAAGTATCCTTTGACTCAATGCCTTTATAGAAGTCCTTGCAAGCATACAATTTGAACTACTACTAAACCCAATGAGATGCTGATGTATGTTTTCTTCCCTTCCCCATCCAATCTTGGAAAGTATTTGCAGGAGTTTTCCAGTGCTCCAGTTTTTTCTAAGGTGCCTGGGGTTGTTATCCAGTGACGAAGACAACCTACTATATTCTACATAGGGACCACCAAACACAGCATTGCCCAAACACAAATCAAGGAACATGAAAGGCACTGCAGACTAATTCAACTGGAGAAGTCCGCCATAGCAATGCACCTGATGAACCAACCTGGACACGGCATATTATTTGAGAACCCAGAAAATCAGAACAATAAAGAAAGAACAACACTCAAAAAAACAGGGGGATTCCAGACAATAAACAACCAGGACCAGCTAATCACCTTCCAACAAATGATTCCCCCTGGCAGCCAAGCCTTGAAGTTGCAAGGCTTTTCAATGCTAATCAAGGTGATCAATTGGAGCATTCACACTTCCCTCAAGCAGGCAAGAGTTCTTTCTCCCACCCAGGACCTTCCACAGATATATAAACCCCACTTGCCTAGTTTCCAACAGACCTCACAACCTCTGAGGATGCCTGCCATAGATGTGGGCAAAATGTCAGGAGAGAATGCTTTTGGAACATGGCCATACAGCCCAAAAAGCCCACAGCAACCCAATCTACTATCTCTTTAAAACACAATGACCTAAATTATATTGTTACTCCTAACTAAGGAAACCCATTGAACCAAATGACATTGATCTGTGTGGTGGCTCACCGACCTAATCATTCATTCAATAGATCTGTTGGAGGTGAAAGTAACCAGAACGATTCTGGCTGGCAAAATCTACAAGATTAGAGAGGCAATTAAGTATGCTTGAATGTCTTAAGGATTTCTTCTTCCCATATATATCTACCAACACCTTAAGAGGATTGGTACAGATCTTTCTCTGAGTTCACCTTCTCTTTAGCAACTACTTGAATAACATAACATACATATATAACATAACTTTATCATTTATGAGTCGCCCTCCACAAATGTGCTCCGGGCGACTTACACAGTTGGGGTACAAGAGGGAAGGGGGGGAGGGAGGGGGTGCAGAGTCCAGCAGCCGGTTAAGGCCCAGTCCCGCCATCGAAAGATGGCAGGCAGGGAGGCCCCATCGGAATCGCCGGTACTCGGATGCGGACAGGAGGTGACACCCGCAGACTGCCAGATGGTTGTCTGCGCTGGGTGGTCAGGTTCGCCCATAAGCTGTCCAAAGCAGTTGTCCTTTTGGCCAGAGTTGCCGCTTGGGGCTCCGGCTGCCTGTAGCCGGAGCTCCAAAAGGTCCTAGAATGGAAGGTCCTCCTGGGCCTGGCCAACCTTGGTGTTGGACGCCTCTTCTTCTCCTCCAACAGGTCTGGCAGGTCGGTGAGAGACCTGGGCCTAAGGGCTCGGCCCTCTCAGTGGGGGGCCATTCCTGCCTCCCACTCCGCTCGATGCTTCCGCATCCGGTGGCGCCGCCTCCTCTTGCGAGGGCCTTGCTGCTTCCGGGCGGAGTCTGCATTGGGAATGGGGTCCTCCGAGGGCGGGACTTCCGGACGGCAACTACTTCCGGGGTCTTCGTTGGGAGTGGGGTCCTCCAAGGGCGGGACTTCCGGGAGGCTGCTACCTCCGGGTCCTGCTCCCTCCTCGAGGCTGGGTCGCTCTATCTCAATAAAAGAGGTTTGCCATCTTAAAGGATGGTCATCTTTACACCGACCATCAAGATCACCATGATGCTAACAATCGTATCCTCTCCACTTCACATTTTGTAACATCTTGCTTGATGAGCAAATGCACTCAGCCCTCCATATTCAGTTTTTTTTAATCCAAAAAGCAAAATTTAATTCCGTCATCGTTTGTAGGGAATGTCATTTTACTATTCCAATGGGATTTGAGTATACATTGATTTCCATATCCATGGCTGTGGGTCCTGCAACCAAACCCAAGCAGATACGGAGATACAGATATTAAAAAAATTATCTAATGTTTTTAATCAAATCAGAAATGAATTGAGAACATACTGCAAGTCACTTCTGGTATGAGAGAATCGGCTGTCTACAGAGACGTTGCCCAGGGATGCCTGGATTTGTTACTATCCTGTGGGAGGCTTCTCTCATGTCCCCACATGGGAAGCTGGGGCTGACAGATGGGAGCTCACCCTATCTCGCAGATTCGAACCTCCGACCTTCATGACAAGAGTTCAGCTACTACAAGGGTTTAACCTATTGCACCGCCGCAGCTCCTTTTAAATAAAGATATTACACTAAAATGGACATGGAGCTTTTACAGTTAATATTGTGTCACACAATCACATCTATGCTTGAAGAAACATAAAAAATATTTATTTCAGTGTCAAACCCTGGGAATGTTTAGACAGATGAGAAATATTGGTTCTGCTCCAGTAGAATTAATAGCCATACCACTGGCAGGGATTTGCTGTCATTCCTCTCACACTGATGATTTAAGGGAGTGCCAGTTTGTGTGTTCCTCCTTCTTAATAGTGTTTGCCATCTTGACCACAATAGCTTGTTGTATGACCACCACAACTGACACAGTTGTCATCTGTGATATGTTGGAGGGTATGGGGTGCAGCAGGACAGGCTCAGGTGACTGCCCGGAATGTGGCGCAGCTGGCTAAGTGTCAGCTGCATAAGATCTCTCTGACCAGTAGGACATGAGTTCAAAGCCTGCCCAGGTCAAGATGGGTGCTCGACCATTAAGTGTAGCCTGCTGTCGACCTTTGCAGCCCGAAAGACAGTTGCATCTGTCAAATAGGAGATAAAGCAGGGGTGGGCAATTACCGGCCCTCCAGGTGTTTTGGAAATCCTAACAACTGGTAAACTGGCTAGGATTTCTGGGAGTTGAAGTCCAAAACACTTGGAGGGCCGGTAATTGCCCACCCCTGAGATAAAGGTACCACATTAAGTGGGGAGGTAAATTTTGACTGAATTATGGGGCCATTAAAGAACTCCAGGAATGCTGAAGAATGCGGAAGGAATAACAAGGGACGCTGGGGACGCTGAGAGATGAGGACTGTGTCAGCTCCCCCTGGTGGCCAGAGTTTGCCTCTGTTCGTCTATATGTGTGTATGTGGAAACGGCAGGGATTGTCTGCTTAGTATGTGTACCTGTAATCTGCTATGAGTCCCCTTCGGGGTGAGAAGAGCAGAATATAAATAAACAAAATAAATAAATAATAAATATCCTCCATTACTTACTCTGTGTTTATTACTGTGGCTGGTGACAAATTGTCTCTACAGAACAGGTGCCAGCACTTTAATATTCTTTCCAATTGCAAACATTCAGATAAAGAAGTGAGTGTCTGGACATAGACCAAGCGTATCAGTCTACATTTATATTTGTTAACCCCCATGGAGCTGTGGTTGCCCTACCACAATTTTGTTCACCAAAATCTAAGACTCTTTTGTCCCAAAGGGGGAAAAAATAATGTATCTCAAATAAATCATGTCAGTACAAGTTAGGGTTATTTTGTTCAAATCAGTTTCTTTAAAAGCTATAGATCTTTGGGGAATCAGCAGTGTTACAACAAACAAAGGCAGTGCTGGTCCTGAGGCAAAAATCAATGGCCCAAAGTCCAGAAAGCTCAAATAACATCAAAGTTGTGTATGCCAAAGCCTCTCTATGTTCCAGGTTTCAACAGAAACACTTTGAGCTATCTCCTGCATTCCCAGGGGTTAGTACAATATGTTGAGAAGCTCTTTCCCCCCTGTTAAATAACTCAGACTTATGAGCATATGTTTTTTTAATAAAATAAATAAGTGGTCAACAGAGATCTCATTAACTGCCAGTTATGCCACTACATTGGAAATTGCACAATGAAGCTGTTCCATGTGCCTGCTGGCAACGCTTTGGCATTGAGCACGTTTATGCAAATTTGACGTAAACCATTATGAATGCAGCAATTGTGGTGCGCGGAAAATACCAAAGAAGTGTGACATTCCATTCTCATTTCATAGGCTTTGGCAGTGGACAGGCAGCCTAGAGATTGTGATTTTTAATCTTCTGGACTAGCTATGTGTGAAGAATGACGGAGAAAGGGAAAGACTTTATTTCTTCCAAAATCAGTTCAGCAGCCAATGCATTCACAAGTCAGACAACATTACAGTGACCCTGAAAGAAACAGCCTGGAACGTATTTTACCTACATCTATGACCAGGGGCGGTCTTACCTCTCCCGGGAGGGTAAGCGAAGATTATTTTGGGCCCCCCCAGTGGCTTCTGGCCGCCGCCGCGCATGCACGCCGGTGTCCCAGTTTGCGCGTGCGCACCGGCAGCCCAGTTCGCGCGTGCGCACTGGCGGCCCAGTTCGCGCATGCGCACCAGCATCCTGCGCGGCTGTGCACATGCGCGCCCGGTGTCCGGTGTCCTATGTGCGCTGGCGCGGCAGCGCCACCAGCTGCAGAGGCGCAGCGCAGGCAGCATGCGCCTCCACCCGGCGGGGTGCTGCGGCGGCGCCCTCCCGCGGCTGCGCCACCAGCTGCAGAGGCGCAGCGCGATCATCAGGTGGCAGCACTGGCTCCCGAGCCATTTCCCCACGCAATCCACCCAGCGGCCTACTGAAGCCCGTCCGCCACTCATGCTCCTCCTCTGTGGGAGAGCTGAAGCCAGGGGAGGGGGCAGGGCCTGGGGCGGCTTCAGCACTCCCACAGCTTTGCCAGCCTTGAGGGGCACCCAGCGGTCCCAAGTGGCAACGCCTCCCAGGAGGCGCAGCACTCCCACCTTTGCCAGCCTTGAGGGGGCAGTGCCAAGCCGCTTGGCAGAGCCAGTCGGCACTGCCCTAATGGAATGGGAGAACCGCCCCTGTCTATGACAGGCATCCTCAGAAGTTGGGAGGTCCAATTATTGTAAGGTTCCAACTATTATAAGGATTTTAGAAAGCATGGAGAATGAGTACCATGACACTTGACAAATGAGTTTCACCTGAATGTAAGAAAATGAGTGTCCTGTTGGCTCAAAAAGTACAGTCATCCCTCCACATTTGAGATCTTGATTTTTGCAGATTAGATTATCCATGGATTTGATTTAAACTGTTCTCTCTAGAAACCTCTAGTCTAGGTCCTCCGATGTGACTCTGTGGTCAGCTTCTTCCAGTCATGTCAGAGGACCTGGAGTTTTCTAAAGAGACCACATGAAAATGTGATTCTGTGGTCAACTTCCAATATGAGTTGACCAAAGAGTTGGGCTGGAAAACCTAGAAATTCCAAGAGCAGCGTCCTCTCAAGTTAAACCAATTAGCAGTGTCACTGTCTTTATTTGTGTTTTTTTTTTACTTTCTCTGGGTTCTTGTGCCTTTAATGCTAGAGAACTAGCAGACAAGCTGTAGATCCATTTGGTTGCCTTGGAGGCAAATTCAGGAAAGACTTGAAAGGTACACAACAACAAATTCTCCCACTTTTTTTCTTTTCAATGTACCTTGAGGAATTTTTTATTCAATATAGAACAGTAGGAAGCAGGAATGTAGATATTACCTATTGCCAGTGAAATGCCAATGTGTTAGGAACTAATATATAGATAAGTTTGCGGCTTCATTTTCAAAATTTTCATTTTTCCTCATTAAATCATTCTCGTAGATAGAGCAGTGCTTTGAATGCCCACATGTGTTATCCAGTGAATTCCTGACCTCCTGCCCAGAGAACAAATGTGGATAGAAAGATTAACTGCATTAAACACATACACAGTATTACTGTGTGACATTTATACACCTTTACTGAGAAAGCCCATAATTACTGCCCTCATATGCAGCAGATATTTCATTAAATTGGAATGGGGACAAAACACGTTTGGCATATATTGCCACAATTTAGTTTTTCCAAAGAGACCAGCATCTCATACAGCCAAATAAAAACTAGGAGTCTGTTTGAAGATGATACAAGAGCAGGATTCTATAAATGCTTCATGAATTTAGATTCACTTGTCTCTCTTTAAATCATGGTATTAAGGATGAGTAGATGATCAATAAAGATCAGGCTATTGCTTCTACGTTCAAATCCAATTCTATTTTTACTTGCTGGTGATTTTTTTCTTTCTTTCCTGGTGTTATTTTGACTTAGTCTAAACCACCTGATTTGTGCAGATTGCAAAACCTTAGCGGCACACATTATTTCGAAGTCTGTGCAATTGGGGTCGTGGCTCCTCTCTGGATTGCGGTAATGTATATTGACAGATGATGACCTACATCTCGAAATCTCTCCATCTGAGCTGATCATATCTTGCTAATCTCATAGAGTTTAATTGCTGCAAGACATTGCTTAATTGTTTTAATGGTGGCCTGGCAAGAAGATGATGGTTTGAGGGAGAAATGATGCCGCATATAGAGCAACAAAGTCTCAGCAATTAAGCAAAGCGTTTAATCAACGGACCCCCCAACTTGGTGCTGCAAGGCAAACTATTAATATATTGCAAGGAATGCATTTACACGGGTAAGTTGAGGGCACGTTTTGGAGCCAATATTATGCATTTTGACATGACCTGTGAATAAGTCAATGGTCATTCTGCAAAGAGAAGAAACCGTCCATACTGCCTCAAGGGGCCAGCCACCACCCTTTCCCTGCCCAGGCATTTAAAACGGCCAGAAGTGGTGCCACGCAAAGAGACTAGACAGCTTCTCCCAAGATGGATAAGCTGTCTGTTGCATTATTAATGTTACTGTATTATATTTTAAACTATGTTTGACCGGGCTTGTCCCCATGTAAGCCACCCTGAATCCCTTCAGGGTGATGATGGCAGGATACAAAAATAAAGTTGTTATTGTTATTTAGTTGGAGAAAATTATTCCCTTTTTGATAAGTGATAAGGTACAGTGATTAGTTGACTTGTGGCTGTTTAAGGACCCTTCCACACAGCCATATAATCTAGAATATCAAGGCAGAAAATCCCACAATATCTGGTTTGGAATATCTGAGTCCACACTGCCATCTATCCCAGTTCAAAGCAGAAAATGTGGGATTTATTCAGCCGTGTGGAAGGGGCCTGAGTCCCATTATATACAATGGTGTAATAAAATTGTGCTCTTTATATAAAATGACAAAATCAAAGTTTGCTGTTTTGAATTTTTGGTTTGAATATTTTCAAGCCAAGGATAGTAGATACAGAGCCCGTTGATAAAGAGAGCCGACCGTAATAACCTGATTAATATTGTATAATCAGGGCATGAGAGTATTAGCCTTCCATTTACTTACTGACCCAGACACTCTGTCTGACACATTCAGCTAAAGGAAATTTTTCCATGCAAATGAAGAACCATTTCTCATCTATGACTGTTCACTTTCCAAACTAGATACTTCACTTCTACCAAGTCAAGACAAACTGCACTAATGTATTCAGTGAGGGAGCAAATGTACTTTTATACTTAGCAGTGTGTCCAGTGCTTGCCTTTTGCATTTTTTCAGTTGCCACACTGCGGTAAGTAGACTCTGGATGCATGTACCCCAGTGGTTCCCAACTTGTGGTCTGTGAACCACCAGTGAACTAAATATATGGTCTGTGGCCTCACTGTTACTACACCGTTGCAACAAAAGTGGCTGGTCTGGCAAAATCTTCTTACAGTACTGAGGTTTATTAAATATGGTTTTTCTGCGGGCAAGCAGATGGCAACTACTAGATGGTATATGTTCTGTATCAGAAACTACAGCTGATGTGGTCTATCCAATGCAATTTTCTGAATCAGCACCCCAAATAACCAAACCAAATCTAAAGTCGACCCTGATTCATAACCCTTTTGGTACTAACTTTGGAATGTAGTCACTGGTCAAAGTTGTCCCTGGTCAAAAAAAGATTGAGAAGCACTGATTTACACTGTTGAAGTAATGCTATGAGATCCTGGGAATTGTTGTTTGTTGAGGTGCCAGCTTTATTTGGCAGAGAAGGCTAAACACCTTGCAAAACTATGACTTATATGATTCTATCATATTGAGCCATTGCAGTTAAGGCGGTGTAAAACTACACCACGGGACATCTGCCATCTGAGAGGCCATCTCTCTCTGCCTTGTGTTCAGATTGCCCATTTTCCACTCCTCCAGTTTAGATCAAAGTGTGTCTCCTGTAGCCTTGTAAAATCAGCAGCTAAGGAGATTCAAACCAGGTAGAAAGACAGATTCATCCCGTAATCTAGCCTCTGTATTCAGACCAATTGCTGAGAACAAAGGGTTTGTACACTATGTGTATAAATATCCCTGGCAGTTAGCTGGCTCAGAACTTGATGGTTATGGAAGATTACCATTATCATGCACAGTGTTATATCTAATCCTCGTATTAAATACTGTTTTTAAACAAACAAATACAAAGCACCGCTGGCATGCATTCACAGAGTTTAATACTTTGGCTGTGCCATCTGTATTGGAAAAGGTCAAAGGTCGAAGAGAAACCATCCAACCACAGGTTTAACTTCAGAATTATTAATAATAATAATTGTAGAATTATTATTGTAGAATTATTATTAATAATAATAATATCCTTTTTGTAATCAATCCAAGTTGTATAGAGGTTTGTTTTGTGGCTTTTGCAGTTCTCCAGTATCATTTTATCAATTAGAAGCTGATCCTTCGTGCCCCTACTTCCTTTTTTATTGCCTTTTTGTTCTACTGACAAGATATTATTTTCCTCCAAGTAATCCTGGATTTGATCAGCTATTATGCCTGAGCATTATAGGAACATTATAGGCAGACATGTTATTGGTCTATACAGTTTCCTGGTATTATCCATTTTGCTGGATCTTTCTGGGTCAAATATGTCTTCCCAGTTGTTATCCATTTGCCGATGTTTTCAGTTTGCAGCATCTCACTGAATTGTTCGCCCATTTTTGAGTGCAGGTTAATCAGATATATAAGCCAAAATCTGTGCAGGATTGAAGAGAAACAACTAGAAAAGCTGACATGATATGAGGATTTAAAGATCGAACGGCAAAGACTCTGGCACAAGCCAGTAAAGGTGGTCCCAGTGGTGATCGGCACACTGGGCGCAGTGCCTAAAGACCTTGACCTGCACTTAAACACAATCAGTGCTGACAAAATTACCATCTGCCAGCTGCAAAAAGCCACCTTACTTGGATCTGCACACATTATTCGCCGATACCTCACACAGTCCTAGACACTTGGGAAGTGTCCGACGTGTGATCCAATACAACAGCCAGCAGAGTGATCTTGTTTGCTGTGGACTCATCTTGTGTTTCAAATAATAATATACTTTATTTATATTCCTCTCTATCTCCCCGAGGAGATTCAGAGAGGATTAGAGAACACATATATGCCAAGCATTTAATGATGTTATACAATTAACAACAAAGACAGACAGTACATAGACAGAAGCAAGGCTTCTTTTTATCCCCAGCACTTTTTATCTCCAGCATCTAGAGGCTGTGCTCAACTCAGCCATGGGGAGGTGCTGTTGTTCCACTATTGCATTCTGAGGAGCCTGCTGTCCATGGACACCTTCCTGATCAGATTGCTGGCATGTTTTTCTGAGGTGCTTTTTAGCTCCCCACCAAGGCAGTACCTATTTATCTACTCACATTGTTGTTTTCGAACTGTTAGGTAAGCAGAAGCTAAGACTGACAGTGGGAGCTCACCCTGACTCACAGCTTGAACTGTCAACCTTCCGGTCGGCGAGATTTTCTGTATCTGTGGTTCAACCCGCTGTGCTAGCTGCAACTCCTAAATACAGTTAATGCAATTTAGCTGTATTTAACTGCCATGCCTCAATGCTATGGAATCCTGGGATTTGTAGTTTGGTGAGGCTACAGCACTCTTCAGCAGAGAAGACTAAACACTATAGGACTTTATCGGGGAAGAAAACACTATGAGACTTCTGCATCTGAAATTGTTTCTGGATTTATGCAGGAAATGGGGGGTCATTAACTGTTGTCTGTGTTAAAAGACCCACATTTTAATTACTTTGCAGTTCAACAATGTTTGGAGAACAATGATATTGTGTGATAAGGTTGTGAGAAAAGCAGGACTAAAGCATGGTGTGATAATGTCCTATATAAAACAACAACAAACGAGTTGCTCCTGTATAAACAGTGCCATTGTTGTCATATTTGGAAGCAGATCTATTGCTGCTGGGGTTTGTGTTTTTTTTTTTTGTTCCCTTGATGCAGAAGTTCAAGAAAATCAGGGCTTAAAACACAGTAGAAAATAATTGCATGATTATGGCAAAAGCGTAATTATGTGACCAACTTGTTTTTGGCAAGAAGGTGCTAAACAGTAGCAGCTACTGGTATTTCCAATGGGACAAAACCCTGATGACAAAGTAGTTCACAGGAGGATATCAATATATGCTACTTACACAATTCTCTATGCAAGACAATATGAGAGAATTATCCTGATGGAAATATTCAAAGTGGCGATGCTTTCTCTCGCTGTTTCAGAGCACAGTGTTCTTCCTCATGAGTGGAAAACTTTTATGAGTTTTCATGTTTCCATGCAAAAAATATAGAACTCTACATACAGCAAAGGTTCATCAACACTGTAAAATCCATACAGTTTGACACCACTTTATCTGGGAATGTGGCACAGCTGGCTAAGTGTCAGCTGCATAAGATCTCTCTGACCAGTAGGACATGAGTTCGAGGCCTGTCTGGGTCGAGATGGGTGCTCGACCTTTAAGTGTATCCTGCTTGTCGACCTTTGCAGCCTGAATGACAGTTGCATCTGTCAAGTAGGTGATAAAGGTACCACATCAAGTGGGGAGGCAAATTTTGACTGAATTATGAGGCCATTAAAGAACTCCAGGAATGTGGAAGAACAACAAGGGACACTGGAAACGCTGAGAGATGAGGAGTGTGTCAGCTCCCCCTGGTGGCCAGAGTTTGCCTCTGTTCCTTTATATGTGTGTTTGTGATATGGCAGGAATTGTCTGCTAAAGCAGTGTTTCCCAACCAGTGTGCCGTGAACGATCATCAGGTGTGCCATGGGAAATTGGAACCTCCAGGAAGGGGGGGGGGGGAGTCAAGTGTGTTGAAGTATAAAAACCCTAAGAAACGTACCTCTATAAAGGCACAAAATTACAACCACCCCCCTCCCCACCCGTTGTCTACTTGGTCTCTCCCTCTCCAAGCATTGGGAAGGCCCGCTTCCCTTTCCCCAAGTAGAGACCTCCTCTTGTCTCCTGGGGGTTCTGTGTGGGATGTTTGGCCCAGTTCTATCATTGGTGGGGTTCAGAATGCTCTTTGATTGTAGGGGAACTATAAATCCCAGCAACTACAACTCCCAAATGGCAAGGTCCATTTCCCCTGAACTCAATCTGCATCCATATTTGGGCATATTGAGTATTCATGCCAAGTTTGGTCCTGATCCAACATTGTTTGAGTTCACAGTGCTCTCTGGATATAGGTGAACTACAACTCCAAAACTCAAGGTCAATGCCCACCAAACTCTTATAACATTTTCTCTTGGTTATGGGAGTTCTGTGTGGGAAGTTTGTGTCTTTCTGCCATTCCTGCCACAATATCTATGCTGTGTTCATCAAAACAGGCCCAGGTTTCACACTGAGTGTATAAATACATTTTTAAAACATATTAACTATATGTATTACTGTGTTAGAGTGTCATTTTGTGTCATTTTGGTTGGTGGTGTGCCCCAGGATTTTGCAAATGTAAAAAGTGTGCCGCGACTCAAGGTTGGGAAACACTGTGCTAAAGTATGTGTATCTGTAATCCACTCTGAGTCCCCTTCGGGGTGAGAAGAGCGGAATATAAATGAAGTAAATAAATAAATAAACTGTCTTGGCAGTTCCTGGGATCTTTGTCGGAAAAGTCTGAAGATATTATAAAATGATAACTCCAATGAAACTATAGCATTGAGCCCTGGCACTTAAAATGGTCTCAAACTGGATTTATTCTGCAGCGTAAATGCATCTGGCAGGAACTTTTTAGTCCTCCTGCTCTATTTTGAAAAGGCATTATTTTATGTGGCTGTCCTTTAAATCTGTGAAAATAGTGCTTGCTTACAGTTCCAAGACCAGAGACAACTTTGGTAGAGAGACAAATACAAACGAGTCCAGGAAACATTTCCTCCGCAGCTGGGTTTGCCCTTTGGGAGAGGACATCTGTGTGACGGGTTTCTGGCAGTCTTAGAGAGGTATATCACTGCTAGGAAAGGGTAGGCAACGTGGGCTGAAGAGATAGAGTAGCCAAATATATTTTAATATTGATATTTCCAGTCATTGTCAGAGCAGAGCCAGCTGTGTATGCTCCTCATAGCAACAAGATTCCAGGAATTTCTTTGAGCAAGCTGCCCTCATGTGATGTTTAGCCTTCTGAAGAGAAGGCTGAGAGGAGACATGATAGCCATGTATTAATATGTAAAGTCATAAGGAGGAGGGAGCAAGCTGGTTTTTCTGTAGGTGCCCTAGCCAGGGGGGGGAAAGTAGGAAATTCTCAGGGTGGCGGAACAATGGCATTATTTAAACAAACTACAGGAAATGCTCATTAGATTCCACCTTTGTTGTAGGTGAGACCTTGTGGGCCATCCAATCCAACCCTCTGCCAAGAAGCAGGAAAATCACATTCAAACCTCCCCCGATAGATGGCCATCCAGCCTCTGTTTAAAAGCCTCCAAAGAAGGAGCCTCCATCACACTCCGGGGCAGAGATTTCTACTGCTGAACAACTCTCACAGTCAGGAAGATCTTCCTAATGTTCAGGTGGAATCTCATTTCCTGTAGTTTGAAGCCATTATTCCGGCTTCAAATACATGGTTTAACAGTTTAACAGCTGAGTTACCTGTGTGCCATTATATGAATGTTTGTGAACATCACTTTTTCAAAAAGGTTATGCAAGCTATTTTTCCAAAATCATGAGTCCATATCATTATGCCATAGCAGTTAAAGCGGAATCAGACTGTATTAAATTGTACAGTGTACAGTGTACCTACAGGGATTATGAAGAACTTTCTCTATAATTTTTAGCACACAACCAAGGAAATAAGGGGAGCCTCTGAATCTTTTTGGTCTATAACTCCTGCAATGACTTAACATTGGCGGTGTTGGCTTAGGTTGATGGAGTATTATGCAGGGCAAAATACCTGGAGTTGCACAATTTCCATGCCCCTGCTTTAATAGTACCCTGTTTTTTTATTTTAAAAAATGCTTGTTTTGAAAGGAAGTGGACAAATACATGTTTATTGTGTTTCTGTTATTGTTCATTAAAGGAGTTGTGTCCTTTCATGTCAGATAAATTTAATCAGGATGACTTTGACCTCATCCTAACTATAGAATAATGTGAAGAGGGCTTGCTGTGGAAAGCAATTACATGGAGATTGCCTATTTTTATTCAGCATAGAATATTACAACTATAGCGCAGACAGCCTCTGGTGCTCTTGGACTTTGTTTGACCTATGAAAGGCAGATATTTGCAAGGTTTGTTTTGCCTTTGACTGCATAAAATATCAGATTCAGATTTCAATCATGCATGGAGTGGACCCGTTAAAAGTTTTTTTTAAAAAAGACCTAAGTTTGCTGTGACAAAGAAGAAATTGTAGCAGACAGAGTTTCTCACCTCTTAAGGACTTTATCTTAGACTGTTTTGGATCAGAATTTACCCAAAGTCCTAAAAATTTAAATATGGGAGAAAGAGAAGCTGACAAATTTTCCTATCCGTATTCACTGTGAAAAGCAGGGCTCTGGTGCTAGGAAAAACTATAGTCAAAGGAAGTGAAAAAGAAGGCAAATTTCAAGAATTGGAGGATCATTGCTATAAATAGTCCTTATTATAGAAAGCATACAACCTTCAGCTCAATGCTGGGAACAGGAGAAAGACAATAAGGATGAACTCCATAACCACAGATTCTGCATCCACAGACTCAACCAAACATGGTTCAAAATAATTGGGAAAAATACATTGATTTTACTGTGTGCCATGTGTATCCATACCCTGCTATAGCCTTCCACCATTTAATAGATCCTCGGGCAATCTTTGGCACTTCTCTGAGCTGTTTGGCATTTTATATAAAGCAGTGGTTCCCATCCTGTGGTCCATGGACCACTAGTGGTCCACAAGAACTAAAATGTGGTACGTGGCCTCACTGGTACCACACCATTGCAACGAGAGCGACTGGTCTTGCAAAACCCTTTTATAGTGCTGAGGGTTAGAACATAAGAACATAAGAAGAGCCATGCTGAATCGGACCTCAGCCCATCTAGTCCAGCATTCTGTATCACACAGTGGCCCACCAGTTGTAGACGGGGATCTCGAGCAGAAGGGAGGGCAAAACCCTGACCTGCTCCCGACCCCCCACAACCAGTACCCAGGGAAATCCTGCCTACCTCAACCAACTCCAAGGTGGCACTTGAATGTTATTAAATATGTTTTTTTGTGGGTGAGCAGGTGGCAACTACTGGATGGCATATGTTCTGTATCAGACACTAGAGCTGATGTGGTCTATCCAATGCAATTTTCTGAATCAGCACTCCAAATTATCAAACCAAATCTAAAGTTGAGCAAAAACTGATTCGTAACCCTTTTGGTACTAATGTTGGAGAGTGGTCCCTGGCCAAAATAAGGTTGGGAACCACTGATCTAAACAATTTCATTTTACTACACCATTCTACATGATGGGACTTGAGCATCCACAAATTCCCGGAACCAAACTTCAGTGGATACTGATGCCCCACTATGTAACCCCCAGAAGCTCTTAGCCATCCTTGACCACTGGCTCTGCTGGATTGGGGATTCTGGGAATTGCAATTCAAATCGCTTTATACATTAATGTGTGTTGGCTTAGCCCTCTAAATTGCTTTAAGATTATGCCAGTCCCTGCTAATGCAAATGACAATCTAGGTAACTAGCAAGGGTATTAGAAATAGCATAAACTTCTCAATGGCTTTTTTTATTTTGGGAGGGATGGACGGTTTGTTTATTGGTTGCTTTTATATATTTGGCATTGCTAGTGAAGTTCCGTTCCAGCATTTGAGAAGCTGACCTCTGCACAAAGTAAAACCCTATCTCTGAACTATGACTTTGCCATACTGGAATTGTATAATGCAGGGGTTTTCAAAGTGTCCTCTGCAGAGCTCTTGGGGCTCCGCAAAGCATACTGAGGGGATCCACGCTTCCTTCCTCCTCCTCCTCCAAGCTTTCCACCTCTTTCCTGCTCCTTCCTCTCTCCCACCTCCTGCACTGCCAAAAGCCTTATTTCTCTGCCTCCCTTGCTACCCAGAACCTTTCTCCCTTGCCTTGTTTGCTTCCAAAGCCCTATTTCCCTCTCACTGCTCAAGGAGTACTTTGATTGTGCTTTTCCTACATGGTAGAAGGGAGTTGAACTGGATGGCCACTAAACTTTTTCCAACCATCTGCTACTGGCCTGGACCATCTGTTGAATGTTAAAATGCAATGCATCAAAAATTTGTCCACGCCATCCATATGTGTGTGTGTGTGTATATATATATACACACTATAAATCAGGGGTGCTCAGAATGGTGATCGGGATCACCAGGGTGATCTTTGGGCCTCATCCTGGTGATCTTCAGGCCCCTGACCAGGTTTTTTGCAGTTTGTCCTCTTCACGCGCCCCTGCACACTGCAAAGAAGTCCTCCGTCGTTGCTCCTCCCTGCTCCCTGTTCCCTGCTCGCGCGCCGCCTCCAAAAGCTCCAGAGTCCAAGAGGCAGAATGGGCCCCCGCTTTTGGATTCCTCCTCCTCCCTCCGTCCTTCTCCAGCCACTCAGAGTCGTAGGAGACCAAAGGGGGCGGGCCTGGATGACGTGATGCATGGCTGGCCCCGCGCATGCGCAGAAGCGCCCATTCTGCCTCTCAGACTTCTCATGAGCTCTTGGAGGCAGCACGCATGCTGGCGGCGTGGAAATAGGAGCAATGGCGGAGGAGGAGAAGGACGCTTTGGGGTAATTTCCTTACCGCATCTCAAAGGTCAGTCTTTTTACTTTGGGGTGGGTGCTTGTTTGTTCTGTGGCATGTCTCTGTTTATTTTTAATGTTTAAAAATGGCCTTTTTGCTCCAAAGCCTCTCTGCTTGCTTTGTTCCTTGAGAAATATATGTTGGGGAATATGGCAGTGTGGGAGAAATGGGGTGGTTGGATGTATTTTTGCATGCTCCTTTGTTTACCTTGCTGAGTATTAAATGGCCTTGCAGTTCAAAAGCCTCTCTTCTTACTTTCTGGCTGATAATATGTGTGGTAATATGGCAGTGTGGGAGAAATTGGGTGGTTGGATGTATTTTTATGCTCTGTTTTATATTGTTGTTATTAAATTGAAATGTTGATGTTTTATAACTTCATTTTATGTAAACTGCCCCGAGCCTGCTGAGAGGAGCGGTACATAAAAATGAATAATAAATATAAATAAATAAATAGATAAGAAAATAGTTATACGTTTTACATTTCTGGGTAGGTGATCTTTGGGACTTGGTTTTTTAATCAGTAGCTCCCATGCTGAAAAAGTGTGAGCACCCCTGCTATAAATAATATAACATATAATATAATATGTAAACATTTCTTGGGGCTCCACGAGAAACTTTTTGCTTCACAAAGGGCTCCGCGACTGAAAAAGTTTGAGAACGCCTGGTTTACTGTATCACCTTCCAAGGTGTATTTTTTTTCCAAATGCTTCTGAATTTGTTGTGAAAAGAGAAGAGCCGAGAGAGTTAGCAAGGGGTTAATCTTTCAAATCAAAACAGTTCACTGTCTTGCGACTTTGAAGAAATGAGCATATTTCGAGAGAATCAAGATCATTTGCCCTCTGGTGAGAAGTGCTGGTACCACATGCGATAATTCAAGGCCAGATGGACCACCAAGCGCCCATCTATGAATAAACCAAATGCATCTTTCAGGGAGACCCTGAAGCAATCTTGCACTGATGATATTTTGACAAGGTCTATTCAAATGCAGTTTGAGTTTCTGAAGGCTGCTAAATTAGTCTTTAAATGCAAATTTATATCAAAGAACTGTGAAAGAAATCTCAGAGAAATATACCCACTGCTTTTGGGAAATGAGTAGAATTTTGCCAATTTTTTAACATCGAATATGAATTTAGAGTGGAAAATCAAGAAATCGTTGTTTAGGTGAAATGTTTCTTTCCCTCTCAAAATTAAATCTATCAGTGCATTAATTATATTCTCTATTTGTATGGCTCTGTCTATAAAGATGCACCTATACTCTAACATGCCCTAAAATTGGGGATTATTCAAAGTTAATAGTAACCTAAGCACAAGCCTTGGCTCGAATCCGGTATGGTTGGTAGGTATGTATTAAGCACTGTAGTTACGGTGCCATTATGCAGTGAATTCTGGCTTGGCTCCACCCCACTCGGTTCTTACATAACGCCACTGCAACAACAAGCATCTGTTCCCCTGATGTTTGGGAAGCAGCTGGCTGCTATTTCCATCCAGTCCCTTGAGTGATCTCCAGTGTGAACAGCAAGGAACAAGGTTCCTCTTACAACTCCACCTTGCACAGATGGGAACCAACTGTTGGGAGCCCAATTCCATTCTGCCAGGCAGAAATAAACAATCAAAGCGCCCTCCCAACAGATGGTCATCCAGCTTCTACTTAAAAACCTCCAGAGAAGACTCTACCACGGTGATTCTCAAAGTGGGCGCTACTGCCCCCCGGTGGGCGGTCGCGCGTTTTACGGGGGCGGTAGAAGCCTCTGATGAAATTGGGGGGCACTGAAGCCTAGAAAGGGGGCAGTGACGTTACCCTGCCGTTGTGTTGCCACTGCACAGAGCCCGTCCCTTTGCTCTCCTGAACTCCTCCCATGCCAACAGGGCTCTATGGTGAGGGCAGAGTTCAGGACAGGAAAGGGCGAGCTCTGTGCAGAGCCAGTCGCTTTCCTCTCCTGAACTCCTCCCACGCCAACAAGGCTCTATGGCGTGGGAGGAGTTCAGGAGAGGAAGGGAGCGGGCTCTGCGCAGACCATGTCCCTTTCCTCTCCTGAACTCCTCCCACGCCAACGGGGAGGACATTAGTCTGTGGGAGTCTGTTGGAAACTAGGCAAGTGGGATGTCCAGGGTGAGAGAAAGAAGTCTAGTCTGCTTGAGGCAAGTGTGAATGTTGCAATTGGCCACCTTGATTAGCATTGAATGGCCTTGCAGCTTCAGTGCCTGGCTGGTTATTGCCTGGGGGGATCCTTTGTTGGGAGGTGTTAGCTGGCCCTGATTGAATCATGGTAAAAAGAAATACTGGGCAACCTTACATAAACACAAGCATATTTTACTTTTTTTACAAAAGGTAGAAACATTAATACATATATATATATATTTCTGTTTAATTGCTATTCAAAAAATTAATTTCTAGGGGGGCGGTGAGCAAATTTCTTTCTGGAAAGGGGCAATAGGCCAAAAAAGTTTTGAGAACCACTGCTCTACCACACTAAGGCAGTGTTTCTCAATCTGGGGTCTGGACCCCTGGAGGGGTCGTGAGGAGTGTTTCAGAGGTGTTGCCAAAGACCATCAGAAAACACTTATTTCTTACGGTTTTAGGAACCCCTTTGGCAGAGAAGGCTGAAGATCTCTTCCTTTTTGGAAACAGATGGCGAATCCTCTCATTAAAAGCCCTCCTTTGCTGTGATTGGCCGACCTCTCAACCAGCCTCTCAGCCAAGGGAAGAGCTGTTTCCCAGACACCAAGCAGGGGAGAGCAGGCACGCTCTCCCCTAAATCACTGTCAATTCCTCCCAACTCCCTCCAGTATTTTCTGTTGGTTCAGTGTGGGAAGTTTGGCCCAATTCCATCATTGGTGGGGTCCAGGGGGCTCTTTTATTGTAGGTGAACTACAGATCCCAGCAACTACAACTCCCAAACATCAAGGTTTCTTTTCCCCAATCTCCACCAGTGTTCAAATTTGGGCTTATTGAGTATTCGTGCCAAGTTTGGTCCAGATCCATCATTGTTTGAGTCCACAGTGCTCTCTGGTTGTAGGTGAACTACAACTCTAAAACTCAAAGTCAATGCCCACCAAACCCTTCTAGTGTTTTCTATTGGTCATGGGAGTCCTGTGTGTCATTTTTGGTTCAATTCCATCATGGGTGGAGTTCAGAATGTTCTTTGATTGTAGATGAACTTTAAATCCCAGCAACTATAATTCAGATTCCCAAATGACAAAATCAACCCCCCCAACCATTATTCAAATTTGAGCATATCGGGTATTTGTGCCAAATTTGGTCCAGTGAATTAAAATACATCCTGCATATCAGATATTTCCCCTTGTTCATTACTTGAATATTATTACAAATCAGGTTGGAAAAGAACCTTTCACATGTTCAACTACAAACTTCATCTGCCCTTATCGGGATCGCCAATTGGGAGGAATTCTATCAATTGTACTCCCAACATCTAGTGTCGACACTGCTATAGATCCAGCTGCGAATTGACTCAAGGTAGAGCTTTGTCCCATGATCACACTTCATTTTATATTTATCTCCATATATAGTTTAGTTTATTGCATTAGCCACAAGGCCATATCAAGCAGAACAAACCATGCAAAAGAAATACATGTATCAAGCATTGAACAGTGGTTCTCCATATATAGAATGGTGTCTGGGAGATATTTTGTATCGGAGATCACAAGTCAGTTGAAATTTGAGTTCTGGGCACATCATTCACTAGCCCAGTGTTTCTCAACCTTTTTTGAGCCATGGCACATTTTTTACATTTACAAAATCCTGGGGCACACCACCAACCAAAATGATACTCTAACTCAGTCTTTCTCAACCAGTGTGCCGTGACAGACCTCCTGCTGTGCCGCGAGAAAAGCTCTCTGCCCCCCTTCCTCCCCCCTTTCCTGCCGAACTCCTGCTGCTTGGGGGGAGGAGGAAAGGGCCGGGCAGTGGCGAAGAAAAAGAAGGGACCGGGCGCCGCCTCCTTCGGCTGTTTCCCAGCCAGCCTCCAATCCGCCATGACTCCCGCCATGACTCTCGCCCCTCGCTCGCTGAAGCCCCGCCCACTGAAGCCCGTTCACTGCTTATGCTCCTCCTCCTCCGTAGGAGAGCTGAAGCTTGGGGGAGGGGCGGGGCATGGCGTGGCCTGTAGGTGAGCTGAAGCTGGGGGGAGGGGCGGGGCATGGCGCGGCCTGGCTCTGCCCCCTTCCCCCGGCTTTGGCACTCCCAGCAGCTGCTCCAGCCTTGAGGGGACAGTGCCAAGCCAGCATTGTGCTGGCTCTAGCACTGCTGGCTTGGCACTGCCCCCTCAAGGCTGGAGCAGCTGCTGGAAGAGGTGAAGCTGGGGGAGGGGCGGGGCATGGCGCGGCCTGGCTCTGGCCCCTCCCCCGGCTTCAGCACTCCCAGCAGCTGCTCCTAGCAGGCCACCAACCCCCAACCGTTCTTTACTGTGTTAGAGTGTCATTTTGTGTCATTTTGGTTGGTGGTGTGCCCCCAGATTTTTTTAATGTTAAAAGTGTGCCGCGGCTCAAAAAAGGTTGGGAAACACTGCTCTAACTAGCCCACTTCAGACAATTACTTTAGACCTGGCCTGGTTTCAGCTTGTGATAAATGAGGCAGGGATGTGTGGATAAGCATTAAGTTCAGAGCCAAGGATGTTCCATGTCTACACACATGGAATGAAACCTATACTCTGAGAGCAATTCACTAGAACTTCTCTACAACTTGAATTCAAATAGTCCCGAGTCCACTGGTCTTTCGGAACGGTTCTGAGTTTGCACTCCACCAAAAAAAACCTTGAGACAGTTTTCAGCTTTGGGCCCTCCAGATTGTTGGAAACAGCAACCTCCCAAGCCTTTCGCTATTTATTTGTTAATGTATTAGCTAACCTGTATTCTATGTGTATGTTGATTTGGCAGTTACTTTCTTTGGTGTGGGATTATAGACATGTGATTGTATTGAGCATGTTCAGACTCAGGACTCCCAGTTTGTATTCAGTTTGCATCAGACTTCAGTGGAGTTGGATGTATGTGTTTGGACTTCAATTGATACAGTACGATTTATTGGCTTCAGTGATTACAACTATACTTAAAGCTTTTGTGCTATGGACTATTGATAATGAACACAGAAGAAACTACATCTTATCTATAACTGAACTTTAGTAAGAAATGTGCCTGTATGGTGAATTAATATAACATGTTTGAGAGTAAACAAGATGCTATTTTTCCAAAGACTTTTTAAAAATCTGAGTGCATATTTTAAATAGGTTTCAAGGGAGTTTATATTTTTGGGCAAGTGCAAATTCTACTTCAAAGAAACAACTACCTTGTGCTAACCAAATGTTTTTGTCTGTCTGTGTACATCAATACAAACTGTATTGAATGTTTGCCATCTATGTGTACTTGTGATCCACCCCAAGTCCCCTTTGGGGTGAGAAGGGCAGATACAAAGTATTATTTGTAGTGGCATGTCTTTATCCTTGGCAGTTTAAAGACATGGTTCTTCAGTCTAACAGCCGAGTTACCTGTGTGCCATTGCATGAATGCTTATGAATATCCCTTGTTCAAAGAGCTGACTTCTAACAAGGTCATGCTTTCTTTGACTAGTGGTTTTCAAAAGGTGGTCTCCACATGTTCATGAAGATTCACATTTGCCAAATGGATGTGACATCATTTTTACGTTTTCAATAAGGTTATGGTGCACTTATTTCCAATAGGTTATGGAATTTCCAATACAGATGTTTTGGACTTTAGCTTGCCATGCTGGCAGAGCCTTCTGGGAGGAGAAGTTCAAACAAGTGTTGAGAACCCTTGCAAAATTATTTAAAATGAGGCAAATTTGGAGTGTGGGGAATGAAGTGTTAAGATAAGAAACCAATACCACAATATTCAGATCCAGCAGCTAGATGCCTGGAGTTTTATTCAAGTTTTGCTCTTACATCAAATCTACTCGTGCACTTTTTTCAGGAGTCGTACATATCCAAATAGATTTTTCAGCACTTCCGCAATTTAATTTACATACAAGAAAAGAAAAAATAGTATACTACTGAAATTAAGGTAAGTTGCAGTCTAAAAGAGTTCATTCTAAACTCACTACTAGCCTTTCTCAAGAATTGAAGGCCAGACCTTTAAAGTGCCACGTTTATGTACAAACAATTAATTAAAATACTGAATATTAAAAAAAAACCTAACACCTGTTACACAGGATCTGTAGTTTTCCCTACAACCCATACACAAGGACATGAAAAACCACAATTTTCAAGAGAATCCTCATACTATTCTGCTTTGTTGTTACCAAGTAATGGAACGTGCCAGTTTCAAAGCTCTGGTACCTCACAAAATCAGAGTAATTTGTGTATCAATGAAACGTATGTAGCAGTGCTAGAAATCTGTTTTCCCATATTAGCCACATACACTATCCAAAAGTACCACCACACAGTCTAAGAACAGGATTCTTGAGGACAACAAGACAAATCACTAGCATTTCCAAGCCAGTTTTTTAAAGTCATGCCTGGCTTAGAAATCTGCATCCAAGGTGAAAGAATTGTCTACAGCTTTCGACATCACTCCCATCCTCTGATATTCTCCAACACGTTTTTCAAAGAAATTAGTTTTGCCTTCCAGCGAGATATTCTCCATGAAGTCAAACGGATTCTCAGCTTTGTATATCTGAAAGAAATTAAGTTACAAGTTTCAACATCTCAGATGCACAACCCATTCATGCCATGGTCACCTAGATCCCAAATCATACTCAACTTTCATGCCATGGCTACCTAGATCCCAAATCATACTCAACCTTCCCCAATTTGCCATCCCACAGAACTGAAGATTATGGGATTTAGAGTGTAACCCTGGTGGTGCAGCGGGTTGAACCGCTGAGCTGCTGAACTTGCTGACCGAAAGGTCGCCAGTTCGAATCCAAGGAGCAGGATGAGCTCCAGCTGCTGGGGGGATTGATTTTGTCATTTAGGAGTTGTGGTTACTGGACCTACATCCAGGGAGCACTGTGGACTCAAACGATGATGGATCTGGACCAAACTTGGCATGAATTGTCAATATGTCCAAATGTGAACACTGATGGGAGTTTGGGGAAAATAGATCTTGACATTTGGGAGTTGTGGTTGCAGGGATTTATAGTTAACTTACAATCTAAGAGCACTCTGAACCCAGCCCACAATGGATCTGCACCAAACTTGGCACACTACCTACATGACCAACACTGAATACTGGTGGGGTTGTGGGGAGTGCTGTTTTTGAATTCTGGAAGTTGTAATTTACCAACACCAAAAAGGAAGAGTAGGCAGACGGCGGGATCTTCAGCCTTCTCTGCTAAAAGGGTTCCTCAGACCATCAGAAATATGGGTTTTCTGATGGCCTTTGGCGACCCTGCTGAAACCCCCTTGCAATCCCCCCCCCCAAAGGGGTCTCGACCCCCAGGTTGAGAAACGCTGTCCTGGAAGGTATGTACGCTGCCCTGGAAGGTATGTAATAATTTCAGCCAAAAGTCTACAACACACACAAGACCATTCTGTACATTAATGCATTCAACATGAACCCTTGCATTGTACATTTAATATTCAGTAGTGTGCACCACCAGCATTGTCCAGGTATGAATAGCCTTTACCAGGTTAGTACAAAGTACCCAGATTTAGGACTGATTCCAGCTGTCTGCCATGCATGAAAGATACGCTAGGTATGTGTACAACAACCCTAATCCCTAAATACGTTGTTATTGACTCCAATATGTACAATAATATTGTGAAGCATACCTGCCTAGAATTCATTCTGGGGAATATATACAGAAATAAGTCTGTGCTGCTGCGTTACGTGTCGCGCTGAATCATGATCTTCCGCTAACAAGCTAAGAAGCAACTGCTTAATGGTGGAAAGCAAGACCAAATGTAAACAAATTTAATGATTAGGCAAACTGCACCCAACTTACCTTGTTAAAACCCAATTCCAGTATCAGTCTGTCTGCCACAAATTCAATATACTGCTTCATTAAAGTGCAATTCATGCCAATTAGGTTTACAGGCAAGGCTTCCGTCAGGAATTCCTGCATTTAAGAAAACAACGTAAAACTTAGTAGGCAAATACTACACAATTTAATGCCCTGCTAAGTTTTAAAGCATCTCAAGCTTTGATGAAGGGTCTTTTAAGCGCCACCAGAAAGAGCCGCCCATTACCTGCTCTATCCTGACCGCATTTGTAATTATCTCTCTCACTTTTTCCTCTGATGGTTTGTGTACCAAGTGTTTGAACATTAGGCAAGCAAAGTCGCAGTGCAAACCCTGGGAAAAAAACATAATTGGAAAATGTTTCAGAGAACAGCTGGAACAAGCTCTGTGTGTCTATTATCATCACCATCAGACATGCATAAACCCTAAAAGCAACAGAAATCAATTTCTAATAGGTTTCATACATAGGAATAATTTCCATAGTTCTTCACCATTGTTGCACTGATAAAGCAGAACCGAGTAATCCACATTCTCAGAAAATGTAGGATTCCCAGTCATTTCCCCATCTGCTGGAATGAACTTTAGGTATCCCATGGGGTTGATAATGGGTAGCACCTCTGCTCACGGTAAAACATCCCATCCCTCCATCCGCAAGGATCAGAGGGTGTCAAAAAATAAAGCAAGAGCAATGGCTGCCACAGGTACCATAAGTGAAGATAATGGAGACCCCATAGCCATATTTTCCACTTTATGGAAACCGAGTATAGGCAGACCCCAAGTTACAAACATTTGACTTGCAGACAACTCATAGTTAAGAACAGGGGTGAGATGACAGAAAGCAAGAGAAATCAACCGCTCTGAAGGGATATTAACTCTTAAAGGAGTTATCGTGGTGAAAAGGTGTCTCATCTGAAGACTTATCACCAATTTGTTTCCACAAGTCAATATTTTTTAAATCCAATTACTACAGGGACAGATAGTGAGGTGAAATCTTCTGAACAGGGGCACAGAGAGCAAAACAAGCACCCTTCCCTCTGCTAGCCAAAACTATAAAAATATATTGGCTGGAGTTACACTTTAAAAACATACCTGTTCACCTTATATACAAATTATGCTTAAGAACAAGCCTACAGAACCTATCTTGTCCATAACCTTTAAGTAAATCCCAGCCTTGGAAAAAAAATAAGCCTTACCTCATCTCTACTGATCAGTTCATTGGAGAAAGTGAGTCCAGGCATCAGGCCTCGCTTTTTCAACCAAAATATAGATGCAAAAGAACCGGAAAAGAAGATTCCTTCTACTGCAGCAAAGGCTACAACTCGTTCCCCTGTTGGGAGACAGATCGTAGTAGAGTTGATCATTCAAGTGTGTAAAATGTGGAGAGAGAAAAGGGGGGAAATGCTCAAGGCACTCACCATAAGTAGCATGTTTGTCTCCAATCCACCGCATGGCCCAGTCGGCTTTCCTTTTAACACATGGCAAGGTTTCGATGGCATTGAACAGATATTCCCTAAAATAACATTATTATGCATGATGAAGGAGGCGGTGAAGTTATTGCTATTGCATCCCTCTTCCTAACCTTTAAATTAGGCGGAACAAATCTAGATTATTCATAAGTACTGGAACACATGACACACAATGTAACTAGAGGGATTTGACTGGAAAGAGACCCATAGTTATGTTCAAGCTTTTAATATAACCTACAGCAAGAGAAAAGGCCTTTAAATATTTTTTTGATTACAACTCCAATAAGCCCTCACACTATGCATTGACTAGGCCTGATGGGAGATACATTATTATTAGTAGTAATATTATGGTTATTTATGTCAGAAATATTAAATATTTTTTATTACAATAATATTTTAATTACAAAAATGGGAGAAATATTAAATATTTTTAATTACAAAAATGAGAGTCAAGCACAGAAAGGGTTAAATGGATGAAATGACTCGGCAAAAGCTGCAGTTCTATATAAGCAAGTGTGCCTTAGTAGCTTAGTAACAGTCAGTCTGAGGTAAACCTCAGTGGGAGAAAGGCCTCAGTCTGTGAGAAGGCCTCACAGTGTGAAGTAAGCCTTAGTTTGTGAGAGAAGCCTCTGGATTAGGTAGGCCTCACAGTGTAAGGCAGGCCTTAGTCTATGAGAAGGCTGAGTGTGAGAAGGCCTGGTGTGAGCAGCTTCGGTGAGAGAAGCTCCAGGTTGAAGGCTTCGTGTGTAAACTACTGTGTGAAGCTCCTGTGTAAGTTCGCTGTGAGAGGAAGCTCTGTGAGAGCAAAGCTGTTTTCTGAATCTGAATAGAAAACTTTGTGGAACCTTGTTCTTGTAAAGCAGGGGTGTCAATTAGGTAGATCATGATCTACTGGCATGGTAGATCGCAGGCAGGGAGGAGTCAGTAGAAAGTGCTGCCGGCCCTTTATCTGTTCTTTCCACAGTTTAATATAGAAACCTTGTTCAGATGTTGTGTTATATGTTTCACAAAGGTAGATCATTTTGACTTGGTTGTTTTATAAGTAGCTCACATGCTGAAAAAGTGTGAGCAACCCTGTTGTAAAGAATGCAACCATATTATTTTACTACAAAGGAAAGCCTTCTATGGAAAAGATAACATTGGTCTGTGTTTTTGTTCTTTTTATCACTTTAGGCTCCTGGTGCTTGATCATGTTGCTAATAAGTTACTCTGCTGTGCATTTATGAGGAGGGTCTTTTGTTAATAAGCCCACTTGCCCAACAATTTATACTCTGCTTTTTCTCTCCACAATGAGACTCGCACGAAAAGCATTCCAATACAATTTAAAATCTACAAATACACAAGGATTAAAACAGAATTAAATATCATTGCTATTTTTAAAAAGGGGGCCCCTCTGCCTCACAGAAATACCATTACCCAAAGGAATAACTATTTATATAGTTCCTACGCATTTTACAATTACAAACTAGGTATCTTTCATACTGCAACGTGTTTTTAAAAAACCCACCCTCATTTCTCTCAAAACATGAGCCAGGTTTGGCATCAGAAATCCATGAAAGAAAAAAAAAAGCCTGGAAGTATATGTGCATTCATCTGAGAAGAAGTACTAACCTCTCTTTGGGGTCTTTGATGTAAGTATCAATAAGTAAACTGTACATTTCTGAATGGATGTTTTCCATGGCAATCTGGAAGCCATAGAAACAGCGAGCTTCTGTGACTTGGACTTCTTGGCTGAATCGCTCCACCTAGAGGACACACAGCATTGTACTTTTAAGTTACAAGGTACCTTTCCTACTTTACAGGAAATTCACATACTTCCTTATTTTTGTGGCCGTCTTTTGCTAAACAGAAAAAAATACAAAATACTAGCAAAACATTGCTATTAGAAATGTGCAAATCGGCCAAAAGGCATCCCATTTGGGGCCCATTGTCGGTTGACACTTCATTGTGTTTACCAGGAAGTTACTTGAAAGGGGAGAGGTACTGCAGTTTTCATTCGGCAATAATTCGGACCATTGGCTACAATGGGAAATTTTAAATGCTCAATCCTCATTCATTTTAAAACCTGCATGAAACCTACCTCAGCTGTAGACTCCGTTTACAATTGCAGGCCTGCCAAGTTTCAAAACAATTCACCAATCTGAATTTTAGAATTATTTTAAGCTTTAACGATAACATTTTAAAAAAGAAGACAAGCCGCAAGAAAGCGAACTGGGAATCCTGCTCCCTTAATCCATTTTGCTGGGGTTTTTGGCTCCTTCCTTCCAGTTTTGTTTTTGGAAATTATATAAAACAGACCACCGAATACTGCAAAATCATTTTCATTCAATCTGATTCGGGCCCAAGCCTAGCTGCTAAGTTTGTGAAGCAGTTAAAATATACACAGCACTAGTAAAAGACAACAGGGCATCACTCTTAGCTGCCTTTTATGCAGGAGTGCATTGACTATGCTTTACTACCCTGTTTCCCCAAAAATAAGACATCCCTTGAAAATAAGACCTAGAAGAGGTTTAGCTGAATTGCTAATTATAAGACCTCCTCCAAAAGTAAAACCTAGCAAAGTTTTGTTTGGAAGCATGCTCCCCCTGGTGGCCAGAATACCGTCCCTGCTGTACACGTGGTCCAGGAACTGATGGGAGAGATGGTTAGTCTCCAGCCATTATTTTTTGTGGCCCTATGTGTGAGGGCCAGTATATTTATTATGTACTCACAACTAATGTATGCTGTACAATACATCTTCATTTTTTTGTTCAACAATAAATGTGAATTCTTCTTCATGGAAAAATAAGACATCCCCCGAAAATAAGATCTAGCACATCTTTAGAAGCAAAAATGAACACTGATTTTCGGGGAAACAGGGTAATACCTTTACAGTGTAGTTGAACCCATGAATAAACACAGCACAGAGTAAAGCAGGATAGGACACAGCCTAAGATTTTCTGTATTCCCAGAGCAAGGGACAGCTTTCACATGAAAGGATTTGAATCAGCAGAAATGTATAAAGCACATTCTAGTCATGATCAGCTATGAGGGCAATAGTTGCATCATATTACAGGAAACTTTCCACTAACTGGAACTCTAAAACAGTCAGCAAAAAAAAACCATGAAGAAATTATACTTTAGATTTCTAAAAGTTTTTAATCATACAGTAGGCTATATTACTTTAAGTGTGTATTTATTTGTCTCAATTTATTGTATTCAACAATATGAGCATCAAGTCAATACAGAAGTTATGGTTTTGAGGGGGGATGTCAGGAGCGACCTGAGAAACTGCAAGTTGCTTCTGGTATGAGATAATTGGGCAAGGACGTTGCCCAAGGGACACCCGGATGTTTTACTATCCTGTGGGAGGCTACTCTCATGTCCCCGCATGAGAAGCTGAAGCTGACAGACAGGAGCTCAACCCACTCCCCGGAGTTGAACCAATCTTTTGGCCAGCAGTCCTGCTGGTACAAGGGTTTAACCGACTGCGCCACTGGGGGCTCCAGAGGTTATGGTATAGCATGGGGTAGGTTTCTGGTTGATTGTCACAGTTAAAATAGCCCTAACTAATATTACAGCATAATATGGTGTATAATGTCAATCAACTACTATGTCAATCAACCAGAAACTGCATTTATCTGACACCTACCAATCCCCACGTCTGAGTGTACTGCACTTTCTATTTAGTAATCAAAGACTGGATGGATCTACAATGCCATATAATGCAGTTTCAGAATGCAGGTTAACTACATTGAAATGGATTATCTGGCAGTGGACTCACATAATGCAGAATACAGATAACCTGCATTTTGAAAAATGCATTATATGGCAGTGTAGATCCAGCCTGAGACGCAAGTGCTCATTTGTAGCAATTGAGAAACACACCAAGAAAGTGGCTTCCTGTTGCATCTGAACCAAGATACCAAGGCCCCTTCCACAGATGAATAAAATCTCATGATCTGCTTTGAGCTGGAATATACAGCAGTGTGGACTCGGATAACCCCGTTCAATCAAAGATAGTGGGATTTTCTGCCTTGATATTCTGGGTTATATGGCTGTGTGGCAGGGGCCCAAATTTATCACATCTGAACAAGTTCAGATATTAAGCAATATTAAATATGTAATTTTCTGGATTTCTTTTTTTCAGAAGCCATTAAAGAAGAAATAAATGAATGAACTGTTTGCTAGATTGTAAAACCTAGTCAGCTTCTTAAATATATTATCTTAATGTGGTCTTAATACCAATTCTGAAATGACTGAGAACACTGAGGTACAATGTGCATTTTCAATATTGTTACTTGAGAATGAGGAACAATCAGTCCCAGACAAAAGGAAATTCAATAGCCATATCCAGTCATTGTTTACCTAAAACCCTGGTGTTGAAAGGTAGAGGGCAAACACAATATATCATTTATTTAGGACTTCCAATTTTCATTTGCGAAGGCTTTACCAATTTATCCCCTGCATGACTGGCACAATGACTCATTGGTGCTGCACTGCATGATATCAAACCATTAATTGCCCCCCAGTAATAATTAGCTTTATTTATTTGCTATGTCAGTCCTACAATGAATTTAGTTTCATTGGTAGGGAAGAGGCGCAAAATTCCAAACATACATTTCTAACCAAGAGGCAGGAAAAGTTCTGAATCCTAACTGCCAGTATTTGACAGCAAGAAAAGGGATTATTGGTCTAGATGTATCTCCCCCATATGCTCAAGCTATCATACTCCACTTTAAACAGATGTTCAGTGGGCCTCCTGACAACCTGAATATCTGTGAGAAAAATGTCACACATCCAGTGTAATTATACCAGATCTTGTAGCTGAAAAATTGGAAGTTTCGTGACATTTACAATTCTAGATAAGCCCCCAGATATGTAGATGGCATTGGCAAAGCTGGAATTCACATAGAAACAGCAGCAGAGGAAGCTGCCAGCCCATGGAAGGAATGTGCTAAGCAAATACTCAGAGCCAACAGCAGAGAATATGACATCAACTCATTTAAAATGTCCTTTTTTGAATTACGGTGTGACTGATACCTTGCCTAGTGCCAAAAAAAGATGACACATTTCTAAATCACGTTCCCTTAATCATCGATTCCCAAGAGTTTCCATGAGTTTGAGTTACGTTTCTCTGGTTCCAGGTTTCAACTTATGAATCTGAACAATCAAAATAGCTCCCTTCATATGAACTTGATGAATGTGTTGTTGAAGGCTTTCATGGCCGGAATCCCAGAGTTTTCCAGGGTGTTCCAGAAGCATTCTCTTCTGATGTTTCGCCCACATCTAGGGTGAGAATGCTCGATGTTGTGAGGTCTGTTGGAAACTAGGCAAGTGAGGGTTTATATATCTGTAGAAAGTTCAGGGTGGCAGATAGAACTCTCGTCTGCTTGAGGCAATGTGTGAAGTTGCACAATTGGCCACTTTGATTAGTACTGAATAGCCTTGCGGCTTCATAGCCTGGCTGCTTCCTGCCTGGGGAACCCATTATTGATGTGTTAACTGGCCCAGATTATTTCCTGCCTGGAGTTCCTCTGTTTTCTGAGTTTTGTTCTTTGTTTACTGTCCTGATTTTATAGTTTTTTAATAGTGGTAGCCAGATTTTGTTCACTTTCATGATTTCCTCCTTTGTGTTGAAATTGTCCACATACTTGTGGATTTCAGTGGCATCTCTGTGTAGTCTGGCATGGTGGTAGTTAGAGCAGCCCAGCATTTCTGTGTTTTCAAATAATATGCTGTATTCCAGTTTGGGTCATCAACAAAGGACTCCCCCATGCAGCAAGCAGTCAGTGCTTGAATCTGCAAGGCCATTCAATGTTAAATCAAGATGGCCAATTACAACATGCACACTTGCCTCAACTGGACAAGAGTTCTCCCACCATGGCTATTCCATAGATCAGGGGTGCTCATTAGGTAGCTCGGGAGCTACTAGATCTTCGGCCCTCTTCCATCCAGGTGATCCTCGTGCCTCACCAGCTAGATGGGGCGCTCCTGCCATGCGTGCGCACACCCTGCATGCATGCGCGCTCCTGCTGCTGGCTTCCGCTGTGGGGGTGCTTCTTTCACCTGCGGGGCATTGCAGGAAGAAGGAAGCATGAGGCGGGGCCTCTGGAGGGAGCACTCTGCCTCTCGTCCAGAAGCAGCTGTGCAGCCTCCGTTGCTGGCGAGACAGGCAGGGCGGAGTGCTCCCTCTGGATGCCCCGCCTCATGCTTTCTCCTTCCTGTAATGCCCCGCAGGCGGAAGAAGTGCTGTGCGGGCGGAAAACAGCAGCAGGAGCATGCACGGTGGCAAGAGCATGTGGCGGCGGGAGTGCACGGGAGCACACGGCAGCAGGGGCAGGTAGATCTTTTGGACTTGGTTGCTTTAAGAGTAGCTCGCATGCTGAAGAAGTGTGAGTACCCCTGCCATAGATGCATAAACTCCACTTCCTAGTTTCCAACAGACCCCTCAATCTCTGAGGTTGCCGGCCAAAGATGTAGGCAAAGCGTCAGAAGAGAATGCTCCTGGAACATGGCCATACAGCCCAGAAAACTCACAGCAAACCAACCTGATTATTTGCTGCACTTGTATTGTGACCCGTTCCAAATAAACTCTTTCGAATGAGATGCACACTTGTTGGTTATGTGTTTATGCCTTCATTACACTCTGTCGACTTGTGATGACCTCATACATTTCAGAGGGTTTTCTTAAGCAAGTACTCTGATCACTTTGCCAGTTCTTTCCCGACTTTAAATGGTTGTGTTCAGGACTTGTAGGGAATGTCATTTTAAGATCATTTTACAACCATGTGTAAAATGAAGCAAGGTGAGATACAATCTTATGACTAGACTAAGTTGGGGCTTTGAAGGGATCCAGAAGTTAGTCTTCTTACCAAATTTTCGTTGACAATGCCATCACTTGCAGCAAAGAACGCCAAGATGTGTGAAATGAAATACTTCTCATCAGGTTTCAAGGATTCCCAATGCTGGAGATCTTTGGAGAGATCCACCTAAATGCAGAAACCAGGAGATGAGAACATTTCTGCTCTTGGTATCATCAAACCTCCATCCAACACATAGGTAAAGGCGAAGGCAAGAGCATCGTCCTACCTCTTCTGCCGTCCAAAAGGAAGCTTCTGCTTTCTTGTACATTTGCCAAATGTCGTGGTACTTAATGGGAAAGATCACAAAGCGGTGTGGATTATCCCGAAGAAGGGGTTCGTCCTGCACGTTATTTGAAGGAAGTGGCTTCGCTCCTTTCAATGCATCCTAATATAGGGGAATAAAAGTCAAATTAATAAATTGCCCTGTTGCCAGAAAACTTGCTTATACCATGGGGGCAAAAATTCATTTTTAACACAAGTATGAAATGAAGCAAAGGTAAATGATAGGTGCCCCAAATCCTTTTGAAAGAAGCAATAGGAAACAAACCCCACCTGTAGGGTACTATTTTAAACCAAAAAAGAAACTTGAGTCTGACCCAAAAACGATAAGTATTGTGAACATGATTTAAATGTGCTTAAACTTTTCAAACAACGTAACGGAACCAAGGCAGACGAGACAAAGTGCGAGGCCAGAAGTGGCATCATTTCAAGCAATGCTAAAAAAGCAATAACCTGAAAGGAGTTAATGAGAAGAAATAATGCTGGGTTGCTGTGAGTTTTCCGAGCCGTATGGCCATGGTTCCAAAACCATTCTCTCCTGACTTTTTGTCCACATCTATAGTAGGCATAATCAGAGCTTGTGAGATCTGTTAGAAACTGGGCAAGTGGGGTTTATATATGGGATAATGTCCAGGGTGGGAGAAAGACCTCTTGAACGTTGCAGGAACAAAGGCTTAGAGCAGGCCTGGGCAAACTCTGGCCCTCCAGGTGTTTTGGACTTCAACTCCCATAATTCCTAACAGCCGGTAGGCTGTTAGGAATTGTGGGAGTTGAAGTCCAAAAACACCTGGAGGGCCAGAGTTTGCCCAGGCCTGGCTTAGAGCCACTGTGTTGAACCACATCAACACATTCCCGAATTCAGAAATGAAACTGCAGAGACTTCCTGCTATTATATGTGTGGGGGGGAAATGAATGGGGAACATGAGGGCAAAGTCTTTTGCTCAAGCTTATTCAAGTAACATTAAACTATAGGATTATCCCGCTCTTTATGCAAATTATCTTTTTATTTGACAACAAAAGGACAGGATAAATATGTTTTGAATAGGAAATATAAGAAGTAACATGTGTTAATAAAACTTCCGTGTTGGTCACTTTTTCTTTCCTCAGAGCTGCATTAGGATATTAGGGTTATTTCTGAAAACCAAATTAGGCTAAAGACCAGGTGCTGCTTGATTTTGGAAGCTTAGCGGGGTCAGCCGCAGTTAGTACTTGGATGGGAGACAAATCAATGATTACCAGGTAATAGAGGCAATGTTTCCAAGAGAGAAACTGGCAAAAGCATCTCTTGAATATTCCTTCTCCAATAAAACCTAGAGTCATAGAATCATAGAATAATAGAGTTGGAAGAGACCGCATGGGCCAGCTGGTCCATTCCACTGCTCTGCAGGAAAAGCACAATCAAAACATCCCCAACAGATGGCCATCCAGCCTCTGTTAAAAAGCCCCTCAAGGCAGTGGTTCTCAACCTGTGGGTCCCCAGGTGTTTTGGCCTACAGCTCCAAGAAACCCCAGACAGTTTACAAGTTGTTAGGATTTCTGGGAGTTGAAGGCCAAACATCTGGGGACCCACAGGTTGAGAACCACTGCTCTAAGGGGTCACACCATGATTGCCAACTTAAAGGAACATACATATTTTCATAGCAGGACTGTCCTCCCTAGCGATCACACTTAAAGCACAGGGGTTGAGAAAAGCGGGATACAAGCATGGTAAATAAATTTTTTAAAATGTTATTCAACCCAAGCTCCAGCTGCAATCCTATTCCATCCCCCTATAATGAAAATATATCTATCTATCTATCCATCCCTGGTACCAAACATTTCAGATAAGGTTTATTTATTTATTCACTCTATCTGTATACCGCCTTTCTCGGCCCGTAGGCGACTCAAGGCGGTTAACAGGGCAAAATTCAATGCTTACAATGTCATAAATACAAATTAAAAACATAACAAAAAAACTAAGCAAATCAATAAAATATAAACCCATAGTGTCTTCATGTTAAAAACGTCATCCAGTCTCATTGTCTAGTCGTTTACTTACTTAAATTAGTTGTCTAGATTACTTATTTAACCTATATATTTCATCCCCCAAAAAAGCTGCATCACCTGGGAATGGCCTGTGATTCAATTCACCCTCCTTCCCCAACCCCAACTCCTCCCCCTCCCTATGCCTCTTCCTTTTCAGGGCAGATTTGGCGCCAAACTGGAGGGAAGGGGAGAAATCGGCTGGAGGAAGAGGCAGGGATTGAATCAGCTACTTTCTCTACACCCTGAACTGTCCTGTAAGGAGAACTCACCGCCTCAGACTCTTGAAAGATCTTCCTTGCGGCCTTGGAAGCCAGGACTCGAGTAGAGCTGAGTGATGGGGGCTGCAAAGAAAACATAAATATGCATACAACTCGCTCAGAGACAAATCAAGCAAAGCTGTGGCGCAGACAGGAAATGAGGGTGTGTCTTTAGGTGCAACTGCAGCAGGCCTGGGCCAACTTGGGCCCTCTCTCCAGGTGTTTTGGACTCCAACTCCCACCATTCCTGACAGCCTCAGGCCCCTTCCTTTCCCCCCTCAGCCGCTTATGCACAGTAGAATTAACACAGCTTATGCGGCTGAGGGGGAAAAGGAAGGGGCCTGAGGCTGTCAGGAATGGTGGGAGTTGAAGTCCAAAGCACCTGGAAGAGGGCCCAAGTTGGCCCAGGCCTGAACTATACTAATTGTTGCAGTTTGACCCCCAATTGCCAGGTCTCAGTGCGATGGAATCCTGGGAACTGTAGTTAGGTGAGACCTGGCAGAGAAGACCAACGCCCTCATCACATTACAGTTCCCATGATTCCATAGCACTGAGTCATGGCAGTTCAAGTGAAATTGAACTGCGTTAATTCTACTGTGCAGAGGCACCCTTCCTGTTTCATATGAGGCGAGGGAACCGCCTTGGGCACACAGGGCGAGGCTTCACAATCAAAGAGAAGCTCCTAGCGCCTGAAAATAATAATATTGTGTGAATTTCTTGTATCATTATGTGTGAATTTCTTGTATCATTTTATTTGTTATTGTAACTGTATTTTCTATTATTATTTCTAATGTATTTTGTATGGTATTTTGTGTTTTACTGTGTTGTATTGTATTTTGGAAGGGCTTGGCCTCATGATAGCCACCCCGAGTCCCCATTGTGTTGCCTGAAAATAATAATATTGTGTGAATTTCTTGTATCACTTTATTTGTTATTGTAACTGTATTTCCTATTATTATTTCAAATGTATTTTGTGTTTTACTGTGTTTATTGTATTTTGGAAGGGCTTGGCCTCATGATAGCCACCCTGAGTCCCCATTGTGTTGCCTGAAAATAATAATATTGTGTGAATTTCTTGTATCACTTTATTTGTTATTGTAACTGTATTTTCTATTATTATTTCAAATGTATTTTGTGTTTCTACTGTGTTGTATTGTATTTTGGAAGGGCTTGGCCTCATGATAGCCATCCCGAGTCCCCATTGTGTTGCCTGAAAACAATATTGTGTGAATTTCTTGTATCACTTTATTTGTTATTGTAACTGTATTTTCTATTATTATTTCAAATGTATTTTGTGTTTTACTGTGTTTATTGTATTTTGGAAGGGCTTGGCCTCATGATAGCCATCCCGAGTCCCCATTGTGTTGCCTGAAAACAATATTGTGTGAATTTCTTGTATCACTTTATTTGTTATTGTAACTGTATTTTCTATTATTATTTCAAATGTATTTTGTGTTTTACTGTGTTTATTGTATTTTGGAAGGGCTTGGCCTCATGATAGCCACCCTGAGTCCCCATTGTGTTGCCTGTAAAATAATAATATTGTGTGAATTTCTTGTATCACTTTATTTGTTTTTGTAACTGTATTTTATATTATTATTTAAAATGTATTTTGTGTTTTACTGTGTTTATTGTATTTTGGTAGGGGCTTGGCACCCTGAGTCATTGATAGCCATTTCCCTTTATTTGTTAGTCCCCTGTGTTTATTGTGCTTGCCTGAAAATGAAAACAATATTGTGTGAATTTCTTGTATCACTTTATTTGTTATTGTAACTGTATTTTCTATTATTATTTCAAATGTATTTTGTGTTTTACTGTGTTTATTGTATTTTGGAAGGGCTTGGCCTCATGATAGCCATCCCGAGTCCCCATTGTGGTGCCTGAAAATAATAATATTGTGTGAATTTCTTGTATCACTTTGTTTGTTATTGTAACTGTATTTTCTATTATTATTTCTAAGGTATTTTGTGTTTTACTGTGTTGTATTGTATTTTGGAAGGGCTTGGCCTCATGATAGCCACCCCGAGTCCCCATTGTGGTGCCTGAAAATAATAATATTGTGTGAATTTCTTGTATCACTTTATTTGTTATTGTAACTGTATTTTCTATTATTATTTCAAATGTATTTTGTGTTTTACTGTGTTTATTGTATTTTGGAAGGGCTTGGCCTCATGATAGCCACCCTGAGTCCCCATTGTGTTGCCTGAAAATAATAATATTGTGTGAATTTCTTGTATCACTTTATTTGTTATTGTAACTGTATTTTCTATTATTATTTCAAATGTATTTTGTGTTTTACTGTGTTTATTGTATTTTGGAAGGGCTTGGCCTCATGATAGCCATCCCGAGTCCCCATTGTGGTGCCTGAAAATAATAATATTGTGTGAATTTCTTGTATCACTTTGTTTGTTATTGTAACTGTATTTTCTATTATTATTTCTAATGTATTTTGTTTTGTATTTTACTGTGTTGTATTGTATTTTAGAAGGGCTTGGCCTCATGTTAGCCGCCCCGAGTCCCCTTCAGGGAGATGATGGTGAGGTATAGTTTATTATTATTATATTATAGAATAATAATAAACTTTATTTATAACCCGCCACCATCTTCCCAAAGAGGACTCGGGGTGGCTAACATGAGGCCAAGCCCAAAGATAATACAGCATAGAGACAGAAGAGAAAAATTACTCAAAATACATAAAATAAACAATGCAAAATAGCATGATAAAAATCAAACACAAAGATCAGGCACTATATAAAATATTAAAACCCTGGGTGAAATAGGATTGGAAAAAGGGGTATCTGTGAAGGGGAAAGGGGGTGTTTTGTGAAAGGAAAGGGGGTATTTGTGAAGGGGAAAAAGGGGTATTTGTGAAGCGAAAAAGAGGTATTTCTGAAGGAGGAGCTGTGGGGTCTGGCCTTTATTAAGGACGGGGAAAAGCCGAGTCAACGTTTGATATTCCGTTTTAATATACTAGACGCCATTTTATACCCACGGATTTTCAGATCCAAACCCCCGCGGGTACAAGGACCTCCCGCAGCCCCAGGATGCATCTACACTGGCAGATTGATGCGGTTTGACACCACTTTACTTGCCATCGGCCGTGGAAGTTGTAGTTTGACAAGACCTTTAGCTTCCTCTGCCTCTGGTGCCTCACCAAATGGGCCTTGGCGGTGAAAGTGGTGCCAAACTGCGTTAATTCTACAGTGTAGATTCTCTCCCCACCCCATCTGACCCCTAAAGTTGCTTCCTTGCTGTACTTACGGTGTTCTCCTTGTCGTTCAAGGACAAGTTTTTCAGAGGCGACAAGCGCGGCTTGGGCGGGTGTTCGATGCGAGCCGAAAGCGCATTGCGGGTGGCCAGCATATTTTCAGCGGGAAAAAGTAGGTCTGAGAAGGCCAGCTGGAGCGACAGGCTTCTTCCTCTGAGGGCTCAGCGGCAAGAGGAGGGGCGGCCGGCTCGTTTTGGCGCTTTATATCCCTTTCGAACTTGGCGCCAGAACGCCCCGGCGGGCCAATCAGGCGGAAGGCGCGCTCCCATTGGCGGAGCGAGCGGCCTTGGAGACGCGGGAAAGGCTGCCAGAATTCCTCCCTCTCTGCGCCGCGATTGGCCCATCGCCCAGACAACAAAAGAGTCTCTAAGGCGGGAACTGCGGGGTAGGACATTCCTCCCGCCCCCTTCGCTCCTATTGGCTGAGAGGTCCTTGGAGCTGATTAGCCGCGGGAATGGTCTGTCACCGTGCCGCTTTTCCAATTGGTCAGGGAGAATCTCCCTTACTGCTGGTTCTTCCTTGCTGTCTTTTCTTTTCTATTGGGAGGTTTTGGGGAAAGGCGGCAACTGGGCATTTGTTTAAAACTGCATTTTGTTACGAAATAATATAGTTTATTTCAGCGGGATTGCTCGGAAATAAATACAGTAATAAATAAATAATAATAATAAATGCATAATAATATTAAAAAATAAATACAATAATTAATAAATAATAATAAATACATATTAATATATAATATAATAATATAATTAATACAACAATAATAATAAATACATAATATAAAATAAATACAATAATGAATAAATAATAATAATAAATACATAACAATAAAAATAAATACATAATAATATAAAATATAAATACAATAAATAATAATAAATACATAATAATATAAAAATAAAATAATTACAATAAATAATAATAATAACAATAAATAGTATTTATTGTTACTATTATTATTTATTGTATTTATTTTTATATTTTATATTATGTATTTATTAAATACAATAATATAAAATATAAAAATAAAATAAATACAATAATGAATAAATAATAATATAAAAATAAAATAAATACAATAATGAATAAATAATAATAAAAATAAATATAAAAAATAAAAATAAAATAAATACAATAATAAATACATAATAATATAAAAATAAAATAAATACAATAATGAATAAATAATAATAAAAATAAATACATAATATAAAATATAAAAATAAAATAAATACAATAATAAATACATAATAATATAAAAATAAAATAAATACAATAATGAATAAATAATAATAATAATAAAATATAAATATAAAATAAATACAATAATAAATACATAATAATATAAAATATAAAATAAATACAATAATGAATAAATAAAAATAAAAACAAATACATAATATAAAATATAAAAATAAAATAAATACAATAATAAATACATAATAATATAAAAATAAAATAAATACATAATATAAATAAAATATAAAAATAAAATAAATACAATAATAAATAATAAAATAAAATACAAAAATAAAATAAATATTTAATAAATAATAAATAAGTACAGGCAATCACAGAACATGTAAATTGGTGGATATGGGAGATACTTAGGAAATAAACTTTAGGACTTGATCAGTTTGGCATGGAAGCAATTCCCTGATTGATAAGCCTACGTAGGAGTAAGCCTGGCATAGATCACGGATACTTTTGGATCCCAAGTAAAAGTGTGCAGAGTTAGGATGCATCCACACTATTTAATTAATAGCTGCTATGGAATCCTGGGAGTTGTAGTTTTACAAGGTCTTTAGCCTTCTTTGCCATGATACTGTATCACTGAAACAGATATAGTATCTGTTCAGTAGTAAATGATGCCATTTTATTGAGTGGAAAATATATGTGTGTGTGGATGGTTTGAATAAGTGCGCCCAGAACCCATGGGTGCAAAGAGCCCACTGTATTTGAAATCTCCCATCAGAGAGCTCTGGTGCCTCACCAAACTACAAATCCCAAAATGCAGCTCAAAGTGGAATCAAACAGCGGCCACTTTGTAGTGTGGATAGGAATCTAAGGCCCCTTCTACACTGCTGTATTATCAAAGCAGATAATGCACATGAACTGGGTTATATGAGTCTATACTGCCAGATAATACAATTCAAAGCAGATAATCTGCATTTTATATAGCAGTATAGAAGGGGCCTAACACAGGCACACACTGCCAGTGTCCTCACTGAAACTCCGGAAACACACTTGCCAAAACAGAAATACCAGAAGGTAATTAGCTTTTTGATTTCACACTGATGCCTCTAGTTTCTTACCACCTAAAATGGTTTAAGTGTGTTGTTTTAGACTTATGTTGCTGTTTGATATGCTTATGTATTGTTTGTTTATACATGGCACTTCAAAGTGCTTCCGTGAGCCCTCCCGAGACCTTTTGAGGAGATGGTGGCAGGGTATAAAAAAAATATTATTATTTGATACATAACAAGATTAGTACACAGCAAACAAAGTCACTCTGCTGGCTTTTGTATTTGATCACACATCGGACCCTTCCTAAGTGTCTAGGACTGTGTGATGTATCGGTGAATAATGCGTGCAGATCCGAATAGGGTGGCCTTTTGCAGCAATTTTGTCAGCACCTATTGTTTCTAAGTGCAGGCCAAGGTCTTTAGGCACTGCACCCAGTACCTAAAGTGCATAATAAATAAATTGTTGTTATTGTTGTTATTGATGTTAGCAATTTCAGATAAAAGACAGCTAGCAGTCCATTGAAAACCTTTGAAGGAAAAGGCAGGATTGCCAGAGGAGAAACCAAAAAGCCGCCAAAGGTAAAGGGCCCTTCCACACAGCCATACAACCTAGACCAGGGGTGCTCATTATGGTGATCGGGAGCACCTAGGTGATCTTTGGCCCTCTTCCAGGTGATCTTTGGGCCTCACCAACCGGATGGCGCGCTCCTGCCATGCGCGCACACGTGCGCTCCCACCGCCTTCTTCCCGGGGCTTCTTTTGCCAAAATGAGGCTTTAGTGGGTGGGCCCTGGCGCTCGTCTTGCCACGCACGGTGTGGTGACATGACCACCCATTGGTTGCTGCTGGGGGGGGGAGCAAGGTGAAGGCATGCGCACGGATAGGATGCGAGGCTGTGGGAGGGATGGAGGGAATGTGTGTGTGAGAGAGAGAGAGAGCCAAGGAGAGAAGAAAGAAATCCGGAGAACTTTTTCGGATCCTTTTGGCAGGCAGGCAGGCGGGCGGGCGCTGGAAGGAGAGAGGGAGAGAGAGAGAGAGAGAGAGAGAGAGAGAGAGAGAGAGAGAGAAAGAGGCGAAGGAGGCCGGGCAAAGTGGGGCAAAGCCAAGCAAGCCCTGCCGCAAACCCTGCTGCTGCCCTCGGGACTCCCATTCCAAGCCGAGACCTGGGCGAGCGAGCTGTGTGGGGCTGCTTTCTTTCCTTGGTCGGGGGCGAGGAGGGAGGGCTCCGCCATGTTCCTGGGGCTGAACCCGAGGAGGAGGGGGCTGCGGGGATGGAGACTCCACTTGATGCTGCTGCTTGTGCCCTCGCCGCCTTTCTCCGCCTCGCCCTCCCTTGCCCTCGAAGGAGAAAGGTGGCGAGGGCACACGGGAGAGAGGGGGGTTGGCTCTTCAGAGTCGGCTAGGAAGAGCCACCCCCCCTCTCTCCCATGGGCATGGACTGCCACCAGTGGGAGGGGTCCTCCTTCCTGCCAGCCGTCCACTTGGGCGTCCTTTCTGAGTGACACCCTCGAAAGGAAGGAAGGAAGGAAGGGTGTCCCCCCCCCCCGCTGCATCTGTCACTTTGGGGAAGCACCTCCTCCACTCTTCCTTCTCCTGCCCAGGTAAGGAAGCCTCGAGGGAGGAGGGAGGGGGGGAGGCTGCCGTGGAGAGGCTCCAGCCTCACATGGGTCCCTCTCTCGGTTGAGTTTCCCGGCCCAGGCAGCAGCCAGGCGGCCCCTCTTCCCAGCCCTGCGCCTTCCGAGCCACCGCCGAAGCCATATCTGGCCGGAGCGCTGGTGGGTGCCCCTATAAATACCCTCCTGCTGCGTGTGTGGGAGGGGCCTGCTGTGCACGCAAGAATCAGGATGGGATGGGGACTTCCTGCTTCGCAAAAGCATGCAGCAGGAAGGAAGAAGGCAACGAAGACATTAAGAGAGAGAGCGTGTGCGCAGGCAAGGAGGATCCCCCTCCCGCGTGCGCGCGGTGGCGAGTTCGTGGGCAGGCAAGAAAGAAAGCCCCGTGTGGACAGAAGGCTGCAGTAGGAGCGTGCGCGCGCGCATGCGCGCACACACTCACATGCACAACAGGTGATCTTTTCAACTTGATTGTTCATATAGTAGCTCTCATGATGAAAAAGTGTGGGCACCCCTGACCTAGAATATATCAAGGCAGAAAATCCCACGATATTTGCTTTGCTGTATTGTATTTTTGGGCTTCACCTCATGTTAGCCGCCCCAAGTCCCCTAGGAGAGACGTTGGTGGGGTATAAATAAAGTTTATTATTATTATTATTGCTATTATTGAACTGGATTATCTGAGTGTAATAATCCCATTCAATGTGAATTGTATGGAGATGTGTGGAAGGGGCCAAAACCTTGATTTTCTGTTTCTACCAATTCCCCAATCTTGCTTGGAGTGCCAGCCCTCTCTTTTAATACAAAACGAATCAGGGTATTGTGTAATTTCTGGTGGAAACCCATTTAGTCAAGAACAAATGCTTGCCATCAGCATCTTCTAATCAGGAAGCAAAAAAGTGCTCTTGGGGCTTGCATTTGCTGGGAATCTGATAGGGTTTGAACGTGCATTAATGACAATGGATATGCTATCATACTGTTCGTAGCTTGTTCAACTTAAGCCGTCTGAGGGCTCGCACTAAGACTCTAAACTATCTAGTCCGTGAGCTGCTTTTTGCAGACGATGCTGCCCTTGTCGCCCATTCAGAAGCAGCTCTGCAGCGCTTAACATCCTGCTTTGCAACAGCTGCAGAGCTGTTTGGACTGGAAGTCAGCCTGAAGAAAACGGAAGTTCTCTACCAGCCCGCACCACAGGAAGAACACCATCACCCCCACGTCAGCATAGGAGCATCTGTGCTTCAGTTCATTCAGCAGTTCACCTACCTGGGAAGCATCATCTCTTCAAACGCCAAGATTGATAAAGAGATAGATCACAGATTAGCAAAGGCATATAGTGCATTTGGAAGGCTTCACAAAAGAGTCTGGAGCAACAAGCACCTGAGGCAAAGCACCAAAATCAGTGTGTACAGAGCTATTGTACTGTCTATTCTCCTATATGAGTCTGAAACATGGGTCACCTATCGCCAACACCTACGACTCCTCAAACGCTTTCATCAGCGCTGTCTTCACACAATCCTAAATATACACTGGACTGACTATGTGACTAATGTTGCTGTCCTTGAGCAAGCAGGGATCACCAGCATTGAGGCCATGCTATTGAGAACACAGCTGCACTGGGCAGGGCACATCTCTAGGATGGAGGACCACCATCTCCCAAAGATACTACTCTATGGTGAACTCGCCACGGGTCTGCGCAAGAGAGGCGCCTCCAAAAAGAGATATAAGGGCTCCCTGAAACAACATCTCAGGCTCAGCCAGATTGATCACCAACAATGGTCCAACCTGGCCTCACATCAGGAGGCATGGAGATGCACTATCCACAATGCTGCGGCGTCTTTCGAGAAGACACGCCGAACAGGTCTCGAAGTGAAAGGACAACGCAGAAAGAACCGCAACTTGGAAACAACATCACCCAAGGAGACTTTCCACTGTGCTTTCTGCAACTGAACTTGCTTATCTCAGATTGGCTTTTTTAGTCATCAACGTGCTTGTAAAAACCGTGGGATGAGTCCTTCCTAAGAATCTTTGTTCGCGAAGTAATACCGAGAAAAATGACAATGGAATCAGAAGAAGTTGTTGCAGGGCAAGGGTGAGCAACTGTAATAACTCCTCAACATTCAGCCATGGCAATTAAAGCGGTCTCAGTCTGCATTAATCCCACAGTTTAGCTACACCCTCAGCCTCCTCTTTCCTTCTATAAGTCAAACAGCAAAAGGAACATCTTGTACTACCTGCACAAATCCATTGTTAATGTTGTACTTGGTGAATTTCAGCTCTCATTTAATGCAGTGCTGTACATGAGTGTCATGTTCATTGTGGTGCCCCCAAACCAGGATACCTGTGTTCACTTAGCATGGAGTTATTTCTGTCTGACCCTCTTCATGTCCAGGATTGACAAGCGGTGGCTCCCTAATTGTTCAACAGCTTGGCTGCTCAATGAGGAGGAAGGCTGCCAACGTTCACCATATGTGCATCCTATGATGAAAAGGGGACGCTTGTTTCTGAGCATGGCCTTTCCAACACTCATCTTCTGTGTTTGTAGAGCTGAAAGCAACCCAACTGCAAAACAAGTTGGGTTCAGGCCTAAAAAGAGCACAATCTCATTGAGCAGCCAAGCGGAGTCTGAGAATTAGGCAGCCGCCAGTGTGCGTGTATGTGTGTATGTGTGTGTGTGTGTGTACGGAAGCATCACTCTCAACTACTGCAAAAATTCTATCAGCATTGCCTTTGAAAAGTCTTGCAAATCTCTGGTGAAGACAGACAGACAGATGTCAACGTTCTCGAAGAAGCAAAGATCACCAGCATCAAAGCCATGATTCTCCGGCATCAACTTTCCCGAACCAGCCATGTAGTCCAAATGCCCGATCACTGTCTTCCAAAGCAGTTCCCAGCTCAAGAATTGGAAAATGGAAGACCGGTGGATAGCAAAAGCCATTTCAAGATGGGATTGAAGCTAACCTCAATAAGTGTGGCATAAACATCGAAAACTGGGAAGCCCTGGCCCTGGAGTCTTCTGACTGGAGGTCAGCTGTTCCCAACAGTGCTGTGGATTTTGAAGAGGCACAAATAGAGGGTGGAAAGGAGAAACGTGCCAAGAGGAAGAAAGTGCATCAAGCAAACCATTGTCATGTCCAGCTTCCATCTGGAAACCTATGTCCTCGTTGTGAAAGACCATACAGATCCAGAATAGGTCTCTACAATCACTTATGGATCCACTACCAAGACTCTGCCCTTGGGAGACCATCATACTTGGCCACGAACAATAGTTTATGAGATATACACACACACATACAATTATATTTTTATAGCAAGAGATAGAAATATATGAAGGAAACATTTCATGCCCTCCCACTGGACCTAAACCTCGCTTTTTCCTTTCCTGTCATCTTACACTTTTCCATAAATATAACATACAGCAGTGTTCTATGTATTTTTAATTAGAAAGGAATTTTACTGCATAGTTTCTAATCGCGTTGAGGATTGCAGCCTCAATTTTTAATGTCTGGTATGAAAAGCCCTTCATATATCCAAGCAGTATACATAAAGGATGTGGAAGATGGAAGAGCCATCATATAAATATAATTGCATACTATTTTGTCCTTTCAGAGTTTTTTAAAACTTTCAAATGAACATCTCCTGTTGAGTAAATATCTAAATCTTCAGTTCAGTTTTGAGATAAAAACACTTTTTCTGTCAAATTTATTGCATATGCTTACCTCTTTAAACACTTTTTCCCTTTAAAAAATATATACCAAGTATGCAAAAGGAGCCCCCAGTGGCGCAGTGAGTTAAACCGCTGAGCTTCTGAATTTGTTGACCGAAAGGTTGCAGGATCGAATCTGGGGAGCAGCGTGAGCTCCCGCTGACAGCCCCACCTTCTGCCAACCTAGCAGTTCGAAAACATACAAATGTGAGTAGATCAATAGGTACTGCTCCAGCGGGGAAGGTAACAGCACTTCATGCAGTCATGCTGGCCACATGACCTTGGAGGTGTCTACGGATAACGCCAGCTCTTCGGCTTAGAAATGGAGATGAACACCACCCCCAAGAGTCGGACACAACTAGACTTCATGTCAGGGGAAAACCTTTACCTTTACTACCAAGTATGCATGTTCAGCCAGGTTTGAAAATGCATTTTGAGAAGTGGGATAATTTTTGGAATTTATGTCTGAGGTCAAAGTTAATTAATCACAAGCTTCACCTAACACATCAACATGTTTAATTAGCCTTCTTTGTTTTTGTTTATGCATGCAGATATTTCCTAAAAGCACCTATACATTTCAAAACAAGTTGGAAGGGAAGGTGAACATGGCTTTTTGGAGTTCTGGTTGAACAGAAACTGGGGTGTATGTAGTAGTATTTCTATGGACATTTAAAGCTGTTCACCTTCTCACATCCAACTTAAGCATCCAGCACAAAAGTTGACTATGGCTGCCTTCTCTGGTTGAATTAGTCTTTCCTTTCATGTTCCTTGATTTGTGTTTGGGCAACGCTGAGATTGGTGGTCCCTTTGTAGCTGCATGGTATCCGGTAGACTCCCGCAGAGGTGAGAGGATCCCTCTTGTCCTTAGCTGAATGTAGCATGTGTTGGATTTTCTTAGTGGGTCTGTAGACAGTTTGTATGTTGTGTTTCCTCACCAGCTTTTCTACGCGGTCAGTTGTTCCCTTGAGGCAGTGTTTCCCAACCAGTGTGCCTTGGCACACTAGTGTGCCGCGAGCGATCAGGTGTGCCGTGGGAAATTGGTACCTCCAATATCCTTTCTTCCTCCTCCTGCTAAACACTTTTTCTTCTCCACTCAGGCTCCCTTCTTCCCAGCCTCGCTCTGCTTGCTTTGCCTCGCTTTGCTCACGCTGCTGCTTCTGCGGAAGGGGGAAGGGAGGAAGACATGACCCGTGCGGGCACTACTGCACAGACTCGCCCCACGTCTTCCTCCCTCCCCTCCACAGTGCTCTCTGGATATAGGTGAACTACAACTCCAAAACTCAAGGTCAATGCCCACCAAACTCTTGGTTATGGTAGTTCTGTGTGGGAAGTTTGATTCCATTCCATCATTGGCGGAGTTCAGAATGCTCTTTGACTGCGGGTAAACTAAAACTCCCAGCTGTTGAGCAAGACCTTCGTGTGTGTCTTTCTGCCATTCCTGCCAGGATATCTATGTTGTGTTCATCGAAACAGGCCCAGGTTTCACACTGAGTGTATAAATACATTTCAAACATATTAACTATATGTATTACTGTGTTACGAGTGTCATTTTGTGTCATTTTGGTTGGTGGTATGCCCCAGGATTTTGTAAATGTAAAAAACGTGCCGCGGCTCAAAAAAGGTTGAAAAACACTGCCTTGAGGTATGGCAATAACATCTTTCCTCTGGGTGGATCTTTGTCTTTACTCTCATGGATTGTTCTTGGTCTTGCAGCTATAGGGGAAAATGTTATGTTATTCTGGAAGCTGCAGCTGTAGAAAATATTTTTGTTTTGTTTTACTTATTTCTTTTTAGAAAATGCATTTTGAGCACCATGTGGGGGAGGTTTGGTCCCATTTTTGTATTTTAAACCCATTTTCAAAAATAAGGATAGAGACAGTGCAAAACTACAACTCCCAGGATTCCATAGCATTGACCCATGGCAATTAATTCTACACTGTAGATGCCCTCCTGGCTAAGAAACCCCATGATTCATGAATTCACAATTGAACAAGGAACACCGAATCATATAGTTGGAAGAGACCACAAAGTATTCAGCTCATTTTCAATGGTTTTGCTTAGTGAATTCTATTTGGGATTCAGAACACATTCCTTAGTCGGTTCCTGCTCTGCCTGAATCTTCTCTCCAAAAGCAATCCTCCCGTATCTTGAAGATAAGAGAACTACCCTTCCATTTATTTTCGGATTGTACATCTCAGTGCCTTCTAGATTATCAGTTTTAGTGGTGCTGTCAACATGCCATATTCTGCAGAAGGTCACCAGATGTTTTTCTTTGGCCCAGCTAGCCTTGACTTGCCTAATAGCTCTGAGTCACCTGAAAGCACTGAAATGTTTCACTGAGTCTGCCTCATGCATGGCTCTTCCTTCCCTCTCTGGCCATTCATGACCACTGTAGTACTTCAAGTGTGAAGGCTGAATGTCCGGCCAGAGGACACGTTGGCTAAATGTACTTGGTGTGATTAAAAATTATTATGTGGTTCTGCTATATAAATACATATCCTTTCTAAGGCCCCTTTCACATAGCTGAATAAAATCCCACATTATCTGTTTTGAACTGGAATATGCGGCAGTGTGGACTCAGATAACCCAGTTCAAAGCAAATATTGTGGGATTTCCTGTCTTGATATTCTGGGTTAGATGGCTGTGTGGAAGGGACCTAAGGGTCCCATCGCTTTATGTTTGTTAAGATTTTCAGCATTTGTCAGAAATCTGTTAATGGATGAACATTACATGTCATCCAACCTGCATATCATACAGATGGTAGTGAGGAACGCTATGTGTTCACGCACTGCTTGATGGGCCCTATGGATCGAAGCAATAAACAAGAAATTAAAATACTTTATATCAACTAAAGTTACAGAACACTAATTAAGATAACTAACCAGTTAAAAGAGCATAACATCAGTTAAAAGAGCTTTACGTCTTAAAATAACAAAATCGTAATTTTAAAAATGATCTGGATTGGACTGTTGGAAGAGACTTAGTCTTTAGTGCTGCTTTAAACGAACCAGCTGTTGAATCTCTCCCTGAAAACCACCCCACAATTTGGGTTCGGCTGACGAACCCAAATTATGGGGTGGTTTTCAGTTTTTGGGAAGTTCTCTGGGTAACAGTGATCAATTTAAACTTGACTGATTGAATTAAATGCTGATTTATATTGTTTGATGTGTCTTGTTTTGATGTCATTTGCTAATATGTCTCTTTGTTGGCACTGAATCTTTGCTAAATGTGTTGGAAACCCAACTGAGTCCCCTCGGAGAGATAGGGCAGTCTCTATGGCCACCCCGGTTTTGTGGAATTTGCTCCCAGCCGAGATGCGGGCCCTGCGAGACCTGATGGCCTTCCGCAGGTCTTGCAAGACCTGGTTGTTCAGGCAGGCCTTTGGTGACTGACCGGCGCCTGAACTGACAACCTCTATTTAGCTGTGTTGCCTCTGCTCTTTGTACGAGTCAGCTTGCTTGATTGATGTATAATTGGTTAGGATCGTTTAGTGTTTTTATGATGTTTTAACTTTTATGTGCTTTTATATATTGGAAACCGCCCTGAGCCTTTCGTATCACAAAATCACAAGTCGAACAGTTCCCAAGTGTCTAGGACTGTGTGATGTATTTTTGAATGATGCGTGCACCCCACCCCACCCCACCCCCCATGGGTGCCACCTTGTCATGGTGGGGGGCTTAACTGCTCCAAGAGTGCTGAGAGCTGTGCTGGCGGTAGTGTAACTACCAGCAGGTCCAACCAAGTCATAGAGGTCCCAGCTGCAGAATGAAACTAAGAGCACCTAACCCATTAGCACTATGGAGAAACAAACCAAAACGAAGCCTATACTGGCTCGATTGACACCCAGGATAAAAAGGACCATGGATGCTACTGATTCTGGACCTCCATTGACAAGTGGGCTACAGAATCAAAGTACCAACAAACAATCACAGATGTGGCAGAAATATACAATTCCAGAAAAGCGTATTATTATCATTATCATTATTATTATCATTATTATTATTATTATTATTATTATTATATAGAAGACCTGTATGGGGTGTATTACACAGAAAAGGGCCAATCTGGACCAAACGATGTTGGGTTTTAAAGGTAACAACTTTGTTTGCTCTTTGTCCAGAAGCTAATTAACTGCCAATAGAGTGGTTTTAATATAGGTAAATTAGGATCATTTCTAGATGTACCTGTAACCAATTCTGGTAGAAGGCAATTAATCCCTTTTTTTTCTGACTACCGCACCTGGCAAGCCCTCTATCACAGGAGGGATAGGTTTGAGCTAAAATAGCAAACTGGTTTTGCATTTTTCATTCCAGCTGGTTACTCTTTAGCTCGCTGAAAGAGAAGAGGAATGTAACCCAAGGTCATTGGAACCACTAGTCCAACAAACTTACATTGTGGGTTTAGAAATATCCCACAGTCTCTCCAGTTGCTTAGGTTACAAAAATGTTCCTATTTCAAGGACCAAAATGCCTGGCCCTGCTTGCCTGGTAACTTGTGTGTCCTGCTGAAGTCTCCAAAGAACCTTTGAAGAGGATCGGTTTGGGGCGATTACTACCTGCCGCTATCCTCCAATCTATACTGAATCAGAATGAAAGGCTTGTGAGTGCCAGAAACAGAAGTTCCTCTTCACTTGGCACCAGTCCTTTACTTAAATCATGATGATAAATGACTTTCCTGTTGAAAACACAGGTTAATACTAAAGAGGTGAGTTAAGAAACAGGCTCTGCTTAGTGGAGAATGACAGCACTCAAGTCATTCAATAACAGGAAAGGATTTTTTCCCTCCCTCTCTTTGGCACTCTGCTTAGTAGTGCGAAACATGAGACATGCTCGTGCTTGTTTTTAAATCCAAAATGTCACCGACCAACCTGCAGGTAACTTCTGCCAAGGTAGCCTTTGAAAAGCCTTAATGATGGGGACTTAGAAATGCCGGCAAATGGTAAGTGAAAAATTCCTTCTTCTAATACCTGTAATAAGAAAACCTTTAAAAATATTGTGTTTTGGACAACAGATTCCACAATCCTCTGGTCCAAAAAGTTGACCTTTCCAAATGCTGTTGAAATGTGGATCCTGTTGCATCTGACTCAGGGCCCTTCCAGGTTTTCTGTTTATCCCAGATTATCTGGTAGCGCGGACTCATATAATCCAGTTTAAAGCAGAAAACCTGGGATCAGATCCTGGGATATAGGGCCTGTCTGGAAGGGCCCTAAGTGTCTAATTTTCCCTGCCATCCAATGTTGAGAGCAGGGAACGCAGGGCTGACATCACTTCAGCTGACTTAAGAAACTACTTTGGTGGCTTCATCTTCAACTTGGTGAGATTTATTTGGGAATCTTGGCTTCTTCACCTTGCCAGGCGCACGGTCCTACAGGGTGGCCCATAGCCAGCACTGGTATCGGGTCTCGGTATCCGCACTTCAGGTTCTGCTACCTGCGCCTCGGATCTCACTATCCATGGCCATTTTAAATTGCAACTAGGAAATGACTTTACTCAACCCTTTAATGTGATCTAATTTTATCTTAGAATCTGAGTCACTGGGCTGGAAGGGATTGCAAAGAGTCATGCTGTCCACTCTTTTGTCATGTGAGAATAGATAACTCCCAAAGTACTCCCAAATGATATCCACAAAAGGTTAGCTGAAAGACCGCCAAAGAAGGGGAGCCCAAGGCAATGTGTTCCATTGCAGACTTTTTCCTAATGTTTAGTGAAGATTTTTCTTGCAACTTGAAACCATTGGTTCATATTATCTAGATCACTGCTTCTCAAACGGTGGGACCCCCTTAGTTCAATGTTGGGGTCATGAAAAATTTGGCAACAGGAAAAGATTTCTGAACGTCAAATGTGTCGAAAAGGAAATGTTTAGCAAGCCTTGCAAATGCTGATTTGTTGTCAGTAAATGTTTGGTTTATATACCTATTCTATATACCTATGTATATAGTCACGTAAAAATTTCCTGGACCGAAAGGGATCCTGAGTGGAAAAGTTTAAGAAACCCTGATCCAGTGTAATGATAAGCAAGTCTGTCATTTTTATATTTTCACCCATTTCCACCTAATTTATGTCTTATAAATATAAGTTAATACAATTTGAATATTTCCTGGGAATTTTATTGATTTTTTTTTCCATGTCAGGAACGACTTGAGAAAATGCAAAGTCGCTTCTGGTGTGAGAGAATTGGCCGTCTGCAAGGACGTTGCCCAGGGGATGCCTGGATGTTTTAGATGTTTTACCATCCTTGTTGGAGGCTTCTTTCATGTCCCTGCATGGGGAGCTGGAGCAGACTGAGGGAGCTCATCCACGCTCTCCCAGGATTCAAACCTGTGACCTATTGGTCTTCAGTCCTGCTGTCAGAGGGTTTAACCCACTGCGCCTCAAGAGGCCATTGAATCCAGTACTTCAAATTCATTAAAATTTGGGACCTACATGCCTAAATTGAATTGCTAGTCCAAAGTAGATCCACAGGATAAGTGAGATATTTACATCAATTGCATGATTCACTGCCTGTAGCCCCTTCCACACTGACATATGGTCCTGATTATCAAAGCAGATAATTCACATAATCTGTTGTGAGCTGGATGATATGGCAGTGTAGACTCATATAAACCGGTTCAAATCAGATAATGTGGATTATTATTTTATTTATTTTATTTTATTTATTCATTTATATGCCGCCCTTCTCACCCTGAAGGGGACTCAGAGCGGCTTACAAGTAAAATGTGGATGCAATATATTATATTATTGCCATAGCACAATATTAATATTCTATATTACATTGTACTATAACATTATGCTGTAATATTATTAGTAATATTACATGTAATATAAAATATATAATTATAATATATTATTATTATATTTTATTACATTATAATACGTATTATCAATATGATTATATGAGTGGATTATATGGCAGTGTAGAAAGGGCCCTAGCATTGAATTTGCAAGAAGTTTAGGGAGAAAAATAGCTACTGCTAGACTCCCAGCAGTGGCTTTTAGTGTCAGTTCCTATTTGTTTTGAGCCTGAGTGCACATTCCAAAGAGAATCTGTGGGTAAACAGCAGCCTAGGCTTGATATGGGATCGAAGCTGACATAAAAGACGAAGCAGATTTTGCTTTTTTATTGCTGTAGAGAATGGAAGATTGTGTAACTGATCTACAGATGCTGTGCCCAAAAGAATGCGCCCGGTAAAGGGAATTGCTCTCTCAAATTTGGAGGTACCTAAGCAACCTTCACGCTGGGAAATAGATAGGACAGCTTGCTTGACAGAGCAAGAACAGGCTGAATCAAGAAAGTTCAGTACCCCACAAAATGCAAGATATGAGGCATCTAACACCCCTTCTGCACTGCCCTACAACCCTGATTATCAAATCAGGTAATCCACATTATCTGCTTTGAACTGGATTATATGAGCCTACACTGCTATATAATCCAAAGCAGATAATCTGGATTTTATATGGCAGTGTAGAAGGGGTCTCAAACTGCATTAGTTTCACAAAAAATATACATGCCATTGCAGCAAGTCCTTGTGAATTCATTCTTTATGGGTTTTTAAAGGAATGTGTAAGGCACACAAACCTCAGCAATACATAAGATTGTGACGCTTTCTGTCCTTGCTTAGATGTTTTCCTTGCAGCCGGACTCACTTCTGAACAAACATGTTGAGGAGCAAGCTATTAACCAGGATTCACCTTGGCTGGCCCAAAGTCAATATGTTTTGCTGATGAAAAACTAGGGTGGTCACTTAGACAATTTGACCCCCAAGTGGAAACACATTGCCACAAAAAGGGAACCGATTTAGAATTGCCAATTCATATATGGAAACATGTAGAAATTATAGCTATAATTTGAATAGGAATATAATGATCTCCTAAGACCAGGGACAGCAGGGACCCAGAAACCAGTGAACCTAGCCAGAGAATTGGTTTTCCCTAGAACAATGACGATACATGTGACAAGAATGTGGGAACATGTTTCCAGAGCCGTATGTATTGTCGAAGTTTTTCATGGCTGGAATCACGGGGTTGTTGTAGGTTTGGGGGGCTATATGGCCATGTTCTAGAAGCATTCTCTTCTGACGTTTCACCTGCATCTATGACAAGCATCCTCAGAGGTTGTGAGACCTCACAACCTCTGAGGATGCTTGTCATAGATGCAGGTGAAACGTCAGGAGAGAATGCTTCTAGAACATGGCCATATAGCCCCAAAAAAACCTACAACCCTTTTTAGGTATGATTGTGGATGCATCTACACTGCACTCAATACAGTTTAAAACCATATTAACTGTCATGGCTCAATGAGTTATAGTTTTACAAGGTCTTTAGTCTTCTCTGCTGTGATTCTATAGCATGCATAGGCAAACTTGGGCCTTCCCTCCAGGTGTTTTGGACTTCAACTCCCACAATTCCTTACAGCCTCAGGCCCTTTCCTTGCTTAAGCGGCCGAGGGGGGAAAGGATGGGGCCTGAGGCTGTTAGGAATTGTGGGAGTTGAAGTCCAAAACACCTGGAGGGAAGGCCCAAGTTTGCCCATGCTTGTTCTATCTATAACATTGCCCCAGGCAGTTAAAAACTGGGGGCCCTTCCAGACAGGCCCCAGGATCTGATCACAGGTTTTATGCTTTAAACTGGATTATAAGAGTCCACACTTCCAGATAATCTGGGATAAAGAGAATACCTGGGATCAGATCCTGGGATATAGGGCCTGACTAAAAGGACTCTGGTTCTACACTGTGCTTTATTCCAGGTTCTGATCCCAGATTATCTGGCAGTGTAGACTCATATAATCCAGTTCAAAGCAGATAATCTGGGTTGAGATGCCAGGATATAGGGCAGTGTAGATTCAGCTCAAGAGATGTCAAACTCCATTAATTCTTCAGAATGTCACCTCCAAGTCACTCACACACACCAAAAGTTTTATTTGAGGTGAGTCCTCTTCCACAGCATTTCTATTTCCCAGAATGGAAATGTTCATGGAAAACAAAATACACGGAAATGCTTCTGGACTACAAATCTGAATTTTCAAAACTGCAAAAATTGAATCCCCGTGCTGCTTAACCCCCCCCCCCCCAAGCTTTTTTTATCGTGTCAGTAGCAAATTGGAGTCGCTTCTGTTGTGAGAGAATTGGCCATCTACAAGGACGTTGCCCAGGGGACGCCCTTATGTGTCACCATCTTGTGGGAGGCTTCTCTCATATCCCCGCATGGGAAGCTGGGGCTGACAGATGGGAGCTCACCCCTTCTCATGGATTCGAACTGCCAACCTTCCGGACTTCAGGTCAGCAGTTCAGCCAGCACAAGGGTTTAACTCATTGCGCCACTGTGGCTCCTTCTCGTGGATAATTTCTACTCTCTTCTTTAAAACCAAGAATACAAGTTAACTAATATTGCACTGGCAACTTTCGGAGACTATGGCCCCATCTACACTGACCATATAATCCAGTTTAAAGCATAATAATCTGTATTCAGAAACTGGATTATATGGCAGTGTAGATGGATTTTAAAATTCACATCTTCAGATAAACATTGCAGAGCTGGGAAGAATCATAATAGAAAGGGGTATTGCTTCCAACTATTGGGATGTTTTCAACGCAAATTCAAGGAGTGCATCTCCACTGTAAAACTAATGCAATTTGACTCTAATAACTGCCCTGGATCAATGCTATGGAGTCCTGAGAGTGGTAGTTTGGCGAGGCGGCAGTATTCTTTGGCAAGGAAGGCTCAAGAGCTTGCAAAACGACAACTCCCATAATTCTATAGCATTAAGCCATGGCCCGTAAAAGTGCATCTAAGTGCATTGACAGTAGATGAATTGCAACCCCTTCCACACAGCTGAATAAAGTCCACATTAGTTGCTTTGAACTAGATAGAATATATGGCAGTGTGTACTCAAATCACCCAGTTCAAAGCAGATATTGTGGGATTTTCTGCATTGATATTGTGGGTTATACAGACATGTGGAAGAGCCCTAGGTTGCTTTGAGTTTTCCGGACTGTATGGCGATGTTCGAAGCATTCTCTCCTGACATTTCGCGCACATCTATGGCAGGCATCCTCAGAGGTTGTGAGGCCTGTTGGAAACTAGGCAAGTGAGGTTTATATATATATGTGGAAAGCCCAGGGTTGGAGGAAGAACTCTTGTCTGCTTGAGACAGATGTGAATGTTGCAATTTGCCACCTTGATTAGCATCAAATGGTCTTGCAGCTTCAAAGCCTGGCTGCTTCCTGCCTGGGGGAATCCTTTGTTGGGAGGTGTTAGCTGTTAAGGACAGAATTAAAGGTTTATTTCATTTTTTCCCCCAAGACCACAACTGTTTAAAAAAAATTTAAACACCAATGTGTTTTGATAGCACACTGGTGATTAGTGTTTGAGCCAATAAATATCATCTCCCTTGAGACAAATGGAAAATATAATCTGTGCATACAAGAGCAGAGCAAAACTTGCCCACATAACCCCAACCCTGAGGACTAGTCTGAAAGGTGCAGCTCTTGTATTTAGCACCTTCAAACACAACAAGGAGTCCTTGAACAACTGTGGGAGTTTAGGGATTGTATTGACCTCCCAGAAGACCTTGGAGGACAATATCTCCACTTCCCCCACTCCTGCAAGAAATGTATTTAAAAACACCAAATGTTTTTGTTGCCAAACACAGTCTAAAGCACTGGGGTATTTTCACCAAGCTAGAAAGGCTTCCTAGACCATTGTGGGTCCTAGATAGGCTTTTTCTTACTCCCCTTTTATAAAAAAGGTATTAAATACTACATTGGTTAAGGAAGGTTTAAAATGTGGTGGAAAGAAATGGCTTTCCAAGCTGCGTGTGTTGCAACACATTAGTATGTTGGCCACTATGTAGGCATGTTACACAGACATAAAGCGAAATGACTAAAATCTTGAACATTATCTTACAAACCACAGATTTTAAGCAAATATGCAGACACCACAACAAAACCTCTCAACACCCGTCTACACTGCAAAATTAATGTGGTTTGACACCACTTTCACCACTGTGGCTCTCTGCTATGGAATCCATGGGTTTGTAGTTGGGTGAGACACCAGCCCTTTTAGGCAGAGGAGGCTAAAGATCTTGTAATACAAAATTAAATAAAGCTTTGTTTATATTTACTCACCGCTGACCCTGGATTCACAGGTTGCAGTGGTGGCTAGGGGGGCTTTTGTACAATTTAAACTTGTGCGCCAGTTGCGCCTGTACCTTGGGAAGTCAGACTGGGCCACGGTGGTCCACGCTCTCGTTGCATCTAGGTTAGATTACTGCAACGTGCTCTACGTGGGGTTGCCTTTGAGGACTGCTCAGAAGCTTCAAATAGTCCAGCGAGAGGCAGCCAGGTTAATAACTGGAGCAGCGTACAGGGAGCATACAACTCTCATGTTACGCCAGCTCCACTGGCCGCAAGTTTGCTACCAAGCTCAATTCACATTACTGGCACCAGGACTGTGGCGCAGCTGGCTGAGAGTCAGCTGCATTAAGATCACTACTGACTGAAAGGTCATGAGTTCGAAGCCAGTCCGGGTTGGAGTGAGCTTCTGACCTTTGTGTAGCTTGCGGTCAACTTTTGCAGCCCGAAAGACAATTGCATTTGTCAAGTAGTAAATTTAGGTACTGCTTATGCAGGGAGTCTAATTTAACTAATTTAGGACACCATAAAAATCTCAAGTAACCATGGAAAAAGAATGAGGAAGTACTCCACTATTGTCACAAATAAACAGTGAAGCGACAGCTCCCCTGGTGGCCAGAATACCCTCATGAAAGCTAGAATGTTAAATAGCCTCTGTGTGTCTGTCTATATATGTTGTGTGTCTATGGCATTGACTGTTTGCGATAGGAGCTCTTAGTATGCCAACCAGATTCGATATGGTTGTTTGAGACAGTTTTAAACAGAGGTTTTAACATCAAGTTAAGTGATTTTAATGTTTTTTACGTGTATAGTCTACGAGGCTTGAATGAAAAGTAATGCCTGCACCTTGGTTACTTGGGTTTGGATAGGAATATTTTAATAAACACAGGAATAATCCTTAAAATGTGCTCTTTAACTACCACTATTCACTATTCCACATAATCACCAGACAATTGAGGAACAAATTGCCAACAATGAACAAGTTTTCTAAAGCCGTCACGGAAGAAGTCTGTATGCTTTCATTTCAGGTGTCAGCATCCTGGGTACCCATCATGCACAGATCTTTCAATAGCCAAGCAAAGCAATACTGTGACCCACACGTTCTTGTGAAATGCCAATTATGCTTGAGTAATGTGACAATCGTCCTGAATCAATCTGTCAACCTTTTGCTTGTGAAACTCGGTGGTTGCTGTCATAGGACATCTAACTCTTTGTTTGTCATGCAAGTCAGATGTTCCCACCTCAACATCTTTAAACTTATTCACCCAGCAACACACAGTACTCACATCAACACACTCACCATAAACAGCTTGCATTCTCTGATGAATCTCCTTTGGGGTGACACCTTCTGCTGTCAAGAATTCAATGACTGCAAGTTGCTTAAGGCACATTGACCTACCATCTGCACAGGGTTCCATACTCCACACTTTAACAACAGAACCATTCAATGCTAAGGCTTCCCGCCAAAATGGAACTGTAGAGGAGAGTCTATTGAACAAGCCAGTACCTGCTGCATACCAATACTGCCATCTGTTGAGGAGTTACGAAGGTGGAGGCATTACTTTTCATTCAACCCTCGTAGTATGTTTCGGCATTGGATGTTTGCCATTTATATGTTGTGCTCTGCCCTGAGTCCCCTTTGGGGTGAGAAGGGCGGAATATAAGTGCTTTAAATAAGTAAATAAACACAGAAGTTGTAGTTCAGGCCTGGGCCACCTTGGGGGTGGGGATGAGAGACAGGGCCTTTTCAGTGGTGGCTCCTCGGCTTTGGAACACCCTTCCTAGTGACATCAGATCAGCCTCCTCCCTCCTGACACATCACAAGAAGGTCAAGATCGGGCATTTGCAGATGTAGTATGATTATTAAATTGAGACTTAAGGAACAAAGTCGACGCAACTGGAAATCGACTTAATAATGAGATGCCGATAATTGTGTTTTAACTTGAATTGCTAATTTGTACATGATATGATTGTGTTAGTATCTGTTGATGTATTTATCTTGGGCAGTCCTTGCCATGTGTCAGGGGCAGTCTAAGGTTATTTTATATGGTACGCGAACATTACTTTGGCGTCCCCCTTTGTGTCCGCCCCCTTTCCCTTTCTTTGCCCCCTCTCCCTTTGCCTCCGCCCCCTGCCTACCCAATTGCGTCACGTGATGTGTTTACAGGCTTTTGCGCCTGCAGGAGCTTCTGCGCATGCCCAAAAGCTCCTGCAGGCGCAGAAGCCGAAGCCTGTAAACACATTGCGTCAGCACTCCGTCCGTATTCAGCACGCAGGGGGCGGATGCAAAGGGAGAGGTTGAGCCGAATACGGATGGTGTGCTGACGTGACGTGTTTACAGGCTTCAGCTTCAGCGCCTGCAGGAGCTTCTGGGCATGCACAGTGGCTCCGGAGCTCAACTTCAACTCTGGAACCACTGCGCATGCGTGAAAATCTCCGTGCATGCCCAGAAGCTCCTGCAGGCCAGGCGCAGAAGCCGACGCAGCAGCAGGGAGGTTTGCTATGGCGGTGCGGCCGGCGTGGCGGCGCCCTTCCCAGAAGATGGTGCCCTTCCCAGAAGTTGGCGCCCTAAGCGGCCGCTTCGCGTATACGTCGGACCGCCCCTGCATGTGTACACCGCCTCGAGTCGCCTTCGGGCTGAGAGGGGCGGTAGAGTAAATGAATGAATTAGGAGGGCCCAAGTTGGCCCAGGCCTGAGCTACGCCTACTTCTCAGTCCCACAGTGCTTTGGCTTCCCCCTTTGTGTCCGCCCCCTGGTCCAACTTTCCACAGCGGCGTAGACTTTGGTTATTTATTTTGCTGGGATTCCTATTCCGCCAGCACAGATCTGACCATGGCCTTGTGGCATTTCCTTCCCTCTTTCCCCCAATATTTATCCAAGAGACCAGGGAGGAGGAGAAGGAGGCTACACCCATTGGGTTGCTTTCCAGGCCAAATTCCTTAGGATGGAAAGAGAGAGGGAGCGGGAGCCCAAGCAGCATTCTTCCTCTTCCTGAGTTTGGGAAGCAGATCCAGTGGGGAAGAGAAGTGTCCCAACCCTGCGGTGATCCATCTGGGAGGAAGCCAAGGGCCGGTGACCACTGAGCCTTTGCAGCAGGAGCAGCAGTTGGGCTCTGGAATCAGAACCGCAGTTGAACAGCGCCATGGGCTCAGGAAGCAGCTGCGAGTGGAGGTCTCCCCGAAGGCAGAGCCCAGCCAAGGAAGGGGAAGGGGAAGGGGAAGAAGAAGAAGCGGAGGCTGGCCCTTCGAGGACCCTTTCCGAGGCCTCCCTGGTCCAGATCTTTTCCCCACCAACGCCTGATCCGGATCTGGCGCTCCTGGAGAAGATCCTGGAGGAATGCGGCTGCGGCGAGGAGGAGGAGGAGAGGCTCCCCATGCCATTGCCGGCCTCGCCTCTTCTGCGCCTCGACGCCGGAGACGCTTCCGGCCACCGTCCTCCAGGGGGCGCGCCAGAGCACAGCGAGCAGCCCGCAGTAAGTACGCTTCTTTAGGAGTCCCTTTCAAATCTAGGATACTGTATCTCTCTGTGTGAGTGAATCATATACAATGTTCCCTGTTTCTTCCAAACTCCACCAGTTTTCACATTTGAGCATATGGAGTATGCCTGTCAAGTTTTGGTCCAGTTCCATCACTGTTTGACACCACAATGCTCTCTAGTTCTAGGTGAACTACAATTCCCAAACTTGTGGTCAATGCCCACCAAAGCCTTCGAGTGTTTTCTGTTGGTCATGGGAGACCTGTATGCCTTGTTTGGTTCAATTCCATCATTGGTGGCGTTCAGAATGCATTGATTGTAGGCGAACTATAAATCCCAGCAACTACAACTCCCAAATATCAAGGTATGTTTCCCCCAAACTACACCAGTGTTCACATTTGGGCATTTTGAGTATTCACGCCAAGTTTGGTCCAGAGTCATCATTGTTTCAGTCAACACTGCTCTCTGGACGTAGGCGAACTACAACTCTAAAACTCAAGGTCAGTGCCCACTAAACCCTTCCAGTATTTTCTGTTGGTCGGGGGAGTTCTGTGTGCCAAATTTGGTTCAATTCCATCATTGGTGGAGTTCAGAATGCATTGATTGTAGGTGAACTATAAATCCCAGCAACTACAACTCCCAAATATCAAGGTCTATTTTCCCCAAACTGCACCAATGTTCACATCTGGGCATTTTTAGTATTCATGCCAAGTTTGGTCCAGAGTCATCATTGTTTCAGTCAACAGTGCTCTCTGGCCGTAGGCGAACTACAACTCTAAAACTCACGGTCAGTGCCCACTAAACACTTCCAGTATTTTCTGTTGGTTGGGGAGTTCTGTGTGCCAAATTTGGTTCAATTCCATCATTGGTGGAGTTCAGAATGCATTGATTGTAGGTGAACTATAAATCCCAGCAACTACAACTCCCAAATATCAAGGTCTATTTTCCCCAAACTGCACCAATGTTCACATCTGGGCATTTTTAGTATTCATGCCAAGTTTGGTCCAGAGTCATCATTGTTTCAGTCAACAGTGCTCTCTGGACGTAGGCGAACTACAACTCTAAAACTCAAGGTCAGTGCCCACTAAACCCTTCCAGTATTTTCTGTTGGTTGGGGAGTTCTGTGTGCCAAATTTGGTTCAATTCCATCATTGGTGGAGTTCAGAATGCATTGATTGTAGGTGAACTATAAATCCCAGCAACTACAACTCCCAAATATCAAGGTCTATTTTCCCCAAACTGCACCAATGTTCACATCTGGGCATTTTTAGTATTCATGCCAAGTTTGGTCCAGATTCATCATTGTTTCAGTCAACAGTGCTCTCTGGACGTAGGCGAACTACAACTCTAAAACTCAAGGTCAGTGCCCACTAAACCCTTCCAGTATTTTCTGTTGGTTGGGGGAGTTCTGTGTGCCAAATTTGGTTCAATTCCATCATTGGTGGAGTTCAGAATGCATTGATTGTAGGTGAACTATAAATCCCAGCAACTACAACTCCCAAATATCAAGGTCTATTTTCCCCAAACTGCACCAGTGTTCACATCTGGGCATTTTTAGTATTCATGCCAAGTTTGGTCCAGATCCATTATTGTTTGAGTCCACAGTACTCTCTGGATGTCGGTGAACTACAATTCCAAAACTCAAGGTCAATGCTCTCTCTATATAAATAGTGTTTAAAAGTAAAGGTAAAGGTTTTCCCCTGACATGAAGTCCAGTCGTGTCCTACTCAGGGGGTTGGTGCCCATCTCCATTTCTAAGCCGAAGATCCGGGGTTGTCCGTAGACACCTCCAAGGTCATGTGGCCGACATGACTGAATGGTGCGCTGTTACCTTCCTGCCTAGGCGATACCTATTGATCTACTCACATTTGCATGTTGTCAAACTGCTAGGTTAGCTGAAGCTCCCTATAGAAGTCCCTTAGTGCAGTGTTTCTCAACCTTCCTCATGCTGTGACTCCTCAATACCGTTCCTCATGTTGTGGTGATCCCCAACCATAAAATTATTTTCGTTGCTACTTCATAACTCTAATTTTGCCACTGTTATGAATCAATATGTAAATATCTGATGTGCCGGATGTATTTTCATTCACTGGACTAAATTTGGCACAAATACCTAAATTTGGCACAAATATTCCCAAATTTGAATACTGGTGGGGTTGAAGGGGGGGGGGTTGATTTTCCCATTTGGGAATTGTAGTTGCTGGGATTTATAGTTCACCTACAATCAAAGAGCATTCTGAACTCCTCCAACGATGGAATTGAATCACACTTGGCACACAGAACTCCCATGACCAACAGAAAATACTGTAAGGGTTTGGTGGGCATTGACCTTGAGTTCTGGAGTTGTGTGGACTCATAACCCAGTTCAAAGCAGATATTGTGGGTTATTCTGCCTTGATATCCTGGGTATCTCCCTCTACGTCCCGCCTCATAGCTTAAGATCGTCCAGGGAGGCCCTACTCTCAGTCCCGCCAGCCTCACAAGTGTACTTGGTGGGGATGAGGAACAGGGCCTTCTCAGCGGTGGCCCCACGCCTGTGGAACCCATTCCCCAGCAAGATCAGGTCGGCTTCTTCCCTCCTTTCTTTTAGGAGGAAAGTTAAATCATGGCTCTGGGACCAGGTCTTTGGACAACAAGCGTGACAGCACCTTGGATGTTGAATCGGACTGAAATTAGTTATATGGTTGATGACAATGTTTTTAACTTAATGTTTTATTTACTGTTTTATACTGTTGTTATTTGTGTTTATATTATATTGAGGCTTCGAATTGTGGCCGGTTTGTAAGCTGCCCTGAGCGCCCCCCCCCCCCCACACACACACACTTGTGGGTTGAAAAGGGCGGGATAGAAATATTGGAAATTATATGGCTGTGTGAAAGGGCCCCAAGGCTATCAGGTGTCCCTTATTGGAAGAGAGATCCCTGATTTTAGGGTCAAAAAAATTCTTTACAGACTGATAGGTGTATCTTATTAGAAGGGTTGTCCCTATTTGGGGCAGGAAAGCTTGTGACTGATAAGGCTGTTCCTGGATAGTCTTTATTTGGGAGCTAAAACCTCAGTCACTGTCCCTTAAGAGAAGGAATGCCCCTTTATTTGCGTGGCTGGAATTTTTTTCCTTTATGGGACTGGCAGGTGTCCCTTATTGGCAGGAACACCCGGGTGGATTTCCGCCATACAAATGTTTTCTGCTGCATTGAAGACTATGTAATTGTGGGTTAACGAAATCTTTGTGAAAAGTGCCACCTTGTGGTTAGGGTTGCCATTTTTTGATATCCGAAATAAAGGGACATTTATCTAAAATTACGGGATTTTTCACAAAAATAAGGGACACTTCATAAAAACATCTGGGCGTCCCCTGGACAACGTCCTTGCAGACAGCCAATTCTCTCACACCAGAAGCAACCTGCAGTTTCTCAAGTCACGCCTGACACACACAAAAATAATAATACATAATAATACAATAATAAATAATAATAAATATAATATATTATATATAATGCAATAATAAGGAAAATATTATAATAATAATATATAATGTAATAAACCATAATGTAATAATAGAAATATACTAACATGATAAAATACCAATATATAATAATAAATATATAATATATAATAATAAAATAAGAATAGTAATATATATAATAAATAATATATAATAATACAATCATAAAATAGTAATATACAATATTATAATAAATGTATAATATTAATAAAGAAATGGGACTGTGGCGCAGCTGGCTGGAGGTCAGCTGCATTAAATATCACTACTGACTGAAAGGTCATGAGTTCAAAGCCAGCCCAGGTCGGAGTGAGCTTCCGACCAATTGTGTAGCTTGTTGTCGACCTTTGCAACCCGAAAGACAGTTGCATCTGTCAAGTAGGAAATTTAGGTACCACCTATCTGTGGGGAGGCTAATTTAACAAATGTACAAGGCCAGCAAAAAGCATGCGGGGAATGCGGAAAGTACTTCATCAGTGTCACAGATGGACGGTGAAGCAACAGCTCCCCTGGTGGCCAGAAAAGTGGAATGGTAAATAGCCTCTGACTGTCTGTCTATATGTGTTGTGGGTTTATGGCATTGAATGTTTGCCATGTATGTGTACATTGTAATCCGCCCCGAGTCCCCTGTGGGGTGAGAAGGGCGGAATATAAATACTGTAAATAAATAAATAAATAAATTATAATATATAAAGTATAACATAATATAACTATTACCTAATTCAACCTACGTTTTTCAGCCTTGTTTAGGAGAGGCAGATAGGATCTAGAATGACTTTTCTTCCGTATTGGCTCAAGGCCTTCACTGCTAGAGTGCAAGTTCCCTTTAACTGCCATGGTAACGAAATTCAGAGCAAAAATACGAGACGTCACATATAATACGGGGCAGGTGGCAACCCTACTTGTGGTGGCCTTATTCAGCTGATGATTGTGTCTAAGAAATCTGCTTTGAAATATTCATCTGAATAAAAATAAATAAATCGATAGCACGCACCAGAGATGGCACCAATGTGGGCTGACACACATCTTATGTTGGCTCTCCCTGCCCTATGACAGAGAGTGAAGATAAGTACAAAACAGGAGGGTGAGTGTTATAGTAAAATGAGAGACAGAGAAGACTATGTTATAACACTATGTAACAAAATTAGAGGAGCTCCCAGTGGCACAGTGAGTTAAACCGCTGAGATGCTGAACTTGCTGACCGAAAGGTCACATGTTCAAATCCAGGGAGCAGCGTGACCTCCCGCTGTTAGCCCCAGCTTCTGCCAACCTAGCAGTTTGAAAACATGCAAAATGTGAGTAGATTAATAGGTGCCTCTCCGGCAGGAAGGTAATAGCGCTCCATGCAGGCATGCCGGCCACATGACTTTGGAGGCATCTACGAACAAACGCCGGCTCTTCGGCTTAGAAATGGAGATGAGCACCACCTCCCAAAGTCGGACACGACTAGACTTAATGCCAGGGGAAAACATTTACCTACCTAACAAAATTTGAAAATTGAAAGTGTTGTTTCCTCTTTAATTGTGCAGTACTTACTTGGAAAGTAGTAGCTACTCCCCAGAAATGTCGTTTTTGTGGCTGTCACAAACTATGTTGAATTGGTTCAGACTCTTACTGAAAAACTATAGTAAAAAGTGCTGCAGGATGACCCACAAAAAAAAAGTTTGAGCAGTTTAATAAACTTTTCCCATGTGTTTATAACAGAACCAATTAGGATATGACATTTATTACCCAGGAACAAAAATCATCCTTCCGAGGGCACTTCCAGACAGGCCCTATATCCCAAGATCTGATCCCAGGTTTTTTGTTTATCCTAGATTATCTAACAGTACGGACTCATATAATCCAGTTTAAAGCAGAAAACCTGGGATCAGATCCTGGAATATAGGGCCTGTCTGGAAAGGTCCATAGTATAATTGCTTGTTGGGTGCTGAAACAATTTATTAGCAGGCCTATCCACAGAATAATTTCCCTGACTCTCAAATATATTATTCTGTAACACAACAGAATATCACCTTGGGCAATATGTTGGGGTTGCAACTCCCATCAGCCATAGTTAAAAGTCCCTGGAAGCCACATATTCTTAACAAGTTTTTCTTAAACTTTTCCTTATCATGGCGGAATCCATGAAATAATTTTTCATTCTTAAGGAAACTCTGCATTAAAATTATTATATCTATGGCTGCAAAAATTGTGTCACAAAAAAACAGTACCCACGAGGGGTTATTGAATAAATCACAAATAAAGTCAAGTAAAAGTTTCCAATATATCTATTTTCAATATTATGCTGCATATGAAATCACAGAGGAACATTCAAGACCCAAATGGGCTAACGAGCATAACGAGGGTATAAATCAAACACAATAAGTAGCACTCCCACGCAGGGGTTAAGTCAATAATTGTACTGCAAACACAATGACCCAAATGGGCCTGATGAGCAAGTCCCACGTAGGGGTTAAATCAACACAATATAAGGTTCGAGAATATCATACAGGCCTGATTCATTCACCTGGATGAGTACCAATTCACTCCTCCGCGTCCCATTCGCTTTCCCCATTGTGGACCTATATGATATTCTCGAACCTTATATGGACTCATGATTATGAGCTATAATAGCTATTGATATATTTACCTTGTGTTGATTTAACCCCTGCGTGGGAGTTCTACTTATTGTGTTGATTTAACCTTGCTTGCTTGCAAAGCTTGCTAAACAGGCTGATTTCCCTTTTTATGAAGCACAGCTGAAACATACTTTGCATTGTAAACTTTTTTGTGACCCCAACATTGAGCTAAGGGGACCCCATTTGGGATAAGGACCCACAGTTAAAGATGCAATGTTTTAAACCAGCCAGAGAGGGGAAAGATGTTGAGTTGTATGTAAGGGAACAGTGCACAAAAATTATTGTCTAAGAGCACTTCATAAATATATAACACTTAAAGATGATTACGAGATGGAGGAAGAAAACCACCTTAACTACAGCTCAACGGCACATGAGCATGAACTTAAATTTAATTAAATTGAATTTATGAGTTTGATTTTTTTTATAATTTTCATCCTGTGAACAGCTTTCCTCCATTATTAAGCTCCTGTAGTTTGCTTGTCTTGGATGGGAAAGCGGATTTGAGAGAGATGGTTGGAACCGAAGGTTTAAATTTCTTCTACCAGCATTGCATAGACCAGTGTTTTTCAACCTTTTTGAGCCGCGGCACATTTTTTACATTTACAAAATCCTGGGGGACACCACCAACCAAAATGACACAAAATGACACAAAATGACACTCTAACACAGTGATACATATAGTTAACATATTTTTAAATGTATTTATACACTCAGTGTGAAACCTGGGCCTGTTTCGATGAACACAACATAGATATCCTGGTAGTTCACTTTTAATCCATCTTCCCTAGCAGATAAGGCAAATTCATGCACTCAGCATTTGAGTCAGGGTATGTAAAACCTGAATTGGTGAATGCTGCTTTTTTGTATTCAACAGGATTTGTTTTCTTCTCATCAATCCATAAAAACAAACAACTCACCTTTATCATCAAGCAAAGTGACAGCAAAAACATCTCTGTCTTTGTTTGATGAGGAGGATGAAGAGGTAGGTGATTTCCGATAATAACTAGCACGCAGCACCGCCGCCCTAGAATTGCATTGGCACGGCACTGACATACTCCGAGGGAATTATTTTTCGGGAACACAAGCCACATCCGGAAGTCGTCATTTGACGTGGAACAAGCTTCGCGATTATTATTATTTGTCACGTTTCTATACCGCCCCTCTCAGCCCGAAGGCGACTCAGGACGGTTTACACAGGCAGTCTCTGCCCTCAATACAACACAGCAACAAGTCAACCCCCCCCCCCCCGAAAAAAACATATAATAACAATTTAACAATTACAAACATACAATTGCAGCCTCAGCGTCATGTTGAAATCAGTTTCCATCACATCGTCGTCATTCCTTATATCCAATTAAGCCTTATATTTCATGCCTGAGCTTCCCCATAGGGGCTGTTATATGAGTTAGGAGGACACTCACGGTAACGGGGGACCATTATTATTCATTACCCCGCATTTTAAGGAACTGGTGTGTATTTCTGCTAGTGTGGAGACCTCATTCTCCCACATAGGAGAAGGGAGCCCGAGTGGAGAAGAAAAAGTGTTCGGCAGGAGGGGGAAGAAAGGGTATTTTCCCACAGCACACCTGATGATCATTCATGGCACACTAGTGTGTTGCGGCACACCGGTTGGGAAACACTGGCATAGTGATTTGAGTGTTGTTGGCCTATTACTTGTGATATGAGAGTTCGGTTCTCCCCTCAGCTGTGAAAACCCACTGAGTGATGCTGGGTAAGTCACATTCTCTCAGCTTCAGAGGAAAGTTTTTTTCCACTTGTATCAATTAAGAAAACCTTGTGACAGGTTTGCCTTAGAGTCGCCATGCACAAGAACAACTGCAATGTAACAGCACTTGTCTAAGAGTTTTAAAAAGTTAGTGAACCCAAACCACATGCTACATATTTAACTAAATAAACTGCACTCCCATTTGCACCAGATTTCTGGATTCCAGTACTTAAATGTACCATTGGAAGAGTATCTGCATCCATCGCTCCATAGTTAAAATATATGTTTGCAGTTACCGAGCTTCGGTACATGAAATTATAATGTAGTTCTGCATTTTACTAATGATGTTCAGTTATGGTTCATCATAGCAAGTGTATTTAATGATGTCATGTTCATTTGCTTTCCAGGTCTCTCCAGAAAGATCTAGCCCAGAGAGCAGTAACTTTGCCAAACAGTAAGTAACCTTAATTCAGACACTAATAACTTCAGCAGTGCGTTATTCTCTTTCCCAGAAGAGCCCTTTGGAAGTTCAGATGTCCAGCTGGACCAATAGTGCAGGCTCCTCCAACACTGCACTGTATACCAGGATCTGATCCCAGATTATCTGATTATCCCAGATTATTTGGCAATGGAGACTCATATAATCCAGTTCAAAACTAATAACCTGTGATCAGATCCTGGGATATAAGGACAGTGTAGAAGGAGCCTCATAGCAACCATTTCACTTGTCAAAGCAGCTTCCTGGCAGAGCCTTGCTGGCTTCAGATGAGCTTTTCTTCAGCCACCCCAAGACTGTGGAATGACCTGCCAGAAGATCTTTGACAGCTACACAAATGGTCAGAATGTAAAAGACAACTATAAACCCATCTCTTCTGGCAGGCCTACCCAATAAATTTTAAACTTGGCATTTTACTTGTATAAATGATTTTAATGTGTTTTGATTTTATGTTTATGTGTTTAATATACGTGTTTTATTAGTTGTATGTCATTACTTATGTATTTTAACTATGTTGTTACCGCCCACGCACCCCCAATCCTTGAGGAGAGGCAGGTAAGAATTATTATTATTATTATTATTAGATACACAACAAGGTTAGTTCACAGCAAACAAGATTACTATGCTGGCTTTTTTTATAAGATCACATGTTGAACACTTCCCAAGTGTCTAGGACTGAGTGATGTATTGGCTATTATTATTATTATTATTATTATTATTATTATTATTATTAGACAACCAACTATGTGACCACCAGAAGCAACATTTCCAACAGGACTCTGCCAAGGAGCTGCTTCTGGTTGGGGGAGCAGCAGAAACATGTCTTTTTGGTGTGTGGACACTCAATTAAACCTGATCCAGCTGTCCACAACTCAAAAAAAACCACAGGGGTCACTTTTAAGCTCCCTGGAAGCTCTAGATCAGTGATTTTCAACCTGTGGGTCCCCAGGTGGCTCCCCTTGAGCTGGATTCACACTCCAAAAAAAAATCCTCCAAAAACTGTATTGTCAAAGGCTTTCATGGTCGGAATCACTGGGTTGTGGTAGGTTTTTTCAGGCTGTATGGCCATGTTCCAGAAGCATTCTCTCCTGATGTTTTGCCCACATCTATGGCAGGCTCCCTCACAACCTCTGAGAGAATCTATGGCAAGCATCCTCACATGAACCTCTGGGTCCTCTAGAGAATGTTTCCCAACCTTTTTGGAACATGACCACCACCAAAATGACACAAAAAACTCTAACACAGTAAAGAATGGTTGGGGTTACAACTCACTGCCTCCATGAACTGTTGCCCGTCTCCCGGCTCCACCTCTCCCAGCAGCTGCTCCAGCCTTGAGGGGGCAGTGCCAAGCCAGCCGTGCCAGAGCCAGCACAATGCTGACTTGGCACTGTCCCTCAAGGCTGGAGCAGCTGCTGGGAGTGCCAAAGCCGGGGGAGGGGGCAGATGCCCATGCCCCGCCCCTCCCCCCAGCTTCAGCTCTCCTACAGGAGGAGCATGAGCGGTGGACTGGCTTCAGTGGGCGGGGCTCCTCCTCCACGCGGCTTCAGCAAGCGAAGGGCGAGAGTCATGGTGGGAGTCATGGCGGATTGGAGGCTGGCTGGGGAAACGGCCGAAGGAGGTGGCGCCCCGGTCCCCCCTTCTTTTTCTTCTTTTTCTTCGCCACTGCCCGGCCCTTCCTCCTCCCCCAAGCAGCAGGAGTTCGGCAGGAGGGGGGGAGGAAGGGGAGCTTTTCTCGCGGCACAGCAGGAGGTCCGTCACGGCACACTAGTGTGCCACGGCACACTGGTTGAGAAAGACTGCTCTATAGCATACTTCTAACCCAAATATAGCTTTAAAAAGCAGGTGTCTTGGAACAAATATCCCGCAGGTATATGGGCCATCGTACTGTGTGTCCAATATCAGACTTTGGGAACCCCAGAACCTACCACTAGACAGCTTTCTGACAATTCTCATCTAAAAGAATAAGTTTTCTAATCAATCCCCAACATGCTCCAGGGGGCATATATGAATGAACACATTTCACTTCCATTGTTTCTTATCAACTGAAAAGTGGTATAGCCAATACGTTACAAAGAAATTTGATGATGAATGAGAAATGAGAAGCAGGGCAACTACTTGCTCATAGTGTTTTCCCCCCTATTAACTTTCAGGGTCCCACTCAAGAATCCTGACAGATCAATCAAAATCTCTTATGACTACTCTGAAGAGGAGCTGATGGCAACAATTGAGCAGGAGTACTGCCGCTGAAACCAGGCCAGGCAGTACCAGTTTTACTCTGAAAGAGATCCCTGTGCAGAAGAATATATTTACATGGCAGTGTTTCTCAGAAAATTGGGCAGAGGAAAGAAAGCCACACTGAGCAAGATGGCAGATAGACTGATTGGATCTTTCTTCTGTTAACAAGTTGACACCAAAAAATGGCATCCGCAGGACTCTGCAATTGAGTATTTGACCAACAACGAGTTATATATGTCTTATTATTATTAGACTTCCAAAACCAACACACTCAGACATTTAGGAGTTTAGTTGATTTCATACCCTTTGAAAAGCAGGAGAAACAACAGTTTTGTTCTCAACGTCTTCGAAGGTGTGCATCAAAGGGCCACAATACTTTCTTTGAACTGAAATGCCTACAGAGAGTGGCTTCTCTACCTGAGAAATACGGGCCTGTTCAGCCACAGAACACCAATCTGCACATTAAAATGTATATGGGTTATAGACATGGGTTTCTTGGTGGTTATATTTTTTCTCTCTCTGATTGATCGAAGGAATTATCAGGGGTGTAACACATAATTGACCCGGAGGTTGGGAAACTCACATTTTTGAACTCCAACTATCCTTTGCTGGAAAAAGAAAACATAGCTTTTCTGAGCTCTGCTCTACCCTAGCAAGATCCAGATTCATATGGTATGGACTGGATACTGTGATCCCCAGCTAGCCAAGTCTTGCAGGAAGGTGGGCTTTGTCTTCCCTTCCAAGGACACTCCTATTATTATTTTAGGAAGCCAGATCAAACTCCCCTGTTCCTGAACAGAGCTCCCATTCATAGCCATGCAGCTAGAGGTGAAATGTAATGTCTAGGACACATGGCTCAGGGCTGATGAAAAATAACATATTTCCTCTTCAACCTTGGTCTACATATGGAAGCTAACTAGATTCCCAGCTGAAACTTAACATCATTCTGGTGACCATGATTATGTGAAGAAAGAAAGAAAATTCAGGAGATGTACACCTTGCTCTGTCCTCTTGGAAGTGGGGGCTACAATTGCCACCTATTGCATCTGCTGCCTAAAACAGTTAGCTGGTTTCCCAGAGCAGTGATTTTCAACCTTTTTTGAGCCGCAGCACATTTTTTACATTTACAAAATCCTGGGGCATACCACCAACCAAAATGACACTCTAACACAGTGATACATATAGTTAATATGTTTTTTAATGTATTTATACACTCACTTAGTGTGAAACCTGGGCCTGTTTCGATGAACACAAAATAGATATCTTGCCAGGAATGGTAGAAAGATGTGTCTGAATGAATCCAAGATGGCGTGACCATAGCACTCTCACGTCACTTCTTAGGTGACGCGAGAGTGCTATGGTTCCATTTTTTATAGGGACAGATGCGCCTTGTTGTTTATATATGAATGAAGTTTGAAAATAATTTCCCACGGCACACCTGATGATCTCTCACGGCACACTAGTGTTCCGTGGCACACTGGTTGAAAATCACTGTCCTAGAGATAGAGCTGGCTCTGACATGTTCGGACTGGAAATGTCTGACAGGTCCTTAACTTCCCACATGCAAAATAAAGACATCTTTCCGCCTCAATTTTTTGCCATGTAATTGAGTGTTTAAAATATGATTTTAGCCTTGCAAGAAAAGGGGCAGGCAAAGTTTGCAATTAGAATAATAGAATCATAGAATTGGAAGAAACCACGTGCGCCATCTAGACCAACCCCCTGCCATGCATGTAAAGCACAATCAAAGTATCCCTGACAGATAGCCATCCAGCCTCCGTTTGAAATTTTCCAAGGAAGGAGCTTCCACCACACTCCGAGGGAGAGAGTTCCACTGTTGAACAGCATGTACGGTTAGGAAGTTCTTCCTCATGTTCAGGTGGAATCTCTCGTAATTTGAACTCATTGCTCCTAGTCCTAGTTTCAAGGGCAGCAGAAAACAAGCCTGCTCCCTCTATGTATACATGACTATCATGTCTCCTCTCAACCTTCTCTTCTGCAGACTAAACATACCCAGCTCTTTTAGACAGTCCTCATAGGGTCTAGTCTCCAAACCTTTTTTTTGTGATTTAATTTTTATTAATATTATTTGTTTGCTTATTTACAGTATTTCTATCCAGCCTTGATCAGCCCGAAGGTGGCTCCAGGCAGCTTAAAAATTGACAGCAATTTGATGCCACAACAGTCATAAATACCATTAAAACATTTAGCACAACATAATAAAAATCCATATAAAACCACTAAAACATATTATCACTGTGTCTTCCTGTTAAACTCATTTTCCACTGGCATCGTCTAAGAGTTGTTCCATGTTCAGTCTTTCATAGTACCGTGTTTATCAATTATGCTGCACTTCCCAAAGCTTATTCAAAGAGCCAGGTTTTTACTTTTTTTCCAGAAAGTTAGGAGGGAGGGGGCTGATCTAATATCCCCAGGGAGGGAGTTCCAGCAACGAGGGGCCACCACTGAGAAGGCCCTGTCTCTCGTCCCCACCAAACGCACCTGCAAAGAAGGAGGGATCGATGACCCCCAGATGATCTTAAGTTCCTAACATTCAAACAACACAACATATTACAAACCATACACATCCAAAACCCCTATCCCACACAAAATAAAACTTCCTCCCCACACCCATGTGCCCTTCACCAGACCTTTGATAGTTTTAGTTGCCCTTCTCTGGACACCTTCCAGCTTGTCTATCTCTTTTAAACTGTGGTGCCCGGAATTTGACACACTGTTATTCCAGGTGAGGTCTAACAAAAGTGGAATAGAGGCACCATGACTTCCCTTGATCTAGGAACTAGACGCCTTTTGATGCAGCCCAAAATCCCATTGGAATTTTTAGCTGCTGCATCACGTTGTTGGCTCATGTTCAACTTGTTGTCCACAAAGACTCCAAGATCTTTCTCACAGGACATCATGCATCCTGTATGTGTGCATTTCCTTTTTTCTGCCTAAGTATCTTACATTTGTCTTTGTTGAAATTAATTTTGTTAGTTTTGGCCCAGCTCTCTAATCTTTTAAGATCATTTTGAAATTAGATCCTGTCCTCTGGACTATTAGCTATCCCTCCTAATTTGGTGTCATCTGCAAACTTGATAAGTACTCTCTCTAAACCTTCATCCAAGTCATTAATAAAGATGCTGAACAGTACTGGGCCCAGGACCGAACCCTGCGGCACTCCACTAGTCACTTCTTTCCAGGATTTTTTTTTCCGTGTCAGGAGCCACTTGAGAAACTGCAAGTCGCTTCTGGTGTTAGAGAATTGGCCATCTGCAAGGACGTTGCCCAGGGGGTGCCTGGATGTTTTTGATGTTTTATCATCCTTATGGTAGGCTTCTCTCATGTCGCAGCGTGAAGAGCTGGAGCTGACAGAGGGAGATCATCCGCGCTCTCCTTGGATTCGAACCTGCGACCTGTCGATCTTCAGTCCTGCTGGCACAAGGGTTTAACCCACTGCGCCACCGGGGGCTCCTCTTTCCAGGATGAAGAGGAACCATTGGTGAGCACCCTTTGGAAACCAATTACAGATCCACCTAATAGTAGCATTGCCTAGCACACAGCAGGTGGAGAGGTTCCAGGAATGCTTCACTCTGGAATGTTAGCTCCTTTGGAGACCAAAAACACATTATTTGGGTGACGAAACACTTTTTGAGGGAGGAGTGTCTGCATCCTCCACAGCTACATTCCTGCATCAAAGATGGCAGTCAAATATAAACCAAGCTTCCTTTGTCATAAATACTTTACCCTTTCTTTGTGTTAACTGAACAGCTGTTACTCTGCATCAGCATCCTAAACCATCTCTCCAGGCACGTAGTCGGGGGGGGGGGGGCTTGAGGGGCTTCAGCCCCCCGCCCCTCAAAAATGTTCTCAGGGTGGTCCGCGAGAAAGCCTTACTGGTACATTATTTAAACTGTTATGTTTATTCATATGATCTGATCACCATGCTCAATATATCCCATATGCATGGGAGGATTGGGATAACAATACAAAAGGTTTGCTAGGATAGATCCTTTCTCACTCAGCCTCAGCCTCCCCCCCCCTGAATCAAAATCCTGGCTACGGGCCTGCATCTTTCTAAATAGTGATCTGCAAACTAAACCTGTTTCTCCAATCAGAAAGGGAGAATTAGCAGCCCATTCGGAGACAATTTCCTTCTTGTGCCCAGGTCTCTGTTTTTATTCAGTTGCTACTATCTACTTTGAGTCTCCTGTGGGATATAAATAAATATAATAATAATAAAATATAATAATACTTCAAATATACAAAAGCTTTGGTCCTCAGATGTTTTGTACTACATCTCCCTAAGTCCCTCACCGCTGAGCATGTTGGCTGGGGATTCTGGAAACTGAAGTCCAAATGTTTCCCGCTCTACTTTCTACTAGCCCAAGACCCTCACACTGAGGAACATTCTGGCTGAGGCTCACATTCAATGGGCGTGAAGCAGTTCCAGCTTTCTGATGCCATGAGCTTATCTTGATTCAGGGATGGACCCCAACCTTTCTCATACCCATCCCTCTAAAATCAGCTTTTCTCCCTGGTGGCACAGTGGGTTAAACCACTGAGCTGCTGAATTTGCTGACCTTGCCGAAAGGTTGGCGGTTCGAATCTAGGGAGTGGGGTGAGCTCCCGCTGTTAGCCCCAGCTTCTGCCAACCTATTAGTTTAAAACAATGCAAATTTGAGTAGATGAATAGGCACCAATTCTGCGGGAAGGTAAGGGTTCTTCATGCAGTCAGGCTGCAAAAAGTTAGTGGTGATGTACAGAAAATGGAAAATATCCATGAATGCAAGTAGCTACTGAAGAAATAAAAGCAAAAGATAACAAATGCATTGTTTTTGAACACTTTCCTAGCAGTAGTATGGTGAATTGGATCTACACTTCTGAACAATGACTTTGTAATGCCTCCACACACTTCTCCAGGAGGTTGTTCTCTTTCCTACATACCCTTCTTTCATATATTTCATCTTGAATTTGCTGAAATCCGATTGCTGTCTTCTACCAGCATAAGAGCTTTATAACAAGAATAACTTTCCCTGCTGTCCTGACCTTTGTTGTCTCGGATGTTAGACATGCCTGCTCCTTTCCCAGGAAGAAACCAGTTCTGCGGGTCTGGAGTGAAAGGAGTGTGCTAGAAACACCCCGGGTGCTTTGGGACTTCGTCATCATGATCTCAGCCAGTCGTCATCCATTTTGTAACAAAGGGCAATTATCCAAGAAAGGAGGCAGTGAGACGCGCACATGCATATGCACACGTGCGCACACATACCTGTTTTAAGTATAGAGTGGTGCAAAACAAACTTTGAACTCAGTAGATTCGAGTACATATGCCAGAAGCCATTTGCTGTCCAGTACAGCCTCTGCACTAGACATAATAATGGCCATGCTCCAAGGCAGTCATATGGATACACTCATATTGCGCAAGATACTCATTACACTTTTTTTTTACATGCATGAGCGTTCAGGCAGATTTGCTTTCCTTGCTAAATGATGGCCATAGGTGTTGTGGGTGGTATTAACTTAGCAGGCTACCATTTTTTTGTGTCAGGAGCTACTTGAGAAACTGCATGTTGCTTCTAGTGTGAAAGAATTCACTGTCTGCAAAGACGTTGCCCAGGGGATGCCTGGATATTTTACCATTCTGTGGGAGGCTTGTCTCATGCCCCCGCAAGGGAAGCTGGAGCTGACAGACAGGAGCTTACCCCACTCTCTGGATTCAAACCACTATTTTTTTTTGGTCAGCAGTCCTGCTGGCAAAAGGATTTAACCCATTGCACCACCGGGGACTTCTAGCAGGTTACCATTGATTACATTCATCTACGGTAGTTAGGATTAGTAGTTGGATTTAGAGCAAGTGTGAGTAAGAGCCCAGTCATATTATCACCCTATTCGCAGTCTGTATAGAACTCTGAAAGCCCACAACATATACCTGCAGTTGCCACTTAGGGCAACAGGAATTTCATGATCTCCAACACTTTACAGTTGAAAACTGAGACACATGGGGCCAAAAGAACCAGGATACAAGGGAAGAGCTAAAGGAACCAGCCATTTCACCAAAGGAGGAAATTGTGCCTTTGGTATGTCCACTCCAGCCCTTGTAGGGTCCTCCAATATGGTTGAACATTTATGTTTTGGGGGAGGAAAGAAGCTCCTTTTGCCCAGTCAGGTCCGGAGATACTACACAGAGCCAGCAAAATAGAACACATGCTCAGCAGAGATGCATCTTCACTTCCGGAAGCTTCAAATGACATAACGCAGCCCACTCCAGAGCCTGAAATAGTGTGGCACTGCACTTGGAGGCCAGGACGCGCCCACTCCTGCTTTAAATAGTAGTAAAATGCCTATCAAACCCTGGGGGTGGATAGCATGTGGAAGACGGGTTTTTAATAGTATCAACCCCGAAGATGCAGATGCACAGGACATGCTACACAGTCTCTGACTGCGAGTGTCAGACTATCTGGCACCTGAGGGAAAGCAGGTTTTCCATCCCAGTAGTCTCTCATCTCAGTATTTTTGCTTTGTGCCCTCCTCTTCATGGTTGCTTTTTAACTCCCAATGACATTCTGGCAATGACTTTTCCCAATGACTTCACCCCACTGAGTAACTGTGGTCTTAGACTGTCTTTCTTTGTCATGTTGACGTGTGACCCAATCTGGAGAACAGGTGTCTTAGAACCATAGAATAGAATAATAGACTCATAGAGTTGGAAGAGATCTCATGGGCCATCCAGTCCAATTGCTGTCATGAAGCAGGAAAATTGCATTAAAAGCATCACCGACAGATGGCCATTCAGCCTCTATTTAAAAGCCTCCAAAGAAGGAGCCTCCACCACACTCTGGGGCAGAAAGTTCCACTGCTGAACAACTCTCACAGTCAGGAAGTTTTTCCTAATGTTCAGGTGGAATCTCCTTTCCTGTAGTTTGAAGCCATTGTTCCACATCCTAGTCTCCAGGGCAGCAGAAAACAAGCCTGCTCCCTATGACTTCCCTTCACGTATTTATACATGGCCCTCATCATGTCTCTTCTCGGCCTTCTTTTCTGCAGGCTAAACATGACTTTAAGCCGCTCCTCATAGGGCTTGTTCTCCAGACCCTTGAACATTTTAGTTGCCCTCCTCTAGACACATTCCAGCTTGTCAACATCTCCCTTCAATTGTGGTGCCCAAAATTGGAACCAGTGTGATTCCAGGTGTGGCCTGACCAAGATCTTGGCAGAAATCGGTCAGAGAGGGGTTGCTACTTAAATTGAAAAATGGTTTTGTTATTATGGTGAAATTCAAAGCTGACCTCTCACAGGAAGAGGAGTTTCCTGCTGCCCACAAACACCTAGACATCCGATTGGGAAGAGACTGAATGAGAAGACATTTTGGGTGTAGGCCATGGTGCTATTTGCTGGAGGAGTGTTAATGATTGATGAGCAGGAGGCAAGAGAAAGTTAATGGCCTGTTTGTCAACCATGATTGAGGCAAAAATGGAGAAAAAGAGGTTGATCTAGCAGAACCAAGATTTGGCGCCAACAGCTTTGCAAGCCATAATCCAGTGTTTCCCAACCTTTTTTGAGCCGTGGCACACTTTTAACATTAAAAAAATCCGGGGGCACACCACCAACCAAAATGACACAAAATGACACTCTAACACAGTAAAGAACAGCTGGGGGATGGTGACCTGCTGGGAGTGCCGAAGCCGGGGAGAAGGAGGAGCCAGGCCACACCATGCCCCGCCCCTTCCCTCGGCTTCAGTTCTCCCATAACTTCGCCAGCCTTGGGGGAGCAGTGCCAAGCCAGCATTGTGCTGGCTCTGCCACCACTGGCTTGGCACTGCCCCAAGGTTGGAAGCTGTGGGAGTGCTGAAGCCGGAAGGGGGCGGAGCCAGGCCACACCCTGCCCTGCCCCCTCCCCCCGGCTTCAGTTCTCCCACAGGTTCGCCAGCTTTGAGAGGGCAGTATCAAGCCAGCATTGTGCTGGCTCTGCCATCGCTGGCTTGGCACTGCCCCCTCAAGGCTGGCAAAGCTGTGGGAGTGCTGAAGCCGGGGGGAAGGGGCGGAGCCAGGCTGCATCATGCCCCCCTCCCCCCCCGGCTTCAGCTCTCCCACAGAGGAGGAGCATGAGCGGTGGACGGGCTTCAGTAGGCAGGGCTCCTCCGCGCGGCTTCAACAAGCAAGGGGCGAAAGTCATGGCGGATTGGAGGCTGGTTGGGGAAACGGCCGAAGGAGGCGGCGCCCCGGTCCCTTCTTTTTCTTCGCCACCACCTGGCCCTTCCTCCTCCTCTCCCAAGCAGCAGGAGTTTGGCAGGAGGAGGGGGGAAGGAAGGGGGGGCAGAGAGCTTTTCTCGCGGCACACCTGATGATCGCTCACGGCACACTAGTGTGCCACGGCACACTGGTGGAGAAACACTGCCATAATCAATCAATAAGCTCTGGCACACAAATAAAGGAAAACGCTCCAACTCTTTCCATAGTCTAACTTCCATATCTGCAAGGGGTATAATTCTGGACTTTATGTGGATATATAAAAATGCGGGTAATAGTGAACCTTATTGTTTTCAATTTGATTAACAGCGGTACTGAGAAGAGGGTGCAGCTTGTACGTGAGGCCCTAAGTGAACATGTAAAAATGTAGACAAGTGAACAGGTATATATTAGTTCTGCCAACATATACCTTGGGTCATACTGTATTGCAGACATGGGCAAACTTCGGTCCACCAGGTGCTTTGGACTTCAACTCCCAGAATTCCTAACAGCCTACCTACTGTTAGGAATTCTGGGAGTTGAAGTCCAAAGCACCTGGAGGGCCATAGTTTGCCCATGCTTGTGTATCTGGAACAATTGATACTGATTACAAACAGAAATGTATGGAGCAAGAGAAAAGAATATTGCAGTCTTAGGATGGCCACTTTCTCTCAGCTTCAACTATTTTCCCCCTGCCAATCTATAATAGCAATTTAGTATTACCCAGACAACACACTTGAAGCACTTTGATGTTCTTATGTGCCTTCAAGTCAACGCAATTTATGGTGACCCTGTCATGGGGTTTTCTTGAGAAGATTTATCCAGACGTGATTTGCCATTGCCTTCTTCTGAGGTTGCAAGACTAGGCAATGTGCTCCAAGTCATATGTGGTTTCCCATGGCTGAGCAGGGATTCAAACCCTTGTCTCATATATCATACAATCACAGAGTTTGAAGAGACCTCGTGGGTCATCCAGTCCAACCTCCTGCCAAGAAGCAGGAAAATTACATTCAAAACACCCCTGACAGATGGCCATCCAGCCTGTTTTAAAAGCCTCCAAAGGAGGAGCTTCCACCACACTCCAGGGCAGAGAGTTCCACTGCTGAACAACTCTCACAGGCAGGAAGTTTTTCCTAATGTTCAGGTGGAATCTCCTTTTCTGTAGTTTGAAGCCATTGTTCCACATCCTAGTCTCCAGGGCAGCAGAAAACAAGCCTGCTCCCTCCTCCCTATGACTTCCCCATACATATTTACACATGGCCATCATGTCTCCTCTCAGCCTTCTCTTCTTCAGGCTAAACATGCCCACCTCTTTAAGTCACTCCTCGTAGGGCTTGTTCTCCAGACGCTTGATCATTTTAGTCACCCTCCTCTGGACGCATTCCAGCTTGTCAACATGTCCCTTCAATTGCGGTGCCCAGAATTGGACCCAGTGTGATTCCAGGTGTGGCCTGACCAAGGCGGAATAGAGGGGTAGCATGACTTTCCTGGATCTAGACACTATACACTGTAATAGAGAGGTAGCGTGACTTTCCTGGATCTAGACACCATACTTGTCTCCCAGGATCCCAGTCCAACATTCAAACCAATACACCAGCTATTAGCCTTAAGAGAAACTACTTATCTCATTTTTTCTGTATTGCTTTGCAATAAGGTCAATTGAAGAGGAGATAAATTAGGAGCTAAACAGCTTATGCAAATATCCACTTTACTAGGAGAGAAATTATAATGCAGCCCTTTAAGAAGTACAAACAGTATTTGCATATACAAACACATATACATGGGTTTCACAATAAATGCTGAACAAAAAACAGAACAAAACAAGGTTTACTCATATAAAATATTAGGCACAATATTTTACTACACCAAAACAGGTTCCCATAGTCTTACATCAGATAGTGAGGATTAGAAACCGGGAAATCTTTGAAAAGGCTCTCAGGTAGACAAGGGAAACATTTTGATTTCAGGCAACTTCAAATGAATGTCAATGAAATGACATCTAGGAAGAGCAGAAGGGGAACAGTGGTTTCAAAGGAATGGCTCTGTTGCAGTTTGGGGTTTTTTTTATGCCTACTGCATTTTTTGCCAGTTTGCTTCTCTTCTTTCAAGCTCCAAAACACCGAATGAATATAATATTCATTTCTGTCCCATTAGATAAATATGTTGTCTTGAAAAATGCTCTTTATTCTTTGCTTTTCACCTTTTGCTTCAAAGGGATCTTTTTATAGCTGGCACTTGCTATGACAGATGATACATGGTAGATTGAAATCATACAGACACACATATTGGAGTGCAGTTTCTTGTAATGGGTAGGTAATCGCTGGGGACCCATATTGCCAACTCACTGCCATGGGGAAAGTGCACATTTTCACCAATTTGTCATTAAAACAAGGAGCATGGGGAGCACACTGCTTGTTTGCATGCAGATTAACACCAACTTGCTCCCAAACATGTGTACATTTTGCATATTTCAGCTGCACATTGGGGTTTCTGGAGACCTGAAAAGGCAGTCGTGGGGGGATCCAAATGACTCAGGTTCCTGTTTTCGCTCAACCCAATATATATTCATAAACAATCATAGTTATTCATCAAATTTAGCTAAGCATCATTCAGGATAGCCTGCTTAAAATCCCAATAAACTTCAAAGACCTCACATATTTTCAAGCAATTCCCATCAACTCTATTCAATGCAATCAATGACGAGATATCATGGGAGATACATTCCCAATCAGCACACAACATGATCGAAGAATCCACCAGGCTTCTTACATCACAAGCCTAGTATTACATCAATCCAAAGGATGCTTGTTTACAATATATTGAATACAGGTCAAGTTGAAAGATTCTCATTAACCCAAGGTGACATTTAATTCTTATCTCATTGGTAATCGTTACTATTGGGTTGTTTTTCCCCCCAAAGAAATACTTGTCTGTGTTATGGTCAACTTTCATGAGTTCTCTTTAAATTTAATACAGTAGTATCAGAATAAACAGAGTGAATAGTACAGACTCTTAAATCACAGAGTTGCCAACCTTTCCCACTCCGCCACAGATCCAGCAGACACCATGCTATCAGGAGTCTTTCTGCTGAAGCACTTCCTGGCTTGCTGATGAAGTGATAGGTAAACTTCCCCTCTTCAATTTCTGCAGATCAGACGTTTTTCCAAAAGGCACAAACACAGCCAGGAAAAACACCAGCAACCCTATATGCACTGGAATTGGGCCAGCATTATCCAAGAAACAAGACACCCGTACAAAGCTTGGGAACGTTACTTTTCTGGACAACAGCTTCCAGATTCTCCTAGTCATGCTGACCGATTCAGAGAACTGAAAAACAAAGAGGTAACATTTCCAAACTCTGCATGGATGCAAGGTTTTAAAAAATGTAACAACTGAGGGTTTCCAGTTGCAATTCTCAATTCCAAATGCATTTCTGGCAAATTTCTCTCATCAGCAGAATTATTTTTGGAAACACATAAATGGCTGTTTTGCAACCTTGGCTTAGTAAGAAAGATTGATGTAATAGCGGTGAGAGGTCAACCTGGTTTTAGATCCTGATGAACTTTCAGCTATTATACCATACACATATACACCATGCGTTCACGTCATTATAAGACTCAATTTCTTCAGTTTGGTTAAATATATGTATGGAAAAGTGTTGAGAGCCACCCGAAGTGGTGGATGAATGGTCTGCCTGTAGTTGAGTTATCTCAGAATACTCTCCAAATGGCATGAAAAAGCAACTCTGAGATTAGCAAAAAAATTTTTTTTTAGGTCATCAATTGTTCCAGGTTGGGATAGGAAGACCACAGTAGCAGCATCACCCTTTTCATAAAACATTGTGGAACTTCTAAAGGCAATTTGAAAGAGAAGTACTGTATCTATTCTGTAACCATTTGCAATTCATATGTAGCATCCTACAAGTTATAAATTCCTCATTTAAAAATGCAAACATTGTTAAGACTGGTTTATACTCTATGAGTGTTTTCCACTGACTAGGCTGTGTTTTTTCAGTTGGATGGATTCCCCTGCTTCCTGCTCCTGCCCCACCCAAAACCAGATCTGGTAACGGACAAATACAGGGAGGAGAGGAAGGAAAACTCCTGACATATGAGCAGACCACCATTGATTCAATCTGGAGCTACAACTGACCCAAAACAGTAAACAGCTTGCTTTGCTTATCCTGCAAGGAACCTTCAAGTTAGAGATTTGCTAAGAAGTTTCCCAGTTTGTTTAGATCAGTGGTTCCCAACCTTTAGTCCTTCACGTTTTGGACTTCAGTTCCCATAATTCCCAACAGCTGGTAATACAGCTGAGATTTCTGGGAGTTGAAGTCCAAATCACTTGGGAGGACCAAAGGTTGGGAAGCACTGGTTTGATGGTATAAAAATGATGAGATGAGCAGTGCCTTTTCAAATTTGACCACAAACCTTTTATTTTAGGCTAACATAACACGCCAACATAATTGGGGTGTTTCCTTTTTGCATCCCTACCCTAACAAATCAAGGATATACTCCAACCCAAGTTAAGCCCTTGTTTTCTAGCCAATGCAAAGGGATAGAGCTACAATTCTTGACTCTTATCAGGTCCATTCAAGGCACCCTCCACCCTGGGGAGGACATTACTAAAGGTATTTTTCATGTTGCATTTTATAAACACATGAAGCACTTTCACAGCTGAAGCCATTCTCAGTTTGGAGACAAGGGATTAAAAATTAATTTGCTGCACCTAAGCTGTTTCAGGTTGCACTCAACGACAAGTGTGGGATCTGTTATTTTCATCACTGGAATGGCACTTGGATTTGAATTGGGATACAGTTGGTTTTGAGTAACAATGGTGTTTGGGGAGGAGTTGGCCAATTCTGATCATGGCAAATGTTGCCTCTTAGAAATGAAGATGGCTGGATTTGTAACCACGTGTTACAAATTTATAACTGCCTTGTATTCAGTAATATTGCATATTCACTATCATGGCACTATTACCGTGATCATAACCTCCTCATCCTGCTGTGCCCCAACTGCCTGCAGAAAACACCTCCATCACTTAGTGTGGTTGCTGGCTGTTAAGACTGGTTTGGGAGGTTGGGCCAGGGTGCATCTACATTGTAGAAATAATGCAGTTTGACACCACTTTTAACTGTCATGGCTCAATGCTGTGGAATCCAGCTAGGTGAGGCACCAGCGCTCTTTGGTAAAGAAGTTTTGGAGAATAGCTCACATGATTCCACAGCATTGAGCCATGGCACTTAAAGTGGTGTTAAATTGCATGAATTCTATAGTGTAGATGTTCTCTAAATTACCCAGTATAGGTTTTCAGCCAATAGTTATGGTCTGATGTCCATTAATTAAGTTTCCTTTGACGATTTTACAGTAACACGTTAGCAACAGCATTTCCAAGTAGCTGGAGTCTGTTCTTTTATTTCATAACAGAAGCCAATACTACCTTAATAGCCAGCTATAGCACTCTTTCTTACCCAGGTCAAGTTGGACTGGCTGCAGCAGGGATTGTTTGTTTGCCTTTATTTTTTGAAACAAAGTGTCTGTGAGATTATTTAAAGGTAGTTAGGAACACATGCAAACATTCTGCTAAACCCAGACTCACACAGGAACATAACACAGCTGATGTCCTATCTGCATGTCCACAGGGATTTCTTGACTACCAGCAGGTATTGCATATGTATGCAATGGTTTTTAGGGAATGCATTTTCAGGCTGCAGTTGGCCTCGTGGAGTTACTACACGGGCAAGTTTTCAACAATACCGAATGAAGTCCTGAACTGTCTGCACATACCCATTATTCACGCAAAATCAAGGCATTTACTTCAAAACAAAGGAAATAACACCTGGTCTGTAAGGATTCAAGAGATAGTGGATTCAGTTGCTCAACAAAGTATCAAACCACAATATTATTAAGAGTTTGGAAATGTGACATCTTGGATCACAACTCCCAGAGTTCCTGGAATTGTGGAAAAATCTGGGAACTGTAGTCCAAAGAGTGATTCTCCCAAGCTCTGGTTACTGCACTATAAATCACTTTGGATAGTTTTCAAACACAACAGTTTCCAAAGGGCTACTCTGATTTTTGCATACTATTCCTCTCAAAAGAAAACTTGCATACTATTCTTCTCAAAAGAAAACAGCTGAACAAATACAAGATCTGCAGAAAAGGTCTTAATAAAATTCGGAGGGGAAATAGGAAATCATGCTGTTTCACTTCCTATCAGTTACTGTTAGTCAAGAGAAGATATGGATTAAGAAAACAACCCAGTGTCAACACCCAACCTCACTGCCCCGGGACTCCAATATTGGTTCTTCTAAAGTGCTGGTGAATGCCTCAGAGTACTGTGGCAAGGGGTCTATGACGGAATAAAACCAAATGGTTAAATAAGGTTTAAAATAAATGGGAAGTAGGGAGAAAAGGCGCAAGACAGAACACTTTTACATGTTTCCCCCTCCCCAATATAAAAGCATAACTTGTGGAATTTTTTAAAAAAGAAGGGGAAATTAGTCCAAGCTGTATGTTTTTTGGAACCACCCAAACTTTTCTCAAAATGTTAGTTTTCACCAAGAGGCCTTTTAGCCAGACGAGAGCATAGGTAGAAGCATGCCCAAAGCATTCTCGCTTCTAGGCTTCTCTACTGTGGCAATTCTGTTCAATTTGCCCACTTCGGCCTGCCAGCTGGGCACCTTCTTCGTGGTCATGTGCCGTCGTGCATGCTTCGTGAGGTGATCGCTACGCATGAAACGGCGGTCACAGACTGGACACGCAAACTTCTTCTCCCCCGTGTGAGTTCGGCGGTGGCGAGAAAGTTCATCGGAGCGGGCAAACTTTTTATCACAGCCTTCCCAGCTACAGGTGAAAGGCTTTTCTCCTGAAAAGGGGGATGAGAAAAGAAACAAAGAATGAGACAGCTGGCTGGAAAATGTTGTGTGAATAACTCAACTTCTGATCACAGACAAGGAACAAAGCAACAAAGCAGATGAGACACAGTCTTGACTTACGATGGACCTCTTGTGTTTGCAATTTGCCTTGGAAGAAAAGCTTGCATTGCCCCAAATGAGAGCTTTTTTTCTCTTCCAGTGCAAGAAGTGGATACCTTGATTCAGATTAAGGCTACTGCTGGAAGGACAAAGTGTTCACATGCATCCTTCCCCATGCCATAACCTGGTGTAAGATCATTCCCACGGCTCTGTTTCTAATTCATGAATTTGGGGTTTGTGTGAATGGTGTCTCCTCTACTGTGGACATAAGGTTGTGATCTTATGTAAAAGATAAGATCACAGTCATCAGATGGATCCTTACATCTGAACGAAAGATGCATGATATGCGTGACTAAACTATACTATCTTTATTCTTCCAAAGATAATTCAAAAACCACGTTTTCTCTAGGGATTATAGATGTTAGAAAGTATTAATAGGCAGAATTTTCTGCCATGACAAGAAAAACCCATGTTGCCTATTATGACCTGTCTCACGAAGTAGCTCATCTTTCTACCTCATGGACACTGCGGTTCGAGTCTTGCTTATCTTCGTGACCATATCTCCCCCTATCAACCAATGCGGACCCCAAGATCTGCCGGGGAGGCCCTTCACTCACTTCCACCACCATCACAAACACGGTTGGTGGGGACGAGAGACAGGACCTTCTTGGTGGTGCCCCCCAAACTCTTGAACTCCCTCCCCAGGGAGATTAGGCAAGCCCCCACCCTGTCCACCTTCTGTAAAGACTTCAAAACCTGTATGTCCCAGTATACCTTTGAATGACGGTTTAAGTCCCTGACCAGGTCTGTCCAGCCTGATTGATTTTTCAACATTTTACTCCCAGCCTTGGCCCTATAGTCTCCATTTTGCACAAGTCCTTGCCCTGCCCTCTCAAATCTGACCATGCCCACCATTTCCTGGTCACTGGTTTTTTGATGTCAGTTGATGTATTTTTATCATGTTTTTAGTCTTCTAGTTCTAATTGTTTCAAATATACTGTTTATATGTTATTATGTCCTTAATTTGTGTTTTAACTTGTCGTTCTTGTTCATAAGGGGTCTGGTCCCCATGTAAACCGCCCTGAGTCCCTTTGGGGAAATGGTGGCGGGATATAAAAATTAAGTTGTTGTTGTTATTGTTGCAGGGAATCCTGTTTACTTCACGCAGGTACTGCTCTTACTTGATACTTCAGTCTCAATCCAGATGTGCTCAAATTTTACAACAGAGGGCAAATCTGCACAGTAGAATTAATGCAATTTGATGCCACTTTAATGGTTATCGCACAATGTGATGGCCTTTTTGGTAGCTCTTTTTTTGCCCCTATGACCCCCAGCATCACAAAGTTTGCACTTCTCCAGAAAAAAAATCTTTTTTTCCTTCTTATTTCTATTTTTCACTAAGTTTTAAAATTTACTGTGTTATATTTGGAAAAATCACAATAAAGATTCTATAATTTAAGAAAAACAAAACACCTCTATATCACCCAAGCCATCTCCCCAATTTTAGATTTCCTTCATTTAACAAGAAAACGAAAGAGAAATTGATTTTTGGTTTACTTCCTTGATAAATAATGCTTCTTCTGAACCTAAAAGCTCATAAATATTATAATATAATTCCCAAGGAGTTCCGGTATTTCCACACCATTTGCATCAAACAGCCATTCAGTCCACTGATTCTACCTCAATGAACAAAAAAGCCATGCAAACTCCAAGCAGTAAAACACTGGAGAACAAGGTCCATCTGCTGGCTTTTGTTTTATTATTCAAGGCTGCTTGCTTCTCAGAAAGACCCAATCCAAGGCAAGTAGGTTTGGATTCGACCTTACTCCAGACTTCTATTCTCTTTATTGCCTTAACAGATGCAAGTATCTCCCTTTATGAGCCAAATATAGCTTTAAGATCTTCTGGGGAGGTCCTGCTCTCAGTCCCTCCCCCTTCACAAGTGCGATTAGTGGGGACAAGAAACGAGGCCTTCTCTGTGGCAGCCCCTCGGCTGCGGATCTCCTTCCCCAGCAACATCCTGGTTTTTAGGAAAAAACCTAAAGACCTGACTTTTAAACGCAGGTGTTTGAAAAGTGGGATATTAAATTCGACCCCAACAGTTTGAACGATGACAATAGAAAATCAATAAGCATGGAAATCAAGACTTGGCACTTTAGATGTTATATGTTTTTTAATCTATTTTATTGTTTTTACACATTTTAATTGCTTATATGTTTTAACTGTTTTGAATAGTTTGATAGGGCATATATGTATTATTATCATCGTTATGTCTATGATATGGCATTGGATTTTTGCTAGAGCCTGTAAGTCGCCTTGAGTCTCCTTCGAGGTGAGAAAGGTGGGGTATAAAATAAATAAATAGTTTCCTCTTTTTCCTGCTTGGGATTTCTGTGGCCACACATCTGCATCTTTTTTGCCTATCATAGCCAGTAACTTATCAATAATTTTATTGCTTTTTCTTTTGCACTATCCACTGCCATTGTTTTACTACTCTCCTGTGTTTCAGTGCAACATTCTGAGAATTTCATTAAGTGCACAATTTCTGCATGTTTAAAATGTAAAAGTATTTATTTATTTAAATGTACCCAAATACTATCGAAATGACACAAAAGCTGAACTCATGGAGCATTTGTGGGGTTTGGCAAAGATTTCTATTTACTCGCCATGCCTATTTATTTATGCCATCCTTGTGTGCTTAGGCACCTTTTAGGTCTGCCACTGAATATTTACTTTTACTTTACACTTATAAAATTGCCTGGATGGTATGGGGGCGTGTGGGAAATTGATGTGATTTCTGCTCCCCTCTCCATTTATTCGGGATGCATGCAGCTTAGAAGCTTTAACAGTGTCTCGTCTATGTTTTTTTCAAGGGCTTGAAAACAGCCTCTCTTTTTCCACCAAGCAATCATTTCCCCACTTTCTCATCATCGATGAAGGCCTCAATATTTGGTTAAGTCACAAGACAACAATTATAGGGATGTATCGCCTTTGTTCTCGCCTATACCTTACCGGTATGTGTACGTAGGTGAGCTTTCAGGTGGGAGCTTTTGAAGTATGTTTTCCTGCAGCCCGGAAAATTACAAACATAATTCCTCCTCCGGGAAAAGTCCATTAGCGGCGCGCTGTTTTGACTGGAGGCGATGAAAACAGGAGCAGGGGCCAGAGGTAATAGCTTCGTATTCCCAACAGACATCACCGCTTGTTGGCAAGATGGTGCCTGGGCGACGGTTGCCTGCGGAAGAACCAACATCACGGTCCCTTGGGGCATGGAAGGCCCCACCAGAACTGGCTGGGGGACTGGGGCCGTGTGGGGCAAGATGGGCTTGACACTGGTTGCAGTTGGAGAAGAAGGCTTCAGGAAGGCAGGGACCATACCTCTCTGCCCTTCCAAGGGGATCATTTGGCAGATCACTGGTGGGCTTGAAATGGGCGTGGGTAAAAGCGGAGGGGATTTTTGCAGCATGTCACTGTCGCCATTCTTTGGGAAACGCACCTGCTCTGGTGTCAACCTTTGCAGCTCGTGGCTTTTATCAGCAGCCCTAGAACAAGCTAAGTTGTACAAGCAGGCCTCATGTACTGGGGAAGAATCACGGGGTAAGCTGTCCGCAGTCCGGCAGTCCCGTGAAACACTGGAATGTGGCTCCTCTGGCGCCGCTTCTTCCTGGCGGTGGTCTGTCAAAGTGCTGGGGCCAGATACTGTTTCTGCTTTCACTTGCACAACAGGAATGCGGGAGTAACTAGAACTGTCGGCTGTGTGACGGATCACACTCGTTGCCATGGCTCTACAAAGCGGAGGAACAGGTTGCTCAGCTCTGGCTGCCTTCTGGCTGGGCGGTCTCTCTGTGTTTGGTGCAGATGACTGGGCTGCAGCAAGAGCGCAACCTGGAGGAGTGGCTTGACTGGCAGAGACGTTTGCCTTCATTGCCCTAGACTTTGAATAAGTGGCTAGTGATGAAAGCGATGTGGTTGTGGAGGGCTCGACAAAATCTGGACTGTATGGCGGTGTCATACACTACATTATTACATTAAAAAGAAAAAGAGAGAGAAGGTATTAATAGATAAATGTTCAAACATTCCCCTTTAAGGGAGAGCTTTCTAAACATTTCATGTTGGTAACACACTTTTTAGACATGCATCATTTTGCAACACAATAATTCAGTTTTATTGGCAAACCGGAGGCCAAACCATTCCCTTATAAGAGATACAGACACATAGATAAATTGTAATAACAAAATGTATGGGGACACAACATATCTCATGAGAACCTTTCATTTATATTTTAGCATATATATTATTTGTGCTATAATAACATACATTTCCAAGGTTTTTTGTCATTTTTCACTACGTGCTGAATAACGTGTTACAACACACAGTATGGAAGGCTCCACCTTATGGTATGGTAATGGTCTAATACTGACAATCCGTGCTCTCACATTCAGACCATTAAAACATATACATTAGTTAGCATATTTATTTCATTTCTGTTGCTTTTGTATGGTGTCTTTCTCTTAGAGCAGTGGTTCTCAAACTTACTAATGCTGCAACCCTTTAATACAGTTCCTCATGTTGTGGTGACCCCCAATCATAAAATTATTTTTGTTTCTACTTCATAACTGCAATTTTGCTACTGTTATGAATAATCATGTAAATATCTGATATGAAGGATGTATTTTCATTCACTGGACCAAATATGGTACAAATATCGTATACACCCAAATTTGAATACTGGTGGAGTTGTGGGGGTTGATTTTGTCATTTGGAAGTTGTAGTTGCTGGGATTTATAGTTCACCTACAATCAATGCTTTCTGAACTCCACCAATGATGGAATTGAACCAGAGGTCCTTGAGTTTTAGAGTTGTAGTTCATCTACATCCAGAGAGCACCCCAATGATGGATTGAGAAATGCTGTCCTAGAGCAAGATGCAAGACACATAGAACTCCCATGACCAACAGAAAATACTCCTCTGACATCCCCATGACCTCCCCACCAGGGGTCCCGACCCCCAAGTTGAGAAATGCTGTCCTAGAGCAAGTGTTTCCCAGGGCCTACAACTCCCAGAAATCCCAGTCAGTTCACCAGCTGTTAGGATTTCTGGGAGTTGAAGGCCAAAACATCGGGGGACCCACAGGTTGAGAACCACTGCCTCAATGCATGATAATGACCCTGCACTGACAGTCAGTGCTCATAGATTCAGACCTTAAAAAGCGATTTGCTACCTTATTTATTTTATTTATGCAATGCTTTTGCCTTTCTTCCAGAGAGGGACCCAAGGTGGCTTCCAAGGCTATTCCAAATTCACCACAAAATTCTAAAAACAATTAAAAACAAATAAAATGTATTTCTGAATCAGAAGATTCAGGTTAGAGATCCGCATTCTTAGATTTCTTCCACAATTCTGTTCAGATGTTTTATCAGTCTGTCTGGGATTTCTCCCATAGCACCTATCACTACTGGACCACAGATGTTATCTTTTCCCAGAAGGAAATATAGCTAGAAATGCTATATTGCATTTGTTTTCATTTGTAAGTTGTCTTGAGGACTAGTTTTTTTTGGGAAAGGGCAAGATAAAAGTTTCTACAACACTATCATTTGCAAAATGTGATGAAGAAACTTTTATCTTGCCCTTTCCCAAAAAAAACTAGTCCTCAAGACAACTTACAAATGAAAACAAATGCAATATAGCTAAAAATGCAAAAGGTTAATATTAGCATGTAATAAACTGTAAATTAAAGCAACATAAAATATTTTTATAAATAAAAAGAATTTTTAAAGTGGTACGGACATACCTGAGTGAACAAAAGAAGCTCTTTTTAACAAATCCTTTAAATAAACATCAGAAGATTAAATTAATGCATTCCCTTACCAACGTAGATAGGAAGTTGTAGTCCTTGGGCAAATCAGATGTGGGTTCAGAGTGCATTGCAAAATCACCCGAGTCTGAGACAGGTGTAAGAGGCCGTATCTTGAGCAGATCATTTTTCTGTGACCTTTGACCCCAGGAACTCATGCAAACAAGTGCCTCAACTGCTTCTATGTCATTCTGCTCCAGGGTGCTACAAGTAGACCTTTCGCTGTCATGACGCTGTCGTTCACGTATGGATTCGTAGATATCTACAATGTCAACCTGGAGATAATGAAAGTGCAATTTGTTAGCCAACCAGGAAACAAAGCTAACATACACTTATATTCTACCTAGAAACTTATCATATATCCAGATGTTGTTGGATATACAGTAGAGGATTTAAATCTCTAATATCGACTTGGGAAATAAGCACAACTGTGATATTTTGCAGGCCTGCAAAGCACAACTCAGTTCAACAATGCACTTAGAATCTAAATGGAGATCAGATTAACAATTGCTTGTGGAGCAGATGTGGAACCTCCCCATATGCTACATCTATCAAAACTCTAGAGTCAGAGGCAGGGATTAATATTTCGCTGTTTCTTCTGGATGGAAGTTGTAAGTAATTCTAGCAATTTTCTTCCTATTGTAGGAAAGCTGCAATTTTCAATGCCTATGTGTAATTCAGGATTATTCTGCATAAAATTCGCATGTGGTTGTTTTGCACAGAAACCAGTTTTTTCTGTGCAGGGAACAGCCTTTTCAGCACAGGACATCTTTCTGCAAAGAAATAGTATATCCTGTGCAGAAAACACAAACAACTACCTGCAAATTTTGCACAGCATCTTCTTCAAAATCTGTACATTTTCTGTGCCATATTTTGGCTATACTCCCTTTGTGCAAGAAACAACAAAACAACCATATCTCAATTTTGTACAAAATAACCCCCAAACTGGAAAAAAAATCACACTAAGATTCTTCTTGTCAGGACTTATTGAATTTTTAAAAATTACAATTTTAAAAGATTTATGAATATTGTATTGTTGAACGCTTTCACAGCTGGGATCACTGGGGTGTTGTGTGGTTTCCTGGCTGTATGGCCGTGTTATAGCAGCCTTTTCTCCTGACATTTCACCTGCACGTGTGGATGGCATCTTCAGAGGCTGACATCTTCAGATCCTCCGAAGATGGTCCTACACCTCTGGTTCCTGCCCTCAATTCGACTTCTTTTCCACACTCCTGAGCTTGGTGAGCTCCACATGCATTGATTCTGGGAGAGGAGAATCGGGATTTGTTTCCTCTCTGCTGCACAACACTTTGCACAGCTGCTAGCATTGTCTGCTCCAGCCAAGACCAGATTGCCTCTACCTAAATTTCTTGCTTCCCACCCAAGGAAAGAGATAGATTAGATACTCTTTACTCAGGTGAGAGAAGAACTACATTAAACCATTCGCTTCATTGATGCTGGGTGAGACACATTTTCAAATGCAAATAAAAAAAAGGCCAAAAGGACAGCCAGCTGATTGCTCAATCATTGTCCTCAATATGTTTTTTTGTGTCAAGAGTGACTTGAGAAACTCCAAGTCGCTTCTGGTGTGAGAGAATTGGCCGTCTGCAAGGACATTGCCCAGGGGACGCCAGGATGTTTTGATGTTTTACCATCCTTGTCAGAGGCTTCTCTCATGTCCCCGCATGGGGAGCTGGACCACCTACCCAACCACTGCTCCCAAAATGATCAGATGCAAAGGGAGTATTGATGAAGCACCCAGGCAGCCTGCCCTCCTTCCTTTGGTCCTTGCACATAAGTGTGATGCATGACACCAAAAGAGGTACACAGGTTCATGCAGCCACTCCTCCACCTGTCTAACCTGAAACAGGAAAATTGGGTTCCTTCCTTGGCTGAGGAGGAGATGCTAGTGCGTGCTGTCTGCTATGCAAATCAGGTAGTGGTGGAAGCACAGGGGGAAGGCCCTCATCCACTTTACCCCACAACCAGTGAGGATAAGCTGGGAGAGAGGGAACAATATAAGTAAGTCAATAGAGAGTGAAGGAAGGAAGGAGAGAGCGAGAGCCAGGTGATCCATCCATCCTTCACTGCTTCCCCTAAAGAAAAGGCAAGGAAGAACAATAGCATCCATGAGTCATGAGTAACTGAAACCATTGTGAGCATACTCTTACAGGAATGGCATCATATTATTATGGAAATGTCACACACCAAAACTGTACTTTTCACTATCACATGGATGGAGAGTCCAGTGCAAACCCAAACTCTCAAAGTGGCTAATCAGAAAGTCGTATTTACAAAGAAAATAAAATAAACCATTTGGAAGGTAAGCTCCACATACACAACTTGCTAAAGGGATGCTCGTCATAGTACTTATACTTTATAAATGTGAACCACAGGCTGGCTCCAAGTAGTTACTTTCTTCTTAACATACACACCCAACCAAAAATAGCTATGTGTATGATGAAACCAATATGAAATATATAGCCTAAAGAAGTGTCACCAGACTTTCTCAACCACTTGGAATGAAAAGGAAGAAGAAAAAAGGAATAAAAGCAGCCATTTTGATATTCAAGTAGTCAATGTGACTTTATGTTGTTGCCTATTTTTCACTCAGCAGTAATAACAATGGGTATAAGGTAGGTAAAATTCAAACCGAAGTATTCTGACTGGTCCCTGCCTCATGCGGTGCAAACGGGCTCTTCTCTGTGAGCCCGGGAAAAGCCAGCGTTTTCTGCTTGGGTGCACACACATACATATTCTTTGGGGGGAATTTGCTGCAGAATCTTCTCTATGAGCCCGGATTCTGCAGCAAATCCCCCAAGAATATGTATGTGTGTGCACCGCATGAGGAGAGACCAGTCAGAATACTTCGGTTTGAATTTTACCTCTTGTTATTGTTATTACTGCTGTATTACTGCATGTGCATTGAATGTAGGTATGACCAGTTGGATTACTTAGAATATTAGGCACTTACACTAGCATTCATTCTATTATACATTAGGTTGGTTTCTCACCCCAATACTCTTTGATGCTTTAGATCCTGGCAGGCAGGAAGGCAGGAAGCCTGGAAAAATGTAAACAGAGAGGTTTACTCAAGTAAATCCACAAAGGAGGGCACTTCATCCGAAGTGCCCTCCTTTGCAGATTTACTTCTGAGTAATCCCTCTGTTTACATTTTTTCCAGGCTTCCAGCCGAAAGAAGGAGCGAGTTTAGGGCTTGCCTTGCCATAATACTTATTGGCAAGGGAGGCGGGAGGGTGGTGAGAGAGAAGGAGGGTGCCCCTTATGACCTAATAACGACACTTAAGAAAATCCTGGCCCCCGAAGTTCGAAAAAGAAAGTCCACTTCCTGGTTGGCGTTCCAGGTGCAGAAATACTCGAAAGTAGCATTTCTTACGAATTTCTTACGAAACGAATCATTTTCATAACTTTTTTCTCATGCCTACTAACTACCATCAGAGCACAAGTAGGCAAGATGTGTTTTCGTGGCCCCATCACTAACCACGCTCCCACAAACCATTGTTGTTCTGACAAGAAGTAAATCACTTCTTATATTTTTCTTTTATGCATGCAATTTTAGGCCTCCTATTGACTTATGGCAACCTCAAGAACTTCATGGGGGCAGGGGTGAGAAAGGCATACTCAGAGGTGGTTTGCAATTGCCTTACTCTGAATATAACGTTCAGCACCTGCTATTCCTTGGAGATTCCCCATCTAAGGACCAACTAGGCATGCACACACACACACACACACACACGTTATTTGCATTCTGCCCTATTTATTTATTTATTTACTTTATTTATATTCCACTCTTCTCACGCCGAAGGGGACTCAGAGCGGATTACAGGTACACATACTTAGCAGACAATCCCTGCCGTTCTCCACATACACACATATAGACGAACAGAGGCAAACTCTGGCCACCAGGGGGAGCTGGCGCACTTCTCATCTCTCAGCGTTCCCAGCGTCCCTTGTTCCTTCTGCATTCCTCAGCGTTCCTGGAGTTCTTTAATGGCCTCATAATTCAGTCAAAATCTGCCTCCCCACTTAATGTGGTACCTTTCTACTTGACAGATGCAACTGTCTTTTGGGCTGCAAAGGTCAACAGCAGGCTACACTTAAAGGTCGAGCACCCACCTCGACCCAGGCAGGCCTCGAACTCATGACCTATTGGTCAGAGAGATCTTATGCAGCTGACACTTAGCCAGCTGCACCACATTACCGGAGGGGACTCAGGGCAGATTATAGCATACACAAACACAAAGGCAAACATGCAATGTCTAGAAACAACAAAAGACAGATAAAGGTAAAGGCTTCCCCTTCCAGCTATGAGGGCTGGTGCTCATCTCCATATCTAGGCCAAAGAGCTGCCGTTGTCCATAGACACCTTCAAGGTCATGTGGCTGGCATGACTGCATGAAGTGCCATTACCTTCCTGCCAAGACGGTACCTATTGATCTACTCGCATTTGCATGTTCTTGAACTGCTAGGTTGGCAGAAGCTGGGCCTAACAGCGGGAGCTCACTCTGTTCTACGGATTTGAACTGTTAACCTTTCGGTCAGCAAGTTCAGCAGCTCAGCGGTTTAACCTGTTGTGCCACTGCGGCTGGATACTGCCTAGCTTCCAAATCACCTTCTAAGTAGGTTGCAGTTTTCCCTTGCAGTTTTAACAAAAATGAAAGTGGACTTCCAGACATTTCTAGGGGGTGATCTCTGTTTTCTGGCAAGAAATAATATGGAAAATTCAAGTAGAACCAGGGAACAGAAATATTGAAACAGAAGAAGCTATCTTCATCTGCTCCCTTCTCATCAGCATTACTTTTTAATGGCCCTTTAATCAAAACCAAAGAGGTAACATAGTCAATGGTGCACAGGAATCCTGTGATGGCTGTCCTTCATTAAGAAAGAGAAGACTTTTCTATCCTTTCTCTGGCAGGTGAAGACATTTTTGTTTCAACAACTCTTTGAGAGCTGCTTAATTCGAGGAAAATTGGATTTTCAGAATGTCTTGGACTGCTTTTGTTTTCTTTTGAACAGTCAGGCTTTAAATTGCTTTCAATTCGGACTATATTTTGATCATTTAATTTAAATGATACATAATTTTAACAGTATCTATTTTAACCTTTTTAAGCCAAGGGCAGGGAAAATATGGTGAAAATATTACAGCGCTCCATGTAGTCATGCTGGCCACATGACCTTGGAGGTGTCTATGGACAATGCTTGCTCTTCGGCTTAGAAATGGAGATGAGTGCAGTGTTTCCCAACCTTTTTGAGCCACAGCACACTTTTAACATTTAAAAATCCAGGGCACACCACCAACCAAAATGACACAAAATGACATTCTAACACAGTAAAGAACGGCTCGGGGATGGTGGCCTGCTGGGAGCAGCTCCTGAGAGTGCCGAAGCCGGGAGAGGGGGCGGAGCCATGCCCCCCTCCCCCGGCATCAGCTCTCCCAGCAGCTGCTCCAGCCTTGAGGTGGCAGTGCCAAGCCAGCGGTGGCAAAGCCAGCACAATGCTGGCTTGGCACTGTCCCCTCAAGGCTGGAGCAGCAGCTAGGAGTGCTGAAGCCGGGGAGGGGGCGGAGCCATGCCATGCCATGCCCCCCCTCCCTCCAACTTCAGCTCTCCCAAAGAGTAGGAGCATGAGCGGTGGACGGGCTTCAGTGGGCGGGGCTCCTCCGCACGGCTTCAGCAAGCGAGGGGCGGGAGTCATGGCGGATTGGAGGCTGGCTGGGGAAACGGCCAAAGGAGGTGGCGCCCCGGCCCTTTCTTCTTTTCCTTCGCTGCCGCCCGGCCCATCCTCCTCCTCCCCCAAGCAGCAGGAGTTCGGCAGGAGGAGGGAGGAAGGAAGGGGGCAGAGAGCTTTTCTCGTGGCACAGCAGGAGGTCCCTCACAGCACACTAGTGTGCCGCGTCACAGTGGTTGGGAAACACTGCCCTAGAGCGGTGGTTCTCAACCTGGGATCCCCAGATGTTTTTGGCCTACAACTCCCAGAAATGCCAGCCAGTTTACCAGCTGTTAGGATTTCTGGAAGTTGAAGGCCAAAAACATCCATATATATCTTCATTGCCCAACAAGTCTTTAGATTGTAACAACTTTTAACAGGTAACATTTATTGATTCTGATCTTTATTGACATTGATCTCTTGCTTTTCCAATGGTTTTGATTTAAAAGGTTTTAATGGCTTCCACTGCAGGCCAACAATATTTGTTTGTATACTTTTACCTATATATTTGCATGTATTTTTATCTATACGACAGTAAATTTCATAAGCTGCCTTGTTTTGGGTACGAAAGGCAGACTAGTAAATTAAACAATACCTCTAGTTGGAAGATGGCACTATCTATGATATCAATAATAATAACTGCACAAAGAAAAAGATGGAAGAGGAGGAGGAGAAGGAGAAGAAGGAGAAAGAGAAAAAGAAACTGGCAGCTTCTTAATATCTGCAACACTTAGCTTTGAAAACAAAGGATAAGTAGGTGCTAAATATGAAAAATGCTTATTCAAATGTTTTACTGTTGAAGAATATAAATTTTTCAGTCGAAGTTTGGATTGGGTCCGAAATCACGTACATTGTGAAATCCACAATAGATTAATAAGCTTTAAGAGAAAGGGAGTGAGAAATTGAGAGAGAGAGAGCGCTGCGCAGCTTGACTTCCAGACAGTCAGGCAACGGCATAATTTTGCTGGGCAGCCTGTCCTTAAATCACCTCCCTTCGCTCAGACTGCAGAGGCAAGCCGATGAGCTGGCACACAGGGCTCACGAAGCGGCCGCTGCAAAATTAGCAGCCGCACAAAGGCAACTGGAAATTTCCCGTCAGCTTACTGTACTGGACCAACATAGGCATTCTCCAAAGTGGGGGGGAAAGGGGAAAGAGGGGTGATTCACTATTCCCATTGCTTCACCACACTAGAAAAAAAGGAAAGGGTGTGCGTGAGAGAGAGGAAGAGATGGAGACTGACATGCAGCAAGCAGCCAGGCCAAATTACAAACTCCCTACCAATTGCAGGGAAGAACAGGGTGGGAGGGTTTCTCCTTCCCACCGGATGGGAGCCAGAGCAGCCACCCACTCCAAATATAGCTGGAGTGGGGCGGAGGAAAGGAGTGGGTCGACGTCATGTAGCAAAATAGCCCTGTGAGCCAGTGGGTGGTGGTCTCTGGCTGAGCCAATGTTGGGAGGCGTGGTGCTGGGGTCTACAACACTGGCCTGGCTGGAAAGCAAAGAAGTGCGTGAGATGGGCTGCAATTTTGGGCAAGGTTGAACATTAATAATTTGGAGGGAGGGGGGAGGAGAAAGAACACACCCAATTTTGAGGTTGCGCACACACGCATAAACCAAGCAAGTAAGCAAACAGCTCCTCCTGTGCTCATTACTTTGCGCTAGGATCACCAGGCAACGGTGGACCACGGCGCACAGAGATTACTCACCCAAAAGCACAATATACTGCATGCGTCAGTGGTGACTAGTCAACGGGTGAGGCATGAGATACCAAGGGAAGGCATAGTCCACCCGCCTCACTTACTGGCAGTTCCCTCAAACTATAAGTACTACTTCCTTCCAAGGGTGGACCTAGAGAATTAATACAGTTTCAACTGCCATGGTTTCATTGCTATGGAATCCCAGGAGTTGTAGTTTTGCAAAGGCTTCAGCCTTCTCTGACAGCCTTCTCTGTGCTGGGAGCTCATCAAACTACAACTCCCAGGATTCTCTATAATTGAGCCATGGCAATTAAAGTGGTGTCAAATTGCATTCATCCTACATCTCTGATGTGGAGATTATTGATATGGAATTGTACACTATGCATCTATGAGTGTGATAGTGAATTCTGATCAGGACCTTTCTGGATGCACCTCCTGTAGCCACGCAGATCAGCAAGGATGATTTCCACTGGCTTGTTTTAACAATGGTATGTTTAATTCTGTTTCCATATTTGTATGCTGTAGGTTGTCTATAAGGTTATGGGCCACGTTAAGTCTCAATCAAGAGGCGAAAGCAGGGTACAAATAAATATAACAGCAACAACAACACCACTAGAAGAAGAAGAACCAATGTCCCCTCCCACCAGCCTCCCACACACAGCTGCCAAGCATCCATTCAAGGAAAGAGATTCCGAAGTGTTTTTCACACAAACCCTATGTAAGTTAGAAATGAGCCCATTACAGACCACCTCGAAAACAATGGGCTTTGTCAAAATGAAGCATTGGGATACAGCCCTGGCACCATGCAACACTAAAGCATGTCTCAGGCCCACCGCCTGGCAAACCCACCCACAAAGTGTTGCTTGGAAGGTACATAGGAAGCCACCTCTCTCTCTCTCTCTCTCTCTCTCTCTCTCTCTCTCTCTCTCTCTCTCTCTGTGTGTGTGTGTATATATACACACACACATACATTCTCTCTCTCTCTCTCTCTCTCTCAGCTAATAGTAGCCATACTAGTTTTTGGAAGTCTAAGTAAATTCATTTATATTAAATTCAAGAAGAATATCTGCTCTGAGTCCCTTCGGGGAGATATTTGCAAATATAAAGTGTTGTTATTGTTATTATTATGAAATATTATAGTAATGGTTTGATCAGAGTTACAAACCCCATCTTAAACTGCAACGTAAGGTGTTCAAATTGCCCCTGTGCAGCAGTGCACTGCCCTCATTGTCCAAGCACAGAGTGGCAGGCCTCACTTGAAAGTTTCTCTTCTGATTTCAAGGTACATCCTTCCTGTTGGACTCCTTAATCCTGACACTTCGCTGCTATTGGAATCTGATAGGGATGTATACATTGGGAAGGGGGTTGTTGCAAAGTAAATAAGGAAATACCAGAATTATAAACCGTTGAGGAGGTACGCATTTCTTGAAATTATTTGCAAATAAGTTAGTATTAATAATATTAATAACTCCAGAATGATAAAACTGATATGGGTGCATATTGGGGCCCTCCCCTCCCCTCCTGGAACTGGGCCCCTCCCATTGACTGCTGCTGAGACCCCCACCCACCCGTTCCTTTGGTGCATGTATTTTTTTACAAAAAATATTAAGGTTTTCAAAGGTTTATTAAGGTTTTCAAGTAACAATAAAAAGTGGGGAAACAATTCTAGGGCATAGGAAAGTAGGAAAAGGGTAATAAGAGTTAGGATTGGGGTAAGAGAAGGGGAAGGGAGATAAAATAAAATATATATTTTTGAGATAAGTTGCAAATAACAGTAATTATTATTATTATTCCAGATTTATATGCTCTTAGGGGACTCTACATTTTTCAAATAAACCTCAATTAAATATAGTTTGAGAATGATAAGCTGTTAAGAGCGTATACCTTTTGAGATATCTATTAATAACAATAAAAAAACAATTCCAATTAATTATAAGCAATTAAAGGTACAGAATTATAAAATAAGGGTGCAAATAAAACAGTCATAACAACAGTAATAATTCCAGAATTATAAGCAGTTAAAGGTGTATGCCTTTTTAATTAAAATAACTTGTAGATAAAACAACAACAAGAAAAGGTGTATACATTATTGAAGTAAATAGCAAATAAGATGATTATTATTATTTTCATTCCGGGATGATAAACGTTTCTGGGTGTATACTTTGTGAAAATAAATTGCAAATATTCCAACAACATTGCAGATAAATAGATAGAGATCAAACTACCCAATACTAGATCTCCTGGTTTACCAATGTTCATCAATTTGCAAGTCAATATAGAATAATAATAATAATAATAATTTCAGATTAAGCATTTTAAGGATGTTTACATTTTTGGGACACTCTGTTCTCTCTGTGTGTGTGTGTGTGTATTTATATATTTAATAAATAGGCATTTATTTCTATATATAATGAAACCCCTAAGTAGGCAAGCCTTGTCCTGGGCGATGGCCATGCACCCCACCCCTGTGATCCGACCCGAAGGCGGCACTCACCGCGGGGCTGTCGCCCATCTCCTCGGTGTGCATGGCGAAGGGCTCCTGCAGTGAGCAGCAGATGTGACAAAGCCAGCCGGAGCGCTCTCCCTGCTGCTGCTGCTGCCTCCCCGCCTCTTCCCCTTCCCTCCTCCTTCCTTCCTTGCAGGGAGGCGCGCCGCCAAAACAGAGAAGGAAACCCACCAAAACACTCCATCCAGCACGAGCAGCTGGAAGGGGCGGAGGAGGACAGAGCGAACGGGGGAAGAGTGTGGCGCGCCGCAGCCAATCGCCGCCCGAGCTGCCTCCCGCCCGGCCAATCGGCTCTCGCGGGCGGCGTGGTGGCCTCGTGCAGCTCGGCTCCGAGCAGGAAAGGCCCCGCGTGGGCACGGCGGCGGCGGCAGCAGAGGAGCTGAGCCACCCCTTTGGAAACTAGGGGAAAGGTCGCTCGAGGGAGGGAAAGGGGGCGGAGCCAAGCTGGAGCCTGAGCAAAGGAAAGGGCGGGGCTGTTCTTTATCAACAGCCAGGGAATGCCCGGGGAGGGAGGGAAGGAGGGAGGGAGGGGGGCGTGGCTGGGGGAAGAGCCAGCGCGAGCGCAGAGGCAGCCGTTGACATCACCGCCCTCGCCCCAGCAACAGCGAGGCAGGCTCTTCCCCGAGGGGCGCGCTCCCCCCTCCTCTCTCCCCCTCTCCCACAACACAAGCCACTCTCTGGCTCCTCCGCTCTCGTCCCTTCTGGGCCCGCCCAAGTCTTCGTGGCCTCAGTAAGATTTCTCCAGAAGGGGCTCGCCTCTGCTGCCCTTTGAGGCTGAGAGAGTGTGACTTGTCTAAGGTCGCCCAGTGGGCTTCCATGGCTGAGCTGGGCCTCTCTCTGGAGTCACACTGCAGATACATACATATATACATACACACACACACACACACACACACCACTGGACGAATTGACACCAAATTTGGACACAAAAGACACCCACTAACCCAAGAAGTCACCATCACTAAAAAAAAAATTGATTTTGTCATTTGGGAGCTGTAGTTGCTGGGATTTATAGTTCACCTACAATCCAAGAGCGTTCTGAACTCCACCCACGATTGGAATTGAACCAAAAACGGCACACAGGACTCCCATGACCAACAGAAAACACTAGAAGAGTTTGGTGAGCATTGAGTTTGGAAGTTGTAGTTCGCCTACATCCAGAGAGCACTGTGGACTCAAACAACGATGGATCTGGACCAAACTTGGTACGAATATTCCATATACCCAAATATGAACACAGATGGAGTTTGGGGGAAACAGACATTGGCATTTGGGAGTCGTAGTTGCTGGGATTTATAGTTCACCTACAATCCAAGAGCATTTTGAACTACACCCACGATTGGAATTGAACCAAAAATGGCACACAGGACTCCCATGACCAACAGAAAACACTAGAAGGGTTTGGTGGGCATTGAGTTTGGGAGTTGTAGTTCACCTACATCCAGAGAGCACCGTGGACTCAAACAGTGATGGATCTGGACCAAACTTGGTACGAATATTCCATATACCCAAATATGAACACAGATGGAGTTTGGGGAAAACAGACATTGGCATTTGGGAGTCGTAGTTACTGGGATTTATAGTTCACCTACAATCAAAGAGCATTCTGAACTCCACCCACGATTGGAATTGAACCAAAAACGGCACACAAAACCCCCATGACCAACAGAAAACACTAGAAGAGTTTGGTGAGCATTGAGTTTGGGAGTTGTAGTTCACCTACATCCAGAGAGCACCGTGGACTCAAACAGTGATGGATCTGGACCAAACTTGGTACGAATATTCCATATACCCAAATATGAACACAGATGGAGTTTGGGGAAAACAGACATTGACATTTGGGAGTCGTAGTTACTGGGATTTATAGTTCACCTGCAATCAAAGAGCATTCTGAACTCCACCCACGATTGCAATTGAACCAAACTTGGCACACAGGACTCCCATGAACAACAGAAAACACTAGAAGGGTTTGGTGGGCATTGAGTTTAGGAGTTGTAGTTCACCTACATCCAGAGAGCACCGTGGACTCAAACAGTGATGGATCTGGACCAAACTTGGTACGAATATTCCATATACCCAAATATGAACACGGATGGAGTTTGGGGAAAACAGACATTGACATTTGGGAGTCGTAGTTACTGGGATTTATAGTTCACCTACAATCAAAGAGCATTCTGAACGACAGAATTGGGGCAGACTTCCCACACAGAACCCCTATGACAAACAGAAAATACTTAAGGCCATCCAATCCTACTTTCTTCACCATGGCAAGAAAACGTAATCGAAACCCTCCTGACAAAGAGCCATCCAGCCATAGATACAGATAGATAGGTATGGTTCACACACAGAGAGATATAGTACCATAGATTTGAAAGAGACCCCTAAAGAAGGACTATTATATCTGGCATGTTCCAGAATAGGCAAACCAGACAATCTCCACATCAACACTGACAAAGAAACAGCAAGAAATACTGTTTACCCACAAGCAGAAAGAAATGACATATATTAGAAACCAACACTTTCTCATTACTTTATTTTCCAGATCATCAGGCTGGGCCACAGCCACGTGTGGCAGGGGACGGCTAGTCTGCCTATCTATCTATCTCTCTATCTCTCTATCTAAATGTAATGTTCCTCTCCTATGCCAAAAATGGAGCTTAATGGTGTAACATACAACACCGCCTGAGCTCTGCGAGTGCAGCATTTTTCCAAATGAAGCAGATAGTGTTTGAGGATTTGTGGTTGTCCTCTCAACTCGTCATACTCCTGCAAAACATGGACTGTCTACAGACATCACACCCAACTCCTGGAATGATTTCATCAGCGTTGCCTCCTAAAAATCCTGCAACTCTCTTGGGAAGGCAGGCAGACAAATGTCAATGTGCTGGAAGAAGCAAAGACCACCAGCATTGAAGCAATGCCACTACGCCATCAACTCCACTGGAGTGACCATGTTGCCTGAATGCCCGATCATCGTCTCACAAACTTAACTCAAAAACGGAAAATGGGAGGTTGGTGGACAGGAAAAGAGATTTAAAGATGGGCTTAATTCTAACCTTAAAAACTGGCATAGATACCGAGAACTGGGAAGCCCTGGCCCTTTGGAGGTCAGCTGTGGCCAGCAGTGCTGCAGAATTCCTAGAGGCACGAAGGGAGGGCGAAAAACATGTCAAGAGGAAGGTGCTCAAGCCAACTCTGATCGAGATCGCCTTCCACCTGGAACTCAATGTCCTCACTGCAGAAGAACATGCGGATCGAGAATAGAACTCTACAGCCACCTGTGACCCACCCCTAAAACATAACACTTGGAGGGCCATCATACTCTGACAACGAGAGATCACCTAAGTAAGTATATATGGTGTGCAGCTTTGGTGAGGCTTTGCCTAGTGCAGTGGTATAATAAAAGGTTTAATTTCTGTTAAATTACATTCAGAGCAGCGTTAAATTTGATCATACAAAGACAAAAGGTCTTTGCCTGATCTCATAAAGTGCCTTTTAAGTGCAAAGGGCCCTTCACATTGTATAACTTTAGGCATATGATTTCACGGTAGCTGCCATGGCAATATCATTCTATATTATGGGACTGGAGCATCCGTGGATTTTGATATCCACAGCCAAAGCCCAGCAGATATTTGAGGATCAACTGTGTTCTTAAAACCTTTTTTTAAATTTCAGACTCATTTCCAAAATGTGTGTCTGAGAATGCATCTACATTGTAGAATTGGTGCACATTGACATGACTTGAACTGTCATGGTTCTGTACTATGGAATTGGGGTATTTGTATTTTTTGTGAGAGGCCAGCACTCTTTGGCAGAGAAGGCTGAAGGCTATATGAGACGACAACCCCCAGGATTCCATAACACTGAGCCATGGCAGTTAAAGTGGTCTCAAACTGCATTAATTTTACAGTGCAGACGCACCCTGAGATACATCCTCTCAGTTCTTGCATTCCTTGTACAACTAAGCTGCTTATATTGACTGCCAGCTACGAATGCTAGGCACAACCATCTGTGTTAATCTGGAATGAAAATGTCAATTTTCTATAAATCAGGATGACAAAGCCCCAGTCAGCTCCCTTTTTAGATTCCAGGCTGATGTGGGGGAAAAATACATCAAATAAATAAATAAAAGCATTGAGATGATTTGCAAGCCCAAACTGGATGTAACAGGTGTTGTTTTTTTTAAAGCTGCATTTCTCTTCTTGTTTTCTCACTAAAAGCACTGGGCGAGACAGGAAACGGCAAGCTCCCATGCTCCACACTTTCATATTATATCACAGCTCAGGAGCTTTCTAAAATGCCCCTTTCGTCTCGAAATTGGAGGTGTTATTGGACTACAGGATCCTTCCCAGTGAGCCCCATAAGTAATCCTATAAAACAGTTTAGTGAAACGCTTATTTGTGACTGTGGGTTCTGATCTGCTATGATCTACAATGCCTTTGTTGCGGTTTCCACAGCCGTCTTCGTGATGAGAACCACGTATTATATTTTAAGCATCCAGCACGTAGCGCCACTCCTTCTGGCCACATGTTCGGCTTTATTAATAATATCTGGCATGAAGCCTGCTTCCTCTTCTAATGCCTGCCTGCCCGCCTGCCCTCCGTATAGTCCCTTCTGTTTTTAATTACCGGTCAGCAACTCAATCAGGTTTTTGTCGTTATCACACAATGGTGCTCGGTTAGGATTCTCGCTCTTTTAAAAATCATTTTGGGTTTTCTAATGCGTATCATTCATGCAGTTTGGTCCTATATTTGGACTTTTTAGCATGGCTGTTATTGCTGCCTCTTTACAGTCTGTGCCAACAGGACTGTAGCCAAAACACTAAGGCTGAATCTACATTGCATTATGTGGACACTTCCCAAACATTTAGAGCCTTCCAAACATTTAATGTAGGTGACACACCATTGTAGTCATGTAACCCAGTAATTCGGTTTTACTAGCAAATCAGAGGTTAAACCAACCCCTGATAAGAGATGCGGACACATATTTAAATTGTAATAACAAAATGTATGGGGACACAACATATCTCATGAAAGACTTTCATGTATACATTTAAATATATATGATTTGTAAGATAATAACATACATTTCTGAGATTTTTGTCATTTCTCATTATGTTCACACAACACACTTACACACTACATCCGACATACCAATGTGTCATGAGACACAGTTTGGAAAGCTCTGCTGTAGACTCATATAATGGAGTTTAACTGCATTATACGAGTCTACACTGACCGTATAATGTGGTTCCATTACATTATATGGCAGTGTAGATGGAGCCTAAGAAACAAAACAGGTATTAACAGCTTGTTCTACTAAATCCAAAAATGACTATAACAACAACAACACAGACTGAGTGTCCTTTTTCCAAAATACTTGAGACCAGAAATATTTTGGATTTTTAATTAAATCTTGGAATACCTGTATTTACATATACATATATAATAAAATATTGCAGAGATGACACCCAAGTCTAAATGTGGAATTCATTTATGTTTTGTATATACAAGATAACTTTCTACAATATTTTAATAGTTTAGTGCAAAAATGTGTGTGCATTGAACCATCAGGAAGCAAAAGTGTCACTATCTCAGCCTCCCATGTGAATAACTTTGGATTTTGGAGTATTTGGATTTCGGAACTCTGGATTAGGGATGCTCAGCTGTAATAAGAAGAAGGAAGAGGAAGAGATGGCAGAAGAGCGAGTAAAAGGAAACAAAACAATGCAGTATGGATGCAGTATGCTCAATGGCCACAGAATATAGACTGACAATTGTAGAAGAAAACCAGAAAAATGGGAAAACTGATTGCAGTAATTTGGTGTAGTTTTTATTTGCATTCTTCAGTGCAAATTGTAATCCATGTTATTCTGTGTACTGTTCACAAGTAACAATGTAAAAGAATAAAGTATGGGATCTTGGGTATTAAAGAAATATTGAACAAATGTGTGTTGGTGCGCATTGGGGCTCATCTACATTGTAGAACTAATACACTTTTGCACCACTTTAACAGCCTTGCTCAATGTTGTGGAATTATGGGAGTTGTAGTTTGGTGAGCATTATACACTCTGACAGAGAAGTCTAACTACAACTCCCATAATTCCATAGCACAGAACCATTGCAGTTCTAGTGGGGTCAAACTGCATTCATTCTAAAGTGTAGATCAGGAATGGGTAAAATTTGGCCCTCCGGATGTTTTGGACTTCAAGGAATTGTTGGACTTGAAGTCCAAAACACCTGGAGGGTTGAAATTTGCCCACACGTGATGTAGATGCACCCATAGTTTGAAAGAACTGGGGGTCTGTAGGAATTCCTGTGCAATAGAGTCTTGAATATCCGTTATGGTTAAAAGGTAGGCTTCCAGATGTTGAACTGCAGGTCTCAACAGCTGTCGCCAGTGCTAATGAGAACAGGGATGTTCGACTATAGTTTTTGTGCACCCTTGATATACATCAAGAAAAGAAAGCAGTCCTGCCTGCAGATGATTAAGCAAGCAGTTTCCTAAAAGGACACACAAAAAGAAAGCCTGTTACCCGATGTGTAGTTTAGTGAGAGTGGAACTTGAATTTGAGGAAGTTGATTGACACTTCTGCAATAACCACAAATCTAGCAGAAAGGATACAACAGGGCAAGGGGAGTGACTATGGCTGGATCTACACTGCCCTATAATGCAGTTTCAGAATGAGGATTAACTGCACAGAACTGGATTATATCAGTCTCCACTGCTCTATAATCCGGATCATTGCAGTTAATCCACATCCTGATACAGGATGTCAGGGCAGTGTAGATCCAGCCAATCAATGAGTGCTATTCCTCTAATTCGGACATACTTAAAGATTCAGCAGAGCTTGTCTGTCCTTTGAGTATTGGCACGAAGGGTGATCAAGGATGCATCTACACTGTTGAATTAAGGCAGGTTGATAACATTTTACCACCATGGCTCAATATTATGGAATTCTAGGAGTTATAGTATAAAACTCCTAGACACCCATATACTGACTGATATCCGAACAGAGGATGGACCAGAGACGTCAGTGCCTTGGTCCTTTCATTGCTGGCTGCTATTTCCCTGCGGACATCAGGTGGTGCAATACCAGCTAAACAGTATAATTTCTCCAGCGGTGTTGGGCATAGACATCCTGTGATAATGCAGCATATCTCATTAAGAGCCACATCCACTGTTTTAACATGGTGAGATGTATCCCATACTGCACATGGGTACTAAGCAGCAGAGTAGCAAAGCTCAAGTTCAGATGTCTTCACTGTATCTAGTTGTGATCCCCAGATTGCGCCAGTCAGCTTTCGAATGATATTGTTTCTAGTGCACACTTTTCGCTTGATAGTCAAGCAGTGCTTCTTGTAAGTCAGAACATGGTCCAGGGTAACTCCCAGGTATTTGGGTGTGCTGCAATGTTCCAGTGGGATTCCTTCCCAGTACTCCTCAGAGCTCAAGATGCTTGTCTGTTCTTAAGACAAAAAGCACACACCCGTGTTTTAGATGGATTAGGAATCAGCTAGTTTCCCCTATAATAGGCAGTAAGAGCACCTAAAGCTTCAAAGAGTTTCTGTTCAACCATTTCAAAGCTCCCTGCTTGAGCAGTGATGGCACGATCATCAACATAGATGAAACTCTCTGTCCCTTCTGATAGTGGCTGATCATTTGTGGAAATGATCCTCTGAGGCAGGCCATTATTCTGTTTTCAAATGAGTTGATTGGCTCCCTATTCTCTTTCTTCACTATTCAGCTTTCACAACCATACACAGAATTAGGGCTACAGTGGCATGGGCCATCCTAACTTTAGTATGCTACTAACTTTAGTATGCTACCATATACTTTGAAACTTCAGTATCTTGCATAATTCTTTCATACCTGTCATTCCAAGTCCTAGTTTTCTTCTGATTTCTTGACTGCAGTCTCCACTCTGGTGAACTGTTGAGCCAAGGTATGGAAAATGTGGAACTATTTTAATGCCTTCATTCTCTACTTTAAAGTTATTCAAACTACCTCTGGGCATTTTGTTTTGGTTTGTTTTCTAAAAGCGCCATGGTGAGACTTTCTTAAATACACCTTCCAAATACAGAGGAACATAGAGCAAAATGCACATCTCACACACCTCTTTTTGGCAGAGGGATTTCTTATTAGGATCATGTTTCTCTTCCACTGGTCCTAATGGTTAGACCCTCTACAGCAAACCCATGGAATCACTGGCACTTAAGGGAGTGTTCACGCATGATGTTAGTCCTGGTTCAGTGGGCTATTGCTCTAGTTGACATTTAACCATTGCATTTAGGACATTGTCCTTGTTGTATATTTTGTGTCAGTTTTCTTCCCTTGTACACACAAAGATGAAACACACAGACATACAAGACTCTGACTCAGGTACAGGGGGAGGGATCTGCCTGCTGTGAATCTCCAAGGGGGAAAGCAAAGTGGGTACTCTGATTTTCTCTCTGCCTGTCACTTTATTCGAAATCTGCCAAGCCACAGATTTGCAGTGCTGGAGAGGCCAGAGTTCATGCATGATAGGTAACACGATGACTTGGTCGCGCTGGCATTGCCCACCTACAGTCAAAAACTAGGGGAGAGGTCAACCGAGAAGGGAAAAAAAGAGGATCAGCAATGCAAGGTTAATTCCACAAACTTGCATTGCAAGCAGTTTTGAAATAGAAATGAACTTGGGAACAAACAACGAACGCTGCCCCTTTACAAATGAGAAGTATTTTTGAATGGTTGCTGGCATGCTGTGGGATTGAAGAAGAAACCCCACTAGGCTTGGCATTTTGTGCTGGCGGTTATATGAGCCACGTTCCATGCAGGGCTGTCCTGAAAACGGGGGTCAAAGCTATGTCAGCTTGCCTTGTACTACTCTTGAGCGCTTAATCCAAACATAACATAGGCAACGCATGCATACAGGCAACGGGTGGGAAATGACACTGATTTAGCTTTGCATGCAACCAAGAGGGCAGAGTCCTCTTTGCGTTTCCTCCCACACACTTTTAAAACAGAGAGAACAACAACATGCTGTTAAGTTTAACACGATGAGTGCATTTTGAGCCTTCTCTAAGAGAAATTGTATGTTGTCCCAAAATGTACTTTCATTATTGTTAACATTGTTTTTGCTTTTTGTAGGAGCATGATTATGGTTTCTGTTTAGCATTTTTGGTGCTTGTTGGTCCGAGGGTACTACTGTGCACATGTGGTGCTTTTTGTCATGGCCTTCGGCCCATACAATAAACAATTTTGATGGGTGATGATGTAGTTAAATATATAGATGGCAAAGCATAACACAATGTGGCAAAATATAATATAAAATGGCAAAATTAATATCTATTTCTGGAAATCTTTTTGAATATTTTCAAATCATGGAAAGGTTGAATCTATGGGTACAGAATCTGTGGATACAGAGGTCCGACTACATACAGTTTATCAATTCAGCAGCTACTTCAAGGACTAGTTTGATGGTTTAGTCCAGGTTTATGGGAGCATGTGACCTTCCAACTCTCTTTGGAAAACAATTTGCAATTTGGACCATTTGCCTAGGCTACTTCCATGCAGCTCCCCTACAGATATGCTAATGAGTGGATCTCACTCAACACATAGAAATCTAGCTTGCCAATTGCACCCTTTTTTACACTTATTTAACAGACAACGGTCATTTCCTCCCACCCTGGACATTCCACAGGTATATATACTCCACTTGCTTTACTACCTTTGCCTTGTCTTACTCCTGGGGCTCATCTACACTAAAGTCTGGGGACAATCTGGAAAACCATCCATGCTCATCTTGCAGCGTCACTGGGTTGGAGTCCAGACCATCTGTCAGAGTTGAAACTGCTTTGGCCCCATTGGACTGTCACCTTTCCTATCCCGGTTGCCAGACAGCCATGGAGCTCCAAAAGCCATCAGCAATCTGATCTCCTTTTCCTGCGTTGCTAAGCTGGTCATGTTGTCCATTGGGCCTACTCATGCCAAAGTGCGGGGCTGCTCTGGAGTTTTGCCACAACTCTGAAGTGTTTCCTGATTTTGCTTAACGCAGGATTAAAAGTGGTTAGCCAGAAGTCCCTGAAAGCTGTCTGATCACCCAGGAGTGACATTTGGTTCACTTTGGTGTATAGGGTCAGTGTTGACAAGCCCCTGCTAACGTCTATTAGGTTGCTGAGGACCAAAGGCAAGGCATTCCCTTTGACAGCATATGATGAATGCAATACTTCCTCACCCAATGTTTTTATTTTAAATCTTGGTTTTAAAATTTTAGTCTTTCCCATTGCTTTTAACTGAACATAACGCTGTTTATCATGCTGTTTTTATAGCTGTAGCTTTTAAAAGTGTTTTATGTTATATTGACTGTATCTGTATATTTTATTGTCGCAATTATTTTATTTTATAAACCTTCTTGTGGAGGCTGTGCCTCAGAAGGCAGTCTATAAATATTTAAGAGATTAAAAAGCCCTAAATTTTGACTCATGTCAAAATTAAAACATGCTGAGGACCCTAAATTATGTTAGGTGTGTGCGCACGCACACACGCACACACCATATTGTTGCAAAAGGTTTTGTTCAATCGCATTAGTACTTAGAAGCCCTGCATAATCTCACTTCATTTGTGGATAAACTTGAATTTGTTGGTTATGCTAATTAGGATTTACGGAAAATGAATACCAATAAACTCTGAAAGATTGTGTTGTTGTAGGTTTTTTCGGGCTATATGGCTATGTTCTAGAGGCATTCTCTCCTGATGTTTCGCCTGCATCTATGGCAAGCATCCTCAGAGGTGAGGATGCTTGCCACAGATTCAGGCAAAATGTCAAGAGAGAATGCCTCTAGAACATAGCCATATAGCCCGAAAAAACCTACAACAACGCAGTGATTCCGGCCATGAAAACCTTCAACAATACAACTCTGAAAGAGTATAGAATCCCTACCCACACGAAATCTTGGCACTGTGGGATTTTCAGAAACTGATAAAATAAAATGGTGTTGGAGTCACAGGTCTACATTTCTTATCAAATGCTATTTCAGTTGTTCCATTGGTCCTATGGGGGATTTACTTATTATTTATCGTATCAGAAGCAAACCAAAGGTATAGTTGTAATGTTTGGGTTTTTTTTAAAAAGTTTTTTTTTAACACAGAAAGTTTTAAAACTTGGCATTATACTAAATGTCCTTTGACTAGTAGCTGGCCACTTGGAGTGCCTCTGGTGTTGCTATAAGGGGATTTCCCCGCAACCCCTTTTTTGGCTATGGCCTCATCTACATTGCCATATAATGGAATTTCAAACTACATCAGATATGGCCAGTGTGGACTCATATAATGCTGTTCAATTCAGTTAAACTGCATTGTATAGGTCTATACTGACCCTGGTGGTGCAGTGGGTTAAACCGCTGAGTGACTGAACTTGCTGACTGAAAGGTTGGCGGTTCGAATTTGGGAAGCAAAGTAAGCTCCTGCTGTTAGCCCCAGCTTCAGCCAACCTAGCAGTTCAAAAACATGCAAATGTGAGTAGATCAATAGGTACCACTTCAGCCACATGACCTTGGAGGTGCCTATGGACAACACTGGCTCTTCAACTTAGAAATGAAGATGAGCACCAACCCCCAGTCGGACACAACTAGACTTAACATCAAGGGGAAGCCTTTACCTTACCTTATTGACCATATCATGCATATTGAAACTGCATGATATGGAAATTTAGATGGGGCCCATGTGACGACCAAGACAAAGGACAGAAAAATAATTAAACTCAATTATTAGCAGGAAAGTAACCACTGCTTTACTTTCATTGCTATACAGTTTGAATTTCTGCTTTAGTAAATTCACTGCTGCTAATGGAGTTTATTTTTTTTATTTTGTCCTCCTACATGATTTTAAAAAAAACATATTTCACCTGATGAAGAAGGCAGTGGAGCTGTGAAAGCTTGCAGGAAGTCTTTTGTGCATGTGGGTTAATAAAGTGATCATTCTTCTGTGGATTTTCTTTTTTCTTTTGCTGTATGGCCAGCATGGTTATCCTTTGAATAAATTCCCTAAGTAAGATAATGCTGGTAACTGCCAGTAAGGATTACCTGTCCTCCAGGAAGGGCAGTCCCTGTGCATTTGAGTCACTGATCTAGGGAAAGATTTAGCTGAGATAAGTGACTCATGCAGAAATGAGTAAGTCTTAAAGCACTGGGACTTAACTCTTTTCTGCTTCCAACCAATGTAAAACTCTTTCATTGGACTGCAATTGAGCACCTAAGCATTTTTCCAGATCTAAGAGTACAGAGATTCCTTGAGAAATTCAGTGTTCTCTGCCTAAGAAAGAACCAGTTAACTTCACACAGGACAGGAATAGCAGGATCTCAAGGGAAGTTATTTTTCTGTTGCTAGCGGAGATGAAACTTTTATTACTTGTCGTTTATTGTTCCTTGTCCCTAGTCCTCACAAGGACAGTAAGGGGAACAGCCTTAAGCCAGCGCTGAAATCTCTTAATGCCATCTTAACTGACAACATCCCAGGCAAAATGTAGACTCATAACATTGTCATCATTTCCTCTTATATGATTTTTACACCTTTACTTGAGGAAAAAGTCAGTGAAGCTTACAGAGCTTGCATACTGTGTTTGAAGCCTTGGAGTTAGCCTTATAAAGGTATAGCTGCTTGTGGATTTTGGATGTTGTTTTTTTTTGTTTGCATGGTTGATATGGCTGCCCCGAATATAGTTTTTCTATGCAAGAGGACGTACATTCTTTTCTACATCTGCACTTTTGGATTAAATGCAGTTTGACACAACTTTAACAGCAGTGGTTCAGTGCTATGGGATTGTGGGAGTTTGGTGAAGCACCAGCACGTTTTGGCAGAGAAAGTGAAAGACCTTATAAAATTACAACTCTCAAGACTACACAGGATTGAGCCATGACATTTAAAGTGAGATCAATCAGCTTTAATTCCACAGTGTCAAGGAATCCCACTATCTATGGATTCTGTATCCACAGATTCAACTACCCACACCTTAAAAAATATTCAGAAACATCCAAAAAAAGATACCGTAAATACTTGAATATAAGCTGACCCGAATATAAACCAAGGTACCTAATTTTACCAAAAAAAACCTGGGAAAACTTATTGACTTGAGTATAAGCCTAGGGTGAGAAATGCAACAGCTACTGGTAAATCTCAAAAATCTTAAAATTACATTGAGTTTGAAGATCCCAAAGGCCATCCAGTCCATGCAGGAACATATTGAAGGGGTGGGGGTTAAAGCTGGATGGCCTTCTGCCAGGAGTGCTTTGACTGTGTTTTCCTACCTGGCAGAAGGCAGTTGGACTAGAGGACTGCCTTTGAGAGTTTCTTCCAACTCTAGGATTCAATAACAGCCAGGAAGGGGCAGGGAGTTCAAATGGGGCTGGGACTTGAAAAAGGAAGCAGAGGGAGATTGGTTTGCAAATGGCATTGGTAGTGGAAGCTGCTGTTGGTTTGCCTCTCCGTGTCTCCCTTGCAAATCTCCTCCTTCTCCTCTTGCACCCCTTCTCGCCCCACCTTTGTGAGAGGCTTTTGGGGAGACTCTGACGATGTCTTGCTAAGTTTTCCCCGTTGGAGAAGGAGCACTACCTTCAGAGGTACATAGGAGGTACAAGGGAACCTAGTGTGGGTAAGCGGGGGAGCCTGGTTTACAAACAGCATAGTTGGCGAAGGCTGCTGCTGTTTTGCCTTTCCGGGCCTCCCTTGTAAATCACCACCTCCTCCCCTTGCACCCTTCCTGTCCCGCCTCTCGGTCTCTCCTGGGTCGAGGTCTAGTTTGGGGTTTTTGCCAGCTCAAAAACTTAGTAGAGTGGACCCTCACTCGAGTATAAGCTGAGAGAGCTTTAGCAGCATTAAAAATGTGCAGAAAAACTCGGCTTATACTTGAGTATATACAGTACATTGATTTTGCCGTTTTATATAAAGTATGCCATTGTACATAATCGGACATGAGCATCCAAAAGGTTTGGGATCCATGGGAGGTCCAGGAACTAAACCCCAGCAGACAACAAGGGCCCACTGTTGGATCTGGTCTGAAAGTTTCAGGATTTTGTTTGTTACTGCACTTAAGAATGTTTCGAGTAAGTAAAAATATCCACCACATTACAAACAAGAGGGTTTTCTTGGAATATTCTGTTCCAGAAACACCAGGAAACTGGAGCCTAGTTTTAAAAGCAAGTCAGCAGCAGCAGCCGAGTTGGGCAATATGGGTCTAAGGCAACAATTCTTCAGTTTCTTATTTTGCAGTCTCGCTCTCTTCTAGGAATTATACACGGTGGCAGTACTGAGAAATCTTCAGCTGAGTCTATTGGGGCCTCTGCTCTAGCTACCAAACCTTAAGGAAAGCTCGGCTGCTGCGTTTTTCTGGAGCAGAGATTCCTTTTCTACCATTTATGACTAACTCATGAACTGTCTGACACGAAGGCTACTCTGAGTCACCCAACAAGGCAATTTTCAGCATTATGTGAGCTGTTTCAGAACTGTTACCCTGTGGGATTGTGAATTGCAGTGTTTATTCCTGGCTTCAGTTTTAATCATTCTATAAATACTGCAAATTTATTCAAACTATTGAGGATGCAGTAAGTTATTGAAAAAGAAAATGATGGGCAGTTTTACAATTTGACAGTGGCGCTGCTGCACAGCTTGATACTTTTTTATGTTCTGATACAGTTATCATTAAGAAAATGATCCTAATGGAGAAACCCGATCTCAAAGCACTCCTTAGAAGTGGACTAAAAACCCATTAAAAACAAATGTTATCGTGGATGAGATGGCTCTTCTCAACATAGAGGAATCACAAAAAGTAAAGACTGACCTCCCAGTTTATAGTCGCTTCACTAAATTCCAAATAAAACTGCTAAAGCGCCAACCTAATACTGGATTTTGCTGGTGATGCTGAAATTTAGTCATTAGCAGTCTATGGATGAGGACAGATCCACCATTCTGTCATGATATTCTCCAACTTGAAATTCAAAATAACATTTTCCAAACTCTGGGTGGAAGAACCTTGTGTGAGATATGGCAGCATCATTCATGCAGAATATTTTTGGGGGGAGCAGATCTCTTTCAACTCTAATTTGTCCCCAGTGCAAGATTGCATGGCTAAAGTTCAGCAAGTATGATGAGTCCATTAAAAAGGGGGAATGCTTCATCACAGAAGATGAAGAGAAAGCAACAAAAGAGGCTTACATTTGGGAGATAAATATGATTGTCTTACTTTGAAGCAAATTTGGAGGCATTTTCTAGAACTGAAATAGAAATGCCTCTTACGTCACCATGGCAGGGAAGTCATAGGGAGATACTGTAGGTGCCTCCTGCTCAGGCTATGTTTATTATTGACAGGTACTGCTTCCAGGCTTTTCAGTCTCCGTTTCTCTCATAGCTTTTGATCTTTAAAGACAACTTGGGCTAGGCAGCCCTTCAGAGGAGTTTAATCTGTAACAAGGACACATGGCTGCCTTAAAAGGAAACTCAATGAGTAATTTAAAATTTTCTTTCTGTTGTGTACAGTGTAGAGCCAGATTCAGGGCTTGACTGCACCAGATAATTCTTACAAGGCCAATTCAGAGACCCAGAGGTCACAAAGATGTTTACATGTGCAGTTCTTGACCTGCAGCAGTGATGGGGTGGCCTCACAGTCCAGTTGGTCTGAAACTAGTTGAGCCCATCTAGATGATCAATTTCCATTTCACCATTGCTGGACAGCCGCAGAATTCAAGTAGAGTTCATGGGTATCACATGCTCTATTTTGATATCCGCAAAAAGACCAGGAAGTAGGAGACCAAGGTTATGTTGGAGCGTATAAAAATCAGTTGATGAGTGTGTTAACTGAAAAATACAAAGCACAAAGCTGATTGGTTGGGCTATGCCCGGGATGGTAGCTGAACATGGGATTTTTGGCAGAAGTTACATGTTTAGGTTTTCTTTGCAGGAGCTTGCCAAGACAAGTTAGTTTATTTCTGCTTCTGATCTGCTGGAAGAAGACTCTTCACATGGACACCCAAGGACCATTTGAATCTCTCTCAAAAGACATTGTGTGAGTCACTGTCCACATGACTTTGTGTGTGTGTATCTGCATAACAAAGAGTAAACACCTTATTCCTTACTGATCATCTGCATGGCATATTTTTTTCTCTACCAAACAGTGTGTGGATTGGTAAAGACGTGAACTATGTGCGATTTTCATTCCGCCACAGGTTAGACTTTCTGCAGTCAAGAAAAGGCTTCCCTGATTTGGCAGGCCTTTGAAGACTTGAAGGGGTCATGGATTGTCTATTTGTTGTATTCCTTTTAATGGTTTATAGTTTTAACAGGTTTGATTTTTTTGGATAACCTTACAACATTTTAAACTTGTTTTGTTGTGACTTTTAGCTATGTTTGTTTAACTCCTGCAAACCAAAGGGTGGGAAGTATGATATACATACGTAAATACAATGATAACTATTGTTAATAGACCCTGTGTTTTGATCATTCTGTAGGGATTTTAATATATTTTCATGTTGTGTTATTGTGAATAGTGCAGTTATTAACACTTTAGGCTTCTTAAAGAACAATTTTATAGCCTCATCAATAAAATAATCCAACAGGATGTTTGTAGAAATTAAAATAAAGTGTGTATTTCATGATTTTCATAATGTACTATCTTGCACCAATTTTGTATCTTAAGATTCATGCCTACCAATGGTGAATGTTTGCCCATTATGTCTCTTTTCCTTTTCCTAGACAGGTGGATAATAGTGAAGTGTGTCCAAAAGGGCAGGTAACTTGGCTTTCAAGGTTTGTTTTGTGATTAAACTTTGTCTGGCAGCCAAGGGCACCTGAACAAAGGGCTAAATTCTGCCCCATACAAAGTTGGCTGCTTTGCTTATCTTTAAGTACAAAGCTCAATCGCCAACTAATCAAACTGTGTGTGCCAAGCTGGACCATTCATGAACCTTCCAATAATCACAAGAGAATGTGAACTCAGATCAGTATTCAGTAGTGAGTACTGGATCAAGGTAGGATCTGTCTTATGAAGGAACTAGGAGCAAAATAAGCACATTGCTCAAAGTGGTGCAAATAGGAACAAGCTTTGAGAAGGGCAGTGTTTTAGTTCATGAAGCCACGGCGTGTGCTAAAGCTGTGGTCTTCTCAAATCAAGTAGAGAAGGGAAACCATGCGTCAGTACTGTTTGTTCTTCCAGAACTTCGGAGTACAGATTGAGATTGAGATCCAGCATAGTACAGTGGTTTGAACGCTGGGCTATGAGAAGTTTTTAAAAATTAAATTTCTAGAGAAACAGAAGGGGACCACCTGAGAATTAAAAAATGGTATCTCATCTGGTGGCAGTTCTAAGGACAAACACTAATATTCTATGCATGTTTCAAAACAAAAACCTCTGCATAGGAGGACAGAGATGTATTGGTTTAGAGCAGTGGTTCCCAACTTGTGGACCACGAGACCTAAAATAAGGTCTATAGCTCTAGATAATTAAATATGGTTTTCTGTGGATGAGCAGATGGTGACTACTGGATGGCATGTGTTCTGTATCAGGAACTAGAACTAATGTGGTCTATCCAATCCAATTTTCTGAATCAGTACCCCAAATACCAAACTGACTCTAAAGCTGACCAAAAACTGATTTGTAACACTTTTGGTACTAATACTGGAGAGTGATCCCTGGTCAAAGTGGCCCCTGGTAAAAAAAAAAAAAGGTTGGGAACCACTGGTTTAGAGAAAATTAAAGTGGAGGTAGAGGCAGTCAGCAAAAGCATTTCTTTTGGAGGATGACTAGATTATCCCTCTTGGTGCCTGGAGGATTCTAGGAGTGGGAATCCAAAAATTACTTTCCCATGCTAATGGTTTCTATCTTAGTATAAAGTATTCCCTTGCATAAAATCCCTCTTTGTGACTTCAGCATGGAATAATAAGTACAATATGACTCTCCTATGTACATGACCAGAACCCATGGTTGTACTTACACATGTATGAAAACAAATGTTTTCTAGATTCTCCAGTTCAATTTTGTATTATGTTTCTGCCAGTAACTAGAAATGCTAAGAGAGCTGTTCACTCTAGGCATTATCTAGGTCCTCCTGCATAATTCTATGTCATGCTTCTGCTGGAAGTAGTGCATTTCAAGTGTTAGCTATTACACTGTGTAACACAATTTTTGGTCCTGGGTTGTAAATGTCATTTTTTCCTAATTGGTTCTATCATAAAAATATAGGAAAAGTTTATTAAACTGCAAAAACTTTGTTTTTGCTGAACATCCTGTAGCACATTTTGCTATAGTTTTTCAATGAGTATTTCATCGAGTCTCAACCAATTCAACATAGTTTGTGGCAGCCACAAAAATGAAGTTTCTGGGGTATAACAACTACTTTGAAAGTAAATAACGCACAATAAAACAGTTTATCTTTCAAACCAAGAACATAAAACTTTTCAAATTCTGTTACATAGTGCTATCTGTGGTTCTGCATTTCAGTCACGTGGATATGAGGGGCCATACTGTACGCGAGGGCAGTGAACACTAAAGGAGCAGAATTCTTTCTTTTCTTACAGTATCCAGTTGGGCCTTCTACTTTTGCAAGAACAAGAAAATACATGACTATGCAGACTATTCAGGCGCCCTGTAAAGCCCATGAAAATGAACAAAGGATTACTATTTCCATATTGTGAAGCAATAGGATGGGGAAGGGCCGAGGTAAAGAGTTTTATTTTCCTAAATTCCCCTAGTCTTTTTCAGCCTAGGATACTCAGCCCCTCCATCTTAACAATGGGGAATAACTAGTGTCAATTGTCTTCCCTTTGCTCTGGTGTTTGCTCACTTACCCAAAGGCCAAGTGACTGCCCCGCTGGCTGGAGGAAAGCATGTATATTTATTCAAGAGATTGCCCATGCAGGCAAATGATAATGATTGAGTGCTGAGGTCAATTTAGTTGAAACTGCTCTTCATTGCTTTATCTGAATGTATGGGAACATACTAGAGAGGAGCAGGGGAATTTGATATACCGGTACTGGAGAAAAAGCAGATGGTATGGTACCAAATATATACTGTATGTGTAAGGCAAACATGGTATTTAGAAGGGAAACATTGTATATTTTTACATGCTAAAGTTAAAAACCACTCACATCAGATTTGTGTATACAAGGGCACACACACAAACACAGTATCTAATCGTTGGGGTTCATATCACTTGATTTTGTGGGTTTGAAAAAGAGTGATGAATAAATTAACTAACCAGGGACATTTAAATTGGCTTGTCTTAGATAGAATCCTAGAGACAGAAAACCAGTGTGACAATTAGCTGGGTGTATAATGTCTAGATTCTATATCCAGGAAAATATCATATGTAGCACAGGCATGGGCAAACTAAGGCCCGCAAGCCAGACACGGCCCTCTGGGCCCTTATGTCCAGCCCTCAAAATTTCCCCCGCTTGCTGCATCCTTATGCTGAAAGGACGAGGGAGGGAGGCATGCGGCAGTTGGGAGCCCTCTTAGCAGATAGAAATATTGGGTTAGCACTGGGCCCAATCTCTGTTCAGACACAGAGTTACTAGAAAACATTACACTGCTATTCTAAGCATGTTGGTGCAGAAGGATGTCCTAATCAGTTCAACACAGGAAAGAGAGCCCAGGATTGCATCAGATTCCTGTTAGGCATAATGTTGGCAGTTCAAACCCATAGGGGCATGTGAAGTGATGTGAAAATCTCTTTGTCGCTAATGTTTATATATGTTGTTTTAATGTTGTTTTAAATTGTTTTTAATTGCTTTTAATTGTTGTTCGGGCAAGGAATAATGCCACTCATGTAAGCACCCCAGAGTCCGTCCGTCCACACCCTCCCTGGGTTGAGAAGGGCGAGATATAAATGCTGTAAAATAAATAAATTTGCCTTGTATTTTAGTGTTTTCTCCAAATCCCACTTGCATTTTCATATTGTGAATCAGATTGCTTTGTTCTTCTTGCTTACAAAGAAAAACAAAGCAATATTTTATTTCTGCATTAAAAGTGTGCTAATTTTAATGTATGCATTTTTCACACAATTTCCCATGACAGATACAGGCAGTTCTCCACATTTGTAGTTTTAACATTTATGGATACAATTATTTGCAGATCTTAGTAATGTTGTCTCTAAGAATCTCTAGGTCCTCCAGGACAGTCAGTGGAAGTTGGCCATACTTGACTACAGTGTTCCCTCACTACTTCGCGGTTCACTTATTGTGGACTCGCTGTTTCGTTGATTTCAAAAAATATTAATTTAAAATATATATCACGGTATTTTCGCTGTTTTGTGGGGTTTTGCTGTCACCACTCTCCAACGCCCTTTCCCTCCTCAGTCCTCCCTCCCTCCAGCCTTGAAAGGCCTTTCCTTCCTTTCCTTCACTTTAAGTTTATAAAGACTTAAAATAGTGTATAACTACTAAAATAATGTATAAATATTAAAATAAACAGAGTATCCCCACATCATGGTTTTTCACTTATTGCAGGAAGTCCTGGAACCTAAACCCAGCAATAAACGAGGGAACACTGTATATCTATTTTTCTGCCTAAATGTAGGACTTTAAATTTATTCCCTTCGTAACTTATGTCAATATAACTTTGGTTCCTAGTTTCAGGTTTTCAAACCTGCACAGGGTTAGCATGAATTATAAATTATAATATGCTGGTGGTTTCGGTCCCCCCATTTTGCCTTTCACTTCATGCACCAAGAAGGATATTTTGTGCTTTTTGAAAACAATAAAATGACATGTCATGCTCAGAAAATTGAGTGTATTCTGTTGAATCTTTTCCTGCTTGAAGACTCGCTTAAGTTGGCAAAGTCAAATGCTTAATAATAGCAACCAATCTGTTAGGCCATCACAGTAGCAATTCCACAGAACAAAACATAATTTAATTCCAATAATAACAGACCTTAAGATCTCTGGTGGAGGCAGGTCAAATTTATACTCAAAAGAGGAAGATTACATGCACTTGTTTCTCCTTAAACAATGTTTTCAAAGCCAACATCTGCCAAAAGACCCGTCTCCACATTGTTACAGACACTGACCAGAAGACTTCATGAATTAATTTGGAACCTGGCATAATAATAAATTCCATGGTTGCACAACTCAAAAAGTGATAAGAAGCCAGCACATACACAATGAACCAAACTGACAGGACAAGTATATGAGCTGTACAAGAACAAAGACATAGCAACTTTTCACAAAACAGCTTAATTAAAAACTTTAAATAAGGAAAAAAGCACTTCAAAGACAATATTGGATGACATTATTAAAAATGAGGATGAATATTACTTAATGTACTTCTATCTCAAGTTGCACCACATAATTAAAAAAGGAGAAAAATCCTGACATAACTCGCAAATAAAGATATGGACATGACTGTCAGTGAGCAAGAAGAAACAGAAATGCCAATGCAAATTGCAATAAAATATTCCCTTTTTTTCATAAGAGAAAAAAATTCAAAACATCTTTGTTGAGGAAACAATTCAAATGAATGTTACATCCTTCTATAAATTGTCAGTTTTTTTCCTTATACTAATTATGGAAACAGATTCTTATCAAGTTCTGAAAAGAGGTTATTTGAAGCAGAGAATATGTCCACAATATTGATAGGTAATAAGACAAAATTAGAAATAATATACCTGGGGCTCTTCTAATAAGAACACAGCTGGAAGCAACAAACTAGCAAATATCAAATGACATATAATATAGCTACACGAAACGGCCATTTGTGCCCTCCGCACAGGATTGGGATTCTCGTGGTGAACCTGGATGAGTATTTGCCATCTCAGGGGACGGACTTGATTCACATCTCCCTTAAAGACTTTCCTCTCCGTCTACTTTCATCCCCTCCCAGGACTGTTTTCCCACACTTCCTGTCTTGCGATGTTGCCATTGGCTGGTGTGATACTAGGACTGCTCTATCTTTGTGCCTACGTGGGCTTCATGTCATTGTAAATTGATTTGAAATTGCTATATTATATGTCATTTGATATTTGCTAGTTTGTTGCTTCCAGCTGTGTTCTTGTGTACAATTTCCACTAAGAAACTAGTGTTTGTGTGTGTGTGCTCTTCTAATAAGGACATTCCACTTTGGCAAAACCTATGTGTTAGGGTTTTACATGTTATAATACAAATAAAGATACCTGTAGACAATGTGTTGGTCTCCCTGTCACCACTCTGAACAAATAAACATTGGGGAAAGTTAGCTGACTTTGTAAATAAAGTTACAAAGGGACATATAAAATCTCATTGTCACACCTCACAGTCCAGGTGCATAGACACTGTGGAATTATTGCAGTTTGACACTACTTCATCTACATTGGTTCCATGCTATGGAATCACAGAAGTTGGAGTTGATGCGGCACCAGCACTCTTTGGCAGAGAAGAGTGCTGGTGCCTTATAAAACTGCAACTACCATGCTCCCATGCTTGGCAAATCATATACAGATTTTAAAAATAAATAAATAATGGCGATCTACTGTCCACTGACCCAAGTGGTTTTTGTATCATCACATTTCTGATGGCATGCCTCAGAGAAATCAAATCCTGCTGACATGTGGATGTCACTGGAAATGAGGCTGTATGGAGCATTTTCTGTTCTTCTACTATTGACATTTATTTTAAAACATTATACCCTGTATTTTGGGCCCATAAGAGACCTTCATAATGGCTAACATTATAAGTTTCAAAAACAACGTACAATCCAAACAAATATAAGGAGAGTAAAATCACAGCTGCAATACACTGAATCACAGAAGAAAAGAGGATTCACTGAAACTAACATTATGTAAAGAAGGCAGCCAACGTGGCACAGTGGTTTGAGTGTTGGACTATGACTCTGGAGATCAGAGTTTGATTCCCTCTGGGCCATGGAAGCCCACTGGGTGACCTTAGGGATGTCACACACTCTTAGTCCTGGGAAACCCTGCGATAGATTCACCTTAGGGTTGTCCAGAGTTCGAAACAACTTGAACGACAACAAATGAAAGCAACATTTCAGTGAGTTGGCTGAATAACTAGGCTCAGAAGTTAAAATGATCAGAGAACCTGCATTTAAAAATATGGCTTGGAAATCTTTGTTCTTTGAGATGTTTTGGAGTGTCACTCCCTCAATCCTCAATGCATGTAGTCCAGAATTTATGAATAAGACAGGTTCTGTAGGCTTGTTATTAAGTTGAATTTGTTTGTAAGTCTGAACAGGTACATTTTTTAAGTGTAACTGCAGCCAGATATGTATATTTTAAGCTTTGGATAGCATAGGGAAGGGTTAACACCTCTGTAGTGTTTGTTTTGCTGGCTATCTCACTTTCTGTCTCTGTGATCATTGGATTTTGAGAAATTTGGCTTGAGTGGAAATAAGGATTGGTGAGAAAGCTTCAATGGAGACACATTTTCACATGATAACTCTCTCAAGGATGAATTTCCCTTCCTAGGGGTATATTTCTCTCACTTCTTGTTGTCTCCGCTCTGTTCTTAAATATGAGTCATTTATAAGTTGGATGTTTGCAACTTGGGGATTGCCTGTTCAGGCCATACACTGACTGACACCTAAACAACCAAAGAATTAAGAGACACCCACATTTGTCTTAAAACTTTAGGGAAAGCCTACTCCACTTAAAACATTGGTTCTCAAGCTGTGGGTCCCCAGATGTTTTGGCCTTCAACTCTCAGAAATCCTAACAGCTGGTAAACTGGCTGGGATTTCTGGGAGTTGTAGGCCAAAGTACCTAGGGACCCACAGCTAGAGAAGCACTGACTTAAAATGTGCTCTGTGGGAGAGAAACACATCTCAACATTTGCTGGGGAACAGATTGGTAATACTACTACAACATCTTTACCTTACAACGAGCTAGATCCAACTCAACTCCTGTTCTGATAAGAAAGATATATTTGCTCCTCAGCAACTAATATATTTTTGGCTGCACATGCTCATCATAAATGTAATTTAGATCTGAGTCTGTTTTTTCCAATATTAAATGTATATACATATGACCCTTAAGATGAGTTTTGATGCATTTATTCATTGCACGGTAAACACACCCAATATATCTATATATCTTTCACTATATATATATATATTTATATAGATATGTATAGATATATATATATATATTATAAGCATGACTTATATGTACATATTTACAACCCTTCAAAAAGATACTGCATTTATATACAGATACAGCTCATCAACGAGATTTTTTAAAAGTTCTTCATCAAGCAAGATATTCCTAAATCCCTAAGAAGTTTTAGAGGAAGGTTATCACATTGTGCCCTGCTCAGCCGTAAACACAGTCCAGCATTATCCTGGAACTCCTGTTAGCCGCAATGAGAAAAGGCTGTACTCGCTGAATTAAAACAGGGCTATAAGTCACTGATGAAGAAATCCCACGGGAAGAGGAGATACAGATAATGTGACATTTTTTAAAAAACACAATTTTGTAGTGCTATTTTGGTTTTCTTTTCCTCAATGTGTGCTTTCAGTTCATTTATTCAAACTGCAATATTGCAGGAAAGGACAGATGTGTGGGTGCATGTCAGTCTTGGTTTGTTTGTTTGTTTTTTAAAGCAAACACACAGTGGAAAGATATTCTTCTCTGGAAGAATAAATGGCTTCTTCCCTAAAGGGAGTCTTTAAACCCTGAGGATGAGAGACTTGTGTTCACAACCTTCATTTACAACCCCACTTCCCACCACAAAAGGCCGAACAAAAGTCAGTTTCAGATCTCTGTGAGAGTGAGTTTGTATGTTCCAGCAGCCTCTTCAATCTGCAATTGGAAGGTGTCTTCATTGGAATAGTGCTTCACAATGTTATCATCCATATTCACTAAGATGCTGGAGAAAGAACGGAGTGTTAAAGACAGAATGAAAAATGGGTGCAAAGAAAGTCATCAATGACAACAGCACAGAACAAGTCATACCCAGTGGGTACCACCATAGTCTCCTAAGTAAACCTAACAGAATTGATCTCATGGGGGAAATGACATTCATTTTCTTTGCTCTCTTGCCAACTGAGGGTGCTGGAGATGATGGGAATGAATGCATGACAGTCTTGTAACTGGCTTCTGGCAAGCTGGAGAGCACCTTGAACTAGTCAGAGGCAGTGAGAAGCCCTGCCTGCCAGACAGAAACTGGGAAACACTAAATGCATTCTGTTAGTTCACTTGTCTGATAGTTCACTTTAAATATGAAGGTCATAGGCATACCTTAAAGTGGCTTAATTATAAGAATCCACACAAAGATATCTAGAAATTATAGTTTTTGTGAAGGGACAAGTATCAAATGGAGCATTTTCAATAACAACCCTCAGAAACCAGTGCTTATTTTAGACCTCAGTGACATTTTCTTCTCTTTCAAAAGCAATGAATTAAGGAGCTAAACCATGGGGAAAATATATTGATCTGGCTCCAGTAAGATACACAGCCCAAGGACACTTTTCACTACTTCAGAGCAACCAGAATTTTTTGGCGTTTAGAGTCACTTTCAGATACTTAACAAAGTTTTGTTGTGTTGTCAAAGACATTTCTGGCCAGAATTACTGGGTTGCTGTGAGCTTTCCAGGCTATATGGCCATGTTCCAGAAGCATTCTCTCCTGACATTTCGCCCGCATCTATGGCAGGGATCGTCGGAGGTTGTCTCTGAAGATGGCTGCCATAGATGTGGGTGAAACATCAGGAAATAATGCTTTTGGAACATGGCCATACAGCCCGGAAAACTCACAGCAACCCAAAGTTTTGTTGTGTTTTGGCTGTTATTGTTTGCCTAAAACAAGGTATGTATGCACATGGGTAAAACATGGGGAATCCCCCCTTGAGCGATTCTGGAGGCATGATTTTTCCTGTGATTTTATTTAAAAAATAAAAAGCTCTAGCTCTGGAATCATGTAGGCCTGCAGGACACATAATTCCCACATCACTATAGACAGATTTTAAAATAGTTGCACTGTGAACATGTCAAACATCTTTTTCTGAGTTATAGAAAAGAATTATAACTACTGTCAGCAGACTCTAAAACAAGTGATTGGAATAGTATGATTCTAATCCAAAACTTTCTTAGGTTTCAATGTTGCTGATTAAATGAAGCATGTCTCAGACATGGGCAGAATCCACTGGTTATCATCTTACACATCACTAGTTGTCATCATAACCAGGCTCTATGGTTTTGGAGGTCTTCATGCAACATGAAGTCCAGATCCTGCCAAAACATATCTAAGATACAGCACTGTGATGTTGCTGAGCAACTATTTTGGGCATGTGTTTGATTGTGTATTGACTGAGACGCACTAGACAGCTCTTGTGATCTCTTCCTACTCTTACGATTTTATTATTCTTTTTCTTTGGTAAAACTATGAAGCATTAAGCTTTGACCTGTAATCCTTTGTCTTCTGAAGAAGTTCAGGATTCCCATAGGAAGAGTCAACTGAGTGAGTCTTGTTTTTACAAGTTCAATATTTGAGGCAGGGATGGCAATAATGCATTGCATTTATTCAAAACATGGAGAAGGTATATAGAGGAGAAAGTGAAAAAGACCTTTTTAAGATGTCAATGTTTTCCTTATCAAGCCATAGAGGAGCTCAGGTTGAGATATACTCACCCCTTTTTACATTTCTTGAATACTTTTCCAATTTTATCAATAGGGACATCATATTTGTCAGATATCTGTCAACAAAAAATTGAAACAAAGAAGTGCAATGGCTCTCTTTAAACATTTGCATTGCAACTGCATTTCATGCTAACCATTTGGATTTCCACACATAAAACAGAAAAGCCGTGACATATATCTACTTTTTTCAGCTTCAGTTTTGTTTTCTCTGAGCTTAATTCACTTATGTTTGTCTAGCAAAGTCAGGTCTGGACAAAGAATCATGGCTTGCCAAATCAGGCATCAAGCTAAGCCTATGTTATTATAAAACAGGCCTTTTCAACCTATGGCTGTCCAGGCATATGGGCCTTCAACTCCCAGGCGTATGGGCCTTCAACTCCCAGTCAAGCTGTCCAATGGTCAGGAGTTCTGGGAGCTGGTCCAAAACATATGAGGGCTGAAGGGTTGAAGAGGCCCACTTGAAGGAGATAAGAAGGAAACTGAAAGGAAATAGGATTTACCAAAAGGTAGAAGCTTGCATGTATGAGATTTAGGCAAAGTTTGAAGTTGGTACAGATAGAGACAGGGATTGGAGCTGAAGTAGAAAAGAATCTGGATTTGAGAAAAAAGGGAGAAGTACATATCGTTTTGAGGTGTTTAAAATAGATTATTAGAAGTTATTGTATTTGTATTCTGCTTTTGATAAATCTATTGTTGTTTTAACCTTGTCTCTAGCTCTCTATGAAGCCTGAATTGGAGCCAGGCCACATATAACAAACAAACAAACAAACAAACAAAATCCACACAAGACACAGACCCAAGTCCACATTTAAGGGGTCACCCTGAGGCCCAGTAACCCAGGAAGATAACATTGGGAGAATAAGGGAGTGGTTAGTGGCAGCATTCCTAGGGCTTGAAGGCCCCTTCCACACAGCTGAATGAAACCCACATTTTCTGCTTTGAACTGGAATATATGACAGTGTGGAATCATCAGAATCAGAACCCAGTTCAAAGCAAATATTGTGGGATTTTCTGCCTTGATACTCTGGGATATAGGACTGTGTAGAAGGGTCCAGCCCGAGAAAAGGTATCTGTCTCAACCAGTAAACCGTATTTCCCCATTTTGCTTTCCTGATACAGTATGCTGTGGTTACATAAGCTCAATTAAAGTTCATCTTGGTGTTTGATTCAGACATATGGATCCGAGTTATTTAGTCATCTAATGCTGTCACCCAGTTTCATTTTCCAGATGCCAAATTCATGCAAAGCACATGCTTGGACACATCATATATGCAATACATTTCAAGCTACTAAGGAAGAATCCCAAATCAGGGAATGGCATTTGAATCCCAAGGGTAAGGCTAGTAAGTTAAGCCATGGGCACAAAAAGACTTTTTTCATATATCTTTATAATCTTCCAGCTCAATAAGGACTGAAGTAGAAGCAGCAAAGAAGGAAGTCCTAAGGGCCATTCTCCATGGTATGAGACCCTCATCCCTGACCAACACAGGCACACATGTGGATAGAAGCAATCTACTCTTTTACAGGCAGAAGTATAAGAAGTAGGGTACCTTCCTTTTGGAAGATAGGCATTAAAAGCAACAATCCTAAAACACACATGCAAAGCATTAAATCTTACTGAATTTAGTGACATTTATTTACCTATCAGTTAACATGCATGTTATCTGCTGGGTGAAAGCAATCAAATAAGCTTTTGTATATTCATTCCACACTTTAAGGCTTGAGTTTTTCAATGTTAGGTGTTGCCTTAAAGTAGAATTTACATATACCTATGAATGTGAAGAAGCCTGAGCAAAAAATATCTTCATCCATTTTGCAGCATAGGAGGGGCAAGAGGGGTGAGGAAAAGAGAGAGGAAGAGAAAGAGACAAACTTTATCCTGAAAGGAAGCATTTGTAAACAAATGTTTTGGTAATCCCTTTGTAAAACAGGTAACTGACATGAAACCAACCCTACTGTGGACTGTTGACAGCTGATAATATATTTTGTTTGGCATGCAAAATGTTATATTGGCAGTGTAGAAGTAACCCACAAAACAGGGATCATTTTCTATATTAACCAAAGTAGGATGCAAATAAACATAACCAAGAAAATGTACTTGTCAGGAAGATAGTTTGCGGTGGACAGCCAGCATGGTAGAGTGTTTAAAGTACTGGGCTGAGACATAGGAGGCGCACGTTCAAATCCCCACTCGAACCATAAAAGTCAGAAGGTGACTCTGGTCCAGCCTTTGACCCTTTTAGCTTGACCTATCCCCCTGGGTTATTATGAAGCTAACATGGGGAGAGCCACAGGCACCACCCTAAGATCAGGTAAAGAAAGACAGGAAAATAAGCAGCCATTGCTCTTGAACAGGCATTATTCTTCAACCCCACAGCTTTGTCCACTTTGGCTGTGCTTTAGCCCTACTATTCATGATTGTGCTTTCCAAGACCCAATGTATACCCAGAAACCCCTTCTTTTTCACAAAATCTCTGTTGCATTCACAGAAACAACACCAAAAAGGAAGTGGGGTTTGTCTGCTCATTTCATAAAATGCATCAGGTCAAAATTTAAATATTACTCTATATTATTTCTATTTCTTGCAGATTATTTTGGAAGGGAACCTTTAAAAATATTCTAAAAGTTTAAATATATGCTTAGACAGACAAGATCCAAAATGAGCATAGCTAAACAATTGGGAACTAGAACTGTCTGATCTCGGAAGCTAAACAGGGTAAGGGATTGAGAGACTGCCAAAATGTAACAGGTGTTATAGACCATATTTCAGATGAAGGAAATGGCAAAACCACCTCTGAGGATTCCTTGCCTAAGAAAACCCAATGAAATTGATGGGGGCCACAGTAAGTCAGATAACTTGAAAACACAACTCACCAGACATTTGTACTGCTGAAAACTTAGACATATATAGAAGTATATACACCAGTAGTTCTCAATCTGTGAGTCCCCAGGTGTTTTAGCCTACAACTCCCAGAAATCCCTGCCAGTTTACCAGCTGTTAGGATTTCTGGGAGGTCAAAAACAAAACATCTGGGGAGTTTAAGGCCAAAACATCTGGAGACCCACAGGTTGAGAACCACTGCTGTATCTCGTCTTACTTTCGAGTGCGTCTTATATAACCCAAGGCGTACCCGTCGCCACCACGCCGCCGCCACACGCCGCCGCTGCCGCCGCCACGCCCGCCGCAACCGGAGGTGTGCGCGGCACACCTGCCGACACACCTCGACACACCTCTTCGCCAGGGCTCCAGGAGGGAAAGGAGCCAGGGGCGGGAGGAAGCGGCGGCCGCGTCACTGTGGGCTGCGATCCTCACCACGCCCTGGCTCTTTTCCCCCTCCCTTGCTGAGGAAAGACCTTCTCCCGCCCCTGGCTCTCTTCTCCCACCCTTGGAAGGAGGAAGAGAGCCAGGGGCGGAGAAAAAGACGCGTCACTGACGCGTCATCGCTTCGTCCGCCCATGGCTCTTCTCCCACCTTGGAAGGGAGGAGAAGAGAGCCAGGCGAGAGAGAAAGCAAGACGGCAACGTCACTGCGTCATCGCTTCGTCCCGCCATGGCTCTTCTCCCGCAGCAGGAGGGAGGAGAGAGCCCGGGGCGGGGAGAAGAGACGACCGCGTCACTGACGCGTCATCGCCGTCCCGCCCATGGCTCTCTTCTCCCACCCTTGGAAGGGAGGAGGAAGAGAGCCATGGCGGAACAACTTGCAACATCACTGTATTTCTTGATCCTCACCACGCCCTGGCTCCTTTCCCTCCCTTCTTTCCTATATATATACACACACACACTTCCCTAAAGTGCAGAACAGCAAGTTTCCTTATTTCCTAAATTAGATAATAAAGAATTGTGCAACTTACAGCTTCCATTAGTCCTTTCAGAGATGGAATCTTGAGCATAAGTGCATCAAATACTTCTTCCGATTCCTTTCGAACATACAACAATACTGGATCCAGCAAACACATCATAGGAAGAGGGAGGAATCAAATTAAGAGCAGATATCAGCCAAAACTATAACAGTGATGCAAAATAGTGAAACATGAAAGATCTGCACTTATAGTGATACCATGCCGACGTTTGGAAACAGCACGAAAGCAAATCCACTGTTAAATCCAGAGCTTGGAAACATTATGTGAAAGGGAGACCACCTTCCAGAATTGCTACAGGGAGACTAGGGGGAATTTTCACAATTTGAGGCCCAGTAGAGACTTTTTAACAACAGGAAGCAAGTGGAAATCACTTTTCTGTTCAGTTTCTGTTTCAAAAAAGGCCCATCCTGGCCCTAAAATGATTCAAGTGACCTCCCCAAACACAGTGAAAATGCCCCCACACCATCCAGAGAGCATTTGGGGGCAAAACTTGTTGTCGTTGTTTTATCGCAATGGACTTTGGGGGCTGAATGCAATCCATAGGCTACACTTTGTCCACCTCTATAATAAAGTGTGCATAAGCACAAGAAAATCCTTTAGAAGTTTATTGCTTTCCCCCCTAGACAATCTGAATATGCTTCCCCCAACGAACACACTTTGCAAACTGGAGAAAGTATATTTACTCTAAGGGCCCTTCTATATTGCCATATAAAATCCAGATTATCTGCTTTGAACTGGATTATATAGTAGTGTAAACTCATATAATCTAGTTCAAAGTGGATAATGTGGATTATCTGATTTCATAATCTGGATTATATGGCAGTGTAGAAGGGGCCTGGGCCAACAACTCACTGGGGCTGCCGCCATAGCCAAAGCAATTTCCTGGCAGAGCCTTGCTGACTTCAGAGGACCTTTTCTTGGGCCAACTGTTTTAGAGCTAGTTTCTTATTGTTTCCTCTTTAACAAACTCATCTGTCAGCCACAAACAGCAGATTTGAATTCCTCTGCAAATGAATAACTCATTGCGGTGTATATAACAAATAACTGCAAAGGCATGGCTCATACAGTGGGCACTAGCTAGTTCACTCTGTCATGCAAGCAAGAAGCCACTGTGAAGTGCAATCCAAACAGAACTTTACTTCCAAATGATTTGGACCTTTACCTCTTTTGGGTTCTTCTATTCGTGATAACTTAATTGGGCTGGCAGAAAAATCATCTTCATTTAAGTAAGGCCCCCTCTTCATGCTAGAGCTCCTGAAAAAGCAAACAGCCAATTAGGCAATTACTTATATCCAAATAGTCTATTTGCACAATTGCAGGTAGCAGAAGTAGAATCTAGTCCTAAGAACAGGGCTGGTATCATGGCCAAGATTTCAGGTCATCCAATCAAGATCAGAAATAAATGAGTGGAGAATACACTGTTTCAAGAACTAGCTGATTTATCAATGAATGCATCTAAGCAAGAGGGAAACCTGCTTTAACATTCTTGCTGACTTGTGAAGCGATTCAGCCCACCACTAGTATGTCATATCATAACTACTCTGGATCTAGAAAATGAGAAAGTATCAAAAGTGCTTTTCTCTGGATATCACATTTGGCTTTCACTGGACAATCAAGTTGGGAAATCTGCTTGATTTTCAATGGAAAACACCTTAACCTACTTTCTTATGTTCTTTCTCTTCCTATCCCAGTCTTCCTCAACCTGGTGCCATTACAAGGTTTTGGACCACAATTCTAAGGATTTTTGACCCCAGCCACATAATTATCTTGAGGTCACCAGTTTGGGGGAAGGGCTATTCTATGATATTATAAGCACTTCAACTGTTATTTGTGCTAGAATTCAGCAAGGAAGATTAGTTTAGAGAAAACAAACCGAACCTGGAATTATCTCAGGCAAAGGACATGCTCTTTTACTGAGCTATGGACATTTCCTTCTATGTTGCATTAGTCCAGGTACTGAGCCAAGGTGTTTTCATGTATTTCTTCAGCATTCAACATAGTTCCATAGCAACAAATTAGTCTTAACAGACAGCATCTCCTCATATAAGCCTTCCTGTGCCATGAGATATAGGAAAAGTTCTCTCTCAGACCCACCATCTTCACAATCATGGTTAATGGGAGCAAAAGATAGGGTTTCACAATGATGGCCCCTAAGGGCCTCAGCCTTGCTCTTCTTCTATCAGCAGACAAGAGGCCCTTCCAGAGAGACCCTATATCCCAGGATTTGGTCACAGGTTTTATGCCTTAAACTGGATTATATGAGTCTACACTGTCAGATAATCTGGGATAAACAGAAAACCTGGGATCAGATCCTGGGATATAGGGCCTGTCTGGAAGGGTCCAAAGAATGCTTTATTACAAGTTTTTTGAACTGAAGATTACTAAAGGATGGTCTTTAAAGAGAATACTGTATTGTTTTTGCTGAATTGGTTGTAAAGTACTTTTCATTGTTTCTAAGTGTGTTTTTTATATTGTTTTAATGCTGTGGATAGTTTAATTAATTTTATTTGAATGCTGCTTTTTGTATATTAGCCATATTGTACGTGTTTTAAATTGTAAGCTACCCTGAGCCCTAATTCTGAGAGAATGACAGGGTAGAAATTATCATCATCCTCATCATTAGGATTACTCCAACAAGGGCAAGAATCCAGGGTGACTCAACAATCTTCAGTTGCAGGTTAGACGTGTTCTTAGCTCCCAACTTAAAACACCTCTCCAGCCATAGTGAGAAAGGTTGTTTTCTGCTGCTCCAGATACTATATTTTTTTCAAGCTACAAGAAAAGAGATTCCACCTACTGTAAATACTAGGGAAAGCTTCCTGGAGTAGAGCTGTTTGATAGTGTTCCCTTGGAATGTGATGGAGTCTCCTTCTCTGGACATTTAAAAACATTTATTGAGAGTGCTTTACTCATGCATTCCTATGTGGACTGGATGGTCCAACTGTGACTCTATGTCTTTACAGAAAGGATAAGGAGCAATGTTTGTCTTCTCTGCCATGATCTCATGTGGTGTTTGATGATAAGCTGCCTATCCTAGACGACAGTACCACTTAACCAGATCTAACCCCTAAAAAAGCACCCCATACAAAACACTGGCTCTAAAGTACAAAAGTTAACAACATATTTTACCCTTCTCCCTCCAGTTCATCAGATGCAAGAGGAAACACCTAAAAGAGGAAGCAAAAATAAAATAAAGATCAGGATATTTAGGAAAAAATTGAGCGAATAATTAACAGATCAACAACAGAATAGCACCACATTCTCTGTCCATATAATGAGACTAGCAACTGAGAGGAAAGCTCCTTGACTGTCATCAACCTGGAGATGCTCATGCATGGTGGTAGAAAATAATAGCTTAATAAATAAATTAGATTAAGTTTTTCTGAACGTTTGCTGATATGGTAATTGGAACGGTAACAGAATGTGATGAAGTAACACTTTCTGGGAGATAATACATTCTAGTTACAAGTGCTCAGATATTTTCTCACCAATAGCACCACAATTTACAGATCCTCTCTCCACTCTCAAGCATACAAATGCATTTATTATGTCAGAAGCCGAGAATGGGCCAAATTCCCACCTGAGTTACTTTGTGCAGTTTGATGAGATGTATCTTTCCACTCCCCCTGCCCCTTTTATGTTTGTTTGTTCACTGTAACCCCATCCCACAGATATAAAAATGAAAGAAAGAAACATACATGAGCGCTGCGCTGAATATTGGAATAATGAACATCAGGTATGAAGAGAACTGGCTGGGTATCAAGATCCATAAATGGCTTGAAGACAGTGATGTCTGTACGCTTGTGGGATGGGAGCATGGGCACTTTGACATCAGAAACTGGTGGAAAGAGGAAAAAAGGATATATAAGGTCAAAGAAAGTAAAAGTAGAACTAACATGTGTGTTCGATATTTCAACTGGTATTGTGATGCAAGCAACACCAACTGATATTCCCTTTTCTGCACAACCCGTTAAGGCAGATGAGTCTCTTACTTCACCTGACAACCTTAAAAGGAATCACCCTGATCTGCAGAAGTATGAAAACATTTAGGGACAGGATAATAAGAGGGGGGAGGCCACTGCAAAGTACCTCATTGAGGACTATTCATGCTCAATGGGCCTGGAATTATGGACAGAGGTGGAAAAACACACAAACATAGAATTGAGCAGCTAGAGCAGGCATGGGCAAACTTTCTAACTTGAGGGCCGCATGGCTGGCTGGAGTGGGGTGGGCAGGCTGGGAGGAAGGGGATTCTCCCCAAGTCTCCTCCCTGCCAGGAGGACTGGCTGCCCAGAGAGGAAGAACACTTTTCCCTCCTGTCACACCCACTACTCACTTTCACTCTTTTTTTCTCTCTCTGCAACACACAATACGCACACACCTCTCCCTTGGAGACACAGCCTTTACACAAACAGGGGTGTATGGGAAGGGAAGGGGGTCTGTTTGAGATGGGGATGGGGACAAAGCTGAGGGACAGCTGAAGATAGGAGTTCTCCCTTTCCTCTCCTTCCTCTGAAGGAAAGAGGAGAAACATTTGGATCCCAAAAGGGTTGGCCTTGGTCAGGATGAGATGGTGGACGGGAGAAAAAAAAGATCCATTAGACCTTGTATTGCCTACTCCTGATATAAAATCCTAGAATCCTAGAGCTGGAAGAGACCCCCAAGGACCATTCAGTCCAACCCCCTGCCATGCAGGAAAGCACAATCAAAGCACTCCTGATATATAGCCTTTGTGGAAAAGCCTCCAGAGAAAGAGATTCTACCACACTCCCAGGCAGCCTATGCCACTCTTCAGGAAGTTCTTCTTCATCTTTTCAGTTGACTCTCTTTCCCTGCCATTTGAACCCATTGCTCCCTTGTGGCCTGGTCTCTAGAGCAGCAGAAAGTCAATTTCCCCCTCCTCCTCATTTGGGCACCCTTTTAAATCTTGAAACATGGTTCTTGTGTTCCCTCTCTACCTTCTCTTCTCCCAGCTAAACATCCCCCAAGAGGAAAGGAGGAAGGAAAAAGAGAAGGAAGGAAAGAAGGAAGGAAGGGAGGGAATGGAGGAAGGGAGGAAAGAGACAAGGAAGGAAAGACAAAAGGGAAGGAAGAAAAGAAAGAAAGGGAAGAAGGAGGGAGGAAAAAGGGAAGGAAGAGCGAAAGGGTGGAAGGGAGGGAAGGAGAAAGAGGGAGATAAGAAAGGAAGGGAAGGATGGAAGGAGGAAGGAAGGAAAGAGAAGGAAGGAATGATAGGATGGTGAGAGAGGAGGGCATGAGAAAAGAGCCCAAGGGGCCGCATCCGTCCCCCGTTCCCCCCGGGCCTGGGTTTGCCCATACCTGAGCTAGAAGCATGAATAGATATATTCCACAAACTTCAAACATTTTGGAACTCCTGTTTTGTTTTGTTTTTAAGTAATTTTGAGGAACCCTTTGGGGTCACATGCAGGAAAACAACATGATAGCAACATTTTGATGCCACAAGGAATGATTGCATATTTTAACAAATCACCACTTCCAGCAGCCCTGACTCCAATGAATTTATTCAGGGTGCATATATTGTAGAATGAATGAGGTTTGGCACCACTTCAACTGCCATGGTTCAATGCTATGGGATCATGAGAGTTGTAGATTGGTGAGACACCAGTTCTGTTGGGCAGAGGTAGCTAAATGCCTTGTAAAATAAAACTGCATTAATTCTACAGTACAGACAGATACACCATTAAATTCCATCACCATCCTTTCTTCTTCTGGAAATCCTCTCAATTACTGTTTGTCAGGTAGCATTTCTGTCCTTTTTTTTTTTTTTTTTTTTTTTTTTTTTAGATTATACTGCCTTTTATTGGGAGAATGTAATGAACTATTAATAAATCAAAACATTTTACAAGAAAAAATATAACTGGATTATACTGTAGATTTCTTTCAAAAGGCATTGCTTCTTTAAAAAAAAAACCATGAAGTACAAGGATATGAATGCAAACTAGGTGTACACATTGACCAATTAATTCCTTACTATACTGGTACTAAACATTTGACACTCATCTGCCCTTCTGTGCACTTGGAGCCATAAATAAAGTTTACCCTTTGATGGCAAATGTGAGCTCACTAATAAGGATTTCATCACATTGAAGTGTTTGGTAGAGTAGAGCTCAGTCTAACTCAGTTTTGAAATGAAACAGATGATTTCCCTACATTCATCACACTGTTAAATGTATCTGTGTTGCTCAGTTGTACTCGGCATTCTTTCAGTAGATTTGCCATCACTCTATATTAATCGCTAGGCACCTCCCACCATCCTTCCCCCCGTGTTCTTTGTGGGGGGGGGGAATCATCTCTATGAAATGTCAGCTGTTACACTCTCCCTCTTCCCCCTCTCTTGGCTGCCCCACAGAGAAGGATGTGAACCTTGGAAAACTATAACTCCCAGGACTGCATAGCCCTGAAAGCCCTGAACGTGCCTACCATCTCTGTTTACGAACCCAGACAATCTCTCCGATCATCTGGAGAGACCTTACTCTCCCTCCCACCGGCCTCGCAGGGATGGTTGGTGGGGACAAGGGAGAGGGCCTTCTCTGTAGTGGTGCCCGACTCTGGAATGCGCTCCCCAAGGATATCAGACAAGCCCCCACTTTGGAAGTCTTTAGGAGGAGCCTGAAGATGTGGCTGTTCCAATGTGCCTTCCCTGAATAAAGTAAATGACGCCCTGCTGTGTTCATTCTCTGCAAACGTCCTCAGAAGCACTTTAATTATCTGTTGGGTGTCTGTCCCATATTGTCCTTGAAGCCTTCCTGCTATATGCTGACCTTCAAAGTGCCGACCTTCAAAGCAATTCATCTCACATCGACCCGGCACAGAGCCTTTTCTGTAGTAGCACCATCAATCTGGAATACCCTTCCAAGTGATGTGCAAGCCATGCAGGACCTACTCTTTCTGCAAGGCCTGCAAGACCCACCTTTTCCGGCTAGCCTTTGATTGCTAAGCTGAAAAATCTTTTTTTAGTTTAGTTTAATATGTTGTTTTTACCTCTTTTTTTTTTTTTTTTTTTTTTTTTTAAACAAATTTTTTATTTTATTTTAAAACACACAAAAAAAAAAACATACCAAGCACTCACAGAACATTTGCACTTCCCACCACCACCATGAGGATTGTTCCTTTTATATATTCATTTCTTATGGAGACATTTTTTTTTATATCTTTATCTTTATACCTTTCCATTCTATATACTATATACTATATAACATTTGTATCCTATTTCTTATGGCTTGATCTCCAGAATGCTTCATAATATGATTCTTTACCCTTGTCCATCTTTCTTCCATTTTTCTCATTCTATTTTCATTGATTTTTGAAGCATTTAATTTCCCATTCATAATTTCAAATTCCATTTGTTCCACCATATAATGATACCATTTGTTTACTGTCCATTTTGATTTATCTTTCCATCCTAATACTATTACTGCTTGTGCACATTCTATTATTGCTTCTTTTATTTCCCTATCATTTTCCGTTTTCACCATTTTTCCTATTACCGCAATTTCCTTTGTTATGATCCACTCATTTCCTAGAATTTGTTTTGCCTGATTTTGTATAGTCTGCCAAAAATGTTGTATATATTCACATTCCCACATCATGTGCATAAATCGCCCTTTCTGTTGGCATCCGTGCCAGCACTGACTACTACCCTTTTATAGTAGTATGCTAATTGACAGGGTGTACGATACCATTTATGCAGTATTTTCCTCCTCATTTCTCGTACTTTGGTATTTCTTTTCGTCCCTATAATCTCTACCACATTTCTCATCTCTTGTTCCGTAATTTGTAGCTCCATTTCCCACATACTTTTCAAATCCCGTATTGTACCTCCATCTGCCTCTAATAGCATTATATATATATTGCTGGCCTGTGCCTTCATTCCTTCCCATTTGTCTCTTATTATCTTTTCAAAGGCGGTATCTTCACTCTTAACCATATTAATATTATCTTTTATTCTACAGTATGCACAAATTGCTCTTATCTGTAACCAATTTTCTTGTCCAAGCCATTGTTTAATTCTATCCTCACTTACCATTCCCTCTTTGTTATATAATTGTTCTACCCTCTCTATTCCCTTTTCCTTCAATATCTGGATATTTCTATTCATATTTGATTCCTTATCCTTATTAATTGTCCATACTGTTGACATTTTGGATTTTAAGCTACTTATTTTCCCTTGCCATTTTTCCACACTTGCATAGTTCCTTTCATTGGTCCTATTAATCTATCTACATTTCTTTTATCCCATTTTCTAAAAATTATTTCTTCGCAACTTACTCCATTCATTTCCTTTTCAAATCTCACCCATTTTTTATTAGTCACTTGTAGTTCTATTACTCTTTCAATTTGGAAGGCATCACTATATAGTTCTAGACATGGACATCCCCATCCTCCTTTCATTTCTTTTGCAATTATCAATTTTTTCCTTACTCTTGGTCTTTTCCCCCTTCAACCCAATTATTTAATTTCCTATCCCATTCCTTTAATTTTGTCATCGGAGGAATTCCTGGGAGAGCCTGAAATAGGTACATCATTTTTGAATTATCAATATTTTCAATGCCCTTATCCTAGACATTTGTCTCAAATTCTTATTCTTCCACCCACTCATTTGTTTTAACATTCTCTTCCATACCATTTTGTAATTTCCGTCTATTATTTTATCAAATGTTTTATATATCCAAATTCCCAGGTACTTCATCTTTTTATTCCCAATTTTAATCCTGATTCCTTCCTTATCTCTAATTGTTCCCTTGGGGGTGTATTGATAAATAATATCTCTGATTTTTCCATATTAATAAGCCCTGAATAAACTCCCTCAAGATTATTTGAATTGATTTAATCATTTCCCTTGGCCTCTGTGTTAAAATTATTGCGTCATCCGCATACAAGTTCAATTTCAACTCCTCCTTCCTCCCAATCTTATACCCTTCCCATGTTTCATCCATCTTTATTTTGTATGCTAGGGGTTCTATTGCCAGAGCAAATAACATTGGAGATAACGGACACCCTTGTTTGGTTCCATTATCGATTTGAATGTTTTCTGTTCTTTGTCCATTCACTCTAATACAAGCCTTATTCTCCCTATATACATTTTTGATCATTTCACAGAAGTTATTCCCCAGATTTAGTTCTTTACATAATCTATGCAAATATTCATGATTTACTTTGTCAAAAGCTTTATATACATCTAACTTTAAAATTGACAATTTTCTTTTTGTTTTTGTCGCATGGCAAATCGCATTAACAACATTTCTTATTGGTTCACTAATTCTACGCCCTTTGACAAACCCATATTGGTCTTCTCCTATAATCTTTGGTAAAATAACTTCCAATCTATTTGCTATAATTTTCATGAATATCTTATAATCTTGGTTTACTAAACTAATCGGACGATATGATTCTGGGAGCTCTGGTTGTCTATCTGGCTTCAGAACTGGAATAATTTCTGAAAGTTTCCATGTTTCGGGACAATCCCTCTCATATATACCTCATTAAACATTGCTGCCATATATGGTGCCAACTCATACATAAATGTCTTATAAAATTCGGCTGTATATCCATCTATACCAGGTGCCTTATATTGTTTCAGCCCTTTAATTACCTGAATTATTTCTTCCTGTGTTATTTCTTCGTTTAGAATGTTTTTATCCTCCTCATTTATTTTATTCCCAATTTTTATTTCTTTCTTATTCACCTGTTCTTTTTGATACAGCTCCCTGTAGAATTCTCTCATTATATCTTCTAATTCTTTTCCCCTTCTTTCACCAATCCGTTTTTATCTTTAAGTTTTGTTATACATGCCTTTTCCTTTCTCCTCTTCAAATATCTCACCATTTGTTTCATTGATTTTGTACCCCATCCATTAATTCGTTGTCTCACACACTGTCTCATTTTGTTCCATTGCACCTCGTCCATTAATTCCAATTCTTTCTTTTTCTGCCTTAAAATACTATTTATATTTTTTTCTCCTCGTTATTCTAAATTGTTCCTGTAGTAATTCAATTTCCTTTATACATTTTCTCTTTTCTCTCGCCAACTTTTTCTTATATGGGACTCAGTGCTTATGCAATAACCTCGAAATACACTTTTAAATCGTCCCACACCACAGTTTTAGATAACTCTCCATTATCATTTATTTTATAATATTCTTTTATCTCCTCCTGAAGCTTCAATTTATCTTCCTCTTTTCCTGTTACCACCGAATTATATCTCCATATTCTTTGACTAATCTCATTACTCAATCCCAAGGTTGCAATCAGGGGACTGTGATCTGACAAAAATATTGGTTTCCTTTCTACCTTCTTTATTTGGGCTTTGCTTGCTTTATTTATTAAGATATAGTCTATACAGCTAAATTTATTATGTCTTGCTGAGTAATACGTATCTCTAATACTTTGATTTGCATGTACATCCACCATATTGAGCTTATTTACATTTATTGTTTTTTTTATTTTTAGTGGTTAAATCCAAATTGAAATCTCCTGCCCAAATCAATGTCCCTTCAGCAAAATTATCCAGCTTCTTTTTTGTATTCAATATATACTGTTTTGTATTTTTATTAGGTGCATACATCACAGCCAATGTTATTTTAACCTGATTTATCTTCCCTTTCACGAAAACTGTTCTACCTTCCTTATCTTTTGAACATCCAGCACCTCAAAGGAACATTTTCGTTGATTAAAATCGCTACCCCTCGTGAATTCCCAGTCCCTCGAGATTCAAAAATTCTATTCCATATTTTATCCTTAATCAATTTATCCCTCCCATTCTTTTTATGAGTTTCCGATAACATTATCACATTTATTTTACAGTCCCTTGCCAATTTTAACAACCTGTAAATCTTGAGATCAGCCATACCATTTATATTCAATGCCAATAAAGATAAGTCACCCATTTGTTTTGATTAATTCCATTTTTGTATCTCCCTCTTATCTCTTCAACTTTCTTTCTTCTCCTCTCACCCTTATTGCCCCCTCCTGAATCCCTGTTGTGCCCCCTTCCCCTCAGAGTCCAGTCCTCTCCCTTCTCTCATTAGAGAAGGACTCGAAAGAGTTCTATTCTCTTTCCTTCCCAGACTCCTCTTGGTGGCTGCGTTGCCCTTTCCCAGTACTCCCTCCTGCAAATATTTTCCCCTTTTAACCCAGTTTGTCAATGTTGATTTTTTTCTTATATCTTGGATCTTGTTTCCATTCCCTTTGACTCCTCTTTCAGTTTTTGCTTTTTCATTTCTCTCAACTGTTTTCCAAAGATCGTATTTGATCTAAGTCCATTTGCTTCAAATTTCTTAAGTCTGTAACCTCTTGTAGATCTTGTCCCTGTTCTCCTTCCCTGTTCATTGAGTCTCCAAAAATAGATATAGTTTGAGTTGAGCATGATTCTATTTGCTCAGCTCTTCCTGAAGTTTCAGGCTCTATTGGTATTATCTGTCCAGCTGCCTGAGAAGTGTCCTTGACCTTTTACTCCTCTCTCTTTTTTTTGACTTTTATGGGCCTCTTCCTTGTCTGATTCCTCCGTCTCCTCCGGCACACCTTCTTCTGCAGAGAATCCCAAAAGTCTAAGCATGGTCTTTCCACTTGCCAAATCAGCAGCTTTAAATACTCTCCCATCTTTATAGACGATCAGGATAGCTGGAAAAGCCCAAGTATATCGTTGGTTCTTTCCCTCCAGGACTCTTGTAATTTCCTTCATCTGTGCTCTTTTATCCAATGTCTCTGATGATAGATCCAGGAGAGGCCAAACCTTTATACCTTCCAAGGTAAGGTCCTTTGTTTTCGAAGCTGTTTGTACACATTTTGCTTTGTTGCCTCTCTTGTAAATCGGATCAAAATGTCTCTGGGTTTTTTCCTCCTCTGTAAGCCCAGTGCACTCTTTCTATATCATCTGGTATGATTTGGGTTAAAGTCTGTAGCCAACTCACAATGTTTTGTTTTAAATTGTCCTTCATATGAAAGTTCTGTCCTGCTGTTCTCAGACGTATATTTGCCCTTCGTGACCGATCTTCCTGGTCAGCAATCTTGTTTAGAAGCTTTTGGTTTACACTTTCTAACTGTTGTTTTAAGTTGGCTATCTCCTGTTTCTGTTTTGTAGTCTCTTGTTCAACTTCCATAAATTTCCCTTCATACTGCTGCACCTTTGCCTCGATTGATCCCAGCTGGATATTAATCATTTCAACTTGCACTTTCAATTCCTCATTCCCTTTCTTCAAGCAATCATTGCTTATCTTAATTTCGTTGAGTGTTTGTAATATTTGATCCAGCTTCCTCCCCATTCCACTCCCTCCGCCATTTTATAGCTCACGTTCAATTCTTTGCTTCTCCCAGTCTTCCGAGGTTTCAAGTTTCAGTTGCTCAAACTGCTATCTGCTTTACTTCCTCTGCTTCGAGAATGAGAGAGAGAGATTTACAATCTCTGGGCTTTAGAAAAGCTTTTAAAAAGCTTTATTTCATTTGCAGTCAGGGAGCTCTCTTAGGCACGTCTATCTTCTTTGACGCATGCGCAAACTCCCCCGTAGCATTTCTGTCCTTGGTGCAATTTAGTTATGTGGAATCATCATTCATTTTGTTTGCACATATGAGAATGATGATTATCAAACATTTTCCACCACTAGGAGGAAAATGAAATGATACCTGTTTTGTGCATTTTAAAATATTTTTTCATATTTCAGAACTTTTTGTGAACAAAACATTTCCACAAAAAATGGGGCTTTATAGATAGGAAACAGTGTCAACAGTGCCAAAGACTTTGTTTCATGTATTAAAATATTTATATACAATATGCTTTTTAAAAAATAAAAATGTTGTGGTAGTGGACTGTTTTCTCAACAGGGTGCGCCTCAAAAGTGTCAAAACGCCCTTTCCCATGAAGGATAGGAAACCTGGCTAGTATTTTTTCAATCTCCTTTCCATTAAGTGCAAGCTATTTCCTTGCTTAATCAATCTTCTCCCTCCAATTTCCCTTCAACAAGGTAAATACATTCATCCTTTAGCAGAGTGCTTGGTAAAATAAAGATAAATTGTACTGACTGTTCTCTTGTGTCAGCATGTGTAACTCCCTTTTAAAAGAAGCATTGTGTTATGGCATTGCCTGACTTTTCAAGGAAGTTTAAGTTGAAATCGTCCTCTACAGTAGGTGGCAGTTAAGCATATATATTTCTACTTACAGGCATTCATCTGGGAGCTGGGGTCAGTGCACTTGCCTTTTCTTTTGCTTTGTTTTCGTTCCTCGTCCCTGATCTTCCTTTCTGCGCCCTGTTAAAGAAACAAAGGTGAAAGTGCTTTTGGACACTTTTTTTCTTTGTCTTTGAAGTGATTCTCTGCATTCTTTCTCTCTGTGTTTTTTTTCTCACAGTTAGCCCTTTCTACATCAGATACTGTAGATATCACTACTGCCTCTTCACCAAGTCACCCTGGGAGCACTGAATTTGAAACTTAGCCCCTGCCTGAATATACTATCTGAATGTAAAACAGTAATAAGGACACTCTCTTTCAGCAGGTCTATCCCCATGAATTTAAATCCTGAACCTTCCATTACGAATTTTAAATTGTGTTACTGGTTGTATTAATATGTATTGAGTGCATGTTCTTTTATGTTGATGTTTCAAGTGGTTTATAAGTTGTGTGCTTTTAACTGATGGTATGTGTTGTATAATAAAAATAACAACAACGTCAACAACAGCAATCTACAGAGTTCAAATGAATACATGTCAAACCAAGCAGGTGTGATCCTTTGAACCGGCTGTAGTGAAATATATTGATAATGACTGCAATGTACTTCCTAATGTGTTTACTTTACAATTCATGACACATGTGCCAAACTCAAGGCCTGAGGATCAAATCCAGCCCACCATGTCATTTTATGTGGCCTATGATTGATGATTAATGTTTTATGCTGTTTTAATGAATTTTGAATGTAATTTATGTATTTTTGCATTTTAATGATTAATGATTATGTATGATGGTTTTAACTGTTTACATGATGGTCTATGTAAGCCGTCCTGAGTCCCCCTTTTGGGGTTGAGAAGAGACACGGTATAAATGCTATAACTAATACATAAATAATCATAAATATGAGGTCCAGATACATTTCAGAGCTTGGAGCTTTTTGAAAGGTTGTGCTTGCATTTTGTTTTGTGTTTGTTGTTATTTTCAGAACATGATCAATGGATGAGGATGGTGTATGACATATTGTCTGGGGTTATTTAACAGTATATTCACAAATACTTGAATTTGCACAGTTTTACAATTACAAATGGCAATTCAAAGTCAACCATAAGACTGATGTGGCACTCGGTCAAAAGCAATATTTTTATTTTTAATCAGCAGCAATATTTTTGAAAAGATACTGGATATGTGCTTTTAAAAAGTGTAGAGATTTTCAATGACCGGCACAGCTTTTCTGCTATTCAAGACTAAATACTCTCAAGAGATATTATAGCACAATTCTACAAATGTCCACTCAGAAGTGAGTTTACTCTCTTGCAAATATACTTAGGATGGATTGCAGTCTTAATGTGGAATCAGCTGGTTCATTGTGTTCAGAAAACTAGAAAGGAATGCATACTGTACAGGTTTGGCAAGGAAAATTGTTTTGTAGTCTGAGCCAGCCAGGCCCCATACATTTTTCTACTTGAGGTAAAAAAGAGCAATTGGCCTCCAGCAAAGGAGAAAGGCTAGATGACAAAGGAGAAGCAACCAAAGTCTACCACCACTGCCTTCCAACTCAGTTACCTCACTGTATCTAATAATCAGGCCAGTCCTGTTTGAACCACAATTCAGGTATACAAATATGTTTTCTGCACAGGAAAACATTTGGCAATGGTTTACTCCAACACATTTTTGTTGGGATGTATCTTCAATACTACTCTTATAAACTCTCTTTTGGTGACCTAGAACCAAAACTTAGGGACTAGCAGCATTAGAAGACACAGACACTCAGGAAACTTTGATGTAACATGTACAGATGTAAACCAGGGTAGTCTAAGATTAATTCTTTGTTGTTATATTGTTGCTATATATGTGCCTTCAATTTGACTGTGAATTTTAACTGAGACTGAGACCTCCCAAAGGACACCCAGAAGGTTTCCATGACTAGGCAGGGATGCAAACCCTTTCTACTTGACATGGAATAGATAAAAGATTAGGTTGCTTACCTGTAACCGTGTTTCTTCGAGTGTAAGGTCTGTGAAATTCACACAAGTGGGTTTACTCCCGCGCATGCACAGAATCTCGGACATACTAGCTAAAATTAAAGATTTACATATGCCCCTCCCACTCCCCGCCCTCCCTCATCCCCCACTGTAGCTACCTAGTTAGTTCCTTACCGCCAGACAGCAGCAGGAACCTAGGCATGACATCAGAGGGGAGGACGGGTGGGTTTTGTGTGAATTTCACAGACCTTACACTCGAAGAAACACGGTTACAGGTAAGCAACCTAATCTTCTTCTTCGTGTGGTCTGTGAAATGCACACAAGTGGGTGACTTAACAAGCTTATGTATCTTGGAGGCGGGTCATGCCACACAGATAAACAGGTCGGCTCTGCCAAAGGATGCATCCTTCTTCGCGAGAACGTCGAGCTAGTAGTGGGCTGTAAACGTCTAGAGGTTCACCCATGTAGCAGCCTTACAAATTTGAGCAACAGAAATACCCCGCAAAAAAGTTTGGGATGTTGAAACCGCCCTTGTGGAATGGGCTTTAACACCAACAGGCAATTCCTTATGGGCTAACTGGCAGGCCAATCGGAATGTCAAGACTATCCAAGAAGCCAAACGTAGAGAAGTCAGGGGAAGTCCCAGGGAATCTTCCCTATACTTAAGAAACAACTTAGGAGATTTCTTATAGGAGACTGTCCTATGAAAGTAGAAGGACAAAGCTCTTTAACATCGAGGGAGTGGAGGGCAATCTCTAGAGGAGATGAGGGGGGAAAAGGGTCGGGAGGACGATGTCCTGGGTCATATGGGAATGGGAGACAACTTTAGGAAGAAAAGTGACATCCGTCCAGAGAACCACTTTGTCTTCATGGAAACGAATAAAGGGAGGATCAGAGCGAAGTGCTGTGATTTCACTGGCTGTTCTGGCCGAGGTAATGACCACGAGAAAGGCAGTTTTCCAGAACAAATGTGGAGTATGGCAGGTTGCCATAGGTTTGAATGGAGGTTCGGAAAGTTGAGAGAGAACCAACTCCAAGCTCCAGGATGGAGATGGAGGAGAAACAGGAGGGAAAGACTTTTGTATCCCTGTAGAAACATGTCCACCATGGGATCTTGAAAAAGGGGCAGAAGGTCGAATTTCTTCCTGTATCAGGAAAGGGATTGGAAATAGCATTTAATGGAGGAAAAGGAGAATCCTTCTGTGGACAGGTGAATGAGAAAATCTAAAGCAGCTGACTTGGAGCCGACTGTGGCAAATGGCCCAGTGGCTGGATAACGCACGGAACTTATCCCATATGAATGCGTATGCCCTCCTGGTGGAGACCTTTTGGGCTGCCCGGATTATTAGGCAGACGGGGCCGGAGAGGTGGGATAGGGCCTGATCCTCCACACTGTGAGGTGGAGGGATGGAAGGTTCGGGCGTAGGATAAGACCTTGTTAAAGAGAGAGGAGGTAGGAATCCAACGGAAGGCGGAGGAAGTCCCCCTGAGAGGCCTGGAGAAGGGGCATGAACCATGGCTGATGGGTCCACCAAGGGACTATCAGGATGCAATCTGAGTTGTCGGATAGGAACTCTGCGACCATTCTGGGCAGGAGTGGAAGCGGGGGAAAGGCATAGAGGAGACTTGAGTACCAACGGTAGAGGTATGCGTCTCCTAGGCAGTCTGGGGATGCGTGAGGGTGGGACCTCGCGCAATACACGAGGTAATGGATGTTAAGATGTGAGGCAAATAGATCCATTGGTATGGAGGAGTGTGCTGTGGAGAATACACCATTTCCATATCCGGAGAGATATGGAGAGGAGAGTGGGGGAGCGGGTGTCCCTTTGTTTGTTGATGTAATAACTTATCGAGGTGTTGTCCGTGAGGACTTGGACCACCCGGTTGGAGATTACTGTCACAAATGACTGAAAGGCCTTTTCACCACTGTGAGTTCCAAGGCATTGATGTGGAACCTCTTTTCGAAGGGGGACCAATGACCGCTGATGGTCAGGCCCTGGAAGTCAGCTCCCCACTCCGTGGAGGATGCGTCCGCCGTCAAAAGAGAGAGACGGCTGAGGAAGTGAGAAGGGAAGGCCCAAGCACACATTGGATATGTCTGTCTACCATGACAGGGATTGTAGGACACGGACGGGGGGGTGGAGGATCATGGTCTGGCCGTCCAGCCTTGGCTGAGGCACAGAGGGGAATCCTGCCTGGAGGGGGCGGAGGCGGAAGCGGGTGAATGCGATAACGTTCGTGGTGGAAGCCATATGGCCAAGGATAAACTGGACAGTACAGGCGGAGCGCCGATGGGTGGATTGGACGGTCTGGATAGAATGGCATAAACCGAGGGAGCGATCCTCTGGGAGGTAGGCCCTCTGGGGTACAGAATCTATGACAGCACCTAAAAATTGCACCGTCCGGGCAGGTGAGAGATGAGATTTCTCTTGGTCAACAACCCGTCCCAGTCTCTCAGCATAATTGATATCGGATGGGAGCTGGTCACAGACCCAGAACAGAAAGGAGGGACAGCAAGGAGTATATGGCGCCGTAAACCATGAAGGTGAGGTATTCCTGTAGGAATGTCCAAATGAAATATGAAAGTAGGCGTCTTACAGGTCAACAGTGGCCATTCATGTCCCCTTCGGGATGAAAGGGGAAGTCGAGGGTAGAGTGGCCATCCTAAATTTGCGTGGCTTAATGAATTGGTTGAGTTTCCGAGGATCAAATATGGGCCGTAGGCCGCTATCTCTCTTATCTACAAGGAAGTAACTGGAAAACAGGTAAAATCGAATTTGGTGGAGTGAGGTGGGGAAAAAGGCTCCTTTAAGAAGGAGGAGAGACAATTTTTCTCAGCAAGGCAGGGAGGCCTGAGTAAAAAGGTTCACTAGGAGGTGGTAGAGAATTAAACTCCATGGCATATCCCCGAAGGACAATGTCCATGACCCATTTATCTGTGGTGATGGACTGCCAAGTTAGGAAGGGGCTGAAGCCTGAAAGGGACAGCCTAGAAGCGACGCCTTTTATGTCTGAGGATCTAGAACCTCGATATTGACCCCTGAATGGAGCAGCTGGGCTTCTGAGTCGTTGTGAAGGGAGTTAAGATCCTTGTCCTCCTCCATACGGAGCGGAGTTGCGGTATCCGCGAAAGGACTGATGGTATAATAAGGATGCCAACGCTGTTTGTAGGGTTGGTAAGATAGGTAGGGTTGATGGCCATATATGTTAAGTGTTTGTTTCATTTAGAGAATGTTCTAGCTGTGAGTCTGTTTCGGGGTTGAACAGGCCAGCTTCATGTATAGGCAAATTCTCAGTCAAAGATCGTTGATTGGGAGACAGTGTTGAGGATCTTAACCAGGGAAGGGCAACTGGTCCCGTGAGCAGTTTGCCCGCTGTATCTGTTCTATGGTCACCCAGATCTCTGTAGGGAAGCTAGGGTAAGGGCGTGTAGATGGAAGCCTTAGCCATGGGCTGGTCAGTTGCAGGAAGGAGGTCCAGATATGGGCCTATTTTGTTCCATAGGTATGATTGATAGATATTCATAAAAATGACATAATGGCTCATTTTGCCTGAAAGGCATGCGGTAGCATAAAAATTTTTGGCATAGCCTCAGGTTTCTTGCCCTCCTTATTCGACGGAGCCGCTTGGTTGATTTGGATTGGCTCAGGCTGAGCATCAAGTGCAATTGAATTAACTTTCGGGAGTCTAGCCAACCATGGGGTGGCATATAAGTCAAAAGATTATCTGCCCGCCTAGACGTACTAGGGGCGGTAGCAGGATCAACTCCAGAGATTTTAGGATTTTGCCAAACAAGATATAGTAGGCAATATAGCAGACTGGTATGATTGTTGTTCATCAGAAGTAAAATAAGGGTCTTGGACCACATAATTAGGCTGTGGAGGCTGTAAGCCAAGGGATCTGGCCAGCCTCATTAATAGTGCAGGGAATTTTTTATAATCTTTTGCCTGCTGAGGGTCAGTCTCAGGCACTGGCATGGGAGGCAAAGGAATAGCATCAGCAGAAGAATCCAAGTCTATTGTATCATCTGGAAGGTGGGGGGGGGGAATAGAGCAGGAGGAGCGAGAGCAGGAGCAGGGGCTTGAGTGGGAGGGGCTATGAAGGTGGGAAGTTGCCACGGATGCCGAGCGAGGGAAAGGGAGGAGGGTAGGCATGGGGAAAGCCATAAGGATGTTTCCAAGCATGATCTCGGTAGCCGGGAGCCTCCGGAGACCGAGACCTAGAGCAACTCAAAAGCAGCTGCAGGGGCTGCGCAGTGCTGAGGAGAGAGCTGGGCATGTGAGTGTTGAAGCTGTGCGAGCGCTGCCGATCACCGAGGGGGAGAGGAGAGCAGCGCAGCGTGGGGCTGTTCAGGAGGAAGTAATTCGGTCTCCGCTGTGGAGGCGGTCCGGGGCAGAGGAGGAGGCCACGTGGAGATGGCCCTTTTTGGAGAAAACCATCGGTCTCCGAGAAGGGAGAGGGAGTGGAGGGAAGGAGGCAAAGGAGGCTCTGCCACGTGGCGCTGCTCGGTAACCCAAGGAGAAGCTTGGGAGCGAGGCGCGCGAGCGCGCGGTGGCGGGAAGGCAGCAGCAGCGGACTGCAGGGAATTAAGGGTCGCGTGGAGCAAGCCTCCACGTGGCTAGTCTCGGATACCGAGCTGGGGAGGGAATTTGAGGAGAAGGAAGGCCAGGCTCGGGACCTGGGGAGAGCAGGAGGCTGGGAAGGAGTTGGGGGGAATCTCCTCCCCTGAAAAAAGAGTGCTGTCTCCAGTAAGAAGCTGCAGTGTGTCTGCTTCAGACAAAATCATCGGAGGGCTGGGAGGCGCAGGGCCAGCCAGTTGCCTCGCAGTATTCTGTGCCATTTTCAAGGGGCTGGAGGGCCGTGGACCAACCAGTTGCCCTGGATTCTGAGCCATTTTCAAGGGACTGGAGGGCCGTGGACCAACCAGTTGCCCTGGATTCTGAGCCATTTTCAAGGGACTGGAGGGCCGTGGACCAACCAGTTGCCCTGGATTCTGAGCCATTTTCAAGGGACTGGAGGGCCGCAGTCCAACCAGTTGCCCTGAATTTTCCTGAGCCAGAGGCTCCTTAGCCTTTCCCTTCTGCTTGCCAATCTTGGCAGCTTTGGCTTCTCAGTTTTTGGCTTTTTCTTCCGGAGTGGCTCAATGGGCGAACCAGAGGCCAACTCACGGATGGCACCATCAGACAGAGCACTCACGGGGCTGGGATTTCCAGTCCCCGAGGTCAGAGAGGGCTGACTCGCAGAACGAGAGAGCGCAGTCTCTGAGGAGAACAAGGCCTGTACAAAAAGGGAGGCCTTCAGTTTAGAATCCCTGTTCTCAGGGTTCTGTAGGGAAGAATCCTGCATATCTTGCAGGACTGGGGGATGTGGGATTGTCCTAAGCAGAGGAGACATATAGCATGTCGATCCTCTTGGGGCAAGGTTGCTCCACAGTCAGAGCACCTCTTAAAAGATAAAGAAGACATATTTTAATCCTTATCTGAATAGTCGAAGCAATCCGTGGACTTCTAACAGGAGCTAGTAGTCGGAGATCCTTTCGCTGTCAGGCGGAAAAAGGAACTAACTAGGTAGCTACAGTGGGGGATGAGGGAGGGCGGGGAGTGGGAGGGGCATATGTAAATCTTTAATTTTAGCTAGTATGTCCGAGATTCTGCGCATGCGCGGGAGTAAACCCACTTGTGTGCATTTCACAGACCACACGAAGAAGAATATTAGTATAGTATATTGTAACATTTTAAAAGACTTTCTTGCCTGGCATTCCTTCTCTAGTGACCTGTTCTTCATCAGATCTGGTAATGTGCATATGATAAATCACATCACAAAGACCCCAAAAATAGCAGATAATATCCAAGATAGAGGGCTGTTATTGTTCTTTTTTCTGTTTACATGTGCTATTGAGCTGACAGTATAACATAAATATCTGACTATATGAGATAACGGTGTTTCTAAAGCCATTGCTGGATAGATTCCTATAGTTTTACCTTATCACAAAAGACTTTAATCTGGCAGTAAGCTCTATGGACAGGTTTGTTGCTCCTGTTGTTGTAGCTGTAGGTATCAATCTGAAGATTCAAAGGAAGCCCTTTCACACCTTTCTGGGAAGAGAAATCTGTACTGAGGCAGTTTACCGCAATGAAAACCTGCAAGCAAACCAAAAATAACCAATCTTATTAGAACCAACACCAAAGAATATGTTATTGCTGTTTTTATTATTGTCTGTTACAGAGGAAGAAAAACACACAATTGTTGAATTAATCCACAAACCAGAGGCATTGCAAATAAGAATTTAAGGTCCATCAGCCTGAATTCTACAAGAGACCTGAATAGCACAACCTTATATTTGATTATGCATTTCCTATTTATGATAGGATGGTGGTATTGCCTGTTGTGGAGTGTAAGAATTAACTGTATTATCAAAGCAGAGGTAAGATGAGGAATACTGTGAGACGCCACAAAACCAGATTTTGCTGGAAAAGTGAGAATGGGTGTAGGTTATAGGGTATGACAGACAGGAAGATGAGCTTGAAGTTTTCCCGATAGTTGGGGCATTAAGAAAGGACAGCAAATTGCGATTGCAGTTATTTGATTATTACATTTTTTTTACTCCCAAGGAAAAGTGTTAGGATGCGGACTCTCAGGGGTCAATATTTGAGAGAAATAAAACATTGTCATGAATTTTCACTTGCTATTCCACATCATGCAGTGTAACATCTTGTCTAAAAACTGAAGTTCATATGAATGATTTCTATGCTAAAGCAACAATAAAGATCTATATGTGGAGGCATCATACATTCAGTTCACACTGAATAAGTATTTTGATGGGGCTAAGCATAGGTATTTTGGAGAATTATGATCTTTGGAAAGGCATGACCTTGTTATAAATCATAACCTTTTGGGAAATGGAAATCTCCATAACCTTTTGTAAAATGGCATTCATTACCATTTGGGAAATCAGGAATCTCCCTAAGAAGAATTAAAAACTCGCTTGAGTCCACCTTCTCCTCCACTAGTAGTCATGCAAGGCAATTAAGTTTCTCAGCTGTTAAACGGCTATACCTAGATATCTCTTTGAACTGTTAAGAACAAAAATATGCCAATGCACAAAAACATATATCTAGGTCTATTCACACACACACACACACACACACAGCATTCAGAAGTGTTCTTTTCAGCTGCCCAAAAAAACCCTATTTTCCCTGAAAACATCTTTGTTTAAATCATGCTCTCAAGAGACCAAAAATAAGTAGATTTCTTTGAAAATAACATAGTTGGTTTACTCACAAACTTCATGTATTCAGCATACAGGTACTTCGAATATCAATCTACTTACAGGTCGGATTTGAAATAGTTTATCTGTGCAGATAACACAGGACACCTTTCTTATAATCTTAACAGTCCATAGTCTAAAGCATCTCTCTGTTCTGAGAGTCTAATAGAGTCTCTGATAGTCTGAAAGTCCAATGGAGTCTGCTTCTACTGGCGACTGAAAGCCTACAGTTTCTAAAATGGAGTCTGAGTCCTGAACAGTCCCAGTTCTGATCACATGGTCTGCAGCCGGGGATCTCTAGCAGAAAGGAGGGCAAAACCCTCACCTGCTCCCGACCCCCCACAACCAGTACCCGGGGAAAATCCTGCCTGCCTCCATCAACACAGAGGTGGCACTTGGATGTTCATTTCAGTAACTGATTCCCTTGGTATCCATGAATCTGTCTAATCCTGCCTTGAAGCTGTCCAGGCTGACAGCTGTCACAACCTCCTCTGGAAGTGAGTTCCATAACCCAATGACCCTCTGGGTGAAGAAATATTTCCCTTTATTTGTCCTAACTTTCCTACCTTGGAGCTTCAGGGAGTGCCCCCTAGTCCTAGTGTTGTGTGACAGAGAAAATATTTTTTCTTTATTCACCTTTTCTATCCCATGCATGATTTTATACACTTCGATCAAGTCACCTCTTAAATGCCGTCTTTCAAGGCTGAAAAGACCAAGGCGTTGCAACCTGATTTCATAAGGGAGCTGGTCCATCCCTTGGATCATTTTTGTTGCCCTTCTTTGTACCTTTTCCAGTTCTGTTATATCCTTCTTGAGGTGCGGTGACCAGAATTGTACACAGTACTCCAGATGTGGCCTCACCATAGATTTGTAGAGAGGCAATACAACATTTGCCGACCTATTTTCGATTCCCTTCCTGATCATGCCAAGCATAGAATTTGCTTTTTCACTGCTGCAGCGCACTGGGTTGACATCTTCATTGAGCTGTCCACCAAAACCCCAAGATCCCTTTCCTGGTTTGTCTCAGAAAGCTTTGATCCCATCAGTTGATAAGTGTATTTGGGGTTCTTTGCCCCGATGTGCATGACTTTACACTTGTTTAGGTTAAAATGCATTTGCCACTTTGTTGCCCATTCACTCAATTTCGAGAGATCTTTCTGGAGCTCTTTACAGTCAGTTTCATTTTTAACTACCCTGAACAGTTTAGTGTCATCTGCAAACTTTTCTACCTCACAATTTACTTCTACATCCAGATCATTTATGAATAAATTAAAAAGTAACGGTCCTAAAACTGAACCTTGGGGTACGCCACTTCTCACCTCTTTCCATCCAGAGAAGTGTCCATTTATTACCACCCTTTGTTTCCTACAGTTTAGCCAGGTTCCAATCCAGGACAAGACCTGTCCCCTGATTCCATGGCTGAAGAACTTATTTAGGAGCCTTTGGTGAGGGACTTTGTCAAAAGTCCACCAGATGCGCCTGCGAAGAAGGCAGGATTGAGAGCAGGGCCTCCCTGGACGATCTTAAGTCCAAGAGAAATGAAAAAAGATTGGTGCAAATACAAACAAATAACTAGTGGAGGCTTGAAGAAGGTTGCTATTTCCAACAGGTATCATCATCTGGGACCTTTAATTGCTATTTGTGACTCCAGCTGAGTGTTCCTTCTGTTCTAATTAATCTTTTGCCCACAACAAAAATATTTACTTCCTCCATATTTATTGATTTTATACTTTGCCCTTACTCCAATGAATACAAGGCTCATTCTTTGCCTCCACATTTTATAATCACAACATTCCTATGAAGCAGGAAAGGGTAAGAGCACCAATCTTTTTTCATTTCTCTTGGACTTAAGATCGTCCAGGGAGGCCCTGCTCTCAATCCTGCCTTCTTCGCAGGCGCATCTGGTGGGGACGAGAGACAGGGCCTTCTCAGTGGTGGCCCCTCGGCCATGGAACTCCCTCCCTAGGGATATTAGATCAGCCACCTCCCTCCTGACCGTCTGAAAAAAGTAACAACTTGGCTTTTTGAACAAGCCTTTGGAAATGCAGTGCAACAGACAAACACAGAACTATGTAAGACTGAAACATGAAATGGCGTAGACGATGCTACTGGACAATGAGATTAACTGTGAAGACATTGGTTCTTACATGTTTTAATGGTTTTTTGTATGGATTTTAAAATGTTCTTTTAAAAGTTTTTATTGTAGATTGTTATGGCATCAAATTGTTGCCGGGTTGTATGTCGCCTTGAGTCACCTTCGGGTTTGAGAAAGGCGGGATAGAAATAAGAAGGTTGCTATTTCCAGAAGTGTAAATAAAAAGAACTGTTTTTTATTTCTTTATTACTAGCTGTACCCGGCATGCATTGCTGTGCCCTATTTAGGAGATGCGAGAAAGTCTGAGTATGTAAGGGTTGGAATTGATGTTACTTATGGTCTTGGTGGGGTCATGGCTGTGTCGTTGTGGGTTGTTCTGGTGGGTGGGATGTTGAAGTCCTGGGGAGTTGTCGGTGTGTGGTGTTGCTGGCGTTCTGCAGAGCTTGTGGATATACAATGCTTTTTGTCTTTCCGTCTGCTGTGTTGATGTAGAGGTTGATGCTTGTGTGGGTGGGGTATTTTGGGTGTTTGTGTGTGTTTGTAGAGTATCAGTGCAGTGTTGTGTTGTGTTGTGGTTGGAATATAGGCGGAGTTGGTTTTTGTTTGTGGTGGTGGTAGGTGTTGTGTGTGCGGGGTCCTGCAAGGTTGGGGGGATGGGTTGTGATAGGAAGTTGTGTTGTGTTGTGTGGGTAGGAATTGCTGGAGTATTGTGCCTGGGACATATGTGTATTTGGAGGTGTGTGTGGTGGTGAGTAGTGAGTGCAGTCCTGGGTTTTGTGTTGGGGAAGTTGTCAGGTATTTGTGGGGTGTATTTTGTGTGTGTTGTGGTGACATAGTTGTCTCAGTCTGGCTGTGTGCTGGTTGTGATGTGGAGGGGGTGTTGCTTTTGCCAGTGGTGTTTGTTGTGAATTTTGGTTGGGGTGGGTTTTTGTGTTGCAGGATTGTGTTTTGTGTGTGTGGGTTTTGCAAGTTTGTGTTATTCCGGCGGTATGTGTTTGTCAGTGGTGCCTGTGTCCCTGGTGCCCTATTTGTGTTAGTGTTATGTCCTCCTGGTAGTTGTTATGTTCTCCTGTGTTAGTTCGTTGTACTGTGTAGGTTTTTGTTTAGCAGTGGTATGTATGCGTTGTGTGTTGTGTGTCTGTTGTGTTGTGGGTCTGTAGAGGTAGGCATTGCGAGTTGTGTATCTTCTGCACATTGGCGTTGTGTGGTATTTTGTGCTGGCTTGGTCTTTTGGATTGTGTTTATCGAGTGTGGTTGTGAGAGTTGTAGTGTTTGGAGGAGTGTGAGGTGTTTTTTGTTGTTGTTGTGATTGTGTGGCTGATCGTACCGTGGTCAGTGGTTTGTGGTGATTACCAGTAGTCAGCACAATCTATCAGAACTGCAGTTCCAAACTCCAACTGCCACTAAGAACCTGTTTCCTCCTAGAGCTTGGTCTTGACAGTTTAACCCACAAACACCAACTGACTAAATTCAAATCACTCAGCATTCTAACCTAGCCTTGGCTGGCTCCGCCCACCGTTACTATGGGAACTCAACCTCCCGGCATTTTGTGTGGGCCGATGTCAGCCAATGGGATTCGCTGGGGGCCGCGGAGGATGCTGGGAAATGTAGGTTTTTTTGTATCGTTGTTTTGGGGCCTTCTAGGTTTTTGGGGGGGGGGAGTTTCTTTGCTAAAAACCTTCCTTGCCTGAGGCCTATTTTTGTTGCCAAGTTTGGTGTGTCTGACTTGGAAGGTTTCTCTGTCTATGGCAGTCGTTCGATGACGGGTCTTCCTTTATATATATAATTATTATTTATTGAAATTTTTTATTATATAGATATAGAGAGAGGGGAAAAAAGAAAAAAAATGAATGGGAAAAAAATCACGCACGGAGAATCTTCATATTTCCGTCATATAAAGAATGATGAAAAAGGTGTTCGTGATAGGGGGAGGAGAAAGGGGAAAAGGGGGGGGGAGGAGAAGAAGAAAAACTGTTTTTTATTTCTGTGATATAAAAACATATTTATACCACAATTATTTATAAAGTTTTATTTTTACATCCATGACGAGTGTCCCACGGATTGCTAGCTGAGACCTACCGCAGAAACCCATCAAAATTGTCAATTCATTGTAATCCTACTATACTTCTGAATTTACCATTAGAACATACTTGGACAACTTAAAACACATGCAAAAATAACATTGTTCCAAGAAGAGATGTAATTTAGTTTACTGCCCATCTCTCACCCAAGTGTAGCTTTTCAAAGGAATGAAATTAACACATCAGTGGTGGAAGAGAGACCCCTAGTGGGGAGGAATGGGTACTGCAATTCTAAAGGGTTCTTTATGGAGAATATTATCAATATCTCAATAGGTTTTAGTCATACTAACAAAAGGGAGGGAAAACCAAGTAAATGCTCACAGGTGACAGCCTCGCTGGTTCTTGAAATAAATCTCTGAACAAAAGAATGAAATGAAAGCAAGCTGCAGAAATATAAGGTATTGTAATGCAGATTTAGTACTCTTCCACGTAAGTATTACCATGAACCTAGATGTAAACTGTACTATCTGACAACTGTAAATGGGTACTTTAAAATATCTTCATGCTCTGGGAAGTGACAAATGCAAGTGAGACCTTCCCAGCTGTATGAGCAGCAATGGAACATAACATACTCTCAATTTATCAGCAATTGTCTCATTTTACCATCTTTGTAAGAGATGCTTATGGTAAATCCAGTAGAAGTATGCTTCCCACTTAACCCCAAACATTATATGATTTTTTCCCCCTGCAGATAATGATCAGTTGTGATGAAGTGTCTACTAGACTAACAATTTACATCAGGGCCATCACAATGCTATCTTAATACTTTCCACATCCTACAATCTGTTCACCAACAGCTCCCAGACTGGATCTACACTGCAGTTTAACTGCAATGAACTGGATTATATGGCAATGTAGACTCCAGTTAAACTGCATTCTGAAACTGTATCATTTGGCAGTGGAGATCTAACCTCACTCTCTCCAGCCAACTTTAGCCTGAGAAATTTCCCGGAATGTATCTCACCCAAACCCATGATTCCATGTTGCTTTTTGTTCTTCAAAATCTTCTCATATACCGATGAGACCCAAAACAGTAGCTCTTTCTCGAAACCTTTCTGCCCTGGCTTGGAAAGTCCCTTTCTCCAGAACTCCAGCTAGCCTTCCCTTTTATCAACAAAATAAGCAAGCTGCAAATTCTACTCTTTTTAAAACTTTCTCTAAACATCATTCTCTTGTCATCTTGTCAAATACTTGAATGGTGGGTGAATTGAAGTAAATAGAGTGAGGAATGAAAGGCAACACAGATGGAAAGCAACAGCAGCTCCTCCCAAGATTACTACTTCTTGTCTATGAAAAGTATACCTTCTTAGTCCCACTGGTGTGCAGAGTGACAAGGGTTTCAACATGGACCCTCCCTAGAGCCAGATCAGCTAGCCAAATATTTTGAAAATGAGGAAGGCCAATGTATTTCTGTGAAACTATTAGTAACTAGATTTTTGTTAACAAGGAGAGGGCACTGAGTTTAAAAATCACACTTTAGAAGGTACACAGCTACCATCTTGGGAAATTGGCATTGTTTTATAGAAACTGCTACAGAACCCAACAATGCCTGGACATGGGTAGGTGAGAATGAGTGATTTATAATCATTTTTGCAATACAGTAGACAAAAGCAAAGAGAAACAGGCAACATTTCCTAGACAGTTTGATGGCTCATCCATCAAACTGTCTGGGAAATTATTGAAATATTTACAATTTGGCCTGCCAGGTGTTAAAATAATCATTTGTAACCTGGGCAAAGATTATATTTCACTTAGCACTTTAGGTGTATTATGTTTTAGTGAACTCAGAATTACTTTTAAGAGGCATCTTCTAGATTTCTGGTCAGTTTATTACATTTGACAGCCTTTACCTATATGCAATAAAAGCACCAGATCCCATCTGATCTTGGAAGCTAAGTAGAATTAACCCAGGTTAGTACTTGGATAAGAAACCATCCACTAATACCAGGCTTGGTATGCTATATTTTAGAGGAAGGAATCAGCAGAACTATCTGTGAGCATTCCTTGACTAAGAAACACTCTGACATTTGGGGGGGGGAGGGGGGCTAAGATGACAGGTGACCTGAAGGCATGTGCACAAACATACCTATATGCAGGTTTTATGCTACTTCTTAATAAAGGCTTTATTTCCATATAAGATGGGGTAGGAAACCTACGGTGTGTGGAATTTATTCAAGTTGCATTGATCCAAATCAGTATGATCAATATTCAGGGATGATAATAATAATAGTAGTAGTAGTAATAATAATAATCTTTATTTTTAGACCGCCCTATTTCCCCAAGGGGACTCAGGGTGGTTTACACACAAAAAGGCAAACATTCAATGCCGGAGAAATACAAATACATTAAAGCAATAAAGCATAATATAAAATAATAACAGAATTGAGTTAATCACATAAAAGAATTAGACATCAAACTGAAAGACATAAAAGAGTTAATCACTACAAGCAGATTACGTTTTAAAAGCATGGTCAACATTAAAACATCCAACATAATAAAAGAATTAAAATTGGGTGAACATTGGTTGTCATAGTTGTTCTTGAAATGTACCACAATGGCCACGAGGTACAAGTGGGTCAGCCAGAATTCCAATGACAGTGGTCTAAGGTGGACCGTATGGATCTAAGTGGTCTAAGGTGCCTTAGTCCTCCTCCCCCCATATTCCAAAGTACAAAGGTGTGTTTTAGGAGGTTTTTTTTTAAAGGAGAGGAGGGAGGTGGCTGTTTTTATTTCTATTGGAAGCGAGTTCCAGAGATTGGGAGTGATCTCAGAGAAGGTCCCTTCTCTCATGCCCAGCCATGCTTGTGATGAGGGTGGGACTGAGATCAGGGCCCCCTCCACTGACCGCAGTGCTCGAGATGTGATTAGAGAAATAGACCAGACCTGAATAGGTTAATCCAATATCATTACAAGGATCATATTGTTCCCCACTCACGTACAAACTATATAAATGTGGTACAAGTACCTTGCATTACGATGATTCTGCTGAGACCATATTATTTTGGACATATCATGAAAGATGGAAAGGTGATACGACTCAGTTCACAGAAGAAAGCAGAAGACCACATTACCAATTGATTGCTTGGTAAGAAATGATTGCTTGGTAAAGAAATCTATAGCTGTGAGTCTGCAGAATGGTTGATGACTTAAGCTCATGGAAATTCCTCGTTCATAGAACATATTCAACAATGCTTAAACCGATGAGTGCTGCTGCCTCAAGACTGTGGCTAATCGAAGACATTTTACTACTTGAAATGAAGAACAACACAGTGCCCCATTTGAAGTATGAAAGATGAACAATAGTAGGGTAGGACAATATTCTCTATTACATCTGAAGGCATGGTGGAGGGACAGGCTGCCTAAAACACCAGTCCCTCCTCAAGCACCTTACTGGCACCTCCCAGCACCTGCTGCCTGAGGGGGTTTCCTCGTTGTGGCAAATGATAATAATCTCCCAATTTAGTCATCACTTAGCAAAATCCATAGGGGTTAAGCCTATTACAGCTAGTAGGCATAGTAATGAAATGTGCCCTATATTTTCAGAGTCTATATACCTCTGAATACCAGATACTGAGGAGTAGATGTCTTCTTGCCCTGCTTGTGGCCTTTCTGGAAGGCATCTGGCTGGCTTCTGCTGGGAACAATCATGTTGGCAACAGAAAGGGTGGAGTTGTTCTCATAACCCCTGTAGTAAGACAGTATCGCTGCATCATAATAAGGCAACCTGCATCCATAATCTGGAAAAGCATCATTTTGCTGACAAGGAAGCATTTGTTTTAATTAAAAAGTATTAACCATACTGCTTTTTTTGTTTTGTTTCTTTCTGTGAGAAAAGGGAAAATGCCTCGAGAGAGGTTTCTGCCTGTCTGGCTGTGTCTTCTAACATCCCTTGTGAGAAAGTCACCCAAATTATGTTTGGGAGGGGAATGAATGAAACCCCTAAGGTCATCCCTAGATACCAAATAATTCTGCTCCCTCCATACTATTGCCAAGCTTTCAAAGTAGCAATAAGGGGCAGTTGAAATTCATGACATGCACGGCTGACAATCAGGACATAGCTGTTAACAACGTCCAATTCTACTTAAATGCCCAATGATGTGCTGATTTCAATAAACTTAGCCATGTGTTTCTCTATAGAATTAACATATTGTCTAAATTCATAAGTTATACAATGCATAGATTTCTGTCTTTATAGAAAGGCCTACACCACAAATTTAGGATCTAATTTCCATAAAAGGAAAGCTTGAATCACTGCCACCTGAAGTACAATTTGCTTGTGTCTAAAGGGAAAAAAGAGCTAGGTGACTTAGCAAGTGCATCCCCACCCAAGAAATGTCAGAAAAAAGCAGTTAAGTAACCACAAAAGTTGTTGGACATCTTCAGCCTGTAGAGCAAGATTCTTCTTGTAACACTTCTTTCCCTTTTGGAGGTCTCTTCCGCATTCTTGCCTATATGAACCAGTTTGCTTGTTTTTGAGAAGCATTTTCTATGTGGCTTTTTTTAAAATGGCAAATCGAATAAGGCAGTGCTTGCAAAGGTTTCTGAAGTACAGATGTACATATCCGCTATTTAATGTTATTGTACATTGCTATAGAATTGCTATCCATTTCAGTTTGTTTCATTCATATGGCCCCGTTTTCATTTTCGAGCACCACTTCCGAAAACAGGTGCTTTTCCGAGTGGGCATTTTTATTCCACATCCGAAAGAACGAAATTTTTTGGACCATTGCCGGCAATGGGAGGACTTCCCAGGCTCCGTATCCCTCAGTTTTAGGGCTAGGGGTTGAAAATCGCCAAACATGGAGGGCATATCTACCAGGTATAGAGCCAGATACACGTACAGAGATGGGGAGAGATTGAAGGTTTGACAGAGAAAGAGTGTGTGTGTGAAGTTTTGATAGAGAGATAGTGGTATTTAAAATTATTCTACTGAAGGCCAACAATTACTTTCCTCTGAAAAATAATTATTTTTAAAAATTCAGGAGGCAGAATACCCACAGAGAGAAATATATCAGAAGTAGAGGTAAGGATTGCAAATATAGTACCAGAGGGGGAGGTAAAGAAAGTGGTTTTGGAGAGTTTTCCTTTTGGTTGAATTGCTATTACAGTAATATAATTATAATTAATATCTTTCACAAGGCTTTTTAGGGATAGGAGAGGAAGGGAGGAGAAAACAAAATCAGGGTCACCCTTACTAAGGCTCTGTGAGCCACCCAAAGATTTAAAAATATTTTAAAAGTAAATGAAATAGAAGAAAAGAAAAGAATCTGAGCAGCAAGCAAGAAGATGCCCCTCTCCCCCAAAACTCCACACATGTGCGCCAGCACCAAGGGGCAACGCCCAGTGCAACCCACCCCACCAGTTCATAGCTCCCAGACCCTTTAAATTAAAAATAAAAAGAATGAAATAAAAATAAAGAAATCAGAAAAATGCCAGCAGCCAAGCTAAGGCAAAAATCAATGGCTGGCTGGCAGTGAGGCAAGCAGGCACAGGAGTGAGTTCCAGCACCGACCAGTGTGCACCATGCAATGAGTGCTTTGGGAGCAGTCGCACCAATACCCTGAGCAATGCGTGCTCATGTCACTATGTTCTTCTCCTCTGATTGGCCCAACTGGGCTCAGAGGTAAAACATCATGGAAATACTCCCTGGGCTGCTCCACATGGCCCAAAAAGCAGGCAACCACATTGTTACCATTGCTACTTTCCTTTTCATTTCACTATTATTTTTGTACCGTGGAAGTTTGGACCATATTGTGCCATCCGAATGAAACAAATGGAACGAAAACACGAAATAAACTGGTGAAACGGTAACTGGGCCCATTACTACTATTTAAATCTTGCCCACGAAGCCATACAATTCAGGAGTAGAGTTGCTGTTAAGTTAACAACTGACATAATGTACCTTAGCCCTTGTAGTTGTCATTTCACTTTTGCATACTGCCTCTGTGTACAGCCTAATTTCACCAAGAGATATTTATCTCAAAGGGGCTGTAGAAAATCTTTTTTCTCCACCCTTTTCAAACTTTTTTCAAATATTCTCTGTCCACATTTTGTTTGCAGCAGCTAAAATCCACTACCACCACCCCCCTCCCCCCAAAAAACACTGAATGAAAAAATCTACACAAAACAGAAGGTAGTATAACGACCTATTAAAAACTGTAATTTTAATGGCAATAAATGATAGGAGTGGGGGTTGTAATGAATTGCACAATAATTTCTTTTTTAAAAATTACATTCTCAAGTCTGATCTGTCTATCCCCTGAAGAAATTAAATGTTGTCTCCACTATGTCCCTGCCCTTAGACATTTAAAGGATTTCAAGAAGCTATTTCTTCACAACTCCAGATTTACACAGAGGTGTACTCTGCTAGAGGAAAACTCTAGCAATACAAGCTGAGGGAATGTGAACAAATCTCTCCCATGAGTCAAAATAGATACCAAGCAGGGAGAGTAATGTAGCAGAAACAGGAACTAAAAAGCAAGAATCCTCCAAGAAATAAAAGTCCCTTAGAAATTGGGTGAGCTGAATAGTTTTCCTGTGCATCAAAGGAGAAGAAGAGCTCATGCTGCACAGAGACAAAATATACTTATGTTCAGCAGTTCCTAATGCTAAATAAGCATGCAATAAACATGGCTACAAGAAATGGGTGTGTTCACTTTGCAGCATTTTCCCACGCATAAGAATGATGGAGATAATTATTCCACAGATTTTAATTAACTTAAATCACACACACACAACCCTATCCACTTGAAGAGCAACAGTGCATCACCATACATAAAACGTAGAAATTATGGATTAGTAGAATTTGTGTTCTACAATATCACGTGGCTTCTTTCATAATTCAGCACATGCAAGATCTTATAATAATAGCTGAGGCAATCTAGCCTGTAGCAATAACCAGCAACAAAATGGGAGACAGACCATTTCTAAGTACCGAGTAGAATTTGGAACATGTTCATGTTGGAAATGGCAATGCTGGGTAAGGACTTGAGGAATGACAGTCCAAAAGGAGAATTTCCATAGACTCTTGCTGAATGCACAAAGAGCGGATTTGCCTGAAATGTAGACACAGATCAGCTCCAGGCAAAACCTTTATCTTCCTGTCATCTTGCCACATTTATTAGATTTTATATGAGGTTTAGACACCCATAATGGCCAAAGCAAGTGGGGCTTACTAAGGTTAGCAAAATAGCTGCTTTAATAATTCTGTATATGTTTTAATAAAGCATTAAGGTAGTAGGTTTGCTTTCATGCAACACCTACCCAAAGTAGTGACGAACCTCTCTATCAAAAAATGGGTTAAGTACTCACATAGGTGAGACGTGGAAAAATTTTACTCAGTAGATTTAGAATTGAATACCACAGGATTTTCTAAGCAAACATAAGACTGCATCTATGAAACCAGCAGTGGGATTTACTCTGGAATGAAGGCAAATTAATGTAGTAGAAACAGAAATGGGACAGTAAGAATTCCTTGGGAAATAGGGTCCCTTAGAAATGGGGTGAGACAAATAGTTTTCCTGTTCAGGGGAATGTTTCTGAAAGACTGGGAATGATATGGTTCTGGATTTCAAACCCCATTCTTCACCATTGACTGCTAACTGTCACAACTGAACAATACCAGACAAATTGAAGGATGTTCATGCCTGCTTCTTGATTTGATAAGCAAGTCTGAACTTGCTAGTTTTGCAAACTGAACCATAGCCTAAATACCACCATTTCTTATACTACCAAACTGGAGAAAGTAGTGAACTGCAAAGTTCATCATTGCCCTCCATCACTGGCATAGTGGGTATGGATTGACAGTACTTTCACTGATGTGGATTCAGAGTGACACAAGGAAATGCAGTAGAAACACAACCTCTTGGCTCTAAAAGGCCAGCTCCATTGGCCTATATCTTCCTTTAATTGACTTTTTGCAGCAGCTACCCCATGAGGGATGTGACAAGCACTGCCATGCTTTCCCCAACCCTTCTTCTATTCGTGTCAGGACGTTGGGATGGTACACCTCTCTGGGAAGGGAATATCTCATTTTATTGATCTTACGTAAGCCTATCTGGAAGTCTTTTTGACTGAAGAGTTGATTAAAAAGTGCTATAAATAAATAAAAAAACATAAAATATAAAATGATGCAAGCTTCTTACAGAACTCCCATAACCTTCCATTCTTTAGATAAGGGACATGGGGAGAAGAGTATACCAAGAGGTAGTATTGCCTTTCTTCTTCACTATGAGGCTTGTGAGGAAAAATTACAAGGAGGAGGAACTGTTTGTTGTTTATTCGTTCAGTCGCTTCCGACTCTTTGTGACCTTATGGACCAGCCCACACCAGAGTTCCCTGTTGACAGTGGCCACCACCAGCTCCTTCAAGGTTACTTCAGAAGGAACTCTGCTGGGCTAAAATCCAAAGCACATTTACTAAGAATGAGCCGGATTCAATGCAAGAGAACTTACTTTGGAGTCAACAAGCTGAGGATTGCAGTGCTAGTATCAACCCTACACTCCCTTTTCTTGCAAATGCGAAGCCTGATTGACTCATTCACATGGCTCTCATTTAGTTTCATCCTAGACCATATTGGTATCTTGCTGCAGACAAAAGGAGGTGACAACGCCTTATTTTAATGAGGTGCATGACAGAATGCTTCATTAGGAAGACGGCCTTCTAGCCACTCACAACTGAAGAAAATTAAAAAGGAACGATTGACTTACTCTCCTATTCATCTAGCAAATTAAGATCATGCTAAGGCCTTGGGTGAACCAATTATAGGAAGCAGTGCATCTTCTTCAGAGAAAGGCTAAACAAAGGCAGTCCCAACTCAAATCAAAGGGAATTCATGTAGCTTTTGCTTGGCTTGTTTGTCTGTTTGCCTTGTGTCTCCTTTGAGAAGTTGCAGCTGTATCATCATTATCATCACCATCACAGTTCTTTGAAGCATATGGACTTTATCTTCAAAGACAAACCCAAACACATGGACATAAAAGAATCAGTAGCATATAGCACTACAACAGCATTTAAATAGCATTTCAATGGGGTCAGTACTATACTTTGCCTTATCTCAATTCTGTAAGGGATTATTGTATTAATGTGACACAAAATGAAATGGGGAGCATGCCATACAGAGGATCCCAGATATTCATAGACCAGTAGTACTCAAAGTGGTGGTCTGTGGAACAGCACTGATCTGCAAGCTATTGACTGTCAAAAGGCATCCAAGAGATATAAATGTGGAACAGCATTGATTTGCAAGCTATTGACTGTCAAAAAGTAGCCAAAAGATATAAATGTGATACTACTCCCTGACATATTTGCACAAAAAATGCTGGTCCTCTACATCAAAATAGATAGTGGTAATAGTTTATGAGAACTGCATCCAATGATATCTAAAAGTCCACACTTTTCTTATCTCAAGAGTAGAGGTTTATCTAAAAGTAAATAAATACATTCACAGTCCTGCCAAAGCTGAAACCGTGCCACTCTAGTGTTGACAGTTCATAGTTATCTCTACTATAAGATGAAAGAAGTACTCCTACTAAAGCTGCAATCAGATTCGTCTGTCAAGAGTGTAGCCACCTTTTAATGAAAAAGGAGTACATGCTAACAACAATTACATCTTAAATTGGCACATGCGGAAACACCTGTAGAAAGTGCTACAGGTGAAGCCTTTTGGCCCACCTGGTCCTTTGGTTTTTGGGTTATACTGGCGGCAACAGGGAATTTGCTCGCCACGTTATTTTTCCCACAGAGCTCTACAACAGAAACAATAAAAGAAGATCAAAACAGTGTGTGACTTCAAAGACCAGAACAACCTCACAGAATTTTCTCTCAATCTTTCAAACTGCAATTGTATCTTGTGACATGACACATGAGGGGTCGTCTTCCATATAGGTAACAGAGCTCCCATATTTCTTAACATCTATCTGGGCATATTTGTCTATAGATATGTACTCAATGTGTTCATCCATGCAGGGCCAGAATGAGGGAATTACCTCAGGCGGCAAATGCTAGAGGTAAGCAGCATATGCCTCTTGGTATTTACTGGAGGATTCCACAGTGCTGGTGTGCAGTGTCAAATTTAGGGAGTCAATTTCTTCTGTACTTCCTAAATTTGCCTGATCTCCTAAAAGAAATATGAAGATTTAATGGAGCCACTGTTCCCTGGTTATTTGCAGAGCCATATAGGCTCACGTTTGCCTTGATCTCTGTGGAGGCAAAGCAGCAGGCCCAACTTCTTCTGCTGGCTTCCTTCCAAAACCTGAAACCATTCCCTCCCATTTCTTTCTCAGGGCCTGTTTCTTGAAAAGACAGTACACAGTGGCAACCTTGTGCAAACATTCTGCAAACCTGACAGAATCTGCAAGAATAAAGCAAATGCTGGAAGCTTTTATCCCATGCTTATCATGCATGCCTGTTTGTAAAAACATTTAATGTGGAAATCAACATCTTCATTATAATAATATAAAATTAATGAAGCACTTCATTCAAAGCATGTGGTTTTTATTTTAGCTCTTTTTCCTATCCTGCAATGTACCACGTAAGACCTTTGCGAAAAGAAAAGTAGAAAAGCAACAGGTCCAATGAACCATGCAATAAATATTGTTGAAATTGGCTAGGTCTCTTCCTGATAAGATCTGAGCACTGGGAAAGAATTGGTGCTCTGTCTACAAGTAATCTGATTAAGAACCACCATCAAATACATTCATTTAGGAAAGCAAGAAAAGCCAAATCGGTGATTTGGCAATCTAAAACATACAAAGGAAGTCATTTAAAACTTTTTTGGCATCTCATTTATTTGTGGTTTTTATTCAATCAAAATAAATTTGAAGGTGTTTTTGCTTTTGGGAGCGGGGAGGAAGGTATGTTTAATATATTTTGTGCCAGCCTTGGGTTCCCAAATGTTGTTGAACTGCAATGCTCATCATTTCAACCAGGAAGGCAAATAGTTAGGATTGAAGATTTATCTCCGCAAGACAGCATTACAAGATTACATCTTGGAAAAGTTAATTTTTGGACTACAACTGCAGGCTGCAAGTTTTGGGGTATTTTCATCCAAAAAACAACTACTCTTCCGAGCTTTAACAAAGACCATGCATCACGTGGGCAACATTTGTATTCAATACCCACTTCACACAAGTAATGGCATTTTAAGCAGAATGAGCTGACACATTGCCATTTGGGCTGGAAGGATAAACACATAAGGCTTACCTGTTGAGAAGAGAATATTTATTTAGCAATAAAAGTTTGGAACACCTTCCCCCGCCCATCCCTTTATCGACTTCTTCTTTGCCCTCAAATCCTTCTTTGAAGAGCCCACTGCCAAATTAAACCATCAAAGTCTCCCATTTCCTCCCTTTCTGAACAACTGCCCAGATCATCTATCACGTACAGCTGGAGAAAGGGCAACTGCCATAGATGCCTCATATTTTCTGAATGACAACGGTTAAAAGCTCAAGATGGTGAACAAAAAGTGTGGGAATGAGGAGGAAACATTCCAACACAAGAGAGTCTGTTCATCCCCATATGGATCATCATGTGTGTCTACAAGAGCTGATATTGGCCACAATCTTCCATATGCTCTCCGATTCCTATTGGGAATTATTTTCTTCAGCCAATATGCGGCAGTAGGAAAACAGTACTACACTGGGTGAATGCTAAATATTGGCTGGAGTCCACAGATGCTTGCAGGGAAGAGTAGAGAAAGCATAAAAATGACGCAATAGCATATTCTTAATAATAAGAGGTGTATAATATTATGCCTGATTTTTTGGGGGGGGGGAGCTTTTTTTCTAACACTAGATGTTTGGCTCATCTGATAGATACTCAATGAAGGGAAATTTGAGGTCTGGCACACAAAGGCCATAGTTGCACTGTAGAATTCACTGGCACAAAAGGGGTAAAGATATTAGTCAATCCCAAAGCTGTTAATGGTAACTAATTATAATGGTCACATGGTACGTCAGTTCTATGCTACTCTACCCAGGCCCCAGCTCAAAGGCTTCCCAGAGGCATTCAGTCAGCCAACTGTGGGAACAGAACATTGGACGAGACAGTGATATGATTTTGTCCCAAAGCATTCTCTCTGTGTGCTGGAAGACAGGGATGGGGAAATTCTGGTCTGTGGTACAGCCTCTATTGATGCTATTTCTGATCACCACGATCAGATGTAAGTGTTGATTTAAAAACTAGGACCCGAGATCTGTAGACATGAGGTCTGGTTTGCAGATTGTGAAAGAGTTGCACTCACCTCTGAGAAAACAGATATAGAATTCAGCACTGCTTAGTACAGTTGGTGGGAAAGTTTGCAAAGAGCTAAGAACGACATCTGGCCTGGCTTTTCCCAACCATCCACTCCTGCCTTTAGTCCCATCTACTGCTTAAATACATCCTCTTCTGAAAAGCCTTCTTTATCCACATCAGAAATAAAATAAAACTGCTAACCTTGATCTAAGAGTGCTACATGTATTATCTCTCCACTGTATTCCTTATAAACAGCTCTGTAAAATAGGATAATATCATACTGCCCATTGGTCCCGATTTGGCAGTGATGGCACTGATTTATCCTTTGTCCTCTCACTTTTTCTACTGTTTAGAAAATGTTCCTGTTTCTCTTTTGTCCTCCCATTTTCCTCCTTTCTCCTTAGATTACTTCAACTGTTGCAAGCTGGGTTCAAAGTGCAAAGCAGTTTGAAGTCAATTAAGCAGGGAGGATGTATATGAAGAGAGTGGTTCTTAGCTTAACTAAGAACAACTAGAGGATAAATGGCTAAGCAGAGGTTTCAGTTGAGGCTTTCAGATGACAGGCAACACACTGACTGAACCATTCTGATCAAGAACTAGACCAGTGGTTCTCACCTTTTTTCTTTAGATTCAATCTGGATATTGGGGTGATGATTCAGGAAATTGTATTGGATAAGCCACATCAACTCTAGTTTCTGATATACTCGTAGAACATATGCCATTCAGTAATCGCCATCTGCTCACCCACAGGAAACTATATTGAGAATTAGCATTTTATAATCAAGGATATAGTGTTACCTACTTGGAGACGCACCCTCCAACCATATCTCTAATTGATATATAATAAAATAACATTGTACATTGTGTAGGTATTTGAACATATTTTATATGCATATTTGATTATGGTATGGAATGTCTGAGTATTTGTTCTTTAAGATATAATGCATATTAGGCACCAAACTCTAAAATAGTACTTTACTATTATTTCACATTAGTAGCACTAGTGTTGCTTTGTACTCGAGCAAGCCCCCCCCCCCCCCCTTTGTGTGTTCTACCAGTCCCTCTCATTGCCATATGGTTTCGAGGCAATGGTGTAGTAATGGTGAGGCTGCGGACCATATTTTAATTCTTGCAGACCACTGGTGGTCCATAGGCCACTGGTTGGGGACCACTGCACTAGACCAACTCACAGAAATTTAGAGGTACTATTCTAACCCTTTCTACCAAGAATCTCTACTACATTCAATGGGATTTAATTTTGAATAAACATGACTATAACTGCACTCTAAAATCATGTACTATCAACAGTCCCAGATATGGGGATTTGATTTTAAAGATCACCAGGGTGACAGAAATAAAGACCCACTAACCCAGGGGCCCTTTCACACAACATAATAATAACACTATGCCACGGCAACTTCCTATGCAAACCTGGAGTTTCTGGTTTGGTAAGTTGCAAGAGAAGCTCTCTGGCTGACAGCTCTAAATGCCCCTCCCTAAACTGGAAATCCCAAAATTTCACGGGAGGTTGTCATAGCAATTAAAATGGTGTCATAGTGCTATAATTGTGTGATGTGGAAAGTCTACCTGATCTGATGGCAGGACATTCATATGTCTTGCTAAAGAAAGTACACTGAACATGTAGCCCTCATCACTGCTCGAACAAGCTTATGCAAAGGATCAGAGTTTGTACAACAGAGCATGGAAATCGACAGTTGCAAATAACAAGGTACCTGCAATTAATTCATTTATCCTAACAATTAAGGCATTACTACATTACATGTCAAAGTAAACTTAATGAGGAACAACATTAGAACGACATTGTAGAAACCAATCTACAACAACATTAACCCTTCCAAAAACTTCCCCCTTTTCTTAACCAAAACTCAAACTGACATGGTTGCGACAGGACATAGGACATGACCCCAATCAGGCCCTAAATAAGATTGTTGTCGAGAAACTTTGGATTACAACTCTCCTATCCAACAGCCCTAAAATAGCCACCAAAATAGCTTAGGTTACCATACATAAAAGCTTCTCATAACAATACAACTCAAACTGTCACTTGAACAATTCTCTGAGGTGGAATTATTGCTTTGATGGACTACACATCTCCAAATCCCCCAAACCAGCATAGTCAGTGGATCATCGGAATGGTAGTGCAAAAGAAAGTATTGTTTCTAAGCTCTGGTTGAAAATTTTCTGAAATGCTACATTCTTTAGAGACCTATGCACTACAAATGGAGAATAAAGGGGACAGAATTAAGTACGTCTGACATGAAATGTGGAGATGGTGGAGACAGACTGCTTTCAGAGGGCTACAAGTTGTAGCTTGCAAACACACCTTTATTTAAACTTAGGTGACTGAAAACTGGGTGTTTGAATAGGTTCAGCAGCGTGAGATCCTGACAAACTGCCAGACAGTCTTTTCAAGTGGAACTGAACTGAAAGGGCTGCCCACAGTTTCCTCCTTTTTTTCACCATCACAGTTATGTAAAGCTACATTTGGGCAGAGATTGAAAAGTTGTATTTTTGAGCTACAACTCATAGGATCCCTCAATTCTGGCTACAGAATTGTGGGAGTTGTAGCCCCAAAAAAGGACTTCCCCAAACTCTAAAACTGAGATGGAGATGAGGACTCAGAAAAAGGCACTGCTTTTCTTCTCACTTTTCCATATTTCAGATGGACCAAAAGATTCTTCAGCAGCTTCCAAACATTAGTTGTGCCCAATAACACTTTAATATACTTCCTAAAGTTATTTCCTAACTCAAAAACAAAAATAAGCTTAGGATGTGGCTATTGCCACATTAAAAACAAGCTACTTTATTTTCTTACACACCGAAAGGAAATATAACCTTTGGAACTTACCTTTGCCTCATCATTAATGTCCCAACTAAAGGAGATGGCATTGTAGGCTATCTCCTCGATGTTACTGATGGTGTTGAAGCTTTCCTTATAATCAGCTGTTAATAAAATAAAATGATTAAAGGGTGATAATCTCTCGATCACATATACATGTAGAGATACCAAATTTTGCTATATTTCTTCATATTACTTTGTAGAAAGTTAAAAGGAAGTAAAATGTGCTTACAGGCAACTCTTAGACAATATCCCCCTTTAAAAATGTAAAAACCAGGAAAAGAAAGGAAAGGTTCTCAAAAGAAGAGAGAAACGCACAGAAAGAAAGACTGGTTGAGATGATATCTAGTGTTTTTTGCCTTGCTTTATGAGTTTGTTTGGGAAATGTCACCCACCACAACTCCTTATAGTGACTCTTTGTGAGTCCTTCATAAAGGCTCCTTCAGTAATAAAGGATTATTTGCAACCATGTCTACCTCCATATGCCTCTAACTGCCAAGTGATTCTTCACAGAAGAAGAGGGCTAAAAGTGAAATCTGGGAGCCTGTCAAAATCAGGTTTGGCCACAAGCAAATAGGTCTATCTGTAGTGTGTCCCCCCCTCTGACCCAGCCATATTTGGGGCTTGCCTAACTCCAGGGATTCATTTCTGTATTAGAACTTCTTTTTCCACACTAGAACTCCCATTCTGATAGCTCAAATAATGTGCAACAACTGCTTTGCCTATGAACAGAATTTATCTTCTCACCCCAACTAATACATACATGTTTATGATTAATGAATATAGATGGTTCTCATGCACAGGTCATGTGTGGGTAGGTTTGGAGCCCAAGCACCTCATGGTTAAGGGAGAGATGTGCTTAAAATGGAGGAAAATAATTAGGCATTTGGTTCGATCATCCCTGGAAGAAATGAATAAGGTTGAAAGTGTGGCTCTTCAAAATTTTACAGATCCACATCCCCCAAAAGGATTTTACCAGCAAAACAGCAGTTCAAACGTAAGACTGCAATATTTCTGACTTTTGTCTGAGCAATTCCAGAATCACATTTTTAAAAAAACCTTACCAGTCAGAGAAATGGTGATCAACCCTCTTGAAGTATTATTATTACTATTACTATTATTTTGTTTATTTATACTTCACTTTTTCTCTCCACAAGGAGACTCAAAGCTTCATGTTGGAACCAGTGGAAAATGTGTGGTTCTCTAACAGCTTGGGTGACATTCCCATTAGCCCTAGCCATAGTGAGTGATACTAGGGGATGAACTCCAGTAACAACTGGAGGGAGGACACTTTCCTCGTATTGGCACTCTCCAGATGTGGGTTTTGATCTACCAATTTGGGTTATCAGTGCTCAACCCAAAAAAAGTGAGGAAACAGAACACAAGTCATGTGAACATAGAGCCCTGACTAAGGAGAGTTCTGAGACTCCAAGTCACCTTCAGTACAAAAAACAGAGCAGAGGAGCTGAAACCTGCCAAGCAGAGCTTTGGCACCTGTGGCTGGGTGGCTTCTTACCTATGTCAATGCACCTTTGTTTGGCTGTGTGCTGCCTGGAGTGCCAGTACTTCCAGTGCCTGAGCTGATCTTCTCTTGATTTGTCTTCGGCAAATACAACCATGATGACACTCTTCAAAAAGCAGGAAAAAGAAGGAGGCGGGGAAGAGACAGGAGAGCTTAGCTGACAGCAAGGCCAGAGGGTCTCTGGCAAAAACACCCTGTAAGGATGGGTGTGTTTTTATTCTTGTGGCTTAACTTCAACTCTGTGTTGTCCCAGCTCTTTGCTTTTCTTTTTTAAAGCTGACATTTGATGACAGTTCCTCACTAGTTAACCAACTAGGCAATTCTAGCAATTTGCATGCAAGTGAGCTTTTCAATCTGTATACAATGGATAGCTTTATTGAAATGATCCTCCCAAGATGGGAAGGGCATTTTGAATCAAAAGTACCACCTTGGGAGGGGGAGGCATGAACCACAATTTGTGGATGCCGTACAAATCCAAATTTCGAAGTATAGACAGTGGTAAATAAATTTATTACGAGAACAAACAAACAAAAAATACACAAAAAGATTGGTTTCAAAATTTACCACCTAAGACTTAGACTACATCAGTGGTTCTCAACCTGTGAGTTCCCAGGTGTTTTGGCTTACAACTCTCAGAAAGTCCAGCCAGTTTACCAACTGTTAGGATTTCAGGAAATTGAAGGCCAAAACATCTGGGGACCCACAGGTTGAGAACAACTGGACTAGAGCATTTTTGATTGGTGTAACAACCAATATGGACTTTGGGATACACATGCCAGGTATGCACATGCATCTATAAATAACTTGACAAGAATCCCAATAAAAATAGATTCTATGTTAGTCCATAAAAACTGTGTAACCTCCGGCTTGCTCCATATATTACACCACTCCTTTCACTGGCACCTTCCAATCTACATAGAAGTCTGGAGAGGTAACTCACTCGAACTTTGCTGATGGGTTGATGGATCCCTTCACCGCCACTCATTTCTTTCAGTGTAATAGGATAAAACTGCCCCTTATTTAGGTAAGTCATGGTATTATCTCCTGGCTTTTGTCGTAGGGATTTAGAAGCTTCCAATGTGTATTCAAAATTGTTCCTGGCAAGTCAGAAGGCAGAGATTAAGAAGGCAACAACTGGAAAGGGTCTACATTCAACATCAAACACACTATAGATAGAATTCAGAGAATAGGCAATGGAGCTGGCCACCACTGTCCATCCGACCCATAAGTAAGGCTTCTCTTATTATGGCCACATCGTAAGGTGCATTCTTCCTTCAACTGGCTTAGCCAAATAATTCTGGGAAACAGGTCATAACATAATTGCAACCCTTCCACTTCAACTGTGATATACAAGTATAGATATTGAAAGTAATATATGCCCACCATGACTAGTAGCCCTAACGTTGTCTAACAACTTCTAAAGCTGTCCATGTGGTCAGGCATGAACATACCTTGCGGTAATGAATTTGACCATATAATGTGTAAAAAAAAGTAGCTCCTAGACGATTATCTTCATATCTTGATCACTGGCTAGGGATCTGAATGCAGCTCTAACAGGCCTAACTCTACTATTCAGACTCTCACATGCATAAAAATGGGCAGTCTCATCAAATGCTTAAAAAGTATTACGTCCAGGAAATGTACAGTCACATTTGCAGATTTGACTTTTATGGGATTGGTTTTTGAGGTGTGATCATTTGTGAATTTGTTTTAAATGTTTCCTCTAGGAATCTCTAAGTATTCTGGTGAGACTTTATGGTCAACATCCAACAGAAGTTATCCATAGAGTCAAACTGGAGGAGCTAGAAGTTCCGAGAGAAATGTTCTTGAAGGTCAAAAACAACATTATTTGTTGTTTTCCCACTGTCATGGGGGTCCTGTGCCCCTAATCCCAGCAAAGATAGAAAACATTCCTTATAGACAGGTTACAACACTGAGATATTTATATTTTCAGGTTTTCCAAGTCCGTCAAATGAATATATATCACTACTATTATTCCCCAAATTGCAGGCAAAAATGAAAACAGATGGCACTTTTAAACCACATACTCAGTTAAATGACCAAAGCAAGATTCAAAACTAGAGCTTAACTAAGTCTTCCTCATCTTCTTATCCACTACACTGCACAGGTTTAGAAAAAGGGGTTCAAATAGGCTGTCTTGCTTTGCTTGCTACCACAGATACACTAGACTTACTTTGGCATCTTCGCAGCCACTTTTCAAAGTGGAGGGGAGGGGGCAGGGACCTGATTTTACCAAAGGACTCTCCTGTGTGCCTGATATTCCTATGATGTCAGCAAACTAAGCTTATAGCAAGAGCACATGCCCTATCCGGCAACTGTTTTTTTGTTTGTTTCTTTTTACTAAAGCCACATTTCAAAGTAATCCAGGGCTGTCAGCATTGGCACTACCCAATGACTTATACCGTGGAGGGTTGAGGGAGGGTCGCAGAGCTCTTTAAGCTCTACTTCACCAGGCTGAGAAATACTAACTATGAAAGAGACTTCCTCTTACCCAGCGATGCTTTCAAACACGTAGTCTTCAGAACCCATGTTCGACATCCGGAGGTTCAGCTCAGCGGGGAAAAAAACCTGGAAGTATTAATTGCCATTTCAGGCATGGGAGTCAGTTTCTAAGGATGCTCCAGTCATAAATGTATAATTAATAAACAGCTTGCAGGCCTGTATCAGTTCCCAAGAAAGATAGCAAAAGGGAATAGACGTGGGCATCGGGCAAAAGGAGAGTATTGCTACTACAAATAAGAATTCTGCATTGCAATGAAATTTTCCTTAAGTTCTCACCTTTTGATCACTGTAGCAATTAAAACTTCAGTTGAATATTTAGAAATACAGTTTAAGCATGCAAACAAAAAAGCAGAGATAATTAGCAAGAGAAAGCAAACACAGCAAAAATAAAAGTTGCAGATGTGTCTCACTCTCTGCTGCAAATTTGGAGAGAAACATTCGCTGTAGGGGCAATGCCCTTATTCTAAACTGCCTTTTGGCTGCAACACTCTAAGGCAGTGGTTCTCAACCTGTGGGTCCCCAGGTGTTTTGGCCTACAAGGGATTCGAGCCAGTTTACCAGCTGTTAGGGTTTCTGGACTAGGTAACCACCCAGATCACACCAAGGTTGGACTAGGTAACCCAGATATGGTGATGTTGTATGTGTTGTTTCAACATCTGTTATCATTTCATATCGGATACATAACATAGAATATGTAACATGATTAGGTGGCTTGATGCCTAGGGCTAATATTAGAGAGCACACTTCTTGCCCTAGCTGTTTTTCTTCATTCCTTTCCTTCTCCAATTTTTGTTTTGAAGACAAATAAAACTGAATATTCCAGCAAAAAATCTTGATCCAAAACATAAGCAAATAGCAAAACATAATGGAAAGAAAAACATTCATTTAGACATATTATGATTCCCGAACATGAGGTGCATCTAAATTATACAATTAATGCAATTTGATACCATTTTAATCATGGCAATTGTAGTTTGATAAGGCTTTTAGACTTCTCTGGCAAAGATTCCTTGAGCCTTGGCAAACTACAAATCCCAGGATTCCATAGTATTGAGTCACGGCAGTTCAAGTGACATCAAACAGCATTAATTCTATAATATAGATGTATCAATATCTGGCATTTGAATTTTAGAAGCCATAGAGCAACAGTAGTAGAAAAAATGCTTAGTTCCAGTGCTACTCCATCTCCAGGATTTGAATGAGACACCCAAAATTTTAGAAATCTTTACATCACTTTCCAGAGGTTGGAAATGTTTTGTTTTTCCAACTACATTCCACAGATTCTAGGAGCCATATCCCTCCTCCTCGTCCCTCCAATTTTTTTTCAAGTATTGCTCTTCTCTGCAATGTTATCTTGAAAAAAAATTCTGTCCAACAAGAGTGGTGTTTATATTTTTGCCTTGCAGGTATTATTACTATCATTTAGTCAAGCTTAAAGAACCATGTGCCCTGTAAAATGAGACACACATTCTTGCTAGCGATTTTATATTATATAGTAGGGTTTTTTTTAAAAAAGAGCACTATTGTGCACTATTCCCATAGTTCCTTGTGAGAGTATCTATTTCTAATCCACTGGGCTGAGATTTCGTGTTTATGTAAGAACTAAATAAGAACCTGATATTTATTCACAGATTATGGAGTAGAGGAGCATTTGAGGCAGTTGTTATCTGAATACAGGACTAAATGTATTTTCTGCTTTTAAAAATTCAAAATAAAGTTTGACCAGCACAAGTTTAATTCATTTGATTTATAAACTTGACATTTTCCATGCTCTCTTATTCTGCATTTATGTACATTTATTACCCAGATTACAGTATGCTGCCAGTTATAAGGTAGGGCACTGAAAATTTACTTAGGATCTTCTCTTCAGAAATTTGGTATGAGCTAGCAATGATTACAGTTGGACCTCCACATTTTGAGTCTCAAATTTTATGAATTTGATTATTCACAGGTTTGATTAAAATAGGTCTTCCTGTCTACTTCCTCCTGTCACGCTAGAGGACCTAGAAATAATAGCTCTAAATCCTTCAATGTGGAGGATCCAGACATTTTTAGAGAGATGTTTTTTCAGGTTAAAAAAATCAATTTCTTTATTTGTGGTTTGTTTGTTTTTTCAATTTCATGGGGGCCTGTGCCCCAAACCACAGAAGATGTGGAGGGATGAATGCACTTACTTGCAATCACTCTTTCTGCAATAATCAAGGCATGACAAAGCAGCTGTAACTTGATGGGGCATAACTTCATCCCTTACGTGATAGTTACTTTTATAATTATAGGAATGTGTTTTCAATAAATAGTGAAAGCAGTATATTATTTGGTTCATGCCCTATGCCTCAAGTTAATGAAATGTATAACAAGATGAATAGAAGGAGAACATTTTTCATGACAAGGCAGTAATTTGTAGAATTCAACTTTTTTTAAAAGATGTAATTTTAAAATAACAATTCTAGTAACTTTTGAGCAGGAGTGGGACTCTCAAACCAAAAGGTAACACCAGCATTCCTCTCGATTGTTTATGCTGGCTAGGGATGCCAGAAATCACAGTCTATGAACACCTGAAGGGCTACATGATTCTGCTAGATGCTGGCCATAGATTTGCCCAGGAGGACCTACAGATTCTAGAGAGGGCATTTCAAAACAAATCCTTGAATAATCAAACCCAGCAAAGTCAAAACTGCAAATGTGGAGGGATGACTGTATATGCCTCAGATATGTAGCAGACCACAGGCCCCACTTCTCTCCCTCACCTCACTATTTTGCACATCTTGTTCTGATGACTAATTATCGTACTTTTAAAAAGGTATGTGCTGTCCATCAGCAACATGCCCACCCTTGCTTCACAGAGCACCATAACCAAAAGAGTTGGGCAGTTTCCACACCTCTTGCACGCCTTCTTTAAAAGACTCTGAAAAGGTAGAATCTGGAGTCCTCCGCTGGGAATTATGAGTCGGGGTGGTAGAATTAAACTGGTCAGTATTGAGACGTCTATCTAAAACCACCACCGGATCAGGTGCTTCCGAGTGATAGATGCCCACAGGAGGGATGCCCACGGTAAAGCTGTGTGGTTGAGTTTCTGTCTTGATTGAGTGGGTGGGCATGGAGGCAATAGAGACTGTGACGGTGGTATCTGGAGGTGTCAGGTGGTTCCTCTTGTCAACACTCATTTGGGAAGTGTGAGGGAGAACAATATTCAAAGGCATGTTTTTCAAGACCTGGACCCGGTTTTCCCCACCAGCGATGAGTGCCTGTTCAGTCATGTTTGGTATACTGTTCCTAAAAAAAATGGATCAGGTACAACATTAAGTATCAAGTTCTAACAAAAGCTAGAACTCAAGGCTGCTCTGTCCTTGAAGGATTTTGCAATTACTTTCAGTATGTCAGAAGCTTGTACTGTAGGCCCTTAAGTGACCTGAGGGATCCCCTTCATGTATAGGCTGAGAATCTCTTATATGGAAATCTTAAATAGTCCAAAATCAATCACATGTGTAGCCGAGATAGTAACACCTTTCCTTACTGATAGCTCAATGTCCACAAACTTTGTTTCATGCACTAAATTATTAAAAACAGATTGTGCATAAAATTACCTTCAAGCTATGTGTATAAAGTGTATATGAAACACAAAAATATTTCTTGAGTCCCTTCTCCAAGATTTCTCATAAGTATGAATATGTAAGTACAAGTATTCCAAAATCTAAAATACAAAACACTTCCGGTCCCAAGCCTGTAAGGCATACCTAACCTGTAAAATGAGTTTTACAAACAATATGGAATTCTATTTTGATTACCTGGATTGAACGATGACTGTATTACTTACATATTGTGGGTGAGGGCAAGGCTGCTTACATGCAGGAGCCATTTCATAATTACAGAACTATGATTCCACTTTTACTGCCATGATTCCATCCTAGGAGATTCTAGGTTTTGTGGTGTGGTAAGGCATTCGAGTTCTATGGATGAGTACATTACATATTTCTCCCTAAATAGCAAATCCCCAAGGTTCCATTAAATATTGACATGGCATTGAAAGTGGCATCATAATTCTGTAATTGTATAGCGGGAAATGCCAAAAGGGCCTCAGGTCTGTAATGGACCTGTAATACTTTTGTGTCTCAGCCTTCAGCAATTATGCAGAGCCTCTCTATCCACTTCTACCTTGAGTGCTATCAATTGGTAGAAAGAGTATATATTTTCTCTTGATGAAGCTAGCATTGGCCAAAGCTCAATTTGACAGGTAAAAAGGAATGATGGTTTTGATTATAGACCCGCACATCTATTTTTAAAGATGAATCACATTTATGGGAATGCAAGCATCAATTTTTAATGACGGAGATTAGGGAACTGAAAAAAGGAGTGTATGCACCTAATCCATGGGAACATATTGTCTACTTTGCACTATAATATGGAGTAAAGCTAGTCTGGATAATGAACTAGGGAGTTTCTTGGATCAGAATATATAAGCTACTAGCTGACCCGGCCACGCTTTGCTGTGGCTTTTTATCTTTCCTGTGGCCCAGTCTGTATATATGTGTTGTGTGTGTTTATGTATGTATATATATGGATTTGTGTCTATGTGTACATATGTGTGTGTGTGTTCATAAGTATATGTGTATGCGTGTACTTATGTATATGTGTGGTTGTATATGTATATGCGTGTATGTGTGTGTATGTGTATGATTCTGTGCATGTGTACATGTGTGTATGTGTTCCTTTCTTCTCTCCTCCTTCCTTCCTCCCATCCATCCTTCCTCCTATCTTTTCCTGTCTTTTCTCCCCTCCATTCATGTTGTGCATGTCTGTATGTATGTGTGTGTGTTCTCTTTCTCTTTCTCTCTCTCTTTCTCTGTCTCTCTCTCTCTGTGTGTCTCTTTCTCTCTCTCTTTCTTTTTCTCTGTGTGTGTGTCTCTCTCTCTCTTTCTTTTTCTCTGTGTCTCCCTTTCTCTCTCTCTTTATTTCTGTCTGTTCCTCGTCTCTTAGCTTCCCCCCCTTCCCATTTGCATTCCTTTCTTTCCTCCTTTTCTTATCTTCTTCTTCCTCTCTTACTTTCCCCCCCTTCCTGCTTGCAATCCTTCTCTTCCCTTTCCTCCTTCCTTCCTTCTCCCCCCCCCCTTCCCGTCCCTGGCCCCTTACTCACTGATGGCGGGCTGGGGCGGCCGTGGCGGAGGCCGGAGGAGAGCGCTGTGCGCCTTCGTGGCCCGGGTGGGAGAGGCTTTTCCCCGCCGAGGCGGAAGGGCTCTCCTCGGCAGAGCTGTGCCACGGCCTCTCCCACCCAGGCCACGAAGGCGCACAGCGAGGGGAGCCCTGCCGAGGAGAGCCCTTCCGCCTCGAGGGGGGAAGCCTCTCCCACCCGGGTGAATGCCTCCTCCGCCTCCTCCTTCTGCCTCCCCCACCGCCGCGGAGATCAGCGGGGCGGCAGCGGTGGAAGAGGAGGGGCTGAGGAGGAGGACGGGAGTCGGCGCCCTTGCTCCTCCTCAGCCCCTCCTCTTCCCCCCCTCCGCTGTTGTTGCCGATCTCCGCGGCGGCGGCAACAACGGCAGGGGGGGAGGAAAGAGGAGGGGCTGAGGGGGAGGACGGGAGGCGGCGCCCTTGCTCCTCCTCAGCCCCTCCTCTTTCCACCCCCCTCCGCTGTTGTTGCCGATCTCCGCGGCGGCGGCAACAACGGCAGGGGGGGCGGAAAGAGGAGGGGCTGAGGGGGAGGATGGGAGGCGGCGCCCTTGCTCCTCCTCAGCCCCTCCTCTTCCCCCCTCCTGTTGCCGATCTCCCCGGGCGGCACAACGGCAGGGGGACGGAAAGAGGAGGGGCTGAGGGGAGGACGGGAGGCGGCGCCCTTGCTCCTCCTCAGCCCCTCCTCTTTCCGCCACCCCCCACCTTCGCCGTTGTTGCCGATCGCGGGGCGGCGGCAACAACGGCAGGGGGGGCGGAAAGAGGAAGGGCTGAGGAGGACGGGAGCCGGCGCCCTTGCTCCTCCTCAGCCCCTCCTCTTTCCACCCCCTCCGCTGTTGTTGCCGATCTCGCGGCGGCGCAACAACGGCAGGGGGTGGCAGAAAGAGGAGGGGCTGAGGGGGGAGGACAGGAGCCGGCGCCCTTGCTCCTCCTCAGCCCCTCCTCTTTCAACCCCCCGTCCGCTGTTGTTGCCGATCTCCGCGGCGGCGGGGGAGGCGGAAGGAGGGGGCGGAGGAGGCATCCCATTGGCTCTTGTCTCCCTCCTAAAGCCTCATGCTGGGCAGCCTCAGAAGCGGGGATTTCGCCGGTTCTGAGGCCGTCCGGCATGACGCTTTAGGAGGGAGGGCCCCCTCCCTCCCCGCCGCCAATGCTCCTGCTGTTCCGATTGAAGGAGGAGGCAGGAGAGGCGCGAACGTTCTAAACGTTTGCGCTGGCAGCGAAGTGGCCGGGGCGGGAGTTCCGTTGGCAATTTTTTGGGGATCGTTTTTTGGGGTGTTGGGAGGTATGTAGGTCCGGTGTTTTTGGCGTTGTCTGTACCTAGTGTAATGGTCCAGTCGGTTGTCAAGTTTGGTGGTTGTGGGAGCCATAGTTTCTTTGTCTATATACGACATTAAACGGACTGAGCAATTTTATATATATAGATCCATGATTGTCCATCAGTAGTTTGATAGTTCCTGGACTCCATCACAAGCTATCTGAAGAAAGGTATGCAGGTGATGTACAACCATTGTTTTGTAACTCGGGTTGAAGCCATTCCTATCAGCAACTGCATTCCATACAAGATAGTTGGCAGAGCAACATCATTTCCATACAAATTTCCATCAAGGGATGCAACTTCACTTTCAAAGGCTGCTGTGCAACTTCTCATTCACTGTAGCAACTAGCAACAGTAGTTACTAGACTGAGTGGGCTAGATACAAGTATGGGCATTTGCAATACAATGGTCATTAGGTCACATTGTTGTGCTTCTAGCTGTTGGAGTATGTGTCTACATTTGATAACAGTGCCTAACAAAAAATCTGATTACCATTCATTGTGTAGGACAAAAGTCATCCAGACCATCTAAACGGAGGGAAGGAGACATTTCCTCTACTTCAACCCATAAATCCTCACTTTTTGAAAGAGAAGACTATGCTTCCATTAAGGGAAAGCTCTGACACACAGGAAACAACCTCACTTTCCCCATATGAATATGACATAACAAATGGCTGGTAAAGCAAGCTTATCTGCTTTCTGTTCTTCTCTCTGTTTTTCCATCCATGCATGCTGAAGTAAGGAATGCTGTTAACTTTGCCTATTGTAGGTATGCACACACTGTTCAGTAATATTGGCCAGAGGGGGGCTGGGGAAGCATAAAGAGAGAATTTCTTTGTCAGAGGATTTGTTATGGGAGGTATATTCTAGGAGGCAAACATAGTAACATTGAATACTAAACCTTTTGCCATGGTCTTGATCAGAATGATCAACATCAGGTTTCACTGCCGATGTTCTCCGGGGAACCTTCAAGTATAAAACACAAAAATAAGTCGCTCACATCTATTCACAGGATATTGCAACAGTAAGCTTTCTTTGATCGTAAAGTGTCACCAGAAAATGAGGTAAGACAAATAGACAGTATCTATTACAGATCTTATTAAGGGCACAGGCATTTAGTCCTGAAATTACAGGTCCTTCTAAAAAAATTAGCATATAGTGCTAAAGTTCATTGTTTTCCATAATGTAATGATACAAATTAAACTTTCATATATTGCACACCAACTGAAATATTTCAAGTCTTATTTTGTTTTGTACTGATGATTTTGGCATACAGCTCCTGAAAACCCAAAAATACTGTCTCAAAAAATTAGCATATTTGGTCGGATGGAATATGCTAATTTTTTGAGATACTGTATGTATGCCAAAATCATCAGTATTAAAACAAAAAAGACCTGAAATATTTCAGTTGGTGTGCAATGAATCAAAAATATATGAAAATTTATTTTTTATCCTTACATTATGGAAAATAATAGAACTTTAGCACTATATGCTAATTTTTTGAGAAGGACCTGTATTTGCAGAAAACAAATTGCCTCATTATCAGGTTTGTTCTTGCTCAAAAGTGAGTTTGGAAAAGTTACTCTTTTATTATACTTCCCAGAATCCTGGTAGGGATTCTGAAAATTCTAAACTCAAAATGTGATTTTACGCAAACTCAGACTGAGACATTATCTAAGCCACCAAAATGCTTCACAGTTAAGTTAGAGATGATCAAGCCAAAGCCCAAATTAAACCCTGCTGTTCAACTCTTTCTACTATAGTGTAATTTTTTGCACTGAAATGTAGGTGCAGGACCACTAGATTGTAGCATTCTGCTTTTCAAGTACAATTTGCAATCTCTGGCATGGGTTGTTAAATGCCAGCCAAAAATGCAATTATAATAATTATCTTTTATTTTAAGACAACACATTTGAAATAATGATTTTAAAACAAAGAAAGAAACGAAAAAAACATGTGTGTGACTACTAGTACTTATAATGCTGCCAAGCTTGAAGGTGGCAATTAGTACTGCAAACATAAAGTTGCACATTGTGTGGAATTAGCCAATTTGCACATCAGGTGAAATTCTCTCAATGTCCTCCAGCACTGAAAGCTGCTATATCAGCAACACCTTTGCATCTAAACACCTTTCCCTAACAAACGCAAGCCATTTAAATGACAGTGGAAACACCCGCTTTAATCAACAGAAATTAGAGGCTGATGACAAGTTTTTTAAAAGGAGTAGGAGAGTTGTAATAAATAGCTTCCATTCCAAATATAAGTTGGGTTGGGGTGGGAAAGAGGAGATTATTATTAAATTTTGTACAAAATGAGTAAGAGGGAATTGGTTGTAACAGAACCAAAATTGTAAAAAAAAGTGCTTTGTTAGCTTATAAATCAAGTATGAGATATCAGTTTTCCACGCATGTATTTTCATGCTGATTTGCATACTTGAGAATTTCCAACCTATATTCTACATCTGTTCCGCTACCAATCAGAGTGCAAGCAAGACTGTAGCAAGGAATTGTGATAAGAGTCCTATTTCTGATTGCCACAGTCTCATCTGCATGTAGGAAAAAGGTTAAAACATCATAATTGCCTCCCCCCATGATCACCATCACAACAGACCACCACCTCTCAGTGTGGCTGCTGCCTAGTAAAGTACTTGTATATACTCAAGTAAAAGCCAACCTGAATATAAGCTGAGGTACCTAATTTTACCACAAAAAACTGGGAAAATGTATTGACTCAAGTATAAGCTGCGGGTGGGAAATGCAGCAGCTACTGGTAAATTTCCAAATAAAAACAGATACCAATAAAATTACATTAATTGAGGCATCAGTAGGTTAAATGTTTTTGAATACTACATAAAACTGTAATTTAAGATAAGACTCTCCAACTCTGATTAAACCATTATTCTAACCTTCTTCAATGTAAATTTGCACTGCTTACATATACATAATAATAGAGAAAAATAATAAATGTAATAAAAATAATAAATAGAGGAAAAATAATGTAATAATGGAGTAAAATAAATATAGTAAAAATAATAATAGAGTAAAGTAATATAAATGTAATAATGATGATGATAAATAAAGTAAAATAATAAATAACTTTGACTCAAGTAGAAGCAGAGAGGGGCTTTCTTAGCCCAAAAACGGGCTAAAAACGTGGCTTATACTCGAGTATATACGGTAGATTCAGGAGGGAATTTATGATCATGGCAATAGCGCTCCAATCGTAACTAAGCAGTATTGGTGAATAGGAAGCAGTTATAGATCCAGGAGTATAGGTTATGAATCTATAACCGCTATACAGAATGCTAACCCCCATCTTTTTTGCCCCAAAACCAAGGTAAACACTCCTAAACATGTTCGGGATGGAACTATTCTTCAAACAGGGTCACCTACACATGTTGTCCTTGTGATACCGAATGGGATAGAGGAGATGAGTAGGGAACATTTACAAAAAATAAACTAGAAATGGCAAAAGGGTTGAGCAACATCCACTAACTACCGCACCAATGTCTCCTGAACTGGGGAAGGAGTGGATCCTAAGCTCTCATCTGTAGTAGTAATGTGTTCACATACCTTAAAAAAACACTTACACACCCACACACACACAGAAAGCCAGTTCAGCAAGTAATAACACACACAAAATACATTTTAACAACAAAAAAGGGATGATGAACTCGCTTGCTCAAGGATGAGGTGGTGCTGGTTAAAGACTCCAAGGCACACAACTGCCAATCTAAGTTGCTCTTACCCAATCTGCCTGAGCTTTCACAAGACTGTGTTTCTTTTTTCCTCTTTCTTACAAGGCTGGAGCTGAACAAGATGACATCACTGGGCCAGTAGCCCCTCAAGTCCTGTAGCTGGTCTGACAAGTTTTAGATACTTAAAATAAGCATACACCAAAGATCAGGGTTGCTGTGGTAAGACTCTTCTAGGTTTAAGAACTACCATTTAACATGAGAGAAAGCACAGCATTTCATTAGCCATCTTGGCTGCCCTTCACCTATGTGAAAGGCGATGGATGCACCGTCTCCCATCCTTAGTTTTAGAACTATGAAACAGTCAGACTCTTGGGAAATTATTTTTCTGTACTGTAACTCAAAAAAATCTGCATGCCAATGATAATACTGGCGGGGGGGGGGGGATTTCTAACTCTTATAAAATGTTAGATGACTATGAATGCCTTAGATTAGAATCACAGCTTTTTGGGTCAATGGGATGTACTCCCACAAAAAACAAACAAACAGAGAAACCTCATGTGGCACCTGGCTAGTGGCAGGCAATCTGTGTGACTGCTGCGATTTTGTATAAACTGCCAGTATTGATTGGTATGCAGCGTAAGGGGGGGGGGGGTGAGGACATCTGATGTACATACCATATTTAAGTTTAAGGTAATTTATAAGTTGGCCATATCCACTTTTTCTCTCTGTAATTGTATATTAATAATTTTACTTGGATTAGATGTGCACTGTATACTGTGTTTATATTGTCTGTTTTGATAAGGCCAATTGGCTGATCAATAAAATTGTTTTGCTTCATATAAACTGCCAGCAGCCTATTGTTGCTGTTGTGCTGTTACAGTATTCCCTCACTTATTGCTGGGGTTAGGTTCCAGGACCTCCCGCAATAAGTGAAAAACCACGATGTAGGGATGCTCTATTTATTTTTATATTTATACATTATTTTAGTAGTTATACACTATTTTAAGTCTTTATAAATTTAAAATAAAGTGAAAGAAAGAAAGGAAAGGCCCTTGAAGGCTGGAGGGAGGTAGGACTGAGGAAGGAAAGCGCCTTGGAGAGCGGCAGCAGCAAAACCTCACAAAACTGTGAAAATGCCATGATATGTATTTTAAATTAATATTTTTTTGAAATCCGCAAAACAGCGAGTTTGCAATAAGTGAACCGCGAAGTAGTGAGGGAACACTGTGTATGCTTTCAAGTCAAATTTGTCCCATGGCAACTCTATTATAGGATTTTGCTAGCAATCCATTGCTTTCCTCTGAAGTTGAGAGAGCAGAATTTGCCTAAGGAGACCCAGTAAGTTTCCATGTCTGAACAGGGTTTCAAATCCTGGTCTGACAGAATCCAAGTTCCACACTCAAATCATTACTACATGATAGCTCAGTATTTAGCAGCAAAGAGGAAGCCATTTAGAACTGTTTCCCCCAGCGTTGCTCTCCAAAGGTTTGGGGGTCATAACCAGCTAAGAGTAATGTGTTATAGGAGTTGAAGTTCAAAATACGTTCCGTTGGCTCCTGCTGCACTAACAGGCAGCAAATACTGGCCTATTTATGCATATAACTCATTCAGTGTGTAAACAGATCATCCACTTAACCCACTTAAGGAAACCCCAGAATGAGGAAAGCTTCCAGAGCTATGTCAACATGATCATAAGGAAGTGCTAAGAAAACATGGGTGTCAGCCCCCAGGAAATGCAGTGCACTTCAGCTGCTGACAAGCTAGAGCACAAAGAGAACCTTGCCAAGGATCCAACCAGGTAAGGGCAGGAATCATGAAATCTTCCAAAGATTGTTGGACTGCAGCTCCCAGCACTCAACAGGTTGTTTCCAGCAACACTAAGAAGGCCACATGATTCCTTGATCAATTTCAATGAGATATATCATGGAAGTCCACACACAAGAACAGAAAGAAAATGCCTTCTCTTCTTGCTGCCTGCTTCCCCACTCCGCCAGCCAATACCTGTGGGTACTTCTACATTCTAGAATTAATGCAGTTTAACACCACAGTAGCTGCCATAGTTCAATACTAGGGAACCACGGGAGCTCTAGTTTAACAATTCTTTAGCCTTTTCTGTCGAAGAGTGCTGATGTCTCACCAAACTACAAATCCCAAGATCCTATGGCACTGAACCATGCAGTTAAAGTGGTGTCAAACTGCATTAATTCTACAATGTAGACCAGGCATGGGCAAACTTTGGCCCTCCGTGTATTTTGGACTTCAATTCCTAACAGCCTACTGGAGGACAGAGATTTGCCTATTCCTGGTGTAGATGCACCCTATGAAATCAAGAGGCTGTATATATGTACCATGATAACTAGTGGAAAAGCCGGGCAGGAGATATTGGGAGCCATTTCAACAGTGACCATCCTCACACTTAATGACAAATGGCTCTGTATGTTATTTATTATATGGTATAAACAAAAAAATACCAATTGTTCTGAATCTCCTGCCAATTCATTTCATCACATTAATCTAGTTCAGAGTGCTATAAGACAATTCAGTTCAATTCAAGAAACATGGCTGCCCAGGTTCATCTAAAATGTTACCTGTGCTCTTTGCAGGCCTGGTATGGCTAGTGATCTGCAACAAGAGCACATCCAAGTCATCAAATCACAAAATTACAGTGAACAATAGCATAAACCAAGGACCCATGCCAGATTTTCTTGGTTCCATTGGCATCAACAGAATTATTTCCATGGTTTCTGAAACAAGTTCTTAGTCTTTAACTTAGGCAGTCCCCAAATTACAAACATTTGACAAACGACTCATAGATAAGAATGGAAATAAAACAAAAAGTGAGCAAAATCTATCCTTAGGAAGAGAATTTCAATCCTGAAAGAGTTGTCATGGATTAAAGGTATCTCCGCTGAAGCTTTATCACTAGTTCTTGTTTCCACAACAAGCCAAATTTTTCAAAATCCAATTATCACAGGGTGTCAACCCCCCATATGTGTGTGTGTGTGTGTGTGTGTGTGACTGGAGGTACACTTTAAATAATGTACCTGTTCTGACTTTCAAACAAATTTAACTCAAGAACACGTACAGGACCTATCTTGTTCATAACTTAGGGAATGCCTGTACTTTCCTTCTCATCTCTCTCTCCCTCACACCCATCTGTAAATGACATTTTTTTTATATTCAAGACAGCACCCAACAACAAAGCACACCAACACTGTGACCTATTAAGGAGACATTTCAAAACAGGTAGCTCTGTCATGGAGGGGAGTACTTATCTGACACATAGTAGTTGATACAATTAACTATTTCACTAAAAAAACAGATTATACTATGGAGACACTACATAAGCAGCTGTATTCTGTTCACTACCAAATGGTAAACATTTAGTAAAGAATGTGTGCCAATTCAAGCACACGTTGATCTGCCCACCTAGAATCCCAAATTCTCTCACAGCAAATTCTCTCACACCAGGAGTGACTTGCAGTTTCTCAAGTCGCTCCTGACACACACAAAAAAATCCCGAATTCCAAGGACATACCTTATAGTAATCATACAGGAGGCCCAAGGCAGCGGCACTGTCTTCATCCCCATTAATGCTCATCATGGCTTTGGTAGCCGCCGTAAGTGGGTTTTCAAGAAAAGACTTCCAGGCCTCATCCTCATTAGTAAACGGTCGTCTTTGGGAGTATAGAGCATCATTCTGCAGAACCAAGACTGGTCTTTTGCTTTAGAGACAGAGAAAGTAAAGTAAAATTGCAAATGAATTAAAAACAGTCACTGAATAGCATTCATAGACAAGCACTTCCGCCACATACAGAAGTTGTGGCAGTTCCCATTCCCAGCTACAACCCCACACAGCTGAATGGCCATGGAATATGTCCTGGAAATCCAGAATGACAAGAATAAACAAAGGCAGCAACAAAAAGGAAGTTTTCAAGGACTCTGGCCTACATACAGAAGGCCACACAGACCTAATACTTACAGTATTTTCAACATGCGTCTAATGTTAAAAGTCTGTTATGACTGCATTTTGCTCTGATGAACATATTAATTGGCATATGAATACTATATAGTATGATCCCACTTTGTTCAATTCAGGGGGAAAATCCATCATCTCAAAACAAGAATGGGCAGATCATTTTTCAGTCCTGCCTAAATAAATACACGTTTTGGCATCTGAGGGTACACAAACTGTAGAATTAATGCAGTTTGACCCCACTTGAACTGCACTGGCTCAACTCTATGGAATCCTGGGAGTTGTAGTTTTGCAAGGTGTTGAGCTTCTCTGCCAAGGGGCGCTACTAATTCACCAAACTACAAGTCCCAGGATTCCACTGCATTGAGGCATGGCAGTGGAGTCGAACTTTATCAGTTGTATAGGGTAGATCAGTAGTTCACAACCTGCGGCCCTACAAGTGTCTGGAACTCCAACTCCCAGAAACTCTAGACAGTTGTCCAATGATCAGGAAACATCTGGAGGACTACAGATTGTACAGGCCTGGTATAGATAAACCCTTAATTTTGCATACCTAACACAAAAGTTATACTTTTTGCCCAATCACAAATTATCCTGCCTTAAATTCATAATAGAGTGGGATGACTGAAAGCATGTTTTCATTGGCTTATCTTAAGCCAGGAGGGAGGGAAGCCCTGCTCCGTGTTCGTGCGCTGCTGCCAGAAAGGAAAGGGGTGACACAGGAAGTAAGGAGGAGACGAAGAAGGGATGGATGGATGGAAGGAGGGAGGGAGGGAGGGAGGGAGGGGAAAAAAGGAAGAACAGAAGGAAGGAAGGAGGGAGGGAAGGAAGGAGGGAGGGAGGGAGGGGAAAAAAGGAAGAACGGAAGGAAGGAAAGAAAGAAAGAAGGCAAGGCAGGCAGGAAGGAGGAGAGAAAGGAAGGAGTTTAGGAAGCAAGGAAGGGAAAGGAGGGAGGGAGAGAGGAGGAAAGAAGAGAAAGGAGGGGAGGGAAAGAAGGGAAGAGAAGAAAGATGGCAAGTAGGGAAGAGGGAAGGAAGAAAGGGATGAAGTAAAGAGAGTGAGGGGGATAGATAGGAGGGAGAAAAGCCCCTTTACCGGCTTGCCAAGAGCTCCGTGTCCATGCTGCTACAGCAGCCGCGGTTGGAACCGCCTCTGGTGACGCCCCTCCCCCGCCGCCTTCTTGCTGCGGCCCTGCTCCTTGCTTCTCTTGGTCTCGCAAGGCCGCAAGGAGACTCGGGGGAGGCTTTTCGCGCCTACAGGCCTGGCGCAAGGAGGGGGGGCGCACACAGAGCTGCCTTCCTCCTCCAATCACGAGCGCTCCTCCAATCACGAGCGGGGCCTGAGAGACGTCACTCCCTCCCTCCCTCAGGAGAAGAGGAGGGGGCCAATGGAAAGCCAAGGGGCGAGACCAAAAATAATAATAATAATAATATTTTATTTAAAAAATTAAAAATATTTTTTTAAACATCTTATTTCTTGCAGGAGGGTAGGGGGCCGTATCCAAGGGGCTGGCGGCCTGTGTGCGGCCCGCGGGCCACCTGTTGGACAAGCCCATCTTAAGCCATAGCAGAGAGAGCACCGGTTTCCAGCAGAACAACACCACTCTTTTCTACATGTTTCAAAATAAGGAAACAAGCATTGCAAGTCAACTAAAATTGGTGACTAACAGTTAGTCAACTTCTAAAGTAACCGGGGTCTAAAGTTGGGTGAGCGCACAGTTATATAGGCCAGAATTTAGGCACATTGTTTGCCCCGGGGGGGGGGGTTGGACTGCAATTCCCAGACCAACACCAACACCCCATTCGTTAGATATTCTGTGATTTAAGATTTAAGCCCCTTCTACACAGCCATATAATCCATATTATCAAAGCAAATAGTCCACATTCTCTTATTTGAACTGGATTATATGAGTCTACTGCCATATACTTAAATTCAAATCAGATAATCCGGATTTAATATGGCAGTGTAGAAGGGGCTTTACTTGTTTGGATGTCAAACTCCCTGGCCTCTTTCAAGCCAGATGACCTGACAATGTGATGGTAATTTCAGTTAGCTGTCGGGTTTCAGAAGGACAAAAGATCTAAAATGGATTTTTTTATGTGCAAGGCAATGGTTTTACAAATGCACTATAAACTCCCACTTATTTTGTCAAAAGCCTATGGACACTTCCACACAGCCATATAACCCTGAATATCAAGGCAGATAATCCACAATATCTGCTTTGAACTGGATTATCTGAGTTCACGCTGCCATATAACCCAGTTCAATGTGGATTTTATACAGCTGTGTAAAGGGGGCCTATGAAAGACAGTAGGAAAAAATCATTACCGTTATCGAACACCACTATCCCCCCGGACCTATAGTTTGGGAATCTATGGTTTGCTAAGGACATCAGGCTGAAATGATATAAAAGGGTTAAGTTTTGGTCACAGGACTAATAGCAGCATGGACTCCCCTTCTCTCTGCTTATATCTGTACACATCTTTTACATATATTTATAGCAGAAATGAACATGTGGCAAATGTGCTGGAATCCTAGCTACCATGGACATTGGCCTCTGCTTGACCAGCCCCATGCAAAGGAATTCCAAGGCCTTTTGTCTAGCTGGGATGAGAGAAGGCATTAAAATTTCTACATAAGTATCTCCAAAGAGCCAGGGACAAAACCAAGGAAAAAATGCTCGCTTTCTCTGTCTCTGTCTCTCTCTATCTCTATCTCTTCTCTCTCTATATATAATAAAGCGGAATGTTTGTTTGTATGTATGTATGTATGTGTCCGGAGGGATATGTGGCAGCTTTCTGATTGATTGCCACTTTCACAGGCCACAGCGACCACTGCGGGTGATGGACCTGCACCAAACTTGGGACACATAACCCCCCTGACCCCCTTTACGTCCTGGTGCGGTTTGGGGGACATGACCCATGGATTATGGGATTTGTAGTACATTCAAACACTTTGGTTCCCACAGACCACTGCGGCCACCTAAAAGGACCAAAACAGACCACACGTGGCACACACAGCCCCCATGACCCACTTTATGTCCTGGTGCAGTTCGGAGAAGGGTGGACCATGGATTATGGGACTTGAAGTACCTCTACTCACTTCCCAAGTCCGCTGCGACCCTTACCCAATTACTGATCGAGACCAAACTTGGCACACATAACCCCCATGACTACCTTCACATCCTGGCGAGGTTCAGGGGAGGACTGACAATGGATGATGGGATTTGTAGTACTTTCACACCCCTCTGTTCCCACAGACCACTGCGGCCCCCAACAAACACCGATAAAGACCACACTTGGCACACAGAGCCCCAGTGACCCACTCTACATCCTACTGAAGTTTGGAGGGGGCCACAACATGGATGATGGGACTTGCAGTACCTTCCCTCTCTTTCCAAGACTGCTACAAACCTAATCCAATGACTGATCAAGACCAAACCTGGCACACAGAGCCCTCATGACCCACTCTACATCCTGGTGCAGTTTTGTGTGAGACGGACCACAGATGATGGGACTTGAAGTCCCTTCACTCACTTCCTCAAAACAATGCAACCCTCATCCATTCACCAATACAGACCAAATTTGCCACACACAGCCCCCATGACCCACTCTACATTCTGCTGCAGGTTGGAGGAGGGTGGACCACAGGTGATGGGACTTGCACTACCTTCAGTAATTTCATGATACCACTGCAACTCCCATTACTGATGGATCAAGACCAAACCTGGCACACAGAGCCCCCATGACCCACTCTACATCCTGCTACACTTCTCACCTGACCCGGGCACCGCCGGGTCCCCAAACTGTCTTAGGGCCCAACAGGTTGGACAATCTTCACTCAACAAGTCAAGCTTCCTCTTAACCAGGCATGGGGGGGGGGGCTTGAGGAGTGTTAGCCCCCCCAATTCTCAGGATGGTCCGCGAGAAGGCCTTACTGGTACATTATTTATACTGTTATGTTTATTCATATCATGATCTGATGACCAAGCTCAATATATCCCATATGCATGGGGGTATTGGGATAATGATACAAAAGGTTTGCAAGGGTAGATTCTCTCTCACTCAGACTCAGCCCCCCCAATCAAAATCCTGACCAGACCTTCCATGGTCCTCAGAAATGTGGATCCCATAGTTCCATCTTCCCCTGCTGCATATATGCCAATCTCCCCTCTATAGACTCCTCCCTGCCCCCCTGAGCCTTGTTTCCACCTGACTGAAAGGAGATTTCCAGTCGCATCATTGAAGGCTCAGCCAAACTGGTTCAGGGAGGGAGGATTCTAATCACAACAATGCAACAGATTCTTATTTAGCTCCTGACAGGAGCACGTTTCACACTTGTACTTTGGGTGGGAGCCCACAAGTCTCCATCTCTGATCAGAATGAACAAAAAATGCCTTTCTCCTTGTCTTCGGCTCCTTTGGTACGTTAATTTTGATTGGAAAACTTTGGCTAATGATCACAAGCATTCCTTGCCAGGCAGAATTCTCAAAAGTATTGTGGTCTAGATTACATACAATTATCATCATGATGTAAGACCTCTAAATTTCTGATTCCCATCAGGGGTGGGGGTGGGAGCAAAGGTTCTTGATGTTCAACTCCCAGAAACCCCTGTCACTGACCATTGCAATCTGGGGTTTCTGAGAACAGAAATCTTCGCCCACCCAAGGGCTGTTGAGAACCACTGGTTTAAAACTCCAATATACAGTTTACTTCATATATTTGAGAAACAAAATGCAACTTTGACTCTTATTCTATAAATTACAAATATTTTCAGAATTTCGAGTCCTAATACACAGGTTAAATGGTATATTATTGTAACTGTTTTTATTGCTTTTATTGTATTGCTTTGTTCTGAGTGTAAACCGCCCCGAGCCAATTGGGAGTGGCGGTTGATAAATCTAATAAATAAATAAATAAATTCTAAATACTGATAATACAATAGCTTTATATTGTCTAAAATGCAAAATGATTGGCTAAAATGCAAAAGCCAAGGTCAACTTTGAATTCCACCAACCTTCCAACAAACAATCTTAACTGTAGAAAACAGGGTGAAAAACATTGATAAAACAAACCAGATAATGCTGGCAGTCTAGAAAGAAACAAACCAGTAGGGCAAAAAAACCCAAGTCTGCCTAAGCTTTTTCTTAAAAGGGACTCATTACTGAACAAACTCATCAGAGGCTTGTGTGATTCAGCTTCCTAAATACACTTGAACTGCAATCCTGTGCACATAAGCAAGATTATTGTGGTGGGCATGCACTGTTATGATGGCTAAGGGCAAACAGACATAGGTAGGTTGAGTCTCTCAAATTTGAACACTGAATATATACTGCTGCACACGTACAGAGAGAGAGGTGTCTATTTTTTTCTTCTTTGTCAATTTTTTTAAAATCCCATGCTGACCATGGAATTTAGAAGCCTGTGATCCACTCAAGTAAATTTCCCTTTGCTCTGGCTTACACAGCACTCCTTGGATACTAGCAGTATTCAGATGACCTTTTTGTTCCCCAAGGTAACATGAAGTTCATATCTGGGCAAATATTATTATTTTAACATTTAAAATGCGACTTGTAAAAAGTTGCCAAACACTTCTGTTATTCCAGTCAATGGACTAAGCTAGCTTTAAACCATTTAACATAGGAAACATGAATACAACAAAATCCACAATCCACCCAAGACTGACAACTTTATTGGCCAAACAATATACTTTATACATCATGCTAGCTTTCAAATACAGCCCCTGATGGTGGGATCGCTGAGCTGCTGAACTTGCTGACCAAAAGGTCATTGATTCGAATCCGGGGAGCAGGGTGAGCTCCCACTGTTCGCCCCAACTTCTGCCAACCTAGCAGTTTGAAAACATGCAAATGTAAATAGATCAATAAATACAGCCTTGGCAGGGAGGTAACAGCGCTCCATGCAATCATGCCGGTCACATTACCTTGGAGGTGTCTACGGACAACGCCAGCTCTTTGGGTTAGAAATGGAGATGAGTACCAACTCCCAGAGTCGGACACAACTGGACTTAATGTCAGGGGGAAAGCATTACCTTTTATAGCTTTTAAATCTTGCATAACATTTATCGTGCATTTTGGTTGGCCGATAAAGGCATTTGAGTCAAAACACTCATCAATTTGAGCATACACCAAGATTTGTTAGTATTTAAGTCAGAAAGTGAACACAGCTTAAAATATTGCTGAGAAAAATGGAACTAGAAAAACTCAAGATACCATCAACCCATGAAGCAAAAGACTGGAGAAGCAGAAGCAACTGAAATCTACACTGATTGGACATAATAAAGATACATACATGTACTATATTCTCAGTTCATTGCATGCATTTGAGAAAGAACAATACTGCTTATGAAAGTTTATGCCACAACACTCATAGAGAATTACGTATCAGGAAAGACACTTACACATCAAAGAAGAAGTCAAAAATCAATTACAACACAGGCATATTTATCTACTTGCACGTCCATATGTATGTCTACAAAGGATGACTGCCATTTAAGCAGGCACACAATACATATCTCTAGTGGAGAAGACTATGAACAGGTGCTTACATGTTTTCTATTGATGGACAAGTTCTAGGTATCTAATCTGCTTCTACGTAATGCTTGGTTTGTAGATCATACCTGAGCTGGACAGCATTTTAAAAAGAGGACAGCCCTTCATAAAAGAAAACGAAAGGCTGCCCTCATGGTTCATAACAACACTGCTTTCCCAGATGATGATGGCTATATTGCCTTTTTCCTAGTATGGAACACAAAAGGGCTTACAAAACTTAAGTGCTAAAATTAATACTGTACAAAACATAAAATATAATTAATCAAAAAATTTAAAAGTGCTGAAGAACAATATATATAATCAACACAGCAGTCAGCCCTCAAATGCCTAATCAAACAAGAAGAGCTTCACTTGCCTAGAAAAGTACAGGCAGTCTCTGAGTTACAAACATTCGACTTGCAAATAACTCATAGTTAAGAACGGGGACAATCGGAAGTGAAAGAAATCTGCCCCCAGGAAGGGAAGTTCACTCTGAAAGAGTTGTCATGGGGAAAAGGTGCCTCCACTGAAATGTTCTCACCACTCCTTGTTTCCACAACAAGCCATTTTTTTCAAAATCCAATTTTCACAGGAACAGAAAGTGGGATGAAATCTTCTGAATAGGGGCACAGATAGCAAAGCAAACACTACAGGGCTGTTAACCCTTCTCTATGCCAGTGTTTCCCAACCTTTTTTGAGCCGCGGCACACTTTTAACATTAAAAAAATCCGGGGGCACACCACCAACCAAAATGACACAAAATGACACTCTAACACAGTAAATAATGGCTGGGGGGATGGTGGCCTGCTGGGAGCAGCTGCTGGGAGTGCCGAAGCCGGGGAAAGAGCCAGGCCATGCCATGCCCCCCCCCCCGGCTTCAGTTCTCCCACAGCTTCGCCAGCCTTGAGGGGGCAGTGCCAAACCAGGATTGTGTTGGCTCTGCCACCGCTGGTTTGGCACTGCCCCCTCAAGGCTGGCGAAGCTGTGGGAGCGCTGAAGCTGGGGGAGGGGGCGGAGCCAGGCTGCGTCATCCCCCCCCCCCAGCTTCAGCTCTCTCACAGAGGAGGAGCATGAGCGGTGAATGGGCTTCAGTAGGCGGGGCTCCTACTCCGCGCGGCTTCAACAAGCAAGGGGTGGGAGTCATGGCGGATTGGAGGCTGGTTGGGGAAACGGCCGAAGGAGGCGGCGCCCTTCTTTTTTTTCTTTGCCGCCGCCCGGCCCTCCCTCCTCCTCTCCCAAGCAGCAGGAGTTTGGCAGGAGGAGGGGGGAAGGAAGGGGGGCAGAGAGCTTTTCTCGCGGCACACCTGATGATCGCTCACGGCACACTAGTGTGCCACGGCACACTGGTTGAGAAACACTGCTCTATGCTATCCAAAGCTAAGAAATATACATTTTTGGCTGGAATTACCCTTAAAAGTGTACCTGTTCCAACTTACATATACATTCAACTTAAGAACAAACTTACAGAACCTAACCAGTTCGTAACTTGGGGACTGCCTGTATATCAAAGAGGGACCAGCATAATGTCCTGGGAAGAGAGTTACAGTACATGAGAGCGGCCACTGAGAAGGCCCTCTCCCATATTCTCACCAGATGTACCTGTGAGAGTGCTGGGATAGAGTTATGAGCTAATCCAGAAGAGCTCAAGGAACATTTTCTTGACATTTAAATGTGGAAAAAAATAGGTATGAATGACACATAGTCTTGATGTGTAACATAAATTCAAGACAAAAGGCCACTATAAGGACAGAATTTGGAGAAACAGAAATATTTCCATTTGGAAAGGGGATTAGGTACAGCTGCACTTTCTTTCTCTATTTATTTGATTTATATGCAGAATATCAACAATTTCTGCAGATAATATCATACTATTTGCAGAAAATAGCAAAGACTGGAAACAACTGTTGTAGAAAGTCAAGCAAGAAAATGCAAAAGTACAGTTACAATTGAAAATTTTAAAAAATCATGATCACAAATGATTTACATTCTTCTAAAACGAATGATGAAGTCTTTCTATATCTGGGTTCAATCATCAATGAAAACAGAGACTACAGTCAAGAAATAAAAAGAAGATTAAGACTTGGAAATGTAGATATGAAGGTACCACCCTCAAATGTAATGACATATCACAGAGTATCAAAGGATAGTTCATGCCATTGTATTTCTGATTTCTATGTAGGACAGCTAAAGTAGCGTTGTGAAGTAGGCTGACAGAAAGGTAATCAACTTATCTGAAATGTAGTGCCTCAGGAAAGTTCTATAGATACCATAGATTGCTAAAGACAGATAAATGAGCCCTAGAGCAAATCAAACCTGAACTCTTCCTAGAAGCCAGAATAACCAAGCTATTGTGCTATCATGAGATGGCAGGTGTGTGTGTGTAGGTACCTTCCAAATCAGCTGTCAACTTAAAGCAATCCCATAAATGTCATATGCAAAATACACTCCTACATAGTCCTGCCAGTTCTTTCAGAAATATAGCCTATAGCCCGTGATATTCTTTGCTAGTCTCCCATCCAAGTACTGCTTAGAATTGACTCTGCTTAGCTTCCAAGCTAAAAGAGGAACTGGTGTCTTTAGCATATTTAGGCTTTTGAGATGACATTACTCATAACAAAAATTGTAAACAGAAAGGGTGCATCACAGGTGGATAGAGTCAGGCTCTTGGTGATAAGGTATTTTGGAGGTCTCTTATTCAAGCAACCCTTCAAATAAAGGACTGCTCTCTAGAAATTAAGACAAATTACAGTAATGCAATGTACATTAGTAAATAGGAGTGCTTCAATGATGGAAGGGACTTTTCTGTTTCATTAAAGGAGGCAATGATTACACCACTACGGTGTAATGCAGTGGCAGAGTCATAAAGAAGAGGTCAAAGGAATGTACAATTGGATAGATCATGGAAAATTACAGACGCTAAATTACCCATCTGGGAGACAGTAAAGACTGGTAGCCCAATTTCAAGCAACCTCAAGTGTCATGGGCGATTTTAGATTTGGGTGGATATTGGATATTCTTCATCCCTTTAGAACCAGATGAATTACAGCTCTTTGCATTCCCCTTACGGGGAAAGCCATCTGGGGCTCATGGAAGCAGTTGTTTAGCAACATCTTCAGAGCCTCAGAATTCTCACCTCTTTTTAAGACACTTATCAATAAAGTTTTGAGTCTGCCTATGAGGGTGAAACTGCCCTAATTGACAAACTTGTATTAGGCGATGCAAGGGAGTGCAAAAATTATTCTCAGCTAAATGTAGCTGTTGGTCCCAACTAGAGTAGAATTAGTGAAATTTACAAAGAAGTGTCAATTTACTAAACATCCATTAATTCTTTGAGTCTATGCTGAGTGCATGGGCAACTGGGTTTAGCCCCCTGGATCTCTCTGAGCCTTTTGATAACATCTATTATGCTTGCTTGTGTGATATCGGGATGGGAGACGATGCAGTGAAGCTCTACCCTGGAGGAAGATACCAGATGGAGAAAGAAATGTGATTCTGATGTACGATTCGGTGATGTTTGGGATACCCCACAGACTTCGCGTCTGTCCGGGTCGGTTTGACTGTCTGATTTGTGTTTGTTTTGTCTGTTTTTAGTATTGTAAAATCTAATAAAAATTACTTTAAAAAAAAAAGAAATGTGCTGCTTATTCCACTAGCAATTTATCCTGGAATTCTATAAAATTAATTTTTCTTCTATACATAATAAAGTATGAGAGTGCTCAGTATAGCTATCGAAGATTCAATTACTATGATGTCCATATATGATATGAATTATATTTTTCCCTGTCATCAAATCCAGGTGAAGTAATGCATTTACTGATGCCTCCAGTGAGAGACTGAATGGGGGCAAATACACTGAAGATCGATCAAGACAAGTTGGAGACACAACTGTCTCTAGGCAGTATGGTTTTAAACTGTTCTAGGTAGAGTCATGGAGCAGTTATGCAGTGAAGAAAGGGAAAGTATAAGATGTGCCATTTCCATTGACATCTGAACAGTGGTTGTCTTGCTGAAAGCCTTTTCCCCACCAACTGATTCATGAGCTGTTTCCAGTTCCTCCAAGAAAAGTAGTATTTTGCTGACTTCAGGACTAGGTATCATGCTTTTAACAGTTTTATGGCATTTATATGTTTTATCTGTTTTATTGTTTATGTAATGTATTGTATTTTATATTTGTTTTGTATATGCTTAATTGAATATTGCCAAACTCTAAGCCGCTCTGAGTCCCCCTCAGGGTGAGAGATAGCAGGATAGAAATACATACATACATACATACATGTTGTGTTGAAGTGATTAATTGTATTATATAAATGAATATGTATTGTAATGTTGGGAGAGAGGGAGCAGGAGAGAGAGAGCTGATATTAAGAGCACATTTCTGCAGGGAGAGCCAAGTTGCCATAGCAACTTGGCTCTGAAGCTGTAGTGGGAGGAGCCAAAAGGCTTCTGACAAGACCAAGGAGGGAAAGTTGGTCAGTCAGGGTTAGGAGCTCAGTGTGTGAGGAGCTCAGAGAGAGAGTTAAGAGTTTAGAGAGGGAAGAGCTCAAAGTGAGTGGTTAAGTCTGACCAGCTCTAGAGAGAGAGCAGGGTTAGGATTAGTTTAAGGCTGGAAGAATACAGTCTTGGATAACTGAACCTGTTAGTCAGTTAAGTTAGAGAAAGCCTGAAGGCTAAAGAAAGACTAAGTGTCTGAAGAAGGCCAGTGTGCCTATATATTGAAAGAGTGGAGAGCTAATCTAGCTGGTTGATGACAATAGTTAGGCTATTGTAACTTTGGTTTTGCCATAAATAGAATTAGTAACCTTTTTAAGTTGTGCCTCCTCGGAAGAGTTATACCAAACCAAGCTTTGTACCAGAATAAACTATTGATGTTTCACTATTAGTTGTTATTTCATCTAAAAACCTCTCTGTGCCATTGATTTCGAAGTCAAGCCTCGTTTCAAAAGTTTATTCCTGTCGCATGAAAGCGTTCATTACCTCACAAAGAGCTTCCCCCACAAAAGGGTTTCAGATTACTTCTCTCTCACAAAATGGTGGCAGCAGTTTAAAGACAAGGATTTATATAGTGGATTAGGGACAGAGTGGTGGGATTCTAAAAGAGGGTCCACCCTGTCCAGTTGATAGCCTCTCCACAAATCTTCACAAGTCTCCATAGTTTTAAGAAAGATAAACAGTAAACCTTCAAGCTTCCACAAATTGGTGGGGCAGCGGTGGAATTGAAAGGATAGCTGACTTCTCCTGAGTTTCCACAAATTGGTGGCAGCGGTGGGATTGCCTGCCCTGCCACGGTGTAAAAGTTGGCGTGCGAAGTACGAACTTCCACACATGTCCTTGCAGTTTCTTAATTGTAAGGCAATGTTGACTCCAGTCCTGACAACCCCTTCCACGCAGCCCTATATCCCAGAATATCATGACAGAAAATCCCAAATTATCTGAGTGTGGACTCAGATAACCCAGGTCAAAGCAGATACTGTGGGATTTTCTGCCTTGATATTCTGGGATATGGGGTTGTGTGGAAGGGCCCTCAGATGTTTTTGCCAGTTCCTTCCTCTGAAATATAACTTCTATCTCTGGATATTCATTGACAATGTCCCAATCAAATACTAAATGGGGTTGACCCTGCTGAACTTCCAAGATCAGACAGGATCTGAAGACTTTAATAATCCTGTCTTTAAAGTTAATTCCAAATTTTCAAGAACCTAGATTTGTTAGTCTGGAATATCAATGTGGGAAGGGATCTTGTAGCATCTTAGAGATTAATTGATTTTCTCAGTTTTAAGATGTTACAAGATTTCTTTGCATAATCAGTCAAAAGCATTGAAGCATGATTATGAGCTAACATTAGCCACAAGATTCCATATTACACCAATACTGAGCTCACTACACGGCGTGGCACTGTTGTTTCCAGAATGAATCCAAGATTGTTATGTTTATTTTTGAAGTGCTTGCTATATGGCTTCAAATAAAACAGATAAGATTGCTTGCCTCTCAATGTTACCAGTCTCCTTAGATCCTTGTACTTTGGGACAGCCAATTTATAGGGGTTTAACCATCACTATCTGACACAACAGTGTTCAGAATGCCTCCTTTGATTGGAAACAAGACAGGCATCCTCAAATAACTGGAAAGTCTCTGTAGTGAAACTTGGAAAAATGATTAAAATATAAGCCTGAAACCAAGTGCTACACAGTATTAGCACAGACACATTACCTTAACTGTAGAATGAGAAACCAACACCTGTATAAAACCTATTATTCAGTAGGTCTACTGTAGCTAGGACTAGCAATGAAGCTACAATAAATACCATTTAAAGGCAATTTGGCTATTGTAGCTATATGAAACAAATTACTTTTGTTCTGCTAGGTGAACAACTGAAGTTCAAAAAAACACCTTGATGTGACACAAGATGGCAAAGATATACTTTTTTAAAAGTTTCATGCCTTTGTGCTCCCCAGATCCTGAAATTACAGATTTATATTTTATATGAAACTATATTTCATTTTCCTTATTCCTCTCTTGGCTACTATGTGGTAAAAGTAGAGTCCTACTTGCAAGAGCAGGCAAGACAAATGAAAAAGCTGCAAGCTCCCCTAATGCTTTGGGACATTTAGAAATACTGGCAGGATTTCAGTTTTGCAGAATGACAGTCCTCTTGCCCATATTGCCATCAAAGATTTCCAAAATTAGTGAGATATCTAGACAATGATGTATATCTACTTCTCTCACAAAATCCTTATTTATTATTAACTAGCTGTACCCGGCACGCGTTGCTGTGTCCTATTTAGGAGATGCGAGAAAGTCTGAGTATGTAAGGGTTGGAAATGATATTACTTACGGTCTTGGTGGGGTCATGTAGGCATGAATTGCGCACTTTCTATGTGTGCTCCAAATGATGTCATCTGGAAGCATGAGTTGTATTGTCTTATATAGCGGAGGAAGTGTTTTGATTCTGGAGTGTCTCCACTCAGCAAAGTCTGTAGTGGTTGTGGAGGCGTGGCAAGTGGTGGTAGAGAAACTTTACCGGCTAGGCAGCACATTCCCGGTGCTTCTGCTGTGTATTTCAGGGCTTTGCAGTGTGTGCAGATGTGCGTTAGGGTGCCAATGTCGGCCTCTGGCGCCATGCTGTAGTCTTCTGCAGCGTTGTATCTGAAGGCTAGGCGGTGGAATTGGTTGTGGTGTTTTTGAAGTTTGTTTTCTGTGTTGCGACGTCGTGTTTCTGCGCTCCTTGCGCGCTGCTGTTGTGTTGCATTTCTGCGTCTTTGTTGTTCCTGGCTGCGCGCTTCTTCTTGTCGTGCAGTTCTTTGCATTTGGTTCTCAGCTGTACATTGTGCAGTGACCTGTTGTCTGTGTCTCTGCTGCGCAGTGTGTTTCTGTTCTGGCGTTTGTTCTGCCCTTTTTTGTTTGATGTATGTAGCGTTGCGAGTGTGTCGTCCGATGCTGTTATTTTTAGAAGGCATGGCATGGTTTTTGTTTGTGGTGGTGGTAGGTGTTGTGTGTACGGGGTCCCGTAAGGTTGGTGGGATGGGTTGTGATTGGAAGTTGTGTTGTGTTGTGTGGGTAGGAATTGCTGGAGAATTGCTCCCTCATAAGAGTTTGGTTTTGACAGTTTAACCCTCAAACACCAACTGACAACTTAAATCTCTCAGCATTCTATCCTAGCCTTGAATGGCTCTGGCCAGTGTTGCTATGGTTACTCATCCTCCCTGCATTTTGTGTGGGCCGATGTCGGCCAATGGCATTCGCTGGCAGCCGCGGAGGATGCTGGGAAATGTAGTTTTTTTACTTGTTGTTTTGGGGGCCTTTTAGGTTTTGGGGGGGAAAGTTTCTTTGCTACAAACGTACCTTGCTTGAGGCCTATTTCTGTTAGCAAGTTTTGTGTTTCTGCGTTGTAAGGTTTCTCTGTTTGGGATAGTCGTTCCATGACGGGAACCCATTTATATAATAGATGAGGAATAAGCATTCATTTCCCCATTTCCCAGCTTTATACTGTATGTCTGCCACTAGTAACATTGGCTCTATTCTGCCAAGCAACAGAGAAAAAGACTCTTCTTTCACTTACAACAAACTCAAAAATGATAGTAGGCATCATTTATCTAGTAGTTTACAGCTATTCTGATTGTTATCATAACTGCTAGAGATTAGTAGAACAAGAAAATAAGCTATTCTCTACCCAAGTCCAAATTCACAACTATTAGAGATGGGAATTCGAATCTCCTATTGCCCAACATTAACTGCTGCACTACAATTGATTCAGCCAAGGCACTGCAGATCAAGGTTATTATTCTTGCCATTACAGAATGCCCCAGTAATACCCATCTAAAATGTGACATCACATGTAATAGTTCATAGTCACCATTCTGCTAAGAATAGAATCTATGTAGGTTATGTTGGATCTGGAATAAGTAATACTATACATTGAATAGAGTTACTAAAATGCAGTGAGACTTAAGTTAAGCATGACTCTATGGCTGAATAAGCATTGTTCTAAACCAGTTCCTCAAACGGTGCTCCTCCAGATCTTTTGGACCTCCTTTCCCACAATTCCTAATAGCTGATAAACCGGCTAGGATTTCTGGGAGCTGAAGGCCAAAACACTTGGAGAAGTGCAGTTTGAGAAACACTGCTATAAGCCATTTTATGTACAGAAAATTTGACTATCTCCAGTACAGTCTGTAAAGCAGTGATTCCCAACCCGCGGTCCATGCACCAGCAATGGACCCCAAGAACTAAAATATGGCCACACCTTTACTACACCATTGCAACAAGAGCAACTGGTCTCGCAAAACCTTCTTTTAGTGCCACGACAACAGGGATGTCAAGAAGGAACAGGGTGACTACCCACAAAAGGTGTGACAACAAGCCTCCTGACTGCTGCTTCTCCTCCTCCCTCCCCCTGAGAGGAGCCATTCCATGTGGCACCTGGAAGCGGGGCACCTTGGTGTCTTCATTTTTAGGTCTGTTCCTGGGGTTATTCGGAGTGCTGATTCAGAAAATTGCATTGGATAGACCACATCAGCTCTAGGTTATTAAATATGGTTTTCTGTGGGCAAGCAGGTGGCAATTACTGGATGGCATATGTTCTGTAACTAGAGCTTATGTCATCTATCCAATGCAATTTTCTGAATCAGCACCCCAAATAGCCAAACCAAATCTAAAGATGACCAAAAACTGATTTGTAATCCTTTCGGTACTAATGTTGGAGAGTGCTCCCTGATCAAGTGGTCCCTGGTCAAAAAAAGGTTGGGAACCACTGCTATAAAGTTATATATACCGTCATGCAATATAGAAGATATAATAATGTATGAAGCTACCTTAAATTACATAGGAATGACCCTACATTACAAACCAAATATACGCTCAGGCAGCTGAAGAGAATACTTGTGAGAAGGACTTCTGCATGATACATAAGAGTTCAAATTTCCATTTCAACAAATACTGAAGTGTAATTGTTACAGAACTACTGAGCACTTTGCAACTTTGTGCTACAAAAAAATTAAAAAGCAAAAACAAAACCAAAAAAACCCCACCCATACAACTCCCATGACTCCAGAGTATTGAGCCAGGGAAGTTAATAGGGTATCAAACTGAATTAATTCGACAGTGTACTGTAGATGTATCTTAAGTCTACAAAGTTTATGCTACGAAGGGTGCACCTACACTGTAAAATCAATGCAGTTTGACACCACTTTAACTGCTATGGCTCAGTACTATAGCATCCTGAGATTTGTAGTTTTACAAGATCCTTAGCCTTCTCTGACAAAGAGTGCCGTTCCCTTTCCAAACTACAAATCCCAGGATTTCACAGCACTGAGCTTTGACAGTTAAAGTGGTATTAAACAGCATTAATTCTGCAGTGTAAAAGCCCTCAAACTTGGTTCTCTCATCTAGTTTCTAAGTGCTATAAGAGCGCTTAGCATATGATACTATAGACCAGCAGTTCTCAAAGCGTGCTCCGCTGAGCCCTTGGGACTCCATGAAGCATACTGAGGGGCTCCACAGTTCCCTCCTTCCCCTTACAGCTTTCCCTCCTCTTTCCTGCTCCTTTCCCTTCCCCGCCTCTTGCCCCAAAAAGCCTTTTTTCCTTTGCTCCTTCAGCCTCAAAATCCCTTTTTACTCACCTTGCTTGCTTCCAAAATCCTATTTCCCTCACCTCTTCTGCTCCCAAAACTTTTTTCTTGACCTCCCTCGCCCCCACTTCCCTCGCCCCTTTTTCCTTGCCTTGCTTGCTTCCAAACCCTATTTCCCACTAGGGGATGCTTTGATTGTGTTTTTCCTGCATGAAAGAAGGGGGTTGAACTGGATGGCTTCTGAGGTTGCTCTTGTTGTTGTTGTTGTTAAAAAGGCTGGATGGCTATCTGTTGGGAGTGCTTTGATTGTACTTTTCCTGCATGGCAGAAGAGTGTTGAACTGGATGGACCCCAGAGTTGCTCCTATTACTGTTACTACTATTATTTCAGAGACTGGATTGCCATCTGCCAGGGGCGTTTTGTGCTTTTCCTGCATGGCAGAAGGAGGTTTGACTGGATGGACCCTGGGATCTTCCACTGAAATTCTGTTAAGCTTATGTTGGTTAAAATTGTTCTGCATTTTAAATATTGTATTGCTCTTTCCCTTTTTGCGCTATCAACGAGATATGTGCAGTGTGCATAGGACTTGGTTAATGCTTTTTTTCCCAATTAGTTCACACAAACATTCTCTATCCATCAAAAAGTTTACTCATGCCTGATATATATACATTACATATAATATAAAATATAAACGAGAAACTTTTGCTTCAAAAAGGGCTCGGCAGCTGAAAAAGTTTAAGAACTCCTGTTCTAGACTATTATGAACATTATGACTTCTCATTTTTCTGTCACACTTCAACACATTAACAACTACACTGGATCCCATTAATGACTCAAGATCACATTAGTTCATGCTGGTTGTTCAAAAATGTGTTACTTAAGTAGATATCACTTTTAAAAGGAAAATTCTTTGAGCCCCATAATTTTACCATTTTATGTACCTTATCTAGTTTGGATCACAAACACACTGATCAGAAACATGATCTTAGGTGAACTCAGAGTGAAGGAGACACATCTGGACTGATAAACCAAAATAAATGCTTGCTATATACCTGCATTTAAGACAAACCCCATTTTGTGAAAAGCAAACCTAAGATGATAAGTGAAGGAAGGAGAGGTACTGAAGGAGAAAGGTGAGGGAAGAGCGGAAAGGAGTTAGCTGTGGGAGAAAAGAGGACGCCAAGACGTGATTACTCTAAACTTTAGGGAAACGGATAATATGAGTACATCCTTATTAAGATCTAAAGTTGAGTATCTGGTAATACAATATACTGGCAAACGACAACTGTTTTCTCATTGCAACACAGCCAAATAAAATCACAAATGCCTTAAAGGTAACCTAATTCAGATTAAAAGGGGTATAGAAAGAATTATCTTTACAGCTATCAACAAAGCAGAGCACTGGCAGTAATTCAATCCCTTCACAAAACTGCAGGTTCTTTTAGGGAAAATGAGCCCATGTTTTCTGACAGCCAAATGTGTAGGTTTCTGACAGCTGTCTTGTGTCAAGTTTTAGAATCAGAGGGGGCTATTGGCACAGTGAATTGTAAACACAATACTAAATGGCATTTAGCAAGATCTTGAAATAAGTCTTCTATTGTGCATGTAATTACTTCATAACTACTGGTTTGTTTGCTGCTTCAATAAGTTGCCAAAAAGGGCGGAGGGGGTGAGAGAAAAAGAAAACATTACACCAGTCAGTATCCTGCATATCGCAAGGATAATGTAATACAGAATAGTCTCACAGTGCAAAAACTGTTTGTCTTTTTCTCATGAAATTTTATTCAGTCATTGGAATTTGTCACTGCTCACCTTGCTAATCAGGGCTAGTTACTGGGAAATTAAAAATATGTTTCATTGATCAGTAATCTGCTTCAGTAAATCTATAATCACACCTCCTTGACTAAAAGCAGAGTCATTAATACTTTCAGTAAGTTCAAGCAAAATGTTCCAGTGTGAGAACTTTTATATGGCTTTTAAAAAACTTTTGATGTGAAGAAGTTATGCAGCTGAAAAACACCTGGAGAGTCAAACCTGCTTCTATCCCCGATCCAGAGCAATCTTGCATATATAAAAAGGAAATAAATATAAATATACTTCTGATGGGTGAAACCCCAAATCCACATTACAGCAACGTATTTATTGAGACAACAATGACCCAAGAGCCACTGTGATGTAGCAGTTTGCATCTTAAACTAGGGGTGCATCTAAATTGTAAAATTCATGCAGTTTGACAACATTTTAATAACCATTGCAATGTCATTGAAGTTAAATGGCGTCTAACTGCATTATTTTTACAGTGTAGGAGTACCCTAGGACTCAGAAGACAGGGCTTGAACTTACTAGGTAACCTTGGATACATCACATTCTCTAAGGCTCAGAGAAAGGCAATTGGATATTTCCTACAAATAAATCATGCCAAGAAGATTCTACAATAGGACTGCCATGTCCAGGGCCGTAGCCAGGATTTTGATTGGGGGCTGAGTTTGGTTCAGGGGGGCTGAGACTGGGTGGAAGAGGGTCTACCCTAGCAAACCTTTTGTATTGTTATCCCAATAACCCCATTAATGTGGGATATAATGAGCATGGTGATCAGATCATGATATGAATAAACATAACAGTTTAAATAATGTACCAGTAAGGCCTTTTCGCAGACCACCCTGAGAATTTCGGGGGGGCTGAAGCCCCCCTTAGCCCCCTCTCCTGGCTACATGCCTGGCCATGTCACAATCAACCTGAATACATACAACACTAAATCCTATCCTATTCTATCCAATTTGGCGATCCACTCCTTTGGGGATCACACAAATCTACGCAAATCTACCATTCGCCAAAATATATGATCCTGTGTTTCTTTTCCATTTCTGGTCGAATTGCTTAATCACTGCTTTGCCCCATTGAGTGCGAGGTCTGCCAAAGGGCCACTTGTGGTTTCTTGGTATCTTGTTCATTAATCAACATGTCCATCTGTTGTATTTTGCTTGTGCTTTAAAAGTGGATTTAAAATCATCTTCTTTCTTGCTTTAGAAAACCAGTTTCCTTTTAAAATGGATGTAAAATTAAGGACACAGTAAAAGCAGAGAGCCATTGGACAATTCAATTCCTCATTTCTCCAAGAACAGATTCACCTGGGTCCCAGAAAAGGTTTTATATTTACTGGTAAATGCCAAAAGCAATTACTTAGAGCATTTGCAAGAAAGAGTTGAAATACATAGCCAAAACAGAGAGATATTTGTCAAATACTAAGCTGTGTTGTTAGATGACCTTATCATGCCAGTTTCCTTGCAATTCATGTGACATTGAATGAGACTAAAGAATTTAACAATTATGCTTGTAAATAGCTGTACTGAACATAGACAACATATGTACAGAATCTGATTTTACATTCTGATTTGGAGAAAAAATAAGTGAAAATTGATGCATAATACAATTGAACATCAACATTAGGAGATAATTCCAAAAGTTTATTTTATGAACTTTGGTGACAATTCAAAACTCTAATCTTATATAATGCTGTTTACAATTTAAAAATATATCTTGGTATACTGTAATATGAAGCGGGAGATATATTAAAGTTGCAAGTCTTCCTGTTGTAATTATATACTGTGTCTTGAAACAGCAATGTATATAACAAGGAAAAACATGTTTAGTATCTAACAGATTTAAGAATATATAATCTTTTTTTTAAAAAAAACAAACAAACCACTATTCCCCCTATTGCAAGCAATGTCAGGACATTTATTTAAACTCATTTCCATGGATGAGCTAATTTTTCCTTAAACTGAGCTTGTGAGGGGAGTAGGTTTAGAATATTGCCTATCCAGAACATCTCCAACTCTGCCAGTGCTACACACCAAATTTATCTCCTTCATTTCTCCCAAGACGAGAGAGATGATGCTTATGGAAGGGACAGCAAAGAGGAGGTTAGAGATATGAGATTAGAACCCTATTTCTGTCATCAACAAAAGATTTCCACTACACTCTAGTCTATGTCATCCCAGGGACCACAGGATTAAAGCCTTCGGTTCCCATATGATCCACCTCAGAAAGTACATCCATAGGATTGCATGTATACTCAGATGCCCACAAGAATCTCCATATTCTTGGGATCACTGCAAAGGGAAATAAGGTATCCTTTTCCTTCATGTGAACTTGCAGGATATCTCTCTTCAGTTTTGAAGAGTCAAGTTGACTCTTTACTAAGATTAACATTATTACATGTTTTAACAGTGTCATCCAACACCAAAACATCTTTAAAGAAAAGCTTCCACAAAGGCTGGACGTTGGTTTTCAGGTAGAATACATAGTGAAATATAGAGCATGGTACACCTGAGTGCTGCTGAATGCCTTCTTACGGAAATACGCTTTTACTCTGTTTGGAAATCACCCTGGCAGCCCCACAAGACTCAGTGCTGCCAAGCAGGAAGATTCTCATATGCCAAGAGGTGTCCATGGACAGGCAACACTGGGCTGATCAACAATTACTTTCCTAAAGTTCCATGCATAGCAATTTGTTTCTTGAATCATCACATTACTTTTAAAGCTTCTAAGACAAAATATACCACTTTTTCTAAATCCGGAATTAGGGATATATAGCTCCAAAAATACTCTTAAACAAGCATTGTAATTATAACCTTAGCCCATACATTTAATTTACTTCTATATTATTCTAGGTAAATTTCTCCAAGTTGATTGCCTTTCTCAGCTTCTCAACTGTCAATAAAATATTCCAACAGATTCCAGAAAACAGCCAAAGGTATGCCACAAGGCTGGAAAAAAGCAAAGAACCAACAAAGGAGGTTGCCCACAAGAAGGGGGCATGCAAGCCAATTTACCCTTTATACAAGCATTCTAATGATACTGATGGCGAAAGATCAAACTTATTCAAAATATGAGCATCCTGGCACAAAACACTGCCCCTGAAATCTGGAATAAAGGCACACTATGAGAAACAGAATTGTTATTTGGAAATTAATGTCATTTCCCAAATTTCCCAGTTTTAGGGATGGGAAAGAACATTTTTAAAAATAAAAAAACGCACCAGATTACCTAGACAAATCCACCTTCCCTGGAGGATGAGTTTCATAAAAATCCATCAGTTTTTTCTCCAGTTGGGCATTAAAAGAGGGTCCACAGGACAAATCTGCACATCACAGTCTAATTACACATCAGTCTGAAGCACTCAAAGAAAAAAAAACCCTATTAAAAATCAGAGTAGGAGGATTCAAGCCATTAAAAGAGAGACAGAGGCGTGACTCAAGTAATGACACCCCAGTGAAGGCAACTCTTTCATAGCCCAGCCCTTGTCCTCTCCTTCAAAGGAGGTGGAGAAGTACATACAACACCTCATTAGGTTCCTTCTTTAGAGGAAGTCAGAGAAAGAAGAGCCCTGGGCAAGGCAAGAGGGTCTGGACTTTGGGGCGTCTCTGATACACAGCCCTTTTGAAAGTGGGGGACGGGACTTAAAGTTCCTCCTGACAGCATTTAAAGAGACAGCAGAGGGAAAGAGGGGGGGGGGGTGATCCAAGCAAGAGGTGCCAAGTTTCAAAGCCAAAGGCTTCTCCCTTAGTTTTCAAGTGGAAACAGAGCAATCCCCAACAGAAGTGTGAAACTCTAAGTGTGTGGGGATGAGTCTTTTTTCAGGCAAGCCATACTACAGAATGTAAATCTCAACATGAGAAATAAAAAGGAGAAATGAAGGAGGAGAAAAAAGAATGAAAAGAAAACAAACTTTTTAAAAAATTATTTTTGCCTGAGTTTTTGGATGCAAAGCCATTTGTTTGGATGCAGTGCCTGGTGATATTAAGGCCTCAACTATAAAGCATCAATATGAGTGTACATGAATTTACTTGCTGGAATCAAAAAGTACAGCATTTTCTGTGGGTTGCCCCACAAATACCGACACTGGAAACTCCACAAACATTATGGGCACTCCACAAACACCATGATATTTGACAAAAGATAGTATTCTACAACTGTGTCTCCTGATCACAAGAAATTTGTATAGGATTGAGGCAAAAATGAAGCCATTCCAGCTCCCCAGAATGGAAATGCTGATTTAAATGGGTATGGTTAACCATCATCTCCACTGAAACCAATGCAGCTTTTCACTGCCAGATCATTACCAAAAGTTATCACCTCAGTTCCAATTCCAATCCTTTTACCGTGTTACTTGAGAGTTCTTGTTCTGTGCCTTTAAATCACTTTTGACATGGTAACCCTTGTGGTATTTTCTTGGCAAGTTCTGTTGGGGGAGCTTTGCCTCCTGCCCTGAGGCTGAGACAGTGTGACTCAACCAAGGTCCACCCAGTGGCTTTCCATGTCCAAGCAGGGATTCGAACCATGGCCTCCAGAGTGCTAGGGTGTATCCGCACTGAAGAATGAATGCAACTTGACACTGTTTTACCTGTCAAGTTACTTTTACCTGCCAAGTTACTTGTATGGAATCCAAGAAGCTGTAGTTTTGGTGAGACACCGGCACTCTTGGCAGAGGAGGCGAAAGACCATGTCAAACTAAAACTCCCATGATTCCACAGCATTGAGCCATGGCAGCCAAAATTACTGTCAAAGTGCATTTAATTCTACAGTGTGGATATACCCTCTTTCCCCTCGTTGTCCAAAGAAAAAAGAAAAATCAAGATGTATTTATTTTTATCATAAAGCCTCCCACTAACATAATACATTGAGTGGCCTCCGTGGTGCGTCTCTTTAAGGAAGAACACAGTGCTCTCTCAGGTTGGATCTACACTGCCTTATATCCCAGGATCTGATCCCAGATCTGGCAATGTAGACTCATATAATACAATTCAAAGCAGATAATAGGATATAGGGCAATGTAGATCCAGCCTCCGCTTTCCTGGATCGGATGATGCCCTTGGGTGTCTCCCTCACCAGAAACTGGGCTCTTTTGGGCCCTTTACCCAAAGGTCCTTTGACTTTCTCCTTCTTCTCCACCTGATCCTTGGGAGGATACAGGGCAGTGTAGATCCAGCCTCCGCTTTCCCCTGCCCCTGTTATCTGTGGACGATGACCTCGGGGTCTCCTTCACCAGAAACCGGGCTCTTTTTGGGCCTTTACCCAAAGCCCTTTTGGGCGCGGAGACTGGCTTGGCTTCCTCCTCTTCCTTCCCGGGTGGCACCTGTTCCCAAGTTTAGAAAGGATGACTCCCAAGGAGGAGAGCCAAATCAGAGGCACTGCAGAATGAATGCGGTTTGAGCCCCTTGGGTTGGGCCTACACTGCCCTATATCCCAGGATTTGAGCTCAGATTATCTGGCAGTGGAGACTCATATAATCTAGCTCAAAGCAGAGAATCTGGGATCAGATCCTGGGATATAGGGCAGTGTAGGTCCATCACAGAGTGCTATGGGTGAGCCCAGATTATCTCGCAGTGGAGACTCAAAACAGAGAATCTGGGATCGGATCCTGGGATATAGGGCAGTGTAGGTTTTGTGCTGTGGTTTTGTATGCTTTTGACTTGAATTGTTTTGAATATTAATGAATTATTTTAATACTGTTTTAATATTTGTATATTGTATATTTTAAGTTGTATTGTAATACTTTTAATAGTGAGCCGCTTTGGCCCCTTCCGCACAGCTGGGGGAAAAAATCCACATTGAATTGGGTTATGACAGTGTGGACTCAGATAATCCAGTTCAAAGCAGGTATTGTGGGATATTTCTGCCTTGATAATCCGGGTTAAGTGGCTGTGTGGAAGGGCCCTTTGAGTCTCAGGGTGGAGAGAGGAGGCGGGATATAAATAAACATCATAAATAATAATATGATAATAATAATAATACATCATTACAGTCCTAGATGCTTGGGAAGTGTTCGACTTGTGATGTTGTGATACAAAAGCCAGCATATAGATCACAGTTTGCTGTGACATACTGTGGTTTTGTGTCAGTAAAATAATAGTAATAATAATAATAATAGATCCAGCCTTGGACTGCTTTGGCTCCATGTTATGGACTCCTGGGAGTTGTAGTTTGACAAGGTATTTCGCCTGCTCTGCCCAAGAGGCAAAAGGAGAACGCTCCCAGCACACAGCATTGCCAAAGTGCGTGAAGAGAAAACCAAAACCATCTCCAGGAGGAGGGCACCATCCAAGCCCTCCCGACAGATGGCCACCCAGAGATGGGAAGGGCTGGACTCAATCAGAAGGCGGCGTGAAGGAAGGGGCCAAGCAGGAGGCATCCCTCCCTCGCTGGCTGGCTCCCTGCTGGGAGGGCACAGGCTGACCCGCAGCCCCCTCTCCCCTTCCCCTCCCGCCCCTCTTCCCACGGCCTTGCCTGGCGCTCTCACTTACTTGTCGTACTCTTGTGTCATGTCTGGCAGTCAGGGGGTGGCAGAACTGGCCCGGCTGGTTGGGACGGGGACTGGCGGCGGAGGACGAGAAGGAAGAACTGGGGAAGCCAGTCAGTGGAGCCCGGGCGCGCGCGCTCCCTCCCTCCCTCCCTCCCTCGCACGCGCACACACAGAGGCGCGCGCACACGCACACACACACGCGCCCCCACCCCCCCGCGCGCGCGCAACCGCAACCGCCGCAACAGAACCCCAAACGGGTCAGGCAGGCTGGTTTTCTTTTTCCTCACCCGCCCGCCTCAAGAGAGGAAGGCTCCCGCGGGAGTCGCAGGTGGACCGGGCGGCGGCTTCTCCCATTGGCTACTGAGGATTTACAGGTGGGCGGGGGGATCTGGAGGAGCAACGGATTGGAGGAGCGCTTAAGGGGGCGGGGCCAGGAGGGGCCGCAAGAGTTTCAACCTGAGAGAAAGAGAGATTTTTTTAAAAAAAGGAAAAGGAAAAAAACCGCCGGCGCTCGCGCTCCTTCACTCACTCACTCTCAGAGTGCCTCGGGCGCTTGGTCCTGAGAGGCAGCAGCCAATGGGGGTGAGCGCGAGAGGCCTCAGGGCCCCGCCCCCTGGAGAAAGGCAGGCTTCCCTCACAGGTCTGCCAGGCACATGCAGGTTATGCACCACTAGCCATCCCTTGACACGCCTGGCAGCAGGGTCCCTTTCAAATCTAGGATACTATATATATATATGACAGATATAGTATGTGTGTATATATATGGGAGTCCAGTGTGCCAAGTTTGGTTCAATTCCATCACTGGTGGAGTTCAGAATGCTCTTTGATTGTAGGTTAACTAAAAATCCCAGCAACCACAACTCCCAAATGACAAAATCAATTAATTTTTTCAGTGATGGTCACTCCTTGGGTTAGTAGGTATCTTGTGTCCAAATTTGGCGGCAATTCGTCCAGTGGATTTTGAGTTATGATGTCAGCCAAAACGAACAGAGCATTTATACACACACACACACAATGACATAGTGCCAAGGAATGAATATATATAGACACACACACATACATATATAGACACACACCATGAAATATACTACCATGAAATATAGATTTAGATACACACACATACATACTGCCATGAAAGAAAGATATATATATATACACACACACACACTGTATATAGACACCATGAAATATACTACCATGATATATAGATACACATACATACTGCCATGAATATATATATATATATATATATATATATATATATATAAATGGGTTCACGTCATGTGATGTATACCTCAAACAAAGAAACCATACAACGCAGAAAAACAATACTTGCCAACAGAAATAGGCCTCAAGCAAGGTACGTTTGTAGCAAAGAAACTTCCCCCCCCAAAACCTAAAAGGCCCCCAAAACAACGAGTAAAAATAAAACTACATTTCCCAGTATCCTCCGGGGCAGCCAATGACTCACCCAGCCTCTACATTCTGAACAACATGATTGGCTGCCAATAAGGGTGGATTTGCATAACTGCTATAACCATAGCAACACTGGCAAGAGCCATCCAAGGCTAGGATAGAATGCTGAGAGATTTCAGTTGGTGTTTGAGGGTTAAACTGCCAAAACCAAACTCTGAGGGAGCAATTCTCCAGCAAATTCCTACCCACACAACACAACACAACTTCCAATCACAACCCATCCCACCAACCTGACAGGACCCTGTACACACACAACACCTACAAACACCACAAACAAAAACCATTCCTTCCTTCCACACAGACATAAACTGACCCAAAAAGACAAGCCATGCCTTATAAAAATAACAGCATCGGACGACACACTCACAGCGCTACATACATCAAACAAAAAAGGGCAGAACAAACGCCAGAACAGAAACACACTGCGCAGTAGAGACACAGACAACAGGTCACTGCACGACGCACAGCTGAGAACCAAATGCAAAGAACTGCACGACAAGAAGAAGCGCGCAGCCAGGAACAACAAAGACGCAGAAATGCAACACAACAGCAGCGCAAGGAGCGCAGAAACACGACGTCGCAACACAGAAAACAAACTTCAAAAACACCACAACCAATTCCACCGCCTAGCCTTCAGATACAACGCTGCAGAAGACTACAGCATGGCGCCAGAGGCCGACATTGGCACCCTAACGCACATCTGCACACACTGCAAAGCCCTGAAATACCCAGCAGAAACACCAGGAATGTGCTGCCTAGCCGGTAAAGTCTCTCTACCACCACTTGCCACTCCTCCACAACCACTACAAACTTTGCTGAGTGGAGACACTCCAGAATCAAAACACTTCCTCCGCTATATAAGACAATACAACTCATGCTTCCAGATGACATCATTTGGAGCACACATAGGAAGTGCGCAATTCATGCCTACATGACCCCACCAAGACCGTAAGTAACATCATTTCCAACCCTTACATACTCAGACTTTCTCGCATCTCCTAAATAGGGCACAGCAACGCGTGCCGGGTACAGCTAGTATATATATATATATTCATTCTTTAGCACTATATTTCATTGTATGTATGTATATATATATATACACACACACACACATACTGTATATAGACACCATGAAATATACTACCATGATATATAGATACACATACATACTGCCATGAATATATATATATATTCATTCTTTAGCACTATATTTCATTGTATGTATGTATATATATATATACACACACACACACATACTGTATATAGACACCATGAAATATACTACCATGATATAGATATAGATACACATACATACTGCCATGAATATATACACACATACACACACACACACACACACACACAGCATGAAATGTAGTGCTAAGAAAGGGGGGACATTATGGAAGAAGCTCTGAGTCAATGTATGAACCCCTCTGTTAATATTGTGGCTACTCTATTATTTAAGTTCTAGCCCAAAAGTTATCAGTGATCATTATTGATCATTTTTTATTCAATACTTTTTTCCAGCAGCTATTTGCAGCCCTATCTACACTGACCATTTAATGCAGTTTCAAAACAGCATCGAAGAAAGTAGTTTTGCTATGCAGATGATTTCATAGGAAATCCTGGAACCAGTTTGACAACCAGATGGTGATGACACAGAGCATTTATGCAAATCAAGGCCTTTCTTTGGCATGTTTTTTCAGGTGTTTGTTGTCTGGCCACCACAGTTTGAAGCTAGCATCAACTTACATTAAATGGTCAGTGTTGATGGGGGTCTATGTGTCCTAAATAAAGGCCTGTTGGATTCAAGTTTTGTTAGATTTGTTCAGATTTTTAAAAAGCAATACCTTTGACAACAACTTAGGAAAATGAAACTTAAGGCAAATTGTCACTGTACACTTGGCTTCAAAAAATGCTGAGAAATAACCTAAACACTCTAAGTTGCTTATAAGTTTCAACTTATAGGAGCCACTGGTGGCACAATGGGTTAAACCCTTGTGCCAGCAAGACTGCTGACCAATAGGTTGGCCGTTTGAATCCAGGGAGCAGGATCTGTCAGCTCCAGCTTCTCATGCGGGGACATAGGAGAACCTTACAGAAGTCCAATTCTCTCACACCAGAAGCGACTTGCCGTTTCTCAAGTCACTCCTGACATGAAAAAAAAGTTTCAATAAAATAGAAGTCTGGTCGCTGATCCCCTGAACCACCATATTTGGTGTGACCTAACTCTGAAATTCTTTCAGAACGCTCTTTTCCGAGCACGTTTAAAAATCCCTAAAATGAAAGGTAAGGAATCTGATCTCCAGGTGTCAGTGGAATTCAGGCTCTCATCATTCCCATCCAACATGGTTAACCATTCGAATGATAGGTTCTAGAGTTTAAGAGCAGCCATATAAATATTCAAGTCCCACTCCTGGTTTAGCTGAACCTGGTCTTGGACCCCATATTGTATGCAAATCTTGTACATACAATATAATAGCACTTGTCCAGACAACATATTGTTGGATAGAGCTTGGAAGTTATTTCTTTGGACTGCAAATTCCAGAATCCCTTTATGAATTACTAGCTGTACCCGGCACGCGTTGCTGTGCCCTATTTAGGAGATGCGAGAAAGTCTGAGTATGTAAGGGTTGGAATTGATGTTACTTATGGTCTTGGTGGGGTCATGGCTGTGTCGTTGTGGGTTGTTCTGGTGGGTGGGATGTTGAAGTCCTGGGGAGTTGTCGGTGTGTGGTGTTGCTGGCGTTCTGCAGAGCTTGTGGATATACAATGTTTTTTGTCTTTCCGTCTGCTGTGTTGATGTAGAGGTTCTGTGGTTTCCCAACTCTGGAGCACGCTACGTAGAGTTGTCCGTGGGAGAAGCATTCTGTGTCAAGGTCTATGCCACAGATTTGTAGTGTTTGTCCTTGAGCCTTGTTTATGGTGATGGCAAAAGCTAGTGTAGTGCAGTGTCTTTCTGTTCTGGCGTTTGTTCTGCCCTTTTTTGTTTGATGTATGTAGCGTTGCGAGTGTGTCGTCCGATGCTGTTCTTTTTAGGAGGCATGGCTTGTCTTTTGGGTCAGCTTATGCCTGTGTGGAAGGAAGGAATGGCATACAAATGGGTTGAGCAGTAGACGCAAGGTTGTGTTATGTGCGTATTGTGTTGTGTGTAGGTATTACTTTTTTTGGTGAGTTAGTGGGTGTGTGGTGGCATTGTGGGTGGTAGTATGTTAGGAAATGCTTGTGTGGGTGGGGTGTTTTGGGTGTTTGTGTATGTTTGTAGAGTATCAGTGCAGTGTTGTGTTGTGGTTGGAGTATAGGTGGAGTTCGTTTTTGTTTGTGGTGGTGGTAGGTGTTGTGTGTGCGGGGTCCCGTAAGGTTGGGGGGATGGGTTGTGATAGGAAGTTGTGTTGTGTTGTGTGGGTAGGAATTGCTGGAGTATTGTGCCTGGGACGTGTGTGTATTTGGAGGTGTGTGTAGTGGTGAGTAGTGAGTGCAGTCCTGGGTTTTGTGTTGGGGAAGTTGTCAGGTATTTGTGGGGTGTATTTTGTGTGTGTTGTGGTGACAGTTGTCTCAGTCTGGCTGTGTGCTGGTTGTGATGTGGAGGGGGTGTTGCTTTTGCCAGTGGTGTTTGTTGTGTATTTTGTTTGGGATGGGTTTTGTGTTGCAGGATATATTTTTTTGTGGCTTTTGCAAGTTTGTGTTATTCCGGCGGTATGTGTTTGTCAGTGGTGCCTGTGTCCCTGGTGCCCTATTTGTCTCCCTCCTAGAGCTTGGCCTTGTCAGTTTAACTCACAAACACCAACTGACTAAACTCAAATCACTCAGCATTCTAATCTAGCCTTGGCTGTCTTCGCCCACCGTTACTATGGTAACTCAACCTCCCTGCATTTTGTGTGGGCGATGTTGGCCAATGGGTTTCGCTGGCGGCGCAGAGGATGCTGGGAAATGTAGTTTTTTAATCGTGGGTTTGGGGGCCTTCTAGGTTTGGGGGGGGGGTTTCTTTGCTAAAATCCTTCCTTGCCTGAGGCCTATTTTTGTTGCCAAGTTTGGTTTGTCTGCCTTGGAAGGTTTCTCTGCCTCTGGCAGTCGTTCGATGACGAGTCTTCCTTTATATATATAGATGGGTATTTCTAAAAAGGGTCATTTTTCAGAGCTTTGCTGCAAGATCATGGTATATTAATAGGGAGCATGGCAATTCAAATATTGTTAAACCGCATCTTCTAGCCCAGGGCTGTCCAACTTCTACCGGCCCAGGGGCCTGAATTCCGGTCACTGATGACCTGGGGGGGCCGTAGGGTCTGTCCCCGCCCCCTCCCCGCCCCGGCTCTGCCCCCTCCCCTCCCCAGCTCCGCCCTCTCCCCGGCGCCCTCCCCTCTCCCCTTATTTTAATTTAATATTAAATATATTTAATTCCATCCTCCCATCTCCCCTTATTTTAATTTAATATTAAATATATTTAATTCCATCCTCCCCTCTCCCCTTATTTTTATTTAATATTAAATATATTTAATTCCATCCTCCCCTCTCCCCTTATTTTTATTTAATATTAAATATATTTAATTCCATCCTCCCATTTCCTTATTTTTATTTAATATTAAATATATTTAATTCCATCCTCCCATCTCCCCTTATTTTTTATTTAATATTAAATATATTTAATTCCATCCTCCCCTCTCCCCTTATTTCATCTTTAAATATATTTAATTTTATATTTAATACATGAGGGGAGATGGGGGGAGGGAATGAGGAGCCCCCTGAGGAGCCCTCTGCTTCGGCCTACCTTTTCCAAACGCGCAGGATCCAGGAGTACCCGGACGACGAGAGAGGCGACGACCGACTGAGTCAAAGAAGGTCCTAATCGCGTCTGTGGACCAGTAGTACAGTAGCCGAAGAGTATCGCGAGAATACGCAATCCACACGGGATTTCGCTGTCAACGCCAGCGTGATCTCGCGTAGACAGCAAAATCCCATGTGGATTGCGTATGCTCGCGATACTTGCTCCAAACCCGGAAGTAGGTTTTTTTTAAAAAATTATTATTTATTTTATTTTTCAATTTTTATTTTTATTAAAAAGCTTAGGGGGCCGTAGGGAAGGGGCTGGGGGGCTGTATACGGCCCCCGGGCTGCCAGTTGGACAGCCCTGTTCTAGCCACTCTAGTCAAGTATAGCCAATGGCAAATAATGCAAGGATTTGTTACCCAATAATACCCGGAGTGTTGCATTCCCATTCAGTATGGAAACACTTCATTTTTATAGGAAGCCATCTTCCTTCCTCAGACCAGTAGTCCACCTTGCCTAGTATAGTCAATGACTTTGCTACAGCTCTTGGAGATATCAGGCAGACCTTTTCTAATTCCATCCCTTTACCACTAGCCCACATAGGGTCTGTCTTGTACTGTGTGAAGGTATATGAACTACCTTCTCTGTAACTACATTCATTAGAACATCAGCATTCCAGCAAGCAAATGGGATGTTCTCATTAGCAAAAGCACTGAGATCCGTCCTATGAATATGGAGATTTAACCCCACTTTATTCAATGTTCCTTGATGAGGGAATTATACACATCAAATAAACAACTTAAAACTGTACATTGTAGAAAGGAGGAGAATTGTACCAGAAAACCAACAGGTACAATGTGGAAAACCTTTTTGGTAGGGAGGCTAGAATTCCAATTATTTCTCAGTCAATACAAACAACACTGGGTATTTTGGGAACTGTAGTCCAAAAGATGACTGCCAAGTGCTCCCAATGGGTGTAACCTAAAGAATTCCTTTGGTGTGTCTAAAGGAAAAAGAGGTCATAAGGAATTGGATTGCAATTCTATATACACTTCACCAAATGAGTCAAGCATGATGGTGCTCATGTCTCCATAAATGCCTTGATAGGATTGCTCTGGTATCCACAGAAACTGGGATTCTGAAATGGCCTGAGGATGTCTGGAGCAATTGAATTATCAGATACAGAACAAAGAGAGATGCTCTTTACAATGACAAAGAAGATCCAAGTCCTTTGGACAGCAAAATTTTTTGGATACGCAAAGATTGGCTTGTACGTTGCTAGTCAGCTTAAGAAATGTAAAAGCACATAAAAAGAAAGCATGTAAAAGCGTTCTTTAGAATGCAGTGTTACATTATAGCTTTTAAGTATATTAGTCCTGTTGAGAATATCATATTTGAGATGTTTTATTTTACTAGGGGGCATCCCTAATTGCTGTCATTTGGTCATTCCAACAGGCTTTTAATACTTTTTTAAAAAAAGAATGGGCTAAAGGGGTGGTGTATTATCTTCAACTGTATTGGGTTGCAATGAGTTTTCTGGGCTGTATGGCCATGTTCCAGAAGCATTCTCTCCTGACTTTTCGCCCACATCTGTGTCAGGCATCCTCAGAGGTTGTAAGGTTTGTTGGAAACTAGGCAAATGATGTTTATATATTTGTGGAATGTTCACAGTGGGAGAAAGAACTCTTGTTGGCTTGAGGCAAGTGTGAATGTTGCAATTAGCCACCTTGATTAGCATTTAATGGTTCAAAGCCTGGCTGATTTCTGCTTGGGGGAATCCTTTGTTGGGAGGTGTTAGCTGGCCCTGATTGATTCTTGTCTGGAAATCTGGGGGTTTTTTTTAGTGTTGCTCTTTATTTACTGTCCTGATTTTAGAGGTATTTTTTTAATACTGGTAGCCAGATTTTGTTCATTTTCATGGTTTCCTCCTTTCTGTTGAAATTGTCCACATGCTTGTGGATTCCAATGGCTTCTCTGTGTAGTCTGATATGGTGATTGCTAGAGTCATCCAGCATTTTTGTGTTATCAAATAATTTGCTGTGTCCGGGTTGGTTAATCAGGTGCTGTACTATGTCTGACTTCTCAGGTTGAATTAGTCTGCAGTGCCTTTCATGTCCCTTGATTTGTGTTTGGACAATGCTGCGTTTGGTGGTTCCTATGTAGACTTGTCCAGAGTTGCATGGTATACGGTACACTCCTGCAGAGGTGAGAGGATCTTCCACCCTGGACATTCCAGTTATATAAACCTCACTTGCCTAGTTTCCAGAAAATCTCACAACCTCCGAGGATGCCTGCCATAGATATGAGCGAAACTTCTGGAACATGGCCATACAGCCCGGAAAAATCACAACAACCCAGTGATTCTGGCCACGAAAGCCTTCAACAACACATTAAACTATATTGTGGTTTTTAAAAAGTTTTTAAATATTTTAAATTGAATTTTATTTCGTTAACTAAAGATTTGGAGTGTGTTTAATACAGTGATCAGTTTGAATGGTATATTTTAACATTCAATTTTAGTATGTTTTTCACTCTGTCACTTTTAGTAACTGGAAGTTGCCTCGAGTTTTAATTTTTGGAGAAAGGCAGGATACAAATAAATATACTATTATTGCTACCACTTATCCTCCTCTTTCTTCCTTTTAACAAGCTTAACTAGTCTCTCCAACCTACTCAGTGAAACCGTAGTGAGATTTTTTTAAAATTAGAGAAACAAAATCTACTGGAGCTTATCCTGAAATCTTTATGGGTGATGTTTGATTTTAATATAATACAAAGTTTGTGGGAGAGATAACCTTTATCTAATTTTCAAAGTATCTTTCCTGAAGTAAAGGTAACACTTGGCTTGATGCTGCTTGGATGCCAGTTTTGCAATGCATCGAGTGTATTTCCTACTTACTTTCCATATGCTATAAGCAGGCATTTTAATCAATTTAAATACATACTTCAAATGGGAAGTTGTGGTTCACACATCATTGTTGCTGTGGGCAGATTGATTCATTCTCCAATGACAGTTCACACCGCGGCAGAGATACACTCCTAATGTTGCATACATTAATGGGCTGGGATGCTACTGACTAATGCACAAGTCAGAAGCAAGGGGGAAAAAGTTTGTAACACTGCTCTAATTATGCAGAGCTGAGAAGTTTACATCATGAGGTTCCTGATACTGGAGGCAGAAATTTTCTTTGCATAGGCTCTTCTCCATATTTGTTTTGACACGATCTAGGCTTGAAAAAAAGAACACACATCTTCTAAATGTTGCTGAACTAACTACCTTTTTCCATAAAATCCCAGTACTAGCCAGGCTGAGAGTGGTGGGAATATTATGGGATGAGAATCGGAATTGAAGAAGAACATCTAGTGGGCCACTGATTTCTATCCCTCATTTAGGTCTCTGGGCCCTCCCACACAGCCATATAACTCCAAATATCAAGGCAGAAAATCCCACAATATCTGCTTGGAACAGGATTATCTGAGTCCACACTACCATATATTATAGTTCAAAGCAGATGTGGCATTTTATTCAGCTGTGCAGAAGGGGCCTCAGATGTAATCTAGGGCAAGAATGTACAACTATGCCTTCCATATGCTTGAAGGGTCCAAGCCCCCACACACACACACATTGCTAGTGGGTGGGAAATTGCAATCCCACAGCATCTGGAATGTCAAGAGTTGTTCATCCCAGTAATCACTGAAATACTGAAAACTGGAGTAATGCATTGAACTGTGGGTGGTGAAGTTTATGTCTGAAGAGCTCCAATCAAGAGCTGCTGTGAAGCATCTTTTCAAAATACACAAGCAGGAATGTCCTTTTCAAATGCAGCATTCCCAATCTGTTACTCATTGCCTTATATCTATGGTATTTCCATTTGTGTATCCTCACAACATCTGTATAAAATGGGTGTGTGTTGATAACAATTTCATCTGCATTTACTCCCATTGTTTCGATTTGACATTGTGATTTGTTGCTCTTTGGTTTTAACCCTCCTGGAATACAATTAAAATGCATACTGTCAAAGAGCCCGAATAACTCAGAAGGCATCGGGTTCAAGCTGATTCAGGGAGATAAGTAAGGTCTAGTCAGGTTAGTAATTGGAATGAAAGACCACCAAGGAATGCCAGGAACTACAGGCTATATTTTTGGAGGAAGGTAACTGCAAACTATCTCTGCGTATTCCTTGCCTAAGAAAACTCTATGATATGGAGTCTACATACCGCAAATCAACAGGCAGTTAGCAGGGATGCACACATATAAGGTGACACAGTAAATGTTGTTCAAACACGGCCTTCCATATGATGATCATTCTACAACTTCCATTAGGCCTTATTAGCATTGGAAATGGCTCCCTTTCCTTCCACAGGGAAGCCAAGAGGATACCTTCTTGGTCTTCCTTTCAGTGGAAAACCTTTTCTTTTTCAGCAATCTTTGGGAAATGGATTTTAACAAAAACATTTTTACTGTACTGTACCATTTTTAATCTTCTTTCATTTTCATTGGTTCTCATCAGTATGATTTTATATGGGTTTTTTAAAACTATATGTGGTCTATTATATTCTGGTTTTATGTAAGCCACCTTGAGTCCCAGTTTGGAGAAAGGTAGGATATAAATTAAATAAAAGATTCATGGAATACAGTGTTCCTTGACCTGATGCCCTTCTGATGTTTTGGACTACAAGGCACCCTATTTCTGACTATTGGTGCTGTTGTTTGGGGCTGATAAGAGGTGGTCTAAAACATGTAGAGAATATCAGGTCAGGGAAGGCTGGAGACAATTTAAAGTTGGGTCGCATCCAATGTGCTACATATCTCCTGTCGCAATGGCATGCAAAATAGATTCATTGTACTGGTAGCATTCCCAACTTTCACCCTTGAATGGTCAGGCAGCAGCTGAAGCCATGGTTGATTTTGCCATATTAAGCTAGGAAGGTCAGATCTAGACATGGTGAAACGTGCATATAGTGCAATCCCCAGCACGATGTACAGATGTGAACATTAGACTACAACCCTGGATACCAAGATTTGAGCCTTTGCTCAAGTATGCTGGGTGATTTTAGGCTTATCTGAACCTCAGAGGAAGGCAAATCCCCTCTGAACAAATCTGGCCAAGAATACACTGTGACCGGCTCACTTCAGGGCAGTGGTTCCCAACTTTTTTTGTTGTGCTGATTCAGAAAATTGCATTGGATAGACCACATCAGCTCTAGTTCCTGATACAGAACATATGCCACCCAGTAGTCGACATCTGCTTGCCCAGATAACCATATTTAATAATCTAGAGCTGATGTGGTAGTAGTAATCTTTCGTGGGTAGTCAGCCTCTCCCCTCCTGACATCCCTGTTGCCTCGGCACTATATGAGGGTTTTGCTAGACCAGCCACTCTTGTTGCTGCATGGTTTCGAGGCAACATTGTAGTAATGGTGAGGCCACAGACCATATTTTTCATTCTTGCAGACCACTGGTGATCCACGGACGACAGGTTGGGAATCACTGCTTTAGGGTCACCATAACACAGAAAAGAACTGAAGGAACCTAACAACAACAATGCATGTGTACACTATTATGTAACCCGAAGTAAAGGATAAATCAAGAGTAGTGTTAGAAAAACAAAAGCAAAATCTTAAAACAACCAATACTGATTTCTTATTTCTTAACCCACTCAAGAAGATCTTTAGTCAGCTGCTTGGTCAGTTACATGACAAAGGACAGCAGGTGAAGTTAAAGCCAAATAGTATTGGGAGAGACTGAGCACTCAAAAACAACATGAAGAAAATCCTTCCTGGGTTGTTGTAGGTTTTTCGGGCCACAATTTCTGAGGATACTTGCCATAGATGCAGGTGAAACGTCAGGAGAGAATGCTTCTAAAACATGGCCATATAGCCCGAAAAACCTACAACAACCCAGTGATTCCAACCATGAAAGCTTTCAACAATGCAAAATCCTTCCTCTTCATAGAAGAGAGCATAAGCATAGATAAGAGAGCTGATTCTTGCTTAATGCTTTTGGAAAGAGACAGAGCTATACTTTAAATGTGCATACACGAGGCAGTCAAAAGCTGTTGTCGTGAAGGTACACACCTTGCCCTTGGGCTCTTCAGGCCCATTTGTCAGCTTGAGAAATGCAGCTCTACCTCAGCATAAGGGTGGCCAGACCCTTCTACTGAGCTTGGGACACAACTCTCACTGCAGTTGGGATCAGGCGCTGCCATGTTTCTGTAACTTAGCTATGATTGTGACAACCAAGGATTGACTGAACAAGTGGAGAGGCGCTGATACCAGTTGTAGTGGAAGTGTAGGACCTTTCCTTTTCTGAAATATAGATCACCTTATTTGCAGGAGTCGCAAGGACTAATAAACAAACCACGATTTAGTTCAGTATACCCATTTTGTTATCGAATTCTGCAGCATCCAAAGTAGATAAAAGAAAACTGTGCATGTAAGCAAGCATTTTTTTTTTAAAAGGTAAGCAATTTAAAGGCCTTTCAAACCAAAAGCACCCTCATTCACATATGATATAATCTGTGCATCTGCAACAGAGGAGGTTCACCCGAGCCTGATAAAGGTAAGTTATACAATTATTCTGGGCAATTGTATTTGCATTAGAAAAAGACATGGAAAGAAAAATCCACTGAATATTTGCTAAATATCAGTTAGCAAATGGAGAGTGGGGGGAGCTAAAGACAAAATTTTCATGTTTCGTGCTATGCTCATTCTACATGCATTCATTTTATTCTGTACTAGCTTGGGTACCCGGCATTTGAAAAAAGTAAATTGTTAATTGTACAAAATGCTTAAGGTTGCGAATTAACTACAACTGACATCATGCCAGGTTAACCCCCCCCCCCCCCAAAAAAAAAACTCCAACCGTACTTACAATGTGTTGTTTGGCAAGTTTGCTCTGGATGCATTATCGGTAGGGTTTAGTGTGCTTTCTGGATGTAGGGTAAAGTACAACTCCCACTATGGTGAACCAGTCCCCTCAAACCCTTCCAGTAGGTTCAGTTAGTCATGTGGGCTCTGCATGCCAAGTTTGGTCCAGGTCCACCAAGTCACAATTTCTCTTGTTGTGGGTGAACTACAACTTCCAGAAAGGAAGGTCAGTCCCACCCAAACCCCTCCAGTATTCAAATTGCAGCTTATCAGGTATGTGTGCCCAGTTTGGTCCAGATCCATCAGTGTTTGGTTTCACAGTGCTCTCTGGATGTAGGTGAATTTTCCCCCAAACACCTCCAGTATTTTTTGTTGGTCATGGGGCTTCTGTGTGCCAAGTTCCAGGTCCATCGTTGGTGGAGCTCAGAATGCAGCTCTTAGATTACAGGTGATGCTTTGAATGCAATTTCCCTGTTTCTTGGCAGGGAGTTGGACTGGATGGCCCATGAGGTCTCTTCTAACCCTATCATTCTATGACTCTATTAACTATAAATCCCAGTACCTACAACCCCTATAAATCATGGTGAATTCTCCCCAAACCTCTCCCGTATGTTCAGTTGCTGATCAATTCCTGTTTGCTGGGTGCCATAGAAAAGAGGAAAGCGTTATGGGAGAGGCAGTGGGCGGGGTCATGAAGATTCTACAAACACTGGGATGTCTGTGGTGGAGGAAACACATAAAATCTAGGATGGAATTGTCCCCGTATGAAAGACTTCACTTGGGTGGTGGGCAATATGGTGTTTGTGGAGGACATTGACAGGGCTCTTGTACATGTTCATGGCACTCACTATAACTTGCAATATCATTGGAGGCAGGACTTCTGCGTAGTGGGAGCTAAAGCTGTTTGTGGAGGCAGGAGCTTGTCTGTGTAAGTGGACACCCCAGCTGCACACATACATGAGTATTTTAACTTTTATTATGTGTATAGATGTAATACCTGAAATGTTTATGGTGGGACAAAGGAATGTCAGTAACAACCTCACACAGGAAGATGATACCAACAGAGAGAAAGGGCTGACAATATGGGCAAAGGGGGAGAGATGCTGGTGTCTTCTATCGATGGAAGTGTAATCTGTTTCATTTTCTTTTCCAGAAGTTGATGACTAACACTCCCATGAGCAATAGTTGCACCCATACCTTGGGAAGCCAGACTTGGCCACGGTAGTCCACACTCTGGTTACATCCCAGATAGACTACTGCAATGCGCTTTATGTGGGGCTGCCTTTGAAGACTGTTCGTAAGATACAAATGCTCCAACGAGGGGCAGCCAGATTGTTCACCAGAGCAGCGTATAGGAAGCATACAACCCCCCTGTTAGGTCAGCTCCACTGGCTGCCAATATCTTACTGAGCACAATTCAAAATGCCGGCTTTAGCCTATAAAGCCCTTAACGGTTCTGGCCAGCTTATCTGTCTGAACGTATCTCCCTCTATGAACCAACACGAAGTTTAAAATCATCTGGGGAGGTCCTGTTTCGGTCCTGGCTTCTTCGCAGGTGCGATTGGCAGAGACGAGAGACAGGGCCTTCTCAGCGATGGCCCCTCGGCTGTGGAACTCCCTCCTCAGGTTTATTAGATTAACCCCTCCCTACTGACCTTCCGCAAAAGAGTGAAAACATGGCTTTGTGACCAAGCCTTTAGATAACTTGTGGAATAGATAGACTTGGAACAATGTGTAAGGACCATTGCAATGGCCCAGATTACGCTTGTGGATTATGTGTTTAACTCTGAATGAATTGTTTTTAGATGTTTTGATTGTTTTAATGTACTTTTAAATTCTATTTTAATATTTATTTAAGTGTACATTGTGTTTTAAGGCATCCAAACATTGCCTGTATGTAAAGCCGCCTTGTATCCCCTCGGGGTGAGAAAGGTAGGGTAGAAATGTCGTAAATAAATTAATAAATAATTATTGGCATAGCTGGTGTTGGACTACTGGGGGTTGCAGTTCAACCTCTGAAATCTGCATTTAATTTCTTCTTTAGCGCCATCTACTTCCCGCATTTTTATATTACTTTTGAAAGAGACCGAATACTCAAAATCATGTGGCTTCTGTACTGAAGAACTACATCTTATTCACTCAGGTGTGCCAATTCATTTCATGAGAGAAAATGACTGTATCAAGAATTTAACACACTATACCAGACCAAGTCTTCCCATTCTAGAAGTGGGAACATGATAAGCGGTAGATCTTAACACTTTTTTTGGAGCTCAAGGAAAAGAAGTTTACAGTGGTGAATGGCAAAGTGGGTTATTCTACATCAGGGATCTCAAACTCATTTCCATTGGGAGCCACATCTACCATATGGCAGCCTTCAGAGGGACGTTGAATCCAACTATCATTTTTTAAGATAGTGGTTGGTGCTCTTTAGTTTTTACCCAGTTTGGATCCCCAGATATTATTGAACAACAACTCCCATCACATTTATTTATTTGCCATGTGGGATGGGGATGATGGGAATTGCAACCCAACATCACATATGGCTCTGAGACTGGGGAAAGGTTAAAGGGGACATGTTAAAGGTGAAGCCAGACATCATACCCACCAACCTTGTATCTATATTCAAACCCCAATCTCCTGACTAAACAGAACAAACTGCAGCCTTCCAGATGTTACTGTATCATAACTCCCATTAGCTTTAGCCATGATGTCTAAGGAACAGGGATACAGGAGTGCAGCATCTGGAGGGCCACAGAAAATGACACAGAGAGCCTGCAAACCTTGACTTTGACACATGTGACCTACATCATTCACTCACTAGGTATTCTTTTCACAGTAGAAACAGGTTATTTGAGTGTCAAGCAAGGGCAATACCTAAACAGGTACAAGCAGCTGAACTTCCCATCAGTAAAAATTCAAAAACACTGTTAGCACAAAGGGCATACAATTGTGCTTTTCAAAGATATGGCTGCGTTTACATTTTCAAGGATATGAATACATTTACATTTAGATTTTAAATCTGTTCTAAAGTGCTTATGTCCAGTTTTAAACCTAATAAAATATGTAGAACCAATAATAATAATAATAATAATAATGTGCTTATGGAAAGAGATGCCATGACAGAACGGAAAAGCTTACACTAATATTTAATTTAGTACAATTATAGCAATGCTATAGAACAGGGCTGTCCAACTTCTACCGGACCTGTGGCCGGAATTCCAGTTACTGATGACCTGGGGGCGAAGGGTCTGCCTCCGCCCCGGCCGCCCCTCCCGGCTCCACCCCAGCTCCGCCCTCTCCCGGCTCTGCCCAGGCTCCGCCCCTCCCTGGCTCCACCCCTGCCCCGCCCCTCCCCGGCTCTGCCCTCTCCCGCCTTGGAGGTGTCTGTGGAGGACACCTGGGCTTTGACTTGGAGATAGAGATGAACACCAAAATCCCAGTCTCAAGTCCCAGTCCCTGCTTTGAACTGGATTATATTGCAGTGTGGACTCAGGCCTCTTCACACAGCCATATAACTCAGAATATCCAGGCAGGAAACCCCACAAAACCTGCTTTGAACTGGATTATATTGCAGTGTGGATTCAGGGCCCTTCCACACAGCCATATAACCCAGAATACCTGCTTTGAACTGGATTATCGGAGTCCACACTCATATAATCTGGTTTAAAGCAAATAACATGGGATTTTATTCAGATGTGTGGAAAGGAAGTCAAATAAGAAGCCAGGGCCCTTTCACACAGGCCTATAACCCTGAATGATAAGGCATAATATTCATTCTGCCTCTAATAATAATAATAATAATAATAATAATAATAACAACAACAGGTTCCTGGAGTAGGAGACCTCCAAGGGCCATCCAGGGCCATCCAGTCCAATCTCCTTCTGCCATAAGGGGAAAACACAATCAAAGCATTTTCTCACAGATGACCATTCAGCCTCTGATGATGATGATGATAATAATAATTACAATGGGTTCCTAGAATAGACCTCCAAGGGCCATCCAGTCCAATCTCCTTCTGCCATAAGGGGAAAACACAATCAAAGCATTCCTCAGCCTTGTTGAATCAAACCTAAACTCTCATGAGAGCAACAGAAAGTACTGAACCTTGAGTTTGGGAGTTGTAGTTTTCCTCCATCCAGAGAGTACTGTGGACTCAAATAATGATGGATCAGGACCAAACTTGGCACGAAGCCTCAGGAGAGGAGGAAGCCGGAAAGGGAATGAATGAGCCCCCGTGCTCGAACTCGGCCCCGCCCCTTTTCACTCTGGCCACGCCCCTCTCACTCGTGCACTCTCTCTCTCCTTCCCTCTTTCCTTCAGGTGGTGGAAGGGGAAGGAATGAAAGGGGAAAGAGAGAAAGAAGGAGGGAGGGGGGGAGGGAGGGTAGGAGGAGGAGGAAGAGAGCCTGCTCCTCCTCCCTGCCCTGCCCCTCACCCCCCCCCCGCCGCGAAAAAAAATAAATAAATAATATTCCGAAAAATATTCCAAAAAAATATTCCAAAAAATATTTTAAAATTTTTAAAAAATCTTAAAAGGCAGATATCTTGCAGGAGGGTAGGGGGCCGTGGGGAAGGGGCTGGGGGCCGTATACGGCCCGGGGGCCGCCAGTTGGACAGCCCTGCTATAGAACAAAAGCATTCCATGAAGCAACAGTGGTACCACAATCCATTCTCAACTTTTGATGTAAGAGGCTAAACTCATACCTTGCTATCTGAAACTGCCGTGAATCAGGAGCAAAGCTGTACCTTACCACAACATATTTTTTTATTTTTATCTTTAGAAAAAAAATACAAAAGGATGACATCTGAATATATTAGAACACATTTTTAAATATTTTGTTTTCAATAAAAAGAGACAATACTGAACTAAAACAAAATTTTATAACAGAAAAAAAGATTAGGTGAAGATATCTTCCCAGCTGCAATTTCTCGTTTTGTATGGACCATTCAGCCTATTGCACCTACATCATTTTGGTTATTACAGGACTCCGTTCCCTCAAGATGCATTCAGTTTCTGGAGGTTTTGAACACTGTGGCTTTATGAGAAAGTTTTGAATTAAAAAGTTTATGCTCCAATACACATACTTCCTCGTGTATGAAAGAAGGCTGTACTCGCAGAAGGAAGGAGAACAGATCTAACACAAATCGGTAGGTATGGGGGAAATTTGATTCCTTGTAGTGTGCCAAATGACCACATGTCCTAAGATAAAAGAAGAGAAAGTGAAGAAAACATCATAAACCTTTACTAATGAAAGCATTAAAAAGGGGTCTATCCAGTCAATGCTATCTGAAACTCTTCTCATATCATTACAACTAATCTTTTAATTATGGCAATATATACAATGTGTTGTTGAAGGCTTTCATGGTTGTAAACACTGGGTTGCTGAGATTTCTCTAGGCTGTATGGCCATGTTCCAGAAGCATTCTCTCCTGACGTTTTGCCGACATTTATGGCAGGCATCCTCAGAGGTTTTGAGGTCTGTTGAAAACTAGGCAAGTGAGGTTTGTCCAAGGTGGGAGAAAGAACTCTTGTCTGCTCGAGGCAAATGTGAATATTGCAGTTTGGTCTCCTTGATTAGCATTGAATGACCTTAGACCTTCAAAGCCTGGCTGCTTCCTGCCTGGGGGAATCCTTTGTTGAGAGATATTAGCTGGCCCTGATTGATTCCTGTCTGGAATTCCCCTATTTTCTGAGTGTTGCTCTTTATTTACGCACTCAGCAGAGGACAAGAGGGATCCCCTCACCTCTGCAGGAGTCTACCATATACCGGGCCTGCACAACCGGTGGCCCACGGGCCGTACATGGCCCGCCAGCCCCCTGGACACAACCCGCAAGAACTCCGCTTTTTAAATCAAAAAATAAAAAAATTGCCAAAAGGGGCGGGGCCACTCATGGAGGCCGGGGCCGCTCCCGCCCTGGCGCGCATGCCCGGCGTCCTGTGCGGCCCGCTCCTTTTCGGCGGGGATGGGTGACGTCAGGCGTGGCGCTGAGGAGGAAGAGGTGGAGGCAGAGGCCCCGGTTTCCCTCCACCTCTTCCTCCTTGGAGCAGGCGCCAGGCCTGACGTCACCCAGCGCCGGCGAAAAGGGGCAGGATGCCAGGCATCCGCGGCAGCGTCCTGCCCCTTTTCGGCAGCGCTGGGCGACGTCAGGACGTCACCCAGCACCGCCCAAAAGGGGCAGGCCGGGTAGGACGTCCCCCGCGAGCGGCCATGCCCCCGCGGCGTCCCCCCAGGTGATCACTCACCGGAATTCCGGCCCTTGGGCCGGCAGAAGTTGGACAGCCCTGCCATATACCATACAACTGTGGACATAAGGACCACCAAACACAGTGCCCAGGCATGGATCAAGGAACATGAGTGGCACTGCAGACTAATTCAACCAGAGAAGTCAGCCATAGCGGAGCACTTGACGAACCAATTTGGATAAGCATATTATTTGAGAATACAGAATGCTGGTCCACTCTATTTGGTCATTGATTATCCTGATATGGCACTTGTTGTACTCATCCGTCTATTTCGTTATGACTGAATGATATATTGGATGCCCGCCATTTGGCTTGATTACTCCTATCCCGCTTTGAAAAAGCCTCCTTTCGGCGAAACAGTTCAGGCCTTGCAGCTCTACTGTCGCGGCTTCACCCAGCGTCCTTCTCAGTATAACTTGATTGTTTCAGACGCATTCTTCTCTGATGCATTGTTGTCCACTCAATTGGTACCCCAGGGATACTGACTCTATTCGCTCCACCATCTGGCCACTTTTGGCCTTTTGAGACTCCTCACCATCACCATTCACAGGATTCGGATTTTCCTCCAGTTTAATCCGCTTTTTGCCTACAGCAAACTGGATCTCGCACCTTAACAGCAGAGAGACCCTGTATTATTCAGAAAGTATCTCCCTTCTAAGTAGACTCTATTTATATTTCTATAGGGTATATTCCATTGATACTTATATATTTGATGATTATGTACACTCTTTTGTAATAACGCTCGTATGATCAGTTTGCGTATGGACTTAGAAATGATTTAATATATATGAATAATAGAAGCATAGCCCTTGTTGTTTCTACCATTCTAACAACCACCATGCCAGACTACACAGAGAAGCCATTGAAATTCATAAGCATGTGCACAATTTCAACAGAAAGGGGGGAAACATGAAAATGAACAAAATCTCTAAAATGAAAAAAACCTCTAAAATCAGGACAGTAAATAAAGAGGAACACTAAAAAAAACAGGGAAACTCCAGACAGGAAACAAACAGGGCCAGATAACACCTCCTAACAAAGGATTACCCCAGGCAGGAGGCAGCCAGGCTTTGAAGCTTCAAGACCATTCAATGCTACTCAAGGTGGCCAATGGCAACATTCACACTTTCCTCATGCCGAAAAGAGTTATTTGTCCCACCCTGGATATTCCACAGATATAAACACCATTTTCCTAGTTTCCAACAGACCTCACAACCTCTGAAGATGCCTGCCATAGATGTGGGTGAAATGTCAGGAGAGAATGCTTCTGAAACATGGCCATACGGCCCAGAAAACTCACAGAAACTCAATATTTGCAATCTCTTTGTGACAGTTGTTCTCAGACTAACTCTGTTATCCACACAATTCCTGATTTAAACAGCTCACTTTCAAGAACAAAAAATTGGTCACACCTGTAAAATGGATCCATCTTTTTAGTGTTCATAGAAGTCAAATATTAAGGAAAAAATAACTGAGAAGCCAAGTGGCATGAAATAAAGCCCTTATTCCACCTAAATATTTTCCAATCATTTCATGTTAGATGACACAAACAAGGAAAATAGGGATTTCTCTATTCACTGATGAGGCTATCAGATCAGCGAAGTATATTTCATCATTCTTGTTTAGATACAACATTGTACATTTAAAATATATTTTTAAAAACTGGTAAATGAGAAAAAAATATTCAAATAGCTTCACAGGATCAATGCTGTAAAATTCAAAGCAAATTTAATAAAATATAGATGTTTTGTACGATTGTTTTAGGAATAGACTCAACATGATATATTCCACAATTCTTTATATAACGCACTTAATGTATGGTATGTAAAGAGTTGTGATATAGTGTATATATGACAACTCCACCTATCTAGCACAAATCACCAACAAGAGTGTCAAATACTTACATTGTGCACAGCTTAGTAGTGCCCAACCAATAGTTTTTGTTCAGAGCTGGAAATGCGACACTTTTGGGCCGCAAAATTCCATCAAGTCTGTGCTCATAAAAACAGGGCTTGTCAGTACTTTCTTCAGTCCAATTCAGCTGGAAAGCTGAAGGTTTTTGCTTCTCAGGAGGCTGTGTGGACCCGGACAATGTACGAAATTGCTTTTGAAGGTTCACTACCATTTCTGAACAAAGCAGAAGATCACAGCAGTAAGCCTAAGCACCAATTAGTATCACAGCATGCAGATAAAACCCAAAACTTTTAGGAAGGAACACTCACATTCCACACTCACTTTATTTCGTAAATGTTTAGGAGCAGGGTGTCAACCATGTGACCTGCCTGATGTTTTTGGACTTCAACTCCGAGCATTCCTTATGTCTGGCTTTACTAACGAGGGCTGCTGGCAGTGGCAGTCCAAAAACATCCACAGGGGCTCATGATTCCTATTTCAAGTTCAGCAATAGTGCTGACTGCAAAGTATTAACACAATTTCATAGAATCATAGAGTTCGAAGAGACCTCGTGGACCATCCAGTCCAACACCATTCTGCCAAGAAGCAGGAAAATCACATTCAAAGCACCCCTGACAGATGGCCATCCAACCTCTGCTTAAAAGCCTTCAGAGGAGCCTCCACCACACTCCAGGGCAGAGAGTTCCACTTCTGAACAGCTCTCATAGTTAGGAAGTTCTTCCTAATGTTCTGCTAAATTCTTATTTCCTGTAGTTTGAAGCCTAGTGTCCTAGTCTCCAGGGCAGCAGAAAATAAGCCTGCTTTCTCCTCCCTATGGCTTCCCCTCACCTATTTATACATGGCCTTCATCATGTCTCCTCTCAGCCTTCTCTTCTGCAGTCTAATCATGGCCAACTCTTTAAAGCCGCTCCTCATAGGGCTTGTTCTCCAAACCCTTGATCATTTTAGTCACCATCCTCTGGATACATTCCAGCTTGTCAACATCTCCCTTCAGTTGTGGTGCCCAGAATTGGACACAGCATTCCAGATGTGGTTTGACCAAAGCAGAATAGAGGGGGGGTAGCATGACTTCCCTGGATCTAGACACTAGACTCCTATTTATGCAGGCCAAAATCTCATTGGCTTTTATAGCTGCTACATGACATTGTTGGCTCATGTTTAACTTTTTAGATCTTTTTCAGTTTCTTTTTCTTGAAGAAGTATAATGGTGTTGTCATCCTGCAGGATTTGGATACTTTCTGATACATATTTTAAAGCCTTAAAAACTCTTCAGAATTACATCAAAAGAAGAGTTGTCAGAAAACAGTGTCATAACTTTAGCTTGCTTTAAGAAAACAGAGCAAGAGGATAGCAAAGTTTTCATCTTTTCTAAGGCGCTAAAGACAAATTATTAACTTTATTGGAAGAAAAAATAGAATAACCTTTAGGATTATACAATCTGGGTAATGCAAGGATTAGGACAGATGACTAGGCCAGGTCTGTCTCTAGTTCCTTGTAACAAGCTGTGGCTCCCTCTTTGCCCTTGCAGATTTGTTGCGCTGTAAATATCATGGTAATCGATTTCGAAAGCGCCGTTCTATCAAGGAACAAGCAGATTGGGCATCAAATTGTCCAGGAAAAGCTGTTATCTTAAAAAAAAATCAAAGGGAAAGGAACAGCATGCACACTTACGATGTCTTTTGTGAGCTATGTGCTTTTTTGATGCTGAAAAAAATACCGGTTTCTCACATCTCCATAAACACCTGCAGATGAAAAAGTTGAGCCATTGGTATGAAACAGGGAAGAAGAGAGAATGAAGAAACAGTATGTAGATCTTGATGGGTCTTCATGGAATCCTTAGGGCCCCACTGATCCCGTGGGCTTCCAACATCACCCCACAAAATACTTTAAAATAATCCACCCCCATATTAATGAACACTTCAAAGTATTTTAAACTTCGAAGTGTGCCTGTGTCTCTTTCTGGGTGCTCCAAATCAGCAGGTATGGCCGCCTAGCTCTGGATTATGCCCACCTCTGGCCTTGATGTCTTACAGAACAACCTAATGTTACTACCTCTTTGATTTTAGCATTCCTTCCGCAAATGTGAGAAGTGTAAACACTCTTTGACTCTTACTGTGGTTACATGTGATCAGGGGGCAGTTAAATGGACCCTAACAGGTAATAGCTGTTGTTTTGTTTTTATGCGCCTTTAAGGAGAGTCACTCATGGCAACTCTTCCATGGCGTGTCCATTGCAAAATTTCTCCAGAGGTTTTTCATCGCCTTCCTCTGGGAAAATGTAACCGACCCAAGATCATCCACCAGTGTCCTTCTATGACGGAATGGTAATTTGAGCCCTGGTCTCCCAAAATCATAGCTCAACATGCAACCCATCATGTTTTTCAGCCATCACGTTGGCTGAAAAAGCCATTGTTTTTTTTTCTTTTCCCCCAATCTGCTTTTTTATAGCTGATGTAACAAAAAGTCTCTGCTTTAAAAACTTTTGTTTCTTGATTGGATCAAGATGCTGATTGATTAGATTGAGATGTGGTGCCTGAGGTTTCATGCATTTCATTTGTGTTTCACATCTTAAATTGCATTGGTGATGAGGCAACTGAGTTGGATCCAGACCCAGGCATGCAGACTGGAGCTGGCAGAATGAACAGCCATATCCCACTCAGGCTCCCAAAATTGCTACAGAGAGAATTGGGACACCTTGCTCAATATGGCAGGGCTCTGCTCAAAGAACGTGCCTCCACTTGATTCCCATCCTTCTGCAACACAGACAATCCCATCCAATGGGTCAATTGATCCACTGTGAAGCACTTTGGGGGAGGGGGGGGAGGTACTAGTTAGCCTCCGCAGGGAGAATAAGGAGAGGAAATTATTTCTACAAGCCACTTCCATATGACTGAATCTGAATGCAACCTATTATTTTAAACTATATTCACAGTAATTCACTTATATATTGTATGTTATTATGTGAATGCTAATTGGAAGAATACATAAAATAGAACAAGCTTGGAAAGCAGCGTGAAAGAAGAAAGTGAATCTCTTCTGATCTCAAGGCTCTGGTCCTGATGAAGAACATACAATCTGGTCCATATATATTGTTTAAATTACAGTGGTTCTCAACCTGTGGGTCTCCAGGTGTTTTGGCCTACAACTCCCAGAAATTCCAGTCACTTTACCAGATGTTAGAGGAGTTGAAGGCCAAAACACCTGGAGACCCACAGGTTGAGAACCACTGGTTTAGAAAAATATGAACAGAGGAGATGTAGCTCAGATCTCCATCATGTCATCTAGTTAAGCCCCGAAGGCCACAGAGCAGCTGCACCCGTAAACAACCATGGATTAAAGATTAGAATTACTACCCCAAATATTACTATTTTTATTTCTTATTAATAGTAGCAAAAGGATGCAACAAAACATAGCAAGGTGTATCTAAAAGGTTTACACAAGAAGAATGGGATTTCCTAACAAATATAGTGGTCATTACATTTTCTTTCCTATCCTCCAGTTCTGTTCAGAGTTATCACACATATTCCCAATATCACATGAAAGACTTCTACTTTCTGAACATTATACCTGATCCTTTCTTCATTAAATTTCTTCTTTTCGATATCCAAAGTGTTCTTTATAACTCCATACCATTTTTCAATATCAAAAATTGGAGATCCTGTAAGAAATGTGCTGCCTCTTAATTTTTACTTAATACTTTTTTTTCCTGGAACTAAAAGCAGCATTTTAGCCTCATTAGAATAGTGCAAGGTAGAAAAGCTATACGTATAACATAAGAAAGAGAAGTCAACCTGATTAAAAGTTCATTCCTAAGCCTCAGCAAAACATCCTGAACTAATTCCCTTTAAAAGTATTACGCCAGTGGTGTGGAATACTATTTGTTTCTTGATATTCTAGGATATTTTGCACTTAGCAGAAGAAATCCACGAGACCAATTAATTACTATTAATTACTGCCCCCGGTGGCGCAGTGGGTTAAACCGCTGAGCTGCTGAACTTGCTGACTGAAAGGTTGGCGGTTCGAATTCAAGGAGCATGGTGAACATGCACTGTTAGCCAGTTTCTGCCAACCAAGCAGTTCGAAAACATGCAAATGTGAGTAGATCATTAGATCCTGCTCCAGCGTGAAAGTAACAGTGCTCCATGAATTCATGCCAGCCACATGGCATCTACGGACAACGCCAGCTCTTCAACTTAGAAGTGGAGATGAGCACCAACCCCCCGAGTCGGACATGACCGGACTTAATGTTAGGGGAAAACCTTTACCTTTACAAATCAATTACTGGATGTTCTTTGAAGAAGGGAATTTAGGTGGATCTGTTCTACATAGTACTATACACCAATAGAATTATTCTGCTTTGTACCCTACGAAGATGGTTTTGACCAGAGTTTCTCAAACGGTGCTTCTCCAGATGTTTTGGACTCCCACAATTCCTAACATCTGGTAAGCTGGCTGGGATTTCAAAACACCTGGAGGAGCACAGTTTTAGAAGCACTGGTCTTGACTACTGTGTCATATCTCTCTAAAGGAAGAGCTACCGCTGAGCAAAACTTGTTAGTTTAACAAAAAAAGAAAATATAAACTGTCTAGCATGAGCAAAGTCAGTGGTGAAGACAAGAATTCACCTCACAAGAGAGAGAGATTGCAATTGTAAAGGCAGTTGGTTATCTCTTTACTGTGATTAACGAAAGATAACGGCATTATACAGGTTGAGCTTCCCTTATCTGTCATTGCAAAATCCAAAATTGTCCACATGGGTGGCTGAGATAACTCTGCTTGATTATGGTTCAATGTACAAATACAACCTTTGATTATGGTTCAATGTATACAAACTCTCACCACACACACACACACCTTCTGCTTGATTATGGTTCAATGTATACAAACTTTGTCCCCCCTCACACACACACACACACACACACACACACACACTTTCTGCTTGATTATGGTTCAATGTATGCAAACTTTCTGCATGATTATAGTTCAATGTATACAAACTTTGTTTCCCCCCCCCCCCCCACACACACACCTTCAAAATATATTATATGAAATTGCCTTCAAGCTATACGTACAAGGCATATAGAAAACATAAACATTGTGAGAGAGGAAGATTATCCATATGCAAATATTCAAAAATCCAAAACACTTATGGTCCCAAGCATTTCAGATAAGGAATACATAAACTGTATTTACATTCATCTACACAAAACTTTCCTGTGTTTTTAAAAACTGAGGCTTTATCAGTTTGTCTGTACTGTCTACATTTTAGATACTTTGATCTCCAGTGCATACGAGTTTATTATCATTCTGACATTGCTTATAGGAAACACGGAAACACCATATGCTCCATATCACACACAGTTCTTTTTTTGTGCTTTAGTATGGTTTTGGAGCGTCTTTCCCTTTTCAGTTCACAGAAACTACCGCCAATCAAACTGTCACTACTAGCATGTTAGAAATAGTAGCCTGAAACTAGACTTTATTGAGAATTTATCAATAAAGAAATACTTAAACAAGATGTGGGTGACATCTATAGTTAACCTATAAATTAACCTATGAATTAAGATTAGCAAAAGGAGAAATAAAATAGGATCTATTTGATAACACATGGAAGCCATGTATTAGCTTCTTGTGTAAAAGCAATAGCAAAGTTAAACCACAAAATGCCCAAAAAACATTATGGATGAACAATGAGAAAATATACTATAATCATTATATGCAATTGATTAAATTAGAATAAACAGAAGTAATAGAATTGACAAGAGCTGTGTTTTTATAATACTGTGTGAATGATGGGAAGAGTGTAGAGAATATAGATTTGAGAGTAGATGATGTGACAATTGTATTACATTTTAAACATTTTGAAATAAAGACATTTTAAAAAGAAATTAAAAAATAATAAAGAAGACATTTGTACCTTCTTTGTTGTCCTTGTTCTTTTCCTTAGCAATGTCTGCCAGTTGCCTGAAAAATACATCCACCAGATTTAATCTTTTACTAGCTTGGGTACCCAGCATTGCCCAAGTTATTCAAAAAAAAAATAAATCCATGTTTAATTCTACAAAATAAGGTTGTGAGTGAACTACAACTCACATAATGCTAGGTTAACCCTGAAAAACTCCATCAGTAGCCTACTTCAAGTTTGTTATGTTGGGCAAGTTTGCTCTAGATGTATCATTGATGGGGTTCAGTGTGCTCTCTGGCTATAGGGCAGACTACAACTCCCATTATGGTGAATCAGTCCCCTCAAATCCCTCTAGTAGGTTGAGTTAGTCATGGGGATTCTGTGCCAAGTTTGGTCCAGGTCCATCATTGGTGGAAATCACCGTTTCTCTGGTTGTGGGTGAACTACAATTCCCAGAAAGGACGGTCAGTTTTCCCCCAAACCCCTCTAGTAATCAAATTTCGGCATATCAGGTATGCATGCCAAGTTTGGTCCAGATCCATCGGTGTTTGGGTTCACAGTGCTCTCTGGATGTAGGTTGATGCATTTGATTGACAATTCCTTTGACTGATGGTCTCAAACTTGGCCTAAAATCAAGTTCCTGTATCTGATTACTGCACTTTTAAGTAAAAATGACCCTGTCACAATTACTGTATTCTGATGTTGTTACATGTTCTATCAACCTTATTGACCAGCCTATTCTTTAACTAGTTTGCACCCCTCTCCCCACAAAGAGACTTAAAGTAGTTCTGGTTGTTGCTTATGATGCTTGTTTTATTATTGTTTATGATGTTGTTTTTATGTTGTTTTAATCTTTTATTTGTTATGTTTTAACCGTATGTTGTTTGGGCTTAGTCCCATGTAAGCCACCCTGAGCCTTCGGGGAGATGGAGGCGGGGTATAAAAATAAAGTAGTAGTAGTAGTAGTAGTAGTAGTAGTTCTTCTTCTAGGTGAACTATAATCCCCCAAATCAAGGTGAATTTTCACCAAAGACCTCCAGTATTTTTTGCTGGTTACGGGGGCGTTGTGTGCCAAGTTTGGTTCAATTCCATCTTTGATGGAGTTCAGAGTGCTCACTGGTTGCAGGTGAACTATAAATCCCAATACCTACAACTCCAAAATGTCCAGGCCAATTCCCCTTAAGTATTCAAATTTGGGCATATTGGGTATGCGTGCCAAGTTTGTTCCAGGTCCATCATTGTTTGGGTCCATAGTACACTCTGGATGTAACTACAACTACAACTTCTATAAATCCCCCCAAAGATTTACAGTGCTTTGTTGGTCATGGGGGCTCTATGTGCCAAGTTAGTTCCAGGTCTATCATAGGTGGAGTTCAGAGTGCTCTTAGATTGCTGATGAACTATACATCGCAGTACCTACAACTCCTATAAATCCCCCCAAATTTCTCTAGTATGTTCAGTTAGTGAATCCCCCCAAATTTCTCTAGTATGTTCAGTTACTGATCAATTCCTCTGTTTGCCGTATGCCATAGAAAATAATAGGAAAGTGTTAAGGGAGAAGCAGTGGGTGGGGTCATGCAAATTCCACACCAATGGAGAGAGTCAGAAACACTGGGATACCTAGGATGAAATTGTCCCCATATGAAAGCCTTCACTTGGGTGGTGGGCAGGATTGTGTTTGTGGAGGACATTGGCAGGGCTCTTGTATACGCTCATTATAACCTGCAATGTCCTTGGAGGGAGGGGCCTTTGGTGCCTCCTGAGTAGTGGGAGGTGACAGTTTGTCTGCGGAAGTGGACACCCCTGCACACACACACACACACACACATGCATATTTTCACTTTTATTATGCATATAGATTGGAATCATACTCATCATTCTGTTCTTATGACCCACCAAACCGTCTTATCAAAGCATCAACGTCCTAAGAGCTGATTTTAAAACTGTTTGCCTAGGTGGAGGCTACTAAAACACAATTCTATGTAGATGTACTACATGCATACAACATGTCCATACAAGTTCCTGCTGACATCAAGGAAGTGCAATACTGAAACAAAAACCAACGTGGTCAATGCAGGACAAGCACTACACCAATGAGCAAAATCCTATGTGTTTTTCTCTCCATGTGAGATAAATATCAGTTGAAGCAGCACTATGTTTCATAAAGTCAGCTCCTTTTAGTTTCTGAAGGACACGCTGCTCTGGCTGACAAATTGGGAGGAAAACAATCAAGAGAATACCAAATTCTATATACATATATAAAAATACTAAGTAAGGAATACTTTTCACTTAGTCCTACTTTTATTTGTTAGGTCCCTAATAAGTAGTTAAAAATACCACTTATATTTTCATGATCCTGAGCTGTTACAAGTCTTCTTTGTTATGCCGTAACACACACTTACCACTCATACTTGTCATCCAAAAAGAAAAGGATTTTGAGCACCACTATAACAGTGGCTACAGCAAGAATGTCATATTTCACTCTTTCGGATGATTTCTTTCCAGGCTGAAGCTTCAGGAAGTCTATTTCACCAATGCCAGTTTTTTTAATCACTCTACATGTCCAGTTGTGCATATCATCTGAATTAAGAAAAAAACAGTATGTTGGGGGCAATTTCAAATGTTATAAAATTCAAATGCAGAAGCACATTATGCACATCATGTACAGCTGCAATTGCTACCCACAACAAACTGACTTCTGTGTAGTAATTTCACAATGTTTGAAGCAGCCATACAGTTGCTATCTCAAGTGTGCTTACCGATATATATGGAATTGTGTTGTAAATACACATATTTAAGACCGAGGCATTAGCATTTATTTATTTATTTACTACAATTGTATCTTGCCCTTCTCACCCCGAAGGGGACTCAGAGCGGCCTTAAAAAGGCAACAATTTGATGCCACATATAGACCTATCAATAAAATAAACAAATATATTAAAATCCAAAACAGCAACAAACAAGATCATAACAGAACATATCAGAGATCAAGGCAGTCCACACAAATAAAAATATGTTCTAATGTCTTGTTCATTAAGCTAATAAGACGTAATATCCAAGCAGCGTCAGGAATTATGCAGTCCTTCAGATGTTGGTAAACTACAGCTACCAGCAACACCCCCTAATTGAAAATGCCAACTATATCTGTTTTGAAGTCCACATCTGGAGGACCACATGATTCCCAGCCCTGTTAATGGTTAGTAAGGAGTAATGTACTCATTCAGCTAGAGCAGAGCTTCAACTTTTCCACTTGGGATTCCTTTTGGCCTGAGATTGTATGTGTGTGTGTGTGTGTGTGTGTGTGTGTGTTTATATATATATACTGTATATATATATATATATATATATATATATAGAGAGAGAGAGAGAGAGAGAGAGAGAGAGAGAGGTATACAAAACCTTTGCAGGCCCAATTGGGGTTTTGTGTGTGTGTGTGTGTGTGTGTGTGTCAGAGAGAGGAGCAACTTGAGAAACTGCAAGTTGCTTCTGGTGTGAGAGAATTGTCTGTCTGCAAGGACATTGACAAGGGGACACCCAATGTTTGATGTTTACCATCCTTGTAGGAGGCTTCTCTGATGTCCTTGCATGGGGAGCTGGAGCTGACAGAGGGAGCTCAACCTGCTCTCCCTGGATTTGAACTGCTGACCTGTCGGTCTTCAGTCCTGCTAGTACAAGGGTTTAACCCACTGCGCCAGCAGAAGCTCCTTGGCGCAACTGGTTGGGATGAGAGACAGGGTCTTCTCGGTGATGGCCCCTCGGCTGTGGGACACATTCACCAGTGATATCAGGTCAGCCTCCTCCCTCCTGATCTTTCACAAAAAACTTAAATCCTGGCTTTGGAAGCAGGCTTTTGGTGAGTAAAAATTAAAGTGCAATAGACTATCACAGACCCGACATAGGAAATTATCAGGGTGATGATTTCAGGATTGGTGATTTGATTACATGTCTTAACTAGTTTTAATTGTAATTTATATATTTATTTTAACGATGTATTTTTGTTTATTGTATAACTGTAGCAATGAATTTTTGCCAAAATTTGGAAGGCCAGCCAGCCAATGAAGTATGGCAAACTCTTAATCAGAATTTTTAAAATGTTTACGTCACTTTTATCCTGCCTATTTCAGCCCGAATTCGACTCAGGGCAGCGTACAGGCCGGTAACAGGTGCCACACACACACACACACACACACACACACACACACATATCAGTTAAAAGCAATTAAATCACATCATAAACACATATAAAAACCATCAAAACTATATGAATCTATAGTTGAATTTTTTGTTGCATGTGCTGCCTCTGGAGCACATGCAACAAAAGATTCTGCATAATCCAACCAAAATTGGGCACTGCTGACGTCCATCAATTTCAACAACATAAAGATTTAAGACAAATTTAATGTTCCACCTGATATAAATGACTTTATCATACTTAATTTGGGTCTGATCATGCCTACATGAATCTTAGAATCTGTTTTGGGTTTTTCCTTTACCAATTTAAAAGGAACCCACTACATTCACACTGTTGTATAATAACTTTCCAAAAGACAGCAAGAGCAAACTTTCTTACCCTTCTAGTTTAGCAAGAATGTTGTGACTCTGCTCCGTCACTGGATTCCATAGGGGCTGTCAGTAGCCACGATCTAAAATATGTACAGTGCTTACCTATACACAGATACCATATATACTCGAGGATAAGCAGAGTTTTTCATTCCTTATTTTAGGCTGAAAAAGTCCCCCTTGGCTTAAAATTGAGTCACTGTTATTTATTACTTTACTCTGTTATTATTATTACTTTTATTATTTTACTCTATTATTATTATTACATTTACATTATTTTACTCTTATTATTACATCTATTATTTTTCTCTATTTAGTATTGTTATTATTGCATTTATTATTCTACTCTATTATTACTGTGATTATTATATCTCCATTATTGTACTCTATTATTATTATCATCACATTTATTATTTTACTCTATTATTATTGGAAGGATACATAAGCACATTTACATTGAAGAAGGTTAGAATAATAGTTAAATCAGAGTTGGAGAATCTTATTTTAAATTACAGTTTTATGTAAATATTCAAAAATATGTGACCTACCGATGCCCCAATTAATGTAATTTTATTGGTATCTATTTCTATTTGGAAATTTACCAGTAGCTGCTGCATTTCCCACCCTTGGCTTACACCCGGGTTAATATGTTTTCCCAGTTTTCTGTTGTAAAATTAGGTGCCTCGGCTTATATTCGGGTCGGCTTATACTTGAGTATATACCGTATTTGATAGAAGTTAATACCTGTGAATCCTAAAGGTAAGAATAGCTCATCAGCCTATTCCAACACCTTTTTTCCTAATCGAAACTGTGAAAAAGAAGTACACCTGGACTACTACAACATCTTGCAGTAAACTACAGTACAAGCCTCATAGGCCAGGGACTGTGACCTGCAGTTTCACCAGCCTATATCTGACAAAATAATGTATGTCCTCTCTAGGAATGTTGTATGTCCTCCTGGCAATTCTATGGAACACTTCCATTTAAAGTTACCACAGAGTGATATTGGAGGACTCTACTTCCAATCAGAACCATTCCTTTCAGCAAGATTTCCATGGTATATTCAAAGCTGTATCTCCTACGTATACAGGGATTGTAATGTACTGTGCTCTCAAAGTAGGCATGATTCCATGTGAATGTTGCCCTTACCAGGTAAGTTAACTTCCATCAAGTATTTCATACAAAGAATGTTTGGATGAAGGAAGCAGCTCTCTGATATGTCTGGAAAACACGGCAGCTCGATGTATTTTGCAAGGGCATGCATTTTTTTGTGGACATCATCATATGTAGGCCAGGACTGAAAGATAAAATGGTATAAACACACATTAAGAATGCTGTTCTTCCTTGCGTTTCAAAATATAAAATTGTTTTTCCAATATATCAGTAGCGCACAGGACACACAAAGCAGCAGTTCTGCCTGGTCAAGAACTTTGTTTTTGGTCTGGGACCTTGTCACCTAACACAAACATAAATACAACAACCGAAACGCGAAACTTCAAAAGATCCATTATCAGTTGAGCTAGAACTGCTTTTGGTCTGTCGGTTGCTGCTTCCCTGCTCCCCCCCAACAACACACACACCTTTAACTATCTTTGAGAAAGATCTACAGCATTCAGGCCACAAAGTCATATGTAAAGTATAAAATACAAAACAAGTCTTTCTCGTTTGCTAATAAGGTGGTATGAAAAGCAAGCTAACATTCATCTTAACATGCATCCCCATTCAGACATATATACTGGTGGAGTTTATGTCAAAGCAGGCCTTAAAAAAGTTAACTATAAAGAAATGGATAAGAAAGATTTCACGTCAATTTAATTCATTCTGTGATAGCTTCAGGTTGAGATGGCAGCATTGATTTCTACTTAATGTTTAATATCTTATTAGTGCTCATCATGATGTATTAATATATGGCATTTAATTGTTGCCTTTGTAAGAGCACCGAGTCCCCTTCGGGGTTGGGATATAAATGTGATAATTTTTCTTTTTCATGTCAGGAGCGACTTGAGAAACTGCAAGTCGCTTCTGGTGTGAGAGAATTGGCCGTCTGCAAGGACATTGCCCAGGGGATGCCCAGATGTTTTGATGTTTTACCATCCTTATGAGAGGCTTCTCTCATGCCTCCGTATGGGAAGCTGGAGCTGACAGAGGGAGCTCATCCACGCTCTCCCTGGATTTGAACCTGCGACCTGTCGGTCTTCAGTCCTGCCAGCACAAGGGTTTAACCTATTGCGCCACCGGGGCAATGGTAAATAAATAATTAAATATTTGTCACAACAGTAAGAAGTACAGAAAAATCCATGTTTTTCATTATGTCAGGTTTTCTGGTAGTATTGATTCTTTCTAACCAGATGTATCCTGTTCTTTCTGAAATATGCTGTCATAATTTTAGACTAATTGAAAAGTTTGTTGGGAGAAAGCTGAACACATAAGTACATGTGTTGTACATCCACAGATTCAACCAGCCATGGTTTGAAAATATTCAGGAAAACAGTCCAGAAAGGAAGCTTGATTTTGTGATGTGCCGAGCACTACGTTGTGTGGGCATGTCCTGCTTTTCCTTCCCATCATTTCACATATCCTCAGACTCTCTAGCACTTGAGTAGTCTGTCATTTTATATAAGGGATGCCATTTTACTATACTAGTGCACATAATGGGACTTGGGCACCCATTAATCTTGGTATTCACAGGGTTGTCTTGGAACCAAATTCCAGTGGATACCGAGGGTTAACTGTATTTACAAATGTCAGCTTGGATTGTTAGTGAGGTATTCTTTATGGTCAGTGATGAAGCCCTCTTGTCTGCATTTCCTGTCATGTATAGAGTATAGGACAGGATCTCTTCTGAGTTGTGCTGGATTATAGAGAAGATAAGAAGATGAGCAGATTTATGGAAACTTGCCCATGTCTAAAAGTAACAATATTGTTGTTGTGTGCTTTCAAGTCATTTCTGAGTCCTGATGACTCTATCACCCTATCATAGGATACTCTTGGGAAAATTTGTTCAAAGGGGGTTTGTATTCGCCTTCCTCTGAGGCTGAGAGAGTGTAGCCTGCCCAAGGCCACCCAGTGAGTTCCCACGGCTGAGAGGAGATTTGAACCCTGGTCTCCAGAGTAGCAAACCACTGTACTACACTAGATCTCAGCAGTAACTATAGTATTATTTACATCAGTCTAAGCCTACAAATAGATGCCTAGCTAAAATATCTGCATGCAACCTGCTGGGATAATCTTGTACCATAAATACCACAAATGATTGTGAATATAAGCCTTATGGAACCAAACCAAGCATTCCTGACCATTGAATAAACAGGCTAGGGCTTCTGGGAGTTGGAGGTCCAAACAGCTGGAGGGCCACAGCTTGAAGATGCCTGAACTAAGCAAAAAAAGGGGACTGTAGTAGGAATTATAATTGGCCCACTGTATCCATAGATTCAACCATCCATGACTAGGAAGTGTTTTTTAAAAACCCCAAAGGAACAACAACAACGACAACATTGTTGTACCCCGTCTCTCCTTGCGATTTGCGGTGGAGTACAACAGAATTAAAACAGAGCAATAGAACACAAAACTATTAAAATACATATAACACAATACTACATCAATCAAATTTAGGTCCCAAAGAGACAGTTCTTCAGTTGTGTCTTGAATTCTGACAAGTGATTTAGCTGTCAGAGCTCTTTTGGCAGTTCATTCCACTGTTTTGGGACGGCCAATAAAAAGGTCCTTTGGGACTTGATTATGCTATTTTATATCTTTTTGTATATAATGTATATAAAACCTTCCTATATAATGGGTCCAGAGCATCTAGCGCAGGGGTTTTGCTTTTGGTTAATGATAGTCAAGTTAATTAGGATAGTTATTTTTGTTGTGCGTCTTCGTTTCACACTTAGGCTGACCCTAAGTCTTAAGTTTAGGGTGAGGCTGGCTAAATGACCTTGGAGGGCTGCATCCGACCGATGGGCCTTCGTTTGGGGACCCCACTCTAGATATTTTGATATTTATAGGGGATCCTGGAACCAAACCCCAACAGATACCAAGTATTGCCTTTTAAACATTTATTCAAGTATTTCAAAAACAAAACAATTATTGGTAAACTTCATTTTTCAACCATTTAAATGAAACAAAAAGCATGTTTAGGGTTCCAGAACATGAAAATAATCTTAGCCAAACTTTTACTCGTGCATATGAATGTTTACAAGCTATATTACACTCCAAGACTTTGGAGGAAAGTTTTTTTTAAAAAAAGAAAGCTTTCTGCCTGAAGGACTTTTCTTGAAAAACAAGAAATGCGTGTATTACAGGTCTGTTACACATCAGGGTTTACATTGCACTTCAGTCATTTTTAGGACAGTAGTCATACAGAATGAATCAACAACAATGAGAACTACATGTTGGAAGCAACACACTTCCCTGGATATTTCACAACTAATAGGCCTAGGTATGACTTCCTGAATATTTGAAAAGGAAATGTTCAGAGCATATGCCTTCTTAGTCTACCCCTTTCTAATAAATCATGCCAAAACACTCATTTAACGCCTGAATTAAATCGACAAAAGACATTTAATTCTGAAATATATAAACTGAACAAAGTCACATTAACTCTAAACCACAATAAACATTAAATATATTAGAAATGAAACATTTAAGAGCTATTGATGGCCTAAAAGCAAATTCACTAGACACTTTAAAAAATCTTGTTTATGATACGGGTTGAACATCCCTTATTCAGAACACTGACATCCAAAATGGTCCAAAAATTGTCTACATGATCGACTGGGAAAGTCACATCTTTGCTTTGTGATGGTTCAGTGCACAAAAACTGTGTTTCACGCACAAAATGAATAAATTGTATAGATTACCTTCAAGTTATGTGTATGTGGTGTATATAAAACATCAATGAACTGTCATATTCTCCAAGATATTTCACTATGCATAATATAGAGATTCCAAAATCCAAAAAGAATCCCAAATATTTCTGGTCTCAACCAATTTGGATAAGGGATACTCAAGCTATATAACCACAGAATGCCCTCTACGTTTTCTGGAGGACAGTCATGAAAATGGAAAAAAATGTGAATAAAGATATTTGCTATTTTTTCAAAATTGAGAGAACACTTCTCTAGGAATTTCTAGGTCTCCCTGAATGATTCTCTGGTTGTCTTCCACTGGAATCTGAGCCCAGAATGTACAGAGGGAACATTTTAATCACATTTGCAAACGTTAAAACTGCAAATGTGGAGGGATGACTGGAATAATTTCTCTTGTGAAATTGGCAAGCCTTCTTCCCTGGGGTCTATTCTTCATCTAGTTAACCAGGGAAGGTTAACTAAATCACAAAGCAGTATTTGAAATAACCTACCTATAAGAGGGAAGACATTTTATACTGAGAGATTGCTTGTAATGAGCCATGTCAACTGTTACCTTGACAGTGAACATTTTAGACAAGAGTTCTCCCTAAACAGTAACTTTTAAATTCAATTCGGCACTTGAAAAAACTAAGCACCCAGCCAGGTTAGGTATGATTGTGCAGGAACTTCATACATTGGGGATCACCAGTGAAACAGAACTCAACTTAAGAACTCCCCCCGTCATTCTCTATGAACCTCTTGCACTGCACAGAACAACTACTGTATGTAAAATGAGAAACGAGTGTTACTGGTCCCAGCCTTGTAACAACCACAAAGTGTGTGTTTTTTCTTCCCACACATCATATCTTTACCCTCACACCCCACCAGATTTTATATCTCAGACTAATCTAGATTAAATTCAAATAATCCCAGTATCATATACATTTCTAAATGAATACTTTCTTAAATGCTGACATAATGTCACAATAGAGGGTGTGTGGTCTTCCAGATATTGTTAGACTGGAACTCCTCTATTATGCTGCACCACTTGCCTGTACTGTCTAGAAATGATGGGGACCACATGTAGAGGATCAACTATTTCCTACTTGTTAGAAATAACTATGAATTCATGAAATGTGTGAGGAATTTCATGACAATGGCTTGGAAACTTTGTGTCTGTGTATAACCATATGTGTGTATATGTTAATTCAGAACTGGAACATATAGGAATTGGGAAAGGGCATTTTTACTCCACCAAAGAATAGTTGATGCTTTTTTTTACAAACCCCTGACACTTACATGCTTATGACATCTATTTTAGCAAATATCATTCAACCTTTACAAGTGATGAGATAACGGAGACTAAACAAAGAAGTTTCATATGAAACCTCAAGTTTCAGCTGTCTTTACTGATGGTGAAAGACTTGCATATTTTTTCTGCTCACAATGTATGGAAGATAGCAGTCATAAGAAAAAAAATATCCATGGTCCCAAATTACAAACTTGATGGGGTCACATCATCCGGTAGGGTATTTTAAAACAGTCAGAGTGTGTGTTAGAAACATTCAAAAAAGTTGAACAATAACCCAAAAAAACTTATCATATCCTGTAGGAAAGAGAGAGATGGCTGCCATATATCCTGAGTGAAAAAATCAACATGAAAAATGGAGGAGACTGATGATTTTTACTTAAAAACCACTGAATAGATTGTATCAAACAAGGAACTTAGTTACAGCGAAGTATGTTTTTGAATGACATTATTTTCATTATTTCAAGCCCTTTGAGAACATTCCCTAAATGACAGGTGAATCTATCTTCCATGCCTCACCATATATACCAGGGCTGTCCAACTTCTACCGGACCTGTGGCCGGAATTCCGGTTACTGATGACCTGGGGGGCCGTAGGGCCTGCCTCCGCCCCCGGCTCTGCCCCCTCCCCGGCTCCGCCCCCTCCCCGGCTCCGTCCCCTCCCCAGCTCTGCCCCCTCCCTGGCTCCGCCCTCTCCCCGCCTTGGAGGTGTCTGTGGAGGACACCGGGGCTTTGACTTGGAGATAGAGATGAACACCAAAATCCCAGTCTCAAGTCCCAGTCCCTGCTTTGAACTGGATTATATTGCAGTGTGGACTCAGGGCCCTTCACACAGCCATATAACTCAGAATATCCAGGCAGGAAACCCCACAAAACCTGCTTTGAACTGGATTATATTGCAGTGTGGACTCAGCGCCCATCCACACAGCCATATAACCCAGAATACCTGCTTTGAACTGGATTATCGGAGTCCACACTCATATAATCTGGTTTAAAGCAAATAACATGGGATTTTATTCAGATGTGTGGAAAGGAAGTCAAATAAGAAGCAAGGGCCCTTCCACACAGGCCTATAACCCTGAATGATAAGGCATAATATTCATTCTGCCTCTGCTAATAATAATAATAATAACAACAACAACAGGTTCCTGGAGTAGGAGACCTCCAAGGGCCATTCCAGGGCAATCCAGTACAATCTCCTTCTGCCATAAGGGAAAAATACAATCAAAGCATTCCTCACAGATGACCATTCAGCCTCTGATGATGATGATAATAATAATATTAATTAAAATGGGTTCCTAGAATAGGAGACCTCCAAGGGCCATCCATGCCAATCTCCTTCTGCTATAAGGGGAAAATACAATCAAAGCATTCCTCACAGATGGCCATTCAGCCTCTGATGATGATGATAATAATAATAATAATAATTATTATTATTATTATTACAATGGGTTCCTAGAATAGGAGACCTCCAAGGGCCATCCAGTCCTGCCTCCTTCTGCCATAAGGGGAAAACACAATCAAAGCATTCCTCAGCCATGTTGAATCAAACTTGGCATACTAAACTCTCATGAGAGCAACAGAAAGTACTGAACCTTGAGTTTGGGAGTTGTAGTTCTCCTCCATCCAGAGAGCACTGTGGACTCAAATAATGATGGATCAGGACCAAACTTGGCACGAATCCTCAGAAGAGGAGGAAGCCGGAAAGGGAATGGATGAGCATTATTTTGGTGCCCCCCCGCCCCCCGCTAAAACCAATTATAAACTCATTAGTAGTATTATATTGTATCAATGCCCCACCATAATTATTTTTCACTCTGGCCTACGCCCCTCTCACTACTATTTTGGTGCACTCAATATTGTTTGTAATATTAATGTAATATAAAATATATCTCTCTCCTTCAATGTAAATGCCTCTTTCCTTCAGGTGGTGGAAGGGAGAAGGATCCCAATGTAAATGAAAGGGGAAAGTTCAGAGAGAGGAGCGCGGGGGAGGGAGAGAGAGGCCCTCAGGGGGAGGGAAGGAGGAGGGGAGGAGGAAGGAGCCTGCTCCTCCTCCCCCTGATTCTTTTCTCCTTCCCCCACCCCTCAGCACCCCCCTGCCAAAAAAAAAAAAATAAAAAATATTCCAAAAATATTCAAAAATATTTTAATTTTTAAAAAAATCTTAAAAAGCAGGTATTATGCAGGAGGGTAGGGGGCAGTGGGGAAGGGGTTGGGGGCCATATACGGTCCGTGGGCCGCCAGTTGGACAGCCCTGATATATACAAAGTAGAAAAAAATAACTCTCAATACTGGTTTAGGTAAAGAGCACAAGTTCCATTCTACATTGCTCAGATAGGGAACTAGCTCTGAAACCACTCCTCTTTATAGCATTGTGTGTCTGTAACATTCGAGTTTATGGTGGCCTTACAGAAATGTGGAAAGAGTGACCCTATTTCCTTTAACATGTTTAGGCAGAATTGCTGAAGTCTCAGCTGTCCCTTCTCCCAGCAAATGATTCAGAACAGAAGGAAAAATGACCTGATTTTCAAATCATGTTTGGAATATGAGGCTTTGGATATTCTGTATGTCAAGTGTTGAAATATCAGCTACTGCTTCTTTTTTTAAAAAAGATAGATGTTACCTCCCCCCTTTTTATCTGTTAAAGAGGCACAACTGTCTCATTTTGGACTTTACTAGGAAACATGGGCTACATTTGTACTAACTGGACAGGAAAATGGGGGAGAAGGGCAACACTGTTCCCTGAGACTGTGCTGGTACTTTCCCCTCTTTATGGAATTACCCTTGTCCACAAGTCACATCAATATCCCGTATTTTGGCGCCAAATCCGCCCTTGACATTTATGAGGTCAACCTATACACAAATATATACAGTAGGTAAAAGTAAAGGTTTCCCCCTCACATCAAGTCCAGTCGTGTCCGAATCTGGGAGTTGTTGCTCATCTCCATTTCTAAGCCGAAGAGCCGGCATTGTCCGTAGACACCTCCAAGGTCATGTGGCTGGCAGGACTGCATGGAGCGCTGTTACCTTCCTGCCGGAGCAGTACCTATTGATCTACCCACATTTGCATGTTTTCGAACTGCTAGGTTGGCAGAAGCTGGGGCTAACAGTGGAAGCTCACCCCACTCCCTGGATTCAAACCTGCGACCTTTTGGTCAGCAAGTTGAACAGCTCAGTAGTTCACTGTACCACCAGAGGCTCCCAATATATATAGTTTTTGTTCATTCATTCAGTTACTTCTGACTCTTTGTGACCTCATGGACCAGCCCACGCCAGAGCTCCCTGTCAGCCATCACCACCCCCAGCTCCTTCAAGGACAGGCCAGTCACTTCAAATATATACAGTACATCCAACTTAATAAATAATCAAAGTAAATTTCGGCGAATAGGTTCAAAAACAACTTAACTGCTGTATTTTTTCAAGTTTAATATGTACCCCTCCCCATGTAAACATCTCTAAGGACAAGATGCATCTTAGAATATATGAATATATGAAATTATAGTATGAATCCTATAATCGATGGCACCTTAGAACAGAAGAAATACTGTATTTTGGAATGCACTTTTTCTGCCAAATGTTCCAATGGAGAAACATCCCATTTCAAGAATATACTATAAATGTCCCAAATTTCAGAATTTTAGTTTATTGGAAAGTACCCTAACAAATTCATTGTAGACACACACACACCCCATAACATGTGGAAACAAACAGGTGAAGTCTTTACCACATGAGCTAACAAGTTTAATTTATAACAAAAACATCTTTAAATGCATGAATAGACCACAATACAATATATGTCAAATAAAGGAAAATGTGACACAATGATATCAGTGAAGCCAACTGCCAATTATGTAAGAGAACTGACTATGCCACACGCACAATGAACACCCAAACTGGTATCTGAAGCAAGTGACACTGTTGCTCAATATGACATAGACCGACACTTGTAAAATACAAATCGGATTAAATTTCTTTCTTAATAATTATCTTGTTGGTATGATGTTTTGGCCTACTAGTGTTTACATCCCATTTTTGCCCAGCATGTTAATCTGGTGATAATGAAGTAGCATGCAACCTACACAAAATCAAACTTGACGGACAGCACAGACAGGCCCTTTCAAAAAGGTATAGTTTCCTTATGAGGCTAGACATACTACTACTTTTCGTTGATGGTTTCTTGATTTCCAAGATTTTCTTCATAAACATAATTGGCAATTCTGATAGCCTTCAAGATTACAATTCTATGTGTGTTTACATACCAGTAAGTGTGATAAAATGTAAAGTGACTTATAGGGTTCTTTAAACATCCATATACCATCTTTCCACTGGAGTAAGCAAAGGATAATGATGATGATCGTCTATCTCACATTTATGTGTTTAAGGTTCCCTCTAAATTGATAAAACAGTGAGTAACTTGGGTTTTCAAAAAATAATTCTCATCACTTATCTATGTTCATAGGAGCCAAAATAGTGAAGTGATCTGAGAATCGGGCTACAACTCTGGATATACAGATATCTTCAATTTTCTGGGGGGGAAAACTACAGTCATTGCTACTTTTGGTATGTATTCATTTTTTTCCTGTCCTACTACTCTCTGGTCAAACAGGTTTGACAAAAACAGATTTTTAAAGTACTTCAAAAACATGGTTGTCCACCCAATGACAGACAATAAATAAGGGTGCACACCCCAGCAACAATAAACCTATCATTCCACGCATTGCCATCTAGAAAAAACAAAACAAAAGCACCACACACCTTCAGAAGAATTTCATTATTGGTTTTACAAGGCTTGTTTTTATGTTTTAAAACATCTTGTTTTATATATTCCTACTAAAATGTTCACAAAAATGAAATTAACAATACTAGAAATACCAACAATATTATATACTTTACAGCTCTAATTTCTTTGCAGAATTTTCACCAAAACAGGTAACAACAATAAGCCAAACACAAATACTGTATCTGACATATGCATTGAACTACAACTCTGAAGACCCGGGTTCAAACCCCCACTCAGCCTTACTGAATGACCTTGGGCAAGTCACATCTTCGCAGCCTACCTGGAAACTGCTCTGAACAAATGTTGCCAAGAAACCCCCATCATGGGTCTTCCCTAGGGTCTTCATAAGTCAGAAATGACTGGAAGACACATAACAACTAATATTGGACATCTTTCTTTCCACAAGAGAAACTAGAGACTCTCGTTCTTCTGCCTTTTCTAAACCCAGCTTGTACATCTGGCAACTTTCGCTCCATGTATTGCTGGAGTCTAACTTGCAGGATCTTGAGCATTACCTTACTGGTCACTGCACAAAAGTTTGAGCATTCTTTAGTCTTTTCCCTTTTTGGTATGGGGATATAAATTGATTGTTTCCAATCTGATGGCCATTTTTGAGTTTTTCATATTTGCTGGCATATGGCATGCATCACTTTGATAGCATCCTCTTTCAAGATTTTAAACAGTTAAGCTGGGATCCCATAGTCTCCTGCTGCCTTTGTTATGCTCCTAAAGGCCCATTCAACCTCACTCCTCAGGATGTCTGGTTCTAATTCACTCACCACACTGTCAAAGCTATCCTCGACATTATTATCCTCCCTCTACAGATCTTGTGTATAGTCTCGCAACCTTCTCTTGATCTCTTCAGCTTCTGTTAGGTCCTTGCCATCTTTGTTTTTGATCATACCTATTTTCCCCTGAAATTTTCTCCAATGTTTCTAATTTTCTGGAAGAGGTCTTTTGTCCTTCCTAGTCTATTGTCTTTATCCACTTCCATGCATTGGAGATGCCAGCTTTTAAGTCATTTTAATGATTGTATTGCCACCGTTTAAATACATTGTACCATGATCAGTTCAACAGTGAATTTTTAAAATAAAATGGGAGCGTTTCTTTAAAACAGCAAAGAATAGAGAGGATGGAAAGCATGTTTGGGAAATATAGAGTAGTGATACAAAGGGTGGACACATAACTTCTAATCCTAATACCTGTGAAGTGCACATTTTCAGTGATGTAACAAGAGAGGGTGTGCCTCGGATTACTAAAGGATAACAAATGGCAGAAAAGAACAAATATGTGGGTGAAACGCCTACAGCTTTAACTCAGAAGGCTCCTTAGTACCCTGACTTCTAAGGAATAAACAATTCATAAATAATTTAACAAACAAGATACTAACAAAACATTTCAAAATATGAGAATTGAAATTGAACTTCCCTGAAGAAACAAAACATCAGCCACACAGGTGGAAATTTGACAGAAGAAAAAGAAATGTATGTACAAATGAAAGTTGGTTCTGGGGCAGCAGCTCGATGATGTTGCACAGCAGGACTTCAGTAGCGAAGGCTCTGCCTCCCCACTCTTCATCCTCTCTCATTTTATTGGGAATAGATGATACACATTGATTAGCATGTCTCATGAATAACAAGAGCCGGAAGACACCAAAAGGCATTCAAGTTCAATTCACACAGTCTACGTGTGAACTTCTTTCTTGCTCTCTAAATACACATATGCAGTTTCCCACATACAAAATCTACCCTGTAAGCAATAGCCATGGAAAAAGCTAGTTCTAAATTACTCACAGACAACAGTTCTACCAAGGACAAATATTTTAATATGAATTATATTCCAGAACAGCCACTGCATATTCTATGAGGGAGTTCTGTACAAATGGCATTATCAAACCAGCAAAGAGTACAAAGCAGAAACAATCACAACTGTGACACACTACTTAGCATTTTATCTCACTCATTAATTCCCACACAAAATATTTTTTTAAAGATAAATTTAGTTTGAATTCAACCAACATTTCAGTAAACCCATATTGCTTCTCTGTTAAGCAATGCTTCAACAGGTAAGGACAAGCCAGAGTTTCTGTTACGCAACAGTAAACTCCTGTGATAGAGCTGATTACAATAAATGTCAGAAATGAACTTCCTCCTCAGCTCTTCTTAAAGAGCCTCACCCTTGCTTATTGTCATTTCTGAAGCTCTTTCCAAAGAGAAAAAATAAAATGCTTTGGTTCTTCTGCTAATTTCATTATCTCTGGTAGATATTTTTAAAAATGTATGTGATAAAAGGGGGTTCAACAGGCCAGCCAGGCAAGATGTTGCTATATGAAGCAGCAAAGGAACAGACCAAGAACCGAAGCTCTTTGTCTTGTAAGTTTCATATGACAGCTAAATAAGATTTGTAAAAAAAAACACCCCATGCATCTTTGAAAGTTTTATTAGAGTGTGGAACAAATGGAAATAAAAAAACAGCACATTAATAAGAAGATATAACATGGTAAGATGCTGAATCTACAACATATTGCTTGGATATACCTAGATACACAGAGTTCGCACCAGTCTCAGCCCAACTATAACATATTTGATGCGAAACATGACTACATTATAAACTAAAAGATAATCACACCCCAAATAATCAATTTTCACAAACCCAACTGTTATACTGCTGAAATTGGGAGGTGGAGTGAAACCTTTTTGTATGTGGGTGGATCTCTCTCATATATCAAGAGCACAAATAGAGCCTAAGTGGAATCAGACCACAGAATATGTAGGAGGCCAAGCTGATCAGTGAACCGAAAAGGAGCAGCCTAACTACGAAGTGATGGTGTTTCAAAAAGATGGAGCCAATTTGAAATCATTATATCTTTGCAACCACAAACTGCCCATGAATGAAACTCCTACCTCTCTCCAAGTGCACCAACAGTCCCTAACCTCAGTCATTCGCAAGATAGCGTCCCCGCCACAGAAGGCATTTTGTGTTCTGCAGTTCAGTAAGACTGAATCTGTAATTGTGGAGCAGTGTACGTTTCAACAGTGTTTTGGCATTGATCCACAACTGTCAAATAGCATTTGTCATTGATATCAACAATTTGAGGAAATAGACTATTCATGTAAGGGGAGAAGCATAAGGAGATCACACATGAGGGAAACATGAGAAAAATTCAAGGGAGTTTTCTGCATAGCCTACATAAGTCCACTTCTTGTTCCAGCTGACAACTTGTGATCTCTCCTGGTCGCACTCACTTCAGAGCAGAATGTAAGAAGAATAGCTGGGCTGTTGTATGAAGAATACTGTGGGGTCAACCTGAGAAGTCACCCAGGGCTACAGACCAAAACACTCCTTAAGCCAAGACCCTGTCTGAAATAAAGGCAGACCTGTGAACTTGAATCTACCCAGGAAATGTGGATCAGTGGTGAGAAACACAAGCAGGAGAGTCGGGGACCACAGTCAAGATGGGAATGCATAATGGAAGGGTATCCACCTTGGCATGTCCACATATGAATCTAGTGCATTTTGCTACTATTCATTTCTTAACATTATTCAAATGGAACATGTATCAAAATTAAAACCAGCATGGATTTTAACATGAACCTTAATGCAGTTCATTATACAGAGGAAAACAGTTTCTCTAATGTATGGTCCACTCATGACCCCCTTTCACCCAAAAATTCATTTTGACCCTAGGTATAAAAAGCCTTACAGTGGTTAAATATCGCAGAAACAGTGTTCTGATGTATTAAAATGTACCTTCGTAATACAGAAGGCATATCCTAGTACTCACACTAAATTACAATGTTTCATTCAATTAAATACATTTCAATTTGTCAATGGAAGAAGCCCATTGAGAACCATAGCACAGCACACCCACTTCACTTCTTCGTGATTCATAGAAAAAGGAATAGGGCATTTTGGTCCCCCCTTTTCGCCAGGCAAAAGAGAATAGGACTGCTGGCATATTTTCCAGCTATTTTGTTGTTCTTGTTTATAGTGAAAACTTCCCACTCATAGATAAAAAATATGGAATTTGGGGAAACTTTACAACAGTGTTGGTCACAGTGCCATAGAATGCCTAAACTGTACACACACTTGTAGGTTTTTAAACAAAATCCGGGGGATTAAAAAATAATCTAATGCAAGGGAGTTATATGATGCTTCCCAAAGTATCTAGTGAGAAGATTTTTCTCTTCTTCGGTGCGTTGGCCACCAAGGAAGGGTTTATAATCAGAAATGAAAGGGTGAGGCACTCTGAAGAAATTACCTCTAATTATCAAGCTGTCCCAACTTCTCTATTTCCAAACAACCACAACTCCAAAAACATTTACGGAAGTGATATCAAATACTTTTAATCTTTTACTGTACAGCTTCCAAACACGAACGGGATAATTTTCCATACATGCTGTATGTACATGGCGAATAATAAGATACATGAATACTAATTTTAAAGTTTATTTTAAACATATTTTCAGGCTATTTTCAGTCTCACAGCTGGAGGGCACAGGGTAGGAGAACTGAATGAGGTACTCTCTGTATTTAAAAAGTGGAAATGGGTTTAAATACTATTTATGCTAATAATAACACAATAAATAGAAACTAAATTGGATCCACTAAAAGTTAGGATTGATTAGAATATGGTCTCTTTCCAATGTTTATAATGTAATAATATACAAATTGAGTTTCCATTATCTGAAATGTTTGGGAGAAGAAGTGTTTTGGATTCTGGATTTTTCCCCAGTTTTGCCGTATTGGTGTTTATGTATACATATGTATATTTACATAAATGAATTCTGTGTTCAAACTTGGGGATGAGATCCAAGTTTGCACACAAAATTTATTTATGTTTCATATATACGACTTAGAGGTGTAGCCTGAAAGTTATTTTATACAATATAATAATAGTAATAACAACAATAATGTGGAGAATGGTTAAGAATCTATCAACAAGATTAAAAGAAAATGTATTTAAAGTTATATGGAGATGGTATACCACACCCGTCAAACAACTTCAGATGGATAGCAAGCAAAGCAACCTCTGCTGGAGATGTGGCATGCACAAAGGGACATATTTCCATTTATGGTGGGAATGTCCCCAAGTGAAGAATTTTTGGAATGATATATTTATTGAAATAAGCAATATTATAGGACTAAATATTACTCCAGATTACTAATGGACACCACAATGTTGAATTTAGAAATGGAAAAGAAAGAATTGGTGATTATTTTACTCACAGTGGCAAGAATTATAATAGCAAGGAATTGGAAAATAATAACTAATCTTACACTGGAATATGGTATAGGGAGGTATGGAACGTAGCCTTAAATGATAAGCTAACAATGGAAATGAGGGTATTCAGAGGGGAAACTAACAGATCAGATTTTGAGGCATACTGGTCAGTCTTTATTAAATACACTTTAGAGAGTGAAAATGGAAAACAATATAACCTTATTGGTCAAGAATTTTGGGTATGACATTTGATTAATAGTTGATTTATAAATATATGGCGAAGGAAAGGATGCCTGTTCAGGCCTTGGTGGTGGGGCTATGTGTATGTAAAATGTTCAGTGTTTTGTTTACACTGTATTTTGTTATTGTATGTAAATAAAATCTTTATAAAATATTTTTAAAGAAAAGAAAAACCAACAATAATAATGGAAAAGCTTACACAATATGAAGATTTAATGATATAACTGCAAAGACTCTGGCACAAGCCAGTAAAGGTGGCCCCAGTGGTGATTGGCACACTGGGTGCAGTGCCTAAAGACCTTGGCCTGCACTTAGAAACAATTACCATCTGTCAGCTGCAAAATGCCACCCTCCTTGCATCTGCACACATTATTTGCCGATGCATCACACAGTCCTAGACACTTGCGAAGTGTCCGACGTGTGAATGAATACAAAAGCCAGCATGGTGATCTTGTTTGCTGTGTACTAATCTTGTTGTGTATCTAATGATAATAATAATAACACAATAATTATTTTGTGCCAAAAACTACATTTGTGTGTACTGAACCACCAAAAGGCAAAGAAGTAACTATCTTAGCCTTCTGATGTGTTTCGGAATATTTTGCATTTTATAATTCTGGATAAGGGGTGCTGAAGATGTAAAATGCTAATGAGCAATAGGTAGTTATCCCGAAGGTTTTACTGGATTATCTAATTTGAACCTAGTTGTTAATTTCTTAAACCATCTTCCCAACATAAAAATATATTAAAGTCTGCATAACTTATTCACAAAAAGTGTGCTAATTCCCAATTACACTCTAAACAGTATTGCTTGTCTTGATTTTTACCAAAGGACATTGAACGAGAGGCTACAGCTCCTCCCATGGTGCCACATCTTTCAGCATAGCTGTAACTGCAACAATAGTTCTAAAACATGTTCAGAGGTGGGATTAACATCTTTAAGGAGTCAGAAGATAATGGAAACAATACTGCAGGTCTTATTGGGCTGATCCCTAAAGGGCAACAGATTTGTGGATCTGGTGAGACCATACAAATCAATTACCGCATATATTCATGCATAAGCTGACCTCATATATAAATCGAAGGGAGGTTTTGGGTACAAAATTATGGATTTTTGATATGACCCGTGAACTAGTTGAGGATTATTCTGCAGAGGGAAAAGTACCAAAGCTGCACCTTAGTTGCCAATGCCATTTCCCTGACATTTAAAAAGGCTAGAAGCAGCACTGCAACAGAAAGAGCAGAAGTCAAATGCTTCTTTCTGCCTCTCCCGGGATGGACTAAGGCTAAGTCCTTGCCTTTCGCCATTTTACTTAGAGAAGATTGTTGCTTTAAAAAAAAGAGAGCTATATAAGTAAAGCAGAGTTGAGGCTTTGTGCAGGAGTACAGTCAGAGGAGAGTGATGCACAAGCAGAGGCTTTAGAATAGCTGGCTTCCTGTGCTAGAAATCATACTAGCATTCAAGCCGTAAATGCTGTACCCTGATTGGTACGCCAAGAGCAGGCAGTGATTTGCCAAAAAAACATCATGTGTCTTCAGTGATAACAAAGCCTTGATTGGCCTCAGTCTAGCATGCTGCTTTGTTTACATTGTTACGGATTGGTTGGAAGCTGTGCATGGCAAGTATAGAGCTTTCTCTCTGGCAGACGCCCAGGGAAAGCTTCTGTAGATTTGTTGCAAAGCAAGGACACTGGCTAGAGCTGATAATGTACTGTGGGAATGAATTTCTTAGTGCGCCACAGTGTTCTAACAAATAGAAGCCAGATAAAGATGTGATGCTACTAAAGTATTGTGTTTAATTGGATAATGAAATGTGTTCCGAGGCACCAGCCAATGCAGACTGATGAAGAAGGGCGGGGAAAAAGATCTGCCGCCATGAGGGGTATTTAAGGAATGTTCTTAGTATGTGAGGGGCCGTTTGCCCAGAGCAGCTTGTTCTGTGGGTGAACCCCACCAGCTGGTGCTAAATTTCAATAAACTTGACTTCACTTTCAACAGTCAATTGTTTCGTTCTCTCGTTCCTGTGCCCGCACGTCCACGCTTGCTGTTTGGTAAGAAGTAACTTGCCATCCGGAGTTCTGGGACTCCTAATTTGCTGCTTCATAAGCACAGTAGTCACGCTGGCCCATGGATATGTCGACCCAGGTTTTGGGGTTGATTTTTTGACTAAAATTTCTCTTACATGAGTATTTAGGGGACTTATTTTCTTTACTTTATGAAAAGATACATTCAGTAGACGTGTCTTTAGCAAACCTAACGTCACCCATTAATTTATGAGCAATATTGGGGAGTGATGAAATAAAAGGGTGCAATTCTTGCAAGGGGTACATGAACTTAATTATATGAACACACGGTAAATGTAACTAAACCTGGAGCAACTTCAGCATCACCCCACCCATCTATACAAAATGCCTAGTTACCAATTTATTATTGCATGCACAGAGGTAATAATTGTTACTCTGGGTTTTTTCCCCAAAGAGAAACTTGAATAGAAACAAGAACAATGCCATCACCAATGTGCCATTTGGTCATGTGCTCAGCTCCGTGAACAAGCATTGTAAGATAGAGCAGAGTTCCCAAAACACAAATCACTCTTGACTATAAGAAACCACGCCAAGAAGGTGGAAGAGATTAATGTTTTTATTTTAAGAACTATCCAGCAGATTGGCGAAGATTTCAAAACAAAAATTGTTTACGGTGAACATTCTATTGTTACCGTCTGTCTGTATATATCGCTTGCGGAATAATTCATGCCACACTTTTAGATTATGGCATTTTTTAACAGTACTTATTTGATAAGCAAAAATCTTTTTGTAATACACATTTTTAAAGAGACTAACATTTCTAAATTCATACATGATTCTACTTAAGAACACCCAACCTAAGAGTGTCTTGAGTTAAGAGCTATCCCTCAGACCAGGTTCTACTTGACATAAGAGCAGTATTTGAATAAATAGCTAGCCCCAGAGGGACCACTAACACCAGAGTACAAGGCTTTAGGGAAGTGGTTCTCAACCAGTGGGTCCCCAGGTGTTTTGGCCTACAACTCCCAGAAATCTCAGCCAGTTTACCAGCTGTTAGGATTTCTGGGAGTTGAAGGCCAAAACATCTGGGGACCCACAGGTTGAGAACCACTGCTTTATTTCTTCAAGAGAGCAGCATCCATGTTTCTGTGCCTCATGCTCTTGCCCGCTTTGCTCTTGTCCGCTTTGAGGAACTTTGGATTTTGTGTGGTTTTTATTCCTGGTATGTTTGGCTTCATGAAGAGAGACAGCGAGAAAAGAGAGAGAGAGAGCGAGGGAGGCTGGAATGAATACAGTATGGAGAGAATGATGCTTCTGCCTCTTCACTTTGTGCTTTCTTGCCACAACTTTGTGCTTCTACCATTTCAAAGTTGATCTTTCTTTTTTTATTGCTCCATGTGAATGTGTAGGTTTTGCCTTTCTGTTACACTGGCCAAAACACATTTTGTTACCTCAAATATGCTTCCTTGCCACAACTTTGTGCTTATATCATTTAAAAGTTGATCTTTCTTTTTTTTTCATTGTTCCATGTGCATGTGCATTTATACATTTGTTATTTCTAAAGTACCTTTTCTTATTTAAAACATGTAACAAAAGGGGAAGACAACGGATTAATAGCATTTCAATGGACAATCTGCTTTGAGATAAGACAACTCTGAGTTAAGAGTTCAGTCATGGAATGAATTACACTCTTAAGTCAAGATATCACTGTGTGGGTTGTATGATTATTAATATCATTATTTATGCCTTACTTTTCTCTCAAAACTGGAATTGAAGGTAGCTTGCAAATCAAAATAAGTTAAAACATGAAAACATAAGGTGACCCCTGTCGAACCAGATACAACATAGGGAGCATAAACTAAGCTATGCTGGTACTATTGGGGTCTCATTTTTCTACAATATTTCCTTCCAAATTTTCTGTTTCTGTCTGTTTTTGGATGTGATGTTGGCCATACCTCACTTTCTTTCACATTGGTCTTCAAAATGAAAAGAAAAAACCACCAGTAAGAGAATTTATTCGAGAGAAGACCAAAACCAGAGTCAAATGTCCTTAATCCTCTGTCTTTTAGCAAACATTTACAAATTATTGCATCAAATAGAATTTCTTAAAGTAATTAGTAAGCAGATAAATAATTACCAGTAAAATCTGCAAAGGTTATTTATTTTAACCAATCACAGCTACAACACTTGAATATACTGCCTAAACATGTTTATATGAGATAAATGACTAAACCTTACCGTCACATGAAAAATCTTGAGGTCTGCCCCGTATACCTTCATCTCTTCTGGGAAATCTTTATAAGTATTTAGGTAAGGAATGTAACCATCCATTACAAACCTAAGGTAGAAAGAGAGAAAAAAAGAAAGGAAGGAAGGAAGGAAGGAAGGAAGGAAGGAAGGAAGGAAGGAAGGAAGGAAGGAAGGAAGGAAGGTTGGTTCAAATGATTTGGGTCAAAGGTGGATCTCAGGCTTCAAAAACTTCACACAATGATCTATATAACTGAAGGATGATCTTCCTCCAGGATTTCAGTATGTATTCTGCCCATTAGGCCTGGGTGATCCATGGTTCTAAATGCTTCAAAAGTACTTACAAAAGTTCTGGTAGTGAACATTTCAGAACTCTTAAGAAAACTTTCAAAATTTCATTATAAATGGCAGTTCCTAATTGGTTCTGTCTTTAAAATTTCCAATAATGAAATAATAATGAAATTTTGATAGAGTTCTGAAATGTTCTCCACCAGAACTTTTGTTTGTAAGTACTTTTGAAGCATTTAGAACCATGGATCAATCAGGCCTACTGCCCATGTTTCCTTTCCCGAACAAGTAAACACTTTTATTCGATTATATAGTTTTTTGTGTCAGGAGCATCTTGAGAAACTGTAAGTCACTTCTGGTGTGAGAGAATTAGCCAACTGCAAGGACTTTGCCCAGGGGACACCATCCTGTGGGAGGCTTCTCTCATGTCTTTTCATGAGAAGCTTGAGATGACTAATGGGAGCTCCCCCCGCTCCCCTTTCTTTCCATCCTTCTCTTCCTCCTTTCCTCCTGGGAGATGTTTAGTTCAGAGAAGAGAAGGTTGAGAGGGAACATGAGAACTATGTTTCAAGATGTAAAAGGGTGTCCCATGGAGGAGAAGGGGGGGGGGGACTGACTTTCTGCTGCTCTAGAGACCAGGGCACAAGGGAGCAATGGTTTCAAATGGCAGGGAAAGGGATTCGACTGAAAAAATTAGGAAGAACTTCCTGGAGAGTGGCCTAGGCTGCCTGGGAGTGTGGTGGAATCCCCTTTTCTGGAGGCTTTTCCATACAGGCTGTCTATCAGGAGTGTTTTGATTGTCCCTTCCTGCATAGCAGGGGATTGGACTGGATGGCCCTTAGGGATATCTTCCAGTTTAAGGATTCTAGGATTATATATCAGGAGTAGACAATATGAGGGTCTGATGGCTACACATCTCATCCTGACCAAGGACAACCCTTTTGGGTTCCTTCTCCTCCAAAAGAGAAGAGGAAGGGGAGGAAAGGGCAGGGAGGGGACTTTGGGGAGAGCCACCTCCCGCCTGGGCCACCCACCCCACTCCAGCCCGCCAAGTGGCCCCGAAGTAAGAAAGCTTGCACGTGCCTGTATTAGATGTTGATGTGTAGACATAGCCTGCTGTAGCCTCCCTCAATTTCATTAGATTCTCTGCCGTATTTGTTTGAGTAATTCACCATTCAATATCAGGGATGCCCTTTTATTACAAGTCTTGAGCATCCACAGATCTTGGTATTTATGGGGTGGGTGGTGTCATGGGACCAGATACAGAAGGCTCACCGTAGATCAGTTGTTCCCAATCTGTGGTCTGTGGACCACCAGTGGTCCCCAAGAACTAAAATATGCTCCGTGGTCTCACCATTACTACACTGTTGCAATGGGATCAACTGGTCTCATTAAACCCTTTTATAGTGCTGAGGCAATGGGGACATCAGGAGCGGAGAGGCTGACTACCCATGAAAGGCGTGTCAACAAGCCTCCTGACTGCTGTTTCTCCTTCTCCACCCTCCCACTAAGTGGAGCCATTTTATGTGATGCCTGGAAGCGGAGGAACTTTGGTGCCTTCGTTTTTAGGCCTGTTCCTGGGATTATTTGGGGTTCCGATTCAGAAAATTGCATTGGATAAACCACATCAGCTCTAGATTACTAAATATGGGTGTCTGTGGGCGAGGAGATGGTGTCTACTGGATGGCATATGTACTACATCAGATACTAGAACTGATGTGGTCTATTTAATGCCATTTTCTGAATCAGCACTCCAAATAACCAAACCGAATATAAAGTTGACCAAAAAACGATTCGTAACCCTTTTGGTACTAAGGTTGGAAAGTGGTCCCTGGTCAAAGTCGTTCCTGGTCAAAGTCGTCCTTGGTCAAGTGGTTCCTGGTCAAAAAAGTTTGGTAATCACTGCTGTAGGTACATCTACTTATTCACAACTCATATAAAATGTGGCAAGTCTTTGACAACACATTCCAATGATTAAATGCAAAACATAAAGTAAGCTCAAACACTAAGGTATTTCACTAACATTAAGCTTACCTTAAGAGATCTGATAATGTTATTGATTCTCTCAGCCAGAGCAATGCTAAAGAACAAAAAGCCAGAGTCATTGGCATGGACATTCTCATATCCCCTTTTTTTCTTCTTCCTAAATATGAGGTACCATCCACAGATCCAGACCAGGCCGATGTTCCTGTGGAAAGCATTAAAGAAGCATATAAACCTTATTTTGCTCTATTCCTGTTTTGAAGTAGTTGTTATATTCTAAGCAGCAGTTCAGTTACCATGATAACAGTGTGGCAAAGCAGAGAAGAGAAACAAACAGTTGAGGAAAGTCATGCCAAGGAGAGGGGCTGACTTCTCTTAATATCTTTTGCATTGAAAACTTCAGTGTGTTTGGAACTTGTATTTCAAATGTTTTAACTAATCTAAGTTCAAACCAGCAGAGGCATTAGATGGGAAACATAGAATGAATGGGTAAAGAAAGATCCTGAAACCACAAATTAGAGCTGGCTCAGAAAGCTGTGTGTAAGCAAATCATCAGATTACATCTCTTCAAAGGATTTCATTCCTCAGCATAGCCAGGAGGATGCAAGAGAATTGATGTAATCTTTAAAAATTAAAACCAATTATTAAGTACAGCTCCTCTCTACAAGTTAAGCTTGTTATGAAGGTAAAATTATTCTTCTTCTTTTTTTTAAAAAAAGGATCACCCAGGAAGAATTAATAAATGATTAAATATATTATTCCATTGATTAAACCTTTCCTGTATCATTTGTGTATATATACCTATTAAGTGATCTCCTTTGCATAAAAAAAGATACATATACAAATGATACAGGAAAGGCATAATCAATTAAATAGAAACACTAGGCCACAAGGAGAGAGTAATAATTGCTTCTATCTTCTGAGGCAATAGCACAGAAAGAAGTGCTGTCAATCAGCAGCTATGACTCCTCATAACTGATAATGCAAAAAAACAAAACAAAACAGGTGGGGAGATTTCCATACAATTCAAGAGAATCTATCACTCTCGTCACATTATACATGTTCAACCCTACCACATTCTTCAGTACCTACCTTTTTGGTTGCAAAATAAGCTTGCAAATGTGATGGCAATGTGCCAAAGAATAGGGACATGCCATTTTTGGGACTGTTGGTTGATTTAGGACTGTTTATTATAACTGTATACTCCCCTACCTCCAAAGAGCGCAAGGAAGTAGACATGTTGCTACCTACATTCTCAAAAGCCCTAGGAAACAGTTACTGGCTGATAGTAATAGTTTCTCAACTGAGAGGGGACTGGAAACTGGGTCTGCTGCAGATGTACAATTATTTCTAATCCAATCCAATAGGCCTGTATTGGCATATATAACAAGGCAGTATAAAATACAGCATAAATTATAAAAAGGAAACTTCACATTTGCTACACGTTCACTTTACAGATTTCATTCAGGAACCTTGCCACTGAAAGGCAACTGTTAAAATCTTGGCAGTTTAAAAGCATAATTACTTTGTCTGGGTCAGTATGGTTTTTCAAAGAATCTATAACTTGTGGTAATAAGCTCGATCTTAGTTCTGTGAGTAAAATTATTTCAAGCACCATGTTTATGGAGTATGTGTCTTCAAGTTGCCTGTTGACGTATGGCAACTCCAGAAATTTCATGGGGTTTTCTTAGGCAAAAAATGTCCAGAGGTAATTTTGCCAGTTCCTTCATCTGAAACATAGCCTACAGAGCAGTGGTTCCCAGCCTGTGGTCCATGGGCCACTAGTGGTCCACAAGAACAAAAATATGGCCCACGGCCTCACCATTATTACACCATTGCAACAAGAGTGACTGGTCTCCTGAAACCCTCTTATAGTGCCAAGGCTTATTAAATACGGTTTTCTGAGAGCAAGCAGATGGCAACTACTGGATGACATATGTTCTGTATCAGAAACCAGAGCTGATGTGGTCTATCCAATGCAATTTTCTGAATCAGCACCTCAAATAACCAAACCAAATCTAGATTTGATTTTTAAAAAACCCTGATTTGTAACCCTTTTGGTACTAATGTTGGAGAACGGTCAAAAAAAGTTGGGAACCACTGCTATAGAACGTGGTATTTGTTGGTTGTCTCCCACCCAAGTACTAACCAGGGGTGACTCTGGTTATCTTCAAGGATCATGAAGGACCCAGTGCCTTTTCCCCAAAGTAAAAAGCTTGTGGAAAAACTGCTCTAGGCACTATGCTATGATGCTTTTTGGTTTTGATGCTTACAAGTCCTTAATGTCAATGATTTCAAAAAAACATGTTACACCATCTGTAACCACTGCTCAACTAAAAAGATATAGAGATAGGTGAGAAGTCCCACTACAAAGTCCCAATAGCACTTTTTTTGCAAGGTTTCTTCAAATCTATTATTAATTATGCACTATTCATATTTGACTTAATGCAAAACAGGTTTCAATTTATTACAACTGTTAATAACATATTTAGTATCACTCCGCCTTTGCTGCCTGTAGATGACGTGGCCAAGAATAATTGCAAAGAAAACACCCTCTAATAGAGCAGTCCTCTTAAACGTTTGTCAGAAAAGACAAGAGATGTTTTGAATGACACTGCACATATGTGAGTCATTGAGTAAGATGCATGGAGCTCTGTTAATCCTTTCAGTCATCAGTTTTGCTTTTTTTAAATGTGCACGCGATGTTTTGAGATTATGAAGACAGAAACTATTGCTAACTTCAGATTCACCATGAATCACAATAATCCCCATATTCTAGTTGTAGCCATCATGTTAGCACAGCAGCTTTTTATTTTATTTGGACTAGATTATGCAGGGCATTGTAGACAGTCAGCAGAAAACGTAACGTAACGTACAATTTAGGACATGTCATAACAACTTATAAATTTAATAGGCTTCCCAAACATTGTCTACATACTGCAACAGGTGGAAGGTTTCAACTTGGTAGTTCAGAGAACAATAAATATCCGAAAAGCTCCAAAATTTCATAAGGAGTAATTATTACAAGAGATCAGGAGCCCCCAGTGGCACAAAGGGTTGTGCCAGGAGGACTGTTGACCAAAGGGTTGGTGGTTCGAATCTGTGGAGCTGGGTGAGCTCCCATGTGTCAGCTCCAGCTTCTCATGCAGAGAAATGAGAAAAGTCTACCATCGGATGGTAAAGCATCCAGGCCTCCCCTAGGCAATGTCCTTGCAGACGCCCAATTCTCTCACACCAGAAGCGACTTGCCGTTTCTCAAGTCGCTCCTGACACGATTTTTTTTACAAGAGATGGATGTGAAGCAACCATTCATTAGTCATTAATAATATGGTGAAAAATTGCAGTTCTGAAGTCAAAGAGTGAAATTCAATTGATCTCCCACTAATATGAACCCCCATAAGAACATTTTAGGAAATATATTGTACAACATATGTCCCAAAAACTGGTACAGACTGAACAAACCCAGTTCCCAAATATATGGTAGAGACAAAGGAAATCACACTGTGTTAAGATACTGGGAGGACTTGCATCAGAAATACAGAACAGCTCCTACTGACTAGTAGTATGTGAGAAATCTGAATAATTTAACAATACCAAAGCCATATTCAAATGGATGAAATAGTTTTACCATTCTCACAAAAGAAATGTAATGAGCCATACTTCCGGATGACATCAAACAACATAAATCACCCCATAAGGTTGAGTTTTTCCAAAGATATCTATCCAGTCCCAATCACCGATGTTACAGGACACATTGAGCACTTTTTACCTGAAATTCCAAAATCCAAAATATTCCAAAATCCAAAATTGTCCCCATAAGTGGCTGAAACCAAACACCTTTACTTTCCCATGGTTCAATGTACACGTTTGTTTCATGCACCAAATTATTAAAAATGGTGTTTATAAAATTACTTTTGAGCAATGTAACTAAAGTATGTATGAAACATAAATGATTTTCATATTAAACCTGGGTCCTGTCTCTAGGAAATCTTATTTATGTACATGCATTAAAAAAGCCAAAAGCTAAAACGCTTCTGGGTCCTAGGCATATCAGATAAAGGATACTCAACTTGTATCTGCTGCTAGACATGCCAATGATACACATAAATAACATGGTTTCAGCATTTTCAAAGAAACTGAGGCAGATAGAATTTTATTTTAAATTATTTTCATTAAAGTCTGTTTGTTCTAAGATAGTTATTAATCAGATATGCCTTTGATTCATCCAGTGCAACTAGGGCTTATTTAAACACTAGCTGAGGACCCAGCGGTGCCTGGGTTATTTGAGGAAGGCATTGTGTGCCAAGGTTACTGTTTAATTGTGTCATTGTTTTAATTTGTGTCATTGTTTTAATTTGCTACTGCTGTTTTAACTGCTTTTATTCTGTATTTTATTGTGCCTTTGGCTCTTGTGAGCCGCCGCGAGCCTCCGGGAGTCGGCGGCATAGAAGCCTGAATAAATAAATAAATAAATAAATAAGGTTGGTTCCTATTAGATGTGTATGTGGCTTGCAGTGGTCTCAAGAATTTAGTGAAGGTACTGCGAGTCCCACTGGCCATGACCCACCCCCCTCCAAACAGCACCAGAATGTAGAGTGGGTCATGGGAGCTGTGTGTGTCACATTTGGCCTTGATCATTCTCTGGATGAGGGTTGCAGTGGTCTTTGGAAGTGAGGGAAGGTACTGGAAGTCCCATCATCCATGGTTCTCCAAACTGCACCAGGATGTAGAGTGGGTCATGGGGGCTCTGTGTGCCAAGTGTGGTCTTGATCAATCATTGGATGAGGGTGGCAGCGATCTCAGAAAATGAGTGAAGGTACTTCAACTCCCATCATCCATAGTCCGTCCCACTCAAAACTGCACCAGGATGTATAGTGGGTCATGTGCCAAGTTTGGGCCTGGTCTCTGATTTGTAGGGGCTGCAATGTTCTATGGAAAATGAATTGGGTGAAGGTACTGCAAATCCCATCATTTGTGAGCCATCCTGCCGTAAACTGCAGCAGGTTTGTAAAGTGGGTCATTGGGCCTCTGTGTGCCAAGTTTGGTCCTGATTCGTCATTGGTGTGGGCCACAGTGCTCTAAGGAAGTGAATTAAAGTACTGCAAGTCCAATCATCCATGGTCCATCCTCTCTCAAACTGCACCAGGATGTAGGGTGCATCTTGGGGGGGGGGGTGTCTGTGTGCCAAGTTTGGTCTTGTTCTGTCATTGTTGGGGGCCTAGTCAGGAAAATCAAGTTGAGGAAGCCTAACAATATCCCATGAGCTGAGGCCTACTCAGGAAAATCAAGTTGAGGAAGCCTTGCTGTCAATTTTGGGCCTGGTCTGTGATTTATAGGGGCTACAGTGTTGTTTGGGAAGTGAATGAGGTGAAGGTACTGCAAATCCCATCATTCGTGGCCCATCCTGCCCTAAACCACACCAGGTTGTGAAGTGGGCCATTGGGCCCCTGTTTGCCAAGTTTGGTCCTGATCCGTCAGTGCTGTGGGCCACAGTGGCTGACTGCCTGAGGCCTTTCCTTTTCCCTCTGAGTCACTTTAGAATGTTGGATTGTGGTTGGTCAATCGGAGTCCTTTATGCAAATACCATTTCAACCAATCCCCTCTGTCTGGGGCCGTAGAATGTTGGAGTTCTGAGGCTGGCCAATCAGAGCCATTTATGCAAATAATCTCATAGTGGCAGCCAATCAGAATGCTGGCACATATTCCCCCCACCGCACCACCGCAAACACTGACTTTTATTATATACATAGATAGATAAGAAATGTTTAGCTTTCTTACTTGACATCTTGCTTGTAGAGGAATCACCTGTAATGCAAGATGCACCATCTACATCTGTATCACTTGCAGAGGAAGCCAAGCGAAGAATTTCAGGAATGTCAAGCTCTGTCTCTGCTTCAGTATCTGTGCTCTGCATAAAAGCAAGTAAAAACTATGGTACCATACTCCAATCGAGAAATAGGAACCCACATCCGAAATCAGTATTTTCAAAAGGAACTTGCGGTTGGTGAAGAGCAAGCATAACCTCTTAATATTACATTACCAAGAAAAATACCAAATAGTAAAAACATTCAGGAATTAGAAATCATGCATGAAAACAGGTTGGAGGAAGGGTAATAACCAACCAATATCAAACATCAATTACATGAATCAGATCTATTACTGCCTCAATTAACTCTCATGTCAAAGGACCAATCAATGTAAGGGAAATCTGCCATCTTCAGGGCTGTAATTTTACTGGAAGGATCTTTACATTTTCAAACAGTGAGAGAGAAAGCATCTATGCACAGTCTTCTGCTCAAATCACCAACATTATTCAGATAGTGACAGTACAGCTTACCTATCCTCTCTTCATGTTTTCTCTCAAAAAGCATGACATAAAAGAGGATTGTGGTCACTGTGGATTCAAACAACCCAACAGTGGTCCGGTCAGATGCTACTTTCTATAGGGGCAAAGTGTGCATACAGTTGTCCCTCTATGTCCACAGATTCTGTATCCATAGATTCAACAATGATTCATGGCTTGACTTTTTTTTAAAAAAAATTACAAACTTTGATCTTGCCATATTATATGAAGGATACCATTTTACTACATAGCTGTATTTAATCAGACTTGAGCATACAAGGACACAGGGTCCTGGAGAAACCAAGGGCCTATTCTACTCTGGTATACATTTTAGAGGTTTTTTTTCAGATTACCGTATATATTTGAGTATAAATCGACCAGAATATAAGCCGAAGCACCTAATTTTACCACAAAAAAACTGATAAAATTATAAGCCGTGGGTGAGAAATGTAGCAGCTATTGGTAAATTTCAAAATAAAAATAGATACCAATAAAATTACATTATTTGAGACATCAGTAGGCTAAACATTTTTGAATATTTACGTAAAACTGTAATTTAAGATAAGACTTTCCAACTCTGATTAAACCATTATTCTAACCTTCTTCAATGTAAATGTGCGTACATATCCTTCCAATAACAATGAGAGTAAAATAATAAATGTACTAAAATAATAATAGAGTAAAATAATGAATGTAATAATAACAATAATAAAGTAAAACAATAAATGTAGTAATAACAATAATAATAGAGTAAAATAATGTAAATGTAATAACAATAATAATAGAGTAAAATTATAAATATAATAAAAAATAATAGAGTAAATAATGTAAATGTAATAATAATAACAATAAATAGAGCAAGATAATAAATGGAAGAAGAAGAAGAACAGAATAAAATAATAAATAACCTTGACTTGACTATAAGCCGAGGGGGACTTTTTCAGCCTTAAAAAAGGGCTGAAAAACTTGGCCTATACTCGAGTATATATGGTATTAAGACTTGAATTACAGGGCCCTTGTACAATGTAAAGTTAACTCCTATGCTCTGTATAAGGCTAGAAAACCATATGCTCTGTATAAGACTAGAAATTTGTATTTCTGTCTGTGTTTTCAATTTTTTTTAAAGGGCTTTATCTGCTGGATTTAATGCCCCAAAACATGGTTTTCAAAGTGAGCTACTTACTTTCAAAAAGGATAAACAAAGTTATAGCTAACATTTATAGGAAGTTTTAAATGCCAGGCATAATTATTATCACTGATGAGCTTGGCTTTTATTAGGAACTGAGGTACCCTGTTTACATATTTTAATATAGAAAGAGTCTGGTTGTCCTGTATGAAGAGCAACACATTTCATTATGGCATATTTGAACTTTCATGGGCCAAAGCTCACTCTAATCAGTCACTTCTAATAAAAAGTGCTCTGGTCAGAAAAGCCTATGCAATAATTGCTTCATTTTAACAAGACTCAAGATTTATTATTATTATTTCGCTAAAACAAACTTATACAGGCATAACTTTCAAAACAGAGACATGTTTATACCAACTCTTTGTCTTTGTGGCTGAAAACAGACCTGTTTAGAAAAACAATATATAAACAATGTATTGCCAAATGTGTTGTCAAAGCTATTGCTGCCTACTCCTGATATCTATGCTCTTGGACCCTTGTCAGTGTAGAAAAGATGACTATTTACCAACTGCAAACTTAACACTTACTGACAAAATCTCAGAAGTACGACCACTGACAGGCTTGTTACAAAAAGCCAGTTTGCTTTTCTGAAGGTATCTTTGCCACAGATTATACAGAACTTCATCCTGAGAAGAACAAAAAAAAATTCAGCCAGATATTTTAATTTGGATATTTATTTCGCAAACATACGCATTTTAGAAACTCTACTACAGTATTTTTATTCATGAATTTTGGGAAGTTTTCTTATTCAAGTTGGATGGATACATTTCATTCATTAACTTTGAAAGATCTTTGATATGTTGATTACATAACCCTAGACTATGAATATGCATTGGAGACACATGTGGTTTTTCAAAAGTTGTAAGAAAAATATATTGCATACATCTACAAATGATGCTTTAAAAAAGGAATTATCTTATTTGGGACACATTTAGGGAGAACTAGACTGCACAAATGAAAATAGTTACATCTTGATGTCCTATGTCCTCATTTCCTAGCAGGCTTATAATTTCCTCACCTTATTATTTCCTTCGCAGGTTTACATCCACTTTAGGTCTTATATAGGTCAAGAGAATGCAAAAGGCACAATGATTGATGTATTTAATGCTGCTGAAAGATCCAGGAGCATTAATACAGACACCCTCTTATTACTCCAGTTCGTAACACAGGCCGCAGCTAGTGCTTCTGCCATTTTAAAACTAAGGCCCCTTCCACACAACTGAATAAAATCCCACATTATCTGCTTTGAACTGGAATATATGGCAGTGTGGACTCAGATAGCCCAGTTCAAATCAGATATTGTGGGATTTTCTGCAGTGATATTTTGGGTTATATGGCTGTGTTGAAGGGCCCCAAGACTGAATCCACACTTAAAGGGATCAAGACCATTAGCTTCCTCGCACAAAGCTGGGTTTATGTATAAGAGGAAGTCTCCCTTTCTGTTTAGATTAACTGCACCTCGGCACTACAGTAGAATCCTAAAATGTGGATATCCTTATCTACGGTATAGGGATAAATCAAACAACACTGTTCAATCAGCCGTTCACATTTGCTGGGGTGAGTGGCACAGGACCCCCATAAAACCAAAAAGTCATGCATAACAAACACACACACACCTTTTATTTTGTATGAGAGACTGCCACTCTAGGAAAGTCTAGGTCAGTAGTTCTCAACCTGTGTGTCCTCAGATATTTTGGCCTTCAACTCCCAGAAATCCTAACAGCTGGTAAACTGACTGGGATTTCTGGGAGTTGTAGGCCAAAACACGTGGGGACCCACAGGTTGAGAACCACTGGTCTAGGTCATCCATGGTGAATCTACTATGATCAGCTTCTGGCTGAGTCACACTGGAGGACCAACAGATTCCTTGAATTAACATTTTTTTACCCTTGTAAACCGCTCTGAGCTCCAGAGAGAGCGGTCTATTAAGTTGAATAAATAAATAAATAAATAAATAAATAAATTTTAATCAAATCTGAAAATGATCAAATCTGCAGAAGTCAAAACTACAAATGTGGAGGGGAGGGCCAAGTGTAGTTTGAAGATGGGTTATTTCAAGAAGCCACAATTAAAATTAACTACTGCTTGTCTGGTTTTATTACTACATTCCTCCTTGCAGCCAGAGCATAAGTACACATGTAAGTGCCTAAACTATAGGATTGCAGTTGCTTGTCCTCATAATTCTAAACTAAGGAAGGCATTGTACTGGTGTACCTTTATGTGTGAAGAAACTCCTAAGGACTGCAGAGCTTCACCTTGCTTCTGAAGTATGTACTGAAAGCCTTCACAGATGTACCATTCCCAGCCTTTATCTAAAAAAAAAAATCCACAGAAAGTGTAATGCTATAATTCATAGCTTAAATTTGCTCCAGCTTAAATCAGAAGTATTAAAGTTCATTCTTAAGAGTGCATGGAACAAAGTGTGCCTTGTTTCCAAGTCACTGCCAACTTATGGTAACCCTAAAGCGAACAGATGGTGGGATTTTGTGCGGCTGAAAGGATATGATTTGTCCAGGGTCATCAAATGATTTTTCACGGCTAATTCAAACTTTAGTCTCCAATGTGAATCCTGAAACCACTGGCTTTCAAAACCTGACTTATTTCCCAGTGTATATGAATATGATTTCATCGTTAATCATTTAGTATCCACCTCAAGCAAAAAGTGAACAGTCTTTTTAAAAAAGTGTCCTTAGCATAAAGAGCCCTCTTCAATGAGCTCTGCTACAGTCCAATCTTTAGGAAAGTCTTGATTCCAGTGACAGAATGTGGTTTGTCAGACAATAAACAATTATACCATCAATGGTCATGAAATCAGTTCCTTAAAACTAGTTACACAAACTTCACTGGAAACTTTTTATCAGCTGGAATACCCACCTAGTCTTTTCTGAGATAAAACTACCTGAAACAGTGGGTATAAGACAAACATAACTTGAAGACGTGCAAAAACAACAAACTGAGAGCATTGACTACCATAATAAGAATTTGCAAAGCACTTTGCAGATAAAGTCACTCAGATCCCTTCCGACTTGGATGCTGTTACTGGATGTAACGCTGGCTCCTCTTTTTGATTTGTGCAGCCTGAGGATGTGGACAGGACCCTAAGAGAGGTGAGAGCTACTACATGTATTCTAGATCCTTGTCCTTCCTGGATGATCAAACGGGTTAAAGGGGAACTGGCAGAGTGGGTGAAGGTGACAGTCAACACCTCCACAGAACAAGGCAGAATTCCAACTTGTGTAAATGAGGCAGTTGTGAGAATTATATTTTAAAAACAGTCATCTTTGAATTCCTCCATAATGGACAACTATTGGTCAACGTACCCTCCCTTTTTAGCAAGGTTTTGGAGCAGGTGGTGACCTCTCAACTCCAGGGATTTCTGGATGAAATGGATTACCAAGATCAATTTCAATCTGGATTCAGGCCTGGCTAAGGAACAGAGGCAGCTTTGGTTGCCTTGGTGGAGGACGTCTGCAGAAAACTAAACGGGGGGGTCCCTGTTGGTTCTCCTAGACCTCCCAGCGACTTTTGATGCCACTGACTATGGTGTCTTCCTGGACCATCTTGCTGGGATGGGAATGAAAGCCACTGATTTGCAGTGGCTCTGGTCCTTCCTGGAGGGCCGTACCCAGAAGATGGTGCTGGGGGACTCCTGTTCGAACCCCTCGCCATTGTCTTGGGTGGTCCCTCAGGGTTCTGTTTTGCCCCCATGTTATTTAACATATACATGGAACTGCTGAGAGAGGTAATCTGGAGTTTTGGAGTGCAGTGCCACCTATATGCAGATGACACCCAACTCTACTATTCCTTCCCACCTAAAGCCAATGAAGCTGCCCTGACCCTAAACCACTGTCTGTCATCAGTAATGGACTGGATGAGGGAAAACAAACATAAATTTAATTCAGACAAGACAGTTACTCCTGGTCAGTCAGAAGGCAGGTCACGAAACAGGAATCCAGCCTGTGGTTGTGGGGTCACACTCCCCCAAAGACACAGGTTTACAGATTGGGGGGGGGGGTCCTCCTGGACTAGACACTGAACCTGGAGGCCCAGGTGTCGGCAGTGGCCAGGAGGGCCTTTGCACAATTAAAACTTGTGTGCCAACCGTGCCCATTCCTTGAGAAGCCAGATCTGGCCACAGTGGTACATGCCTTAGTTACATCCCATCTAGATTACTGTAACATGTTCTATGTGAGGCTGCCTCTGAAGAGTTCTCGGTCTAAGAGCTGCAGCTAGGTTGCTCACTAAGGCTGGCTGCAGGGAGCAGACAACTCCGTCTGTTACAGCAGTTTCACTGTCTGCAAGTCAGTTTCTGGGCACAATTCAAAGTGCTGGTTATGACCTTTAAAGACCTAGACAGTCAGGTCCAGGCTATTTGTCCAACCGTATCCCTTGTACGAACCTGCCCAGTCCCTGAGATCTTCAGGAGATGCCTTTCTCTCAGTCCCACCTCCATCTCATGCTCAATTGGTGGGAATGGGGGGGGGGGGCTTCCTTCTCGGTGGCTGCCCGACTCTGGCACTCCCTGCTGCCCAGGGAAGCCAGAATGCCCCCCTCCCTGCTGTCCTTCCTGTTGCAGGCTAAAACCCTTTTTAAGGCAGGTTTTTAAAGAGGAAGGTTTTTAAGATCATGTCAGGGGCTGTTGTGGTTTAAGCTTTGAATACATTTTAATCAGTTTGTGTGGATTTTCACTGTAATTTTTTTAATACCACTGATATTTAATTGTGTTTTAATGTCTGAAGATTTTCAATTGTATTGAAATACTTTGCGTCTCCCTTGTGGAGAAAAAAAAAGCATAATAATATTAATACCGTGAGCTCCACCACAAGAGAGATGGGACTCTGAATCCTTGTTACTATCACAGCCAGGTATTAGCAGTAGCCCAGTGCTACAAAAGGGGGAATTAATTTCCCAATGTTGTTAATCTGTTATGGAGGTGAGATAAGTCATATTTTGCACACCAGTTTTCTTTGCTTCAGCACTATATAAAGCATGGGAGTCTATCGTCCTTTGGGCTGCTCCTGAAGGAAATTCACGCTAGGCTTTAGGGACTCCATTTAGTCAGCAACAGGGAGTGGGATCACTGAGTACCTCCCTGATATCCTGTCCAGCATTGCAGTTCTTAAAACTATTCCCCTCAACTACAGAACATCACCCAGATCTCAAAAGAAAGAACTGCCAACAATAATGAATGGAAAACACCATAAAGACAGAATTCCTTTAAAAGTATTTTAACTCCATTGTTAGAAGCCCAGAATCCTACACAGGGAGAAAGGCAGGTTAAACATAAATAAATTTGTGATCCTTTTTCCTGCATCCCTCCTTTTTTCCTGAAGACTAGAAACTCTTTTAAAACTGAAAAGTTGGGTCTCAAAAATGCAACATCCCTGTAGCCTTCAGAATGCATAGCTTGACCACATAAAAAGACTAGTGTTCATGAGCAAAGCACATTGGAAAAGGTTAGGCTGACTGCTTGAGACATATATGAACTTTTTTTTCGTGTCAGGAGCGACTTGAGAAACTACAAGTCGCTTTCTGGTATGAGTGTATTAGACGTCTGCAAGGACGTTACCCGGGGACGCCCGGATGTTTTGTGATGTTTTTACTGTCCTTGTGGGAGGCTTCTCTCATGTCCTCGCATGGAGCTGGAGCTAATAGAGGGAGCTCATCCACACTCTCCCTGGGTTGGATTCGAACCGGCAACCTTCAGGTCAGCAACCCAACCTTCAAGTCATCAGTCCTGCCAGCACAAGGGTTTAACCCACTGCACCACCGGGGCTCCTATATATGAAGTGAAAAGCATGTTTCATTTTTTAGAACAAATTGAGAAGTGTACTTACCGAACTTCCTCCTCTTTTTTAGTCCTCTACAAAGAGACTTTGCTCTAGCATTTAAAGCAACGTCACCAGTTATAACTTCTCGAGTTCTCTAAAAGACAATTTTGAAAACACACATGGTTAAGAAATACAAAAATGCTAAGGGCTCTTTAGTTTATATTTAGACTGAAATGGGCAGGTTTGGAGAGGTGTTTATGGGCCAGTTTCCACTCATGAGTGTCCAGTGAGGGCTGCATGTACAACTCTAAAAGTCACCTATACTGAAAGGAAAACAAATCCTCACATTTCTTTAAAATGAGGCATGAAAGAATGATATCGCGAGATCATGTAATATAGGGTGGAACAGAATTAGTTTTACATCATAATCACTGTCATTTTAATTGTCATAGAATCATAGAGTTGGAAGAGACCACATGGGTGATCTAGTCCAGGGCTGTCCAACTTCTACCGGCCCAGGGGCCTGAATTCTGGTCACTGATGACCTGGGGGGCCGTAGGGTCTGCCCCCACCCCCGGCTCTGCCCCCGCCCCTCCCCCGGCTCCAATTTACTTACAATTCCTAATTGCATTATTAATTATAAAATAAATATAATATTTTACTAACATTAAATGCAGGGGGGGGCATTCAAAAGGGGCATGCATACAATTAAATATAATATTTTACTAACATTAAATGCAGGGGGGCATTCAAATACACAATTACATAATAACATAAAGGTTAACCTACCTTCCCAAATACGCGGGATCCAGGAGCAGCCAAACCACAAGCAGAGGCGACGACTGAGCGAGGCGGCAGCCGGGAAGGTACAAATCACCTCTGCGTGGGCCGCAGGGATTAAGTAGCCGAGATTTCGGCAACAGGAGTATCGCGAGACTACGGAAGCCACACGGGATTTCGCTCTCGACGCAGGCGAGATTTCGCATTGAGAGCGAAATCCCGTGTGGCTTCCGTAGTCTCGCGATACTTGCTCCGAAACCCAGAAGTGGGTAATTTTTAAAAATATTTTAATTTAATTTATTTTTTATTTTTTATTAAAAAGCTTACGGAGCCGTAGAGAAGGGGCTGGGGGCCGTATACGGGCCCCGGGCCGCCAGTTGGACAGCCCTGATCTAGTCCAACCCCCTGCCATGCAAGATGGCCATCCAGCCTCTGTTTAAAAGCCTCCAAGGAAGAACTTCTACCACACACTGAGGCAGAAAGTTTCACTGCTGAACAGCTCTTACAGTCAGGAAGTTCTTCACCTTCAACAATTCAGGAGTGGAATTGTTATCAAATCATGAAGCTGGAAGGAGTCCTATTAGCTAACTGGTCCAACCTCCTGCTCAATGAAGCATGTCCAGATAGAGCATCTGAGCAGGTGTGTATGTCACCTTTCTCCTCCCCAAGCTGCCCATGCTCTGCTTCTGCAACCTCTTCTTGTATGTTTTGTTTCTATACGTCTTACCATTCTCATTACCATTCTCTGAACTCACTCCAGTTTGTCTGTTGTTGTTTATTCGTTCAGTCACTTCTGACTCTTTCTGACCGCATGTATCAGGCCACACCAGAACTCCCAGTCGGCCATCGCCACTCCCAACTTCTTCAAGGCCAAACCAATCTCTTCAACGATACCATCCATCCATCTTGCCCTTGGTCTTCCTTTTTCCTTCTCTTTTCCCCAGCATCATTATCTTCTATTTTGTCTATATTTTTCTTAAAATGAAGCACCCTGAACTGAACACAATTACTTGCCAGCAGGAAAAAAATCACACTATCACTCCTTTCAGCTTGGCAATAATGCTTCTATTAATGCAGGCCAAAACAGCATTTGTCTTCTTTGTCGAGGAATCGCACTGCTGACCCAAGCACAACTTATGACCAAGAGTAATCCCAAGATCCTTTTCATACACAGAACTGCCAAACCATCTTTTATTTGTGCATTTAATTTTTGTAAATGTAGACTTTTTCATTTGTCTCTGTTGAACTTTATTTTATTAAGTTTAGCCCAGTTTTCCAGTTTATCAAGGTCCTTTTGAATGCTGTTCCTATTCTCCAATGTATTGACTGCCCCACCTAGTTTTGCATCATTTGCAAATTATGGAATTCCACTTGAGGTTGCTTTCCAATCTGAAGCAGAGCTATTGACGACAACTCTTTGAGTAATTATGGATCCATCTGATGTCCTTTCCATCTATTCCATATTCAGACAATTTACTAATCAAAATATCATGGGGACTTTATCAAATGGTTTGCTGAAAGCAAGAATAATGACACCCACAGCATTTCCACCATCTACTAAATTTAAAAAAAGATCTAGGGTAAGTTTGGAATGATTTATTCTTGACAAACCCATGTTGGCTGCTATTAATCACTGCATTGTCATCCAGATACTTACAGACATTTTCCTTTAAGCATTGAAATGTGACATCATTTTTTTTTTAAAAAAAGGAATATAATTATTAGGGATTCCTCATCTTCAGAAGAGGAAGGGGAGCAGGAGAGTGTTCAGGAATCAGAAGACGAGCTATAATCAGAGGACGAGGCCTTGCAAGTGCCCACATTTCTGGAAAGGCGAAAGGAAACAGAGCACAGACAGCGTTCAGCTAGAATAGCTTCTAGAAATGCCAAGGTAATTGGGAGCCGCCTTAGCACCTCCTGCGTGGAGAATTCAGAGCTATAAATCAGAAGCAGGAGCAGTTAGCTTTCGCTGATTACAAACCACTCTGATGCTTATACCTTCGCTCCAATCGTACCTGCTTCGAGTCTGCTTCTAAGGATTTAGTGATCATTGCCTGTTGTCTGATGTAAGACTAATGTTTATTTTGGACTTTATCTGAGACTTGAGTATTGTGTCTGCATTAAGATTTCCTTGCTTTCTTTTGCATTTTTCAACTGTGTGTGCTATTCTCTTGTTTGCTGAAGTAAAGCATTTTTCATTTACTTTCAACGTGGTATTAAGGCTGTTCTTGAAGGGCAAATCCGAATAATAATGGAGCCAACTGCAGAGGCTGCAAAATATTGTCCCAAGTGAGCAACTGGTATCTTTGGTGTAAAACAACTTTTTATGCACAGATCTGACCTGGATGCAGACCCTGGCTGAGAATCCTACATAGTATAGCAATAGTCTTCTAGACTCTTGGGTGCATTTTTGGACTGTGATATACATCTGTATTCTGGGTCACTAATTAGAGGAAGATCATTAATAAAGATCTCAGACAATGCGGATGATTTAATTTTTAACTAAGGGGAATAACAGCATAGATCATTACTTACTTCTGTGACCGTGTGGCAAGATCTGCAGTAAAATTTCCCTTCTTCTGTAACACCCCAGTCAACAGAAGTGCATTTTGCACAAGGTTCATCAAAGTCTCTCTGTAAACAACAAAACAATCAATTTTAATGTCAATACCTACAGTTCATACTACTCAAACATGTTATAAACTGTCACAGTAGTAAGATTTAAGAGAAATATCTTATTCAAAGGATTTGAATGCATGCCACGTCTCCTTTACATGTAATAATTACTTAGAAATGAAGTGGACTGTGGTCAGCAGGGCCTCCAAGTAAGTGTGTCTAGAACTGCACCCAAGTACAATGCACCTTTACTATTGAGCATAGTGGGGCTTAGGTTTGTGTAAACAACATTCATGAGAGTGTGGTATAAAGCACCTAATTTACATTAGGTAAGATAGTTAGACTTTATCTAGAAGTGTTGCATATGCATACAGCATGGTGAGTTGTACACCCCAAAGGACAGCTAGGTTCTTCCTATACAACGATAATTGACAGGTTTTAAACATATCAATATTGTCCAATTTCATAAGCAGGTGTGGCAATTTTCATAGTTTCTTTTTTCACAGACATCAACAGTCCTGAATCCAATAAATTTTAAATGTTGAATTTTAAATTTGTATTCTACTTGTATTTTAATGTATATATTTGCATTGTATTTTAATGCTTGCACTACATATTTTAATATATGTATTTTGCGATGGCGCGTTTTAATGTATTGATTTTATTATATGGATTTTATAGTGTTGTGTTTTGACTGTGTTGTGTCTCACCTCGAGCCATGAGAAGAGGCAAGTAACACATAAAATATCATTTTATTATTAATTATTAATTACGTAATAATTTCTGGTATAGGCATGGAACATGTATTTTCTCCTCCAACCTGGCTTCATCTTGTCTCAAAATACCCACATCCCCAAATGCTGGCTTTTTTGGCATCTAAGATGAATCTCGTTTAAGGTGCATCTACACTAGTGCTTCCCAAAGTGGTGGGTGGTGGGGCGATCTAGGGGGGCGCTGGCAGGCTCAGGAGAATTTGGGGGGCACTGAACCCCTGTAAGGGGGCGGTGGGGGCGGTGGCGTGAGCCAGGTGACAGGCTACCATCCATCTCTGTGTGTGTCTCTCTCTTTTCTTCCCTCCTCCTGCTCCCTCCTCCTCCTCTCGCCAAGCAAGGGATAATAATAATACCTTTGGGGTTCCCTTCCAACTGGTTGAGTCTTATATCAATAATAATAATGTCCTTCAACATATTTAGTGGAACATGGATTCAGTGCGGTAACCAATTTATTAACAAAAAAAGGAACCGATTGCAAATAGTCAATCGCGATGATTTGAGATTACTGCTGACGAAAACAGAGCCGAGGATTACTGGATTGGTAGCAGCATACCAGGTTCATCCTTCTCATTAAGATGATTTCGAATGTTTTACCCTTTTTTTTGTATTACCTTTCTATTCTAAGTTCAATAAATAGTTTCATAATTTCAAACTTCAGTGTTTCTAATTTACAACTTTATTATATTTTACGAAATATTAATACATATATCTATCTGTTTAATTGCGATTAAAAAATAATTTCTAGGGGGGCGGTGAGTAAAAAAATTCTGGAAAGGGGGTGGTAGGCCAAAAAAGTTTGGGAACCACTGGTCTACACTGTAAATGCACCGGGAATGTGGCGCAGCTGGCTAGGTGTCAGCTGCATAAGATCTCTACTGACCAGAAGGTCATGAGTTCGAGGCCTGCCCGGGTTGGGGTGAGCTCTCGACCAAATTGTGTAGCTTGTTGTCGACTTTTGCAACCCGAAAGACAGTTGCATCTGTCAAGTAGGAAATTTAGGTACCACTTTGTGTGGGGAGGGTAAATTTAACTGATTTCTGGAATGTTAAATTGCCTCTATGTCTGTCTATATATGTTGTATGTCAATGGCATTGAATGGTTGCCTGTCTGTGTGCATTGTGAATATAAATGACGTAAATAAATAAACAAAACTAATGCAGATTCACACTTCGGCTGACACTGATCAATGCTATGGAATCCTGGGAGTTGTAGTTTTACAAGGTCTTTTGCCTTCTAAGCCAAAGAGTGCTGGTACCTCTCCGAACTGCAACTCTTGGGACTGGTTATGTAGCACTGAGGCCCCTTCCCCACAGCTGAATAGCACCCCACATGGCCTGCTTTGAACTGGGATATGTGGCAGTGTGGACTCAAGATAACCCAGTTCAAAGCAGGCATTGTGGGATTCCCTGCCTTGATATCCTGGGAGATAGGGCTGTGTGGAAGGAAGGGCCCCCAGACCATCAAGGCAGGGAATCCCACAATGCCTGCTTTGAACTGGGTTATCTTGAGTCCACACTGCCCTATATCCCAGTTCAAAGCAGGCCATGTGGGGTGCTATTCAGCTGTGGGGAAGGGGCCTCGCTCTGCCTTCCTCCCTGTGGAAGGGGCTCCAGGATTCCCAGGGAGCCCTCCTTCCCTTTCCCCGCAGCCCTGCCTCACCGCCTCCTCTTCCTCCATCTGAAGGCCCCTTCCAGGCCACCGTCGATGGACCCCACGCCGAGAGAGAAGCCCGCCGGATGTGCCGTCCTCTCTCAGAAACAATCGGCCCGGAAACAACAAGCCCCCGAGTGCTTTGGTTCCGAGGCTCAAACCGCAGCAGGCTCCTCCGAGTTGCTCTTCGCCGCCCCCTGCAGGGCAAGAGGCGCGTCACAGGCGATTCTGATAAGGAAGCCCAGATAACAGAACGTGTAACCCTAGTACATAGGATTCTTCGCCTTCCCACAATGGGAGCACAGAGCAGCACAAAGGCCCCTTCCTTCCACGCAGCTGAATCCACCCCCAATGTTATCTGCTTTGAACTGGAATATATGTCAGTGTGGACTCAGATAACCCAGTTCAAAGCAGATATTGTGGGATTTTCTGCCTTAATACTCAGGGATATAGGGCAGTGCAGAAGTGACTTATATCCCATGCCTGGTCCCAGGTTTTCTGTTTATCCCAGGTTATCTGGCAGTGGGGACTCATATAATTCAGTTTAATCAGAACCCCTGGGACCAGATCTTGGGATATATAGGGCCTGTCTGGAAGGGCCCTGGGTTATCTGAGTCCACACTGACATATATTCCAGTTCAAAGGAGATACGGTGGTATTTTCTGCCTTGATATTCTGGGTTATATGGCCCTAAAGCTCCCTATAAGGCCCCTTCCACATTGCCCTATATCCCAGGATCTGATCCCAGGTTATTTTCTTATCCCAGATTATTTATTTATTTTTATTTATTTATGGCATTTTACCCCGCTCTTCTCAGCCCCCGAGGGGGGACTCAGAGCGGCTTCCAAAAGGCATAATTTGATGCCTACATCACAATCCCTCGTCCCCACCAGCCGCACCTGGGAAGCCGGCGGGAGCGAGAGCAGGGCCTCCCTGGATGATCTTAGAGTACGAGGTGGGACGTAGCGGCAGATGCGTTCGGACAAGTAAGCTGGGCCAGAACCGTATAGAGCTTTAAAGGTCAACACCAGCATTTTGAATTGAGCCCGGAATTGGACCGGCAGCCAGTGGAGCTGACACAACAGGGGGGTGGTATGCTCCCTGTATGTAGCTCCAGTTAGTAGTCTGGCTGCCGCCCGTTGGACTAGTTGTAATTTCCGAACTGTCTTCAAAGGCAGCCCCACGTAGAGCGCGTTGCAGTAATCTATTCGGGATGTGACCAGAGCGTGGACGACCGTAGCCAGATCAGACTTCCCAAGGTACGGGCGCAACTGGCGCACGAGTCTTAACTGTGCAAAAGCTCTCCCGGCCACCGCTGAGACCTGGGGCTCCAGGCTCAGCGATGAATCCAGGATCACTCCCAAGCTGCGAACCTGCGTCTTAAGGGGGAGTGTAACCCCATCCAACACAGGCTGTAACCCTATGCCCTGTTTGGCCTTTCGACTGACCAGGAGGACCTCTGTCTTGTCTGGATTTAGTTTCAATTTGCTAGCCCTCATCCAGTCCGACACAGCGGCCAGGCATCGGTTCAAGGTCTGGACAGCCTCCTTGGTGACAGGTGGGAAGGAGTGACAGATCTGGACGTCATCTGCGTACAGATAACACCTTACTCCGAAACTCCGAATGATCTCTCCCAGCGGTTTCATGTAGATGTTAAATAACATCGGGGACAGAACTGAATCCCGAGGGACTCTATTTGGCAGTGGGGACTCATATAATCCAGATTAAAGAAGATAACCTTTGAACCCAGTTCAAAGCAGATATTGTGGCATTTTCTGCCTTGATATTATGGGCTATATGGCTGCGGGGAAGGGCCCTGAGTCTCCGCCGCCAGATAATCTGAAGATAATCTGGGGTCAAATCCTGGGATATATGGCAGTGCAGATCCAGCGAAAAAGTTTTCTCCCTAAACCAACAGTTAAAAACATCTGAGCCAGTCATATGTTCTGGCGCAAGACAAATTGGGTGATTACAAATTAACTAATAACAATTAATTAGGCAATTTCCATCATTACTGCTTAAAATGTTCTGATGTCCAGTGTCTCTAATTTATCATACTGATGTTCAATTGTATTGTTCTCAGCTTTTTTAATTGTAGAAACTCTAGAAATATATATTTAGCCTTTGTCAGTGAACAGAGAAATCAGGAGTAGAAAACATGTTGGCCTCTAGATGTTGTTGAACTGCAGCTCCTATTAGTCCTGGTTAATTCAGCCAATGAAGAGCCCTTCCACACAGCCCTCTATCCCAGAATATCAAGATGGAAAATCCCACAATATCTGCTTTGAACTGGGGTATCTGAGTCCACATTCAGATAATGTGGGATTTTCTGCATTGATATTCTGGGATATAGGGCTGTGTGGAAGGGCCCAAAGAGGTTAAAATGCTGCTCTCTCTCATTACTTTTCACAGGAAAATAAAGACAGATGTTTCCTGATGGAAAAGGAGTATATGGAAAAATGCAAAATATATATATATCAGGTTAAGCTATACAGCATGGATAAACCATCTCCACAAAAGTCAACATTGACACTGAAATTCAACACCGCCTGAGCTCTGCGAGTGCAGCATTTTTCCGAATGAAGCAAAGAGTGTTTGAGGACTGGGACATCCGTAGGGAGACCAAGGTGCTTGTTTATAAAGCTATTGTCCTCCCAACCCTGCTATACGCCTGCGAAGCATGGACTGTCTACAGACGTCACACTCAACTCCTGGAACAATTCCGTCAGTGCTGCCTCCGAAAAATCCTCCAAATCTCTTGGGAAGACAAGCTGACAAATGTCAGCGTGCTGGAAGAAGCAAAGACCACCAGGACTGAAGCAATGGTCCTCCGCCATCAAATCCACTGGACTGGCCACGTTGTCCGGATGCCCGACCACCGCCTCCCAAAGCAGCTGCTCTATTCTGAACTCAAGAATGGAAAACGGAATGTTGGTGGCCAGGAAAAGAGATTTAAAGATGGGCTCAAAGCCAGCCTTAAAAATTCTGGCATAGACACTGAGAACTGGGAAGCCCTGGCCCTTGAGCGCTCCAGCTGGAAGTTAGCTGTGACCAGCAGTGCTGTAGAATTTGAAGAGGCACGAATGGAGGGCAAAAGAGAGAAATGTGCCAAGAGGAAGGCACATCAAGCCAACCCTGACTGGGACCGCCTTCCACCTGGAAACCAATGCCCTCACTGCAGGAAAACATGCAGATAAATAATAGGGCTCCACAGTCACCTACGTACCCACCACCAGTACACCAATCTTGGAAGACAATCCTACTTGGACAACAAGGGATCGCCTAAATAAGTAAGGATAAACCCATCTTTATGGACTGCAATTCCATTTAGGGATCTTGCCAGGACATACGCATCACTCATAAAACGGAACAAGGCTGGACTATGGCCCCATCAGCACTGCCATGTAATGTAGTTTGAATTGCCTTATATGGTCAGAACAGATTCATATAATGCAGATTGAACTGTATTCAACTGGATTATGAGTCTACACTGCCATATAATCCAGTTCAATCTGCATTATAATGACAATGTAGATGAGGTCTAGGACATTGTTACCTCTCACTATTGGATGAACCAGGTAGCACTCACATGAGTGCTAGCTCATATATATATATATATATATAGAGAGAGAGAGAGAGAGAGAGAGAGAGAGAGAGAGAGAGAGAGAGAGAGCATAAGTTGCCCTCTCTTGATATAGTGAACATTTATTTAAATCATAAGTATGCTAAAACAGAATGCAGTTTGGGCATCAGTGTTGGCATCTCCTGAGTGTTTAATTTTCCTGAAAGACAACCACACTTTTCATTTTGTTCTCCTTGTTCCATCATATTTCTTCAAAGCGGATATTGTATTATTTGACTTGGGAAGGAGGAGGGGAAAGAAGATGTAGAAAAAACGGCACTTACTAAATAGGAAAACATGGCGCGGTGGAAATATGCTGTTTTAATTGCACAAATCCATTTGACTACATTTCTGATGTGAGTCTCTCAGTGGTTTTAACTACTGCATGTGTTAAAATCTATGTAATTGGACATGGATAATATGTTTTGTATGGGGAACTGTTTCTTCGAGTCAACCAAAGGGATTTCTTCTTTAGCATGAACCTACCTGTCTTGCAAGATCATCATTTGAGGTCCTGCTGAAGGCACTCCCACCTTCAGAAGGCTCCTTGCTGCAATGACTCTGTAGTTGTGGCACTTTATCTGGGTCCGCTCTATTATTGATTGTATTCTATTTACTTAGAGCATTTATATTCCACTCTTCAGCTACAAAGACTCTCAAACTGGTTTACAAATTGTTAATTTGATAGTTCCCTGCCCTCAGGCTTACCATCTAAATAAGACTCACATAAAAGGAAAAGGGCATGGCAGTGTGGGAAGGAGGGGATTGAGTCCAGCAGACGCATCCTCTTCTTTTTTCCCTAAGGGCAGTGGCAGTTGGGAGGGAAGGGGGGGCTTTCCTCTGCTTCTGGGGTTAGGCAAAATAGAGCTGCATCTGACTCTTCTCTCCCTCCAAGGCCGGGGCAATGGTTGTTTGGATGGAGGAAGGCCTTTCCTATGTTTCTGGATTGAAGCATAATGGAGCTGCTTCTCTCTCTCTCTCTCTCTCTCTCTCTCTGATTCTAGGGGCCCTTCCACACAGCCCTATATCCCAGAATATCAAGGCAGAAAATTCCACATTATCTTACTGTGGACTCAGATAATCCAGTTCAAAGTAGATATTGTGGGATTTTCTGCCTTGATATTCTGTGATCTAGGCCAGTCTTTCTCAACCAGTGTGCCATGGCACACTGGTGTGCCATGACGGACCTCCTGCTGTGCCGCGAGAAAAGCTCTCTGCCCCCCTTCCTCCCCCCCTCCTGCCGAACTCCTGCTGCCTGGGGGAGGAGGAAGGGCAGGGCAGTGGCGAAGAAAAAGAAGAAGGGACCGGGGCGCCGCCTCCTTCGGCCATTTTCCCAGCCAGCCTCCAATCCGCCATGACTCCCACCATGACTCTCGCCCCTCGCTCGCTGAAGCCGCGTGGAGGAGCCCCGCCCACTGAAGCCCGTCTACTGCTCATGCTCCTCTTCTGTAGGAGAGCTGAAGCTGGGGGGAGGGGCGTGGCCTGGCTCTGCCCCCTCCCCCGGCTTCGGCACTCCCAGCAGCTGCTCCAGCCTTGAGGGGACAGTGCCAAGCCGGCATTGTGCTGGCTCTGGCACCGCTGGCTTGGCACTGCCCCCTCAAGGCTGGAGCAGCTGCTGGGAGAGGTGAAGCCGGGGTAGGGGCGGGGCATGGCACAGCCTGGCTCCACCCCTCCCCGGCTTCGGCACTCCCAGCAGCTGCTCCCAGCAGGCCACCAACCCCCACCCATTCTTTACTGTATTAGAGTGTCATTTTGTGTCATTTTGGTTGGTGGTGTGCCCCCGGATTTTTTTAATGTTAAAAGTGTGCCGTGGCTCAAAAAAGGTTGGGAAACACTGATCTAGGCTGTGTAGAAGAGCCCTAGGTCAGTGGGTTGGATGAAGGACCTTAACAAGAGGCAGGAAGGGGGAGGAAAGCTGGAAGTCTGCTCTACATTCATTGTTTCAATCCTTTAGATCGGGTGCCCTGAAAACAATAGTACTTTCTGGCTTTTGGCTTAGTTGGATTGGACTAGCAAGCTACCTTGCTTAGGGCCCTTCCACACAGCCCTATATCACAGAATATCAAGGCAGAAAACCCTTTGAACTGGGTTATTTGTGTCCACAGTCACTGGGATATAGGTCTGTGTGGAAGGGCCTTCAGTCCACACTGCCATATATTCCAGTTCAAAGTAGATAATGCGGGTTTTTGATTAGCTGTGTGGAAGGGGTCTCAGTTGCCTTCTCTCAACATGCCACAGTTAACATTTAGTCCTTGACTGAGCAGGAAGAGAGACAACCAGCCCAAGGCTCTCCGCCAATATGTCTTCTACCCAGGCCTTCCTTGTTATGTTCACATGTTCACCAGTTTGTCAGAAGGGTCCTTATTAATTTCTAGCTGAAACGTTAATTTTGTTCCTGTTTGGAATGCAAAATACAGCAATAGCAGCCCTTATCAGGAATTTCAAAATTCAAAATATCCAAAATCCAAACGTGAACACATTGGTGGCTGAAATAGTGACATCTTTGCTTCTTGACTATTCAAATTACACAGACTTTGCTTCATGCACAAAATTGTTTAAACTATTGTGTGTGAAATTACTTTCATATATAGTTATTTATGTAAACTGTGTATAAAACAGAAATGAAATTTGTGCTTTGATTTCAGTCTCATAATACATATATGCAAACAGGTATTTCAAAATCCCCAAAAAATAATAATCCAAAATCTAAAACACTTGTAGTTCAACTGTTTCAGATAAGAAGACTCAACCTGTATATGCATGTATTCTTTTTAAAAAGCACACACTCTGAAGCCATTGTTATTGTATTTGATTTCATAGTTGTTCATTGTTCAATTAACCCCTGTGCTCATCACTCGCTACCCATTCCCCTTTTCCCACTCACTCTTCCTTGCTCAAACACCAATTGGAGGAAAGCCAACCCTCCCTTCAAATAATGGCATACACATATAACCAGTTATTCAACATATACAATTATATGCTAACCTTTGTCTATAATTATATGTTACCCAAGTATAAGGAGACATTGATAGGAATATGATAATGTTGGAGTAAGGAGACAGTCTGTCTTCTTGCTTCAGTTCCCTTTGCTAATTAAGATTATTATATGCAGTACACTCAGCTTGATACACAACTCCGATAAATACACACCCAGTAGATTCTTCCAGGCTTCCTTTCTAGTGAACAGAATTCCACTGCTAAGATTACACTTTTGGTTTCCATTTTCCCAAAGCTGAATAGTCCTGCCTAACATTGATACACAAGCCATTTAGCTTTTGGTGTTAGGGATGCTTATTTATAAGGAAGCAATTCTCTTTAGTGTCATTGTTAAATGTCAAGGCATTTGCTTTCAGGAAACAAGCAACCTGTTTCAAATAACACCTCAAAAGTGTCTCTGAGTTGCACACACAATTATATCTTGCTGGCCATTCACCAAGAAGGTGTAGGACCTCATTAGATGTAAGTCATGTCCCCCCTCCCCTGTTTCTATACACTTTAAAAACACCTCACAAATAGAGACCCACAGAGCTCATCATACAACGCAAAATAATACAATAATAATGCACTTTATTTATATTCTGCTCTTCTCACCCCGAAGGGGACTCAGATGGGATTACAGGTACACATACTTAGCAGAAAATCCATGCCGTTTCCACATACACACATATAGACGAACAGAGGCAAACTCTGGCCACCAGGGGGAGCTGACGTCTTCTGCCTGTCGTCCATGGCATTCTGTCTGTGAAGTGTTTTAAAAGTGTATAGAAATGGGGAGAATTGGAGTCGAGGAGAAATATCTTCTGAGCTCCTGATTCATGCGGAAACAGCAGAAGGTGCTTATTTACGTGGGATGGATCTGTCAGATTCCCCCGAGAATAACATCATTTTAGTGACTTTGATAAATAGGCATTTTATGAATGGTCTCCAAAAGAGCATCAATGCTCCATTTCTCGCTTAAAATTATGTTGCATAATTCTTTCATGGTAATTTCTTTTAATTAATGTAATGACCAGGAATTGTGCGATTTCAAAATATTACTACTTAGCTGTTCCTGTATTTTCTCCTTCCTTGAAACCTTGGCTTTCCAAATTGCTCCATAGCTATCTTGTTAATACTTTTTTTATTTTATAATAAATTATAGGAACACAACAGGACAATACACTATGGTAAAAAGACACCCCCCCCCCCCACACACACACACACATTTTGCAACCCATGAGATGAGGGCCTTATTAATAATTTGTTCTCAAGAGAAACACATATTTAGGAGGGAGAGAAAGAGATTGGGAGGGATATCAGAAAATTTTGTCTGGTTTTCAGAAACTGCAGGAGACTTGTTGCCCATTCTTGGTTTGCCTTGCCTGGAGGCAGACCCTTGTGGGGGCCACCCAGTTGGAATTGCCTAGTTTAGCTGCCCAGAGGGATGCTCTTGCTGTTGCTGGGTGAACATTAAGAGGAGTGGTGGTTCTCATGAAACTTTTCCTTGATTTGAGTCGCCTGGGAGGAGACTGACAGCCATACAGTGGGTGGCTTTCACAGTGTTCAACCTTATTTCTCTTGCAATTGGCAGCAACTTTCCATTGCACATTGGGGGGGAGATGCCGGCTAGCTTAGCAGGCTTCAGGTAGTTATCTTTGCAATAGCTGGACAAATTTTTCAGGGCATTAGTAGGTTGGTTTTCAACGGTTTTGAAGTATTTTGTTTGTGTTGTTAGGCCAAGGTCATCAGTGTATATAAAGCTCTTTGTGGGTGGTGGTTGTGGCTGATCATTAGTTTTTTTAAAAAAAGTTAAGGTCAGTGCAAGAACACTGCCTTGAGATAGGCCATTCGTTTGCCTCCTCCATCTACTTTGCCTGCCCTGAAAGATAGAATGACACCTAAGGAAGACACCTGATGCGTTAAATCCTCTTCATGAAGAAAGGATGGGTTGCCACCTTGTGGAACTGGAATTTATTACAGCAGGCCACAGCAAGATACTTGTATCAAGAATTTTATAGCATGTGTATGTGTTGCTATTTGGTCAGTGTTGACTCATATAATGCAGTTTAACTAATTATATGAGTCTACACTGACAGTGTAATGCAGTTTCAAACAGCATTGTATGGCAGTGTAGATGGAGCTATAGTTACATAGCTTATAGAGAATTCTAGCTGCCTCGTTCAGTTACAATAAAGGATTCATTTCATTCACATTCCTCTACCCTTTGCCATTTTTGAGACTACGTCACTTTTTATCAGTTGTTTGTAAACTTCAGTCAGACAGAAGCCCTGGCATTCAAACACGTTCATGGGCCACAGATCTGTAGCAATTACGATTTGGAGAATCAGGCCCGGATTACCCATAAGGCCACCCTAGACCATGGCCTAGGGGCACAAGCCGAAGGGGGCGCAGATCACGGACCCCCAAGAAAAGTTGTCTCAGCCCACCCCTGAGGGCGAAACGTCAGGAGAGCGTGTTTCTGGGAGAAAACCTCCAGCAAGGTCTCCCTCCCTCCCAGATGGGCGCCGGCGGAGGAGATTGCGCCCGGCTGCAGACGCCTACCCCAGAGGGAGGCCTCCTCCGCTTGTGCAAGGGAGAGGGCCCGGCGGAAGTCTGGGGCAGGAGATCTCTCTCTCTCTCTCTCCACTGAGGAGGCAGCAAAAGGCGAGAAAGGAGGCCACTCACGCAGGACGCTGCCCTTTTTAGCGGAGGCAGGAGAAGACATGGGGTTGCTGGCGCACGCCTGGCCTCTGAGCCGCCACTCTTTGTCCTGTTGCGCCAAAATCCGAGGAGGAGGAGGAGGAAGGCGCAGGAGCTGCGGGCGGCGGGGGTGGGGATCTGCAGGGGCTCCTCTCCGCACTTTCCCTTTCCTTCCTTGCCCACTGCAAAGGCTGTCGGCAGAGGATGATGGTGGGGCGGCCAAAGTGGCGCCCACTTTGGCCACCCCGCCAGCATCCTCCGCCAACAGCCTTTGCAGCGGGCAAGGAAGGAAAGGCAAAGCGCAGAGAGGAGCCCCTGCACATCCCCAGTCTCGCCATCCGCGGCTCCCGCGCCTTCCCCCTCCTCAGATTTCGGCGCAACAGGACAAAGAGTGGCGGCTTGGAGGCCAGGCACACGCCAGCAGCCCCATCTCTTCTCTTGCCTCTGCCGAAAGGGCAGTGTCCTGGGTGAGTGGCCTCCTTCCCTGCCTTTTGCTGCCTCCTCAGTGGAGAGAGAGAGCGATCCAGGGCCAGGTTTGCAGAGCGGAAAGAAAACCCCTGTCCTGAGCTCCATTTCTGCTGCCCACGGCAAGCTTTCCCCCACTCCCCAGGGCCCGCAGCAGCATCAGCTCAGGCCCGCCAGGGAGGGAGGGAGGGAGGAGAAGATAAGGTTTTATTTTTAGTGTGGGTCTGAGTGATGTGTGGGGGGGGGGTGCGGTAGGGGGCTTAATTCCACAGTGTGTTGTAGGGCAGTGTTTCTCAACCAGTGTGCCGTGAGCGATCATCAGGTGTACCGCGAGATAAGCTCTCTGCCCCCCTTCCTTCGCCTCTCCTCCTGCCGAACTCCTGCTGCTTGGGGGGGGGGGAGGAAGGGCTGACCGGCGGCGAAGAAAAAGAAGAAGGGGCCAGGGCGCCGCCTCCTTCGGCCGTTTCCCCAGCCAGCCTCCAATCCGCCATGACTCCCACCATGACTCTCGCCCCTCGCTCGCTAAAGCCGCGCAGAGGAGGAGCCTGGCCCACTGAAGCCCATCCACTGCTCATGCTCCTCCTCTGTGGGAGAGCTGAAGCTGGAGGAGGAGGCAGGGCATGGCGCCCCCCCCCCCCCCCCGGCTTCAGCGCTCACACAGCTTTGCCAGCCTTGAGGGGGCAGTGCCAAGCCAGCACAATGCTGGCTTGGCACTGCCCCCTCAAGGCTGGCGAAGCTGTGGGAGAACTGAAGCCGGGGGGAGGGGGCGGGGCATGGCACGGCCTGGCTCCTCCCCCTCCCCCAGCTTCGGCACTCCCCGCAGCTGCTTCCAGCAGGCCACCATCCCCCAGCCATTCTTTATTGTGTTAGAGCAGGGCTGTCCAACTTCTACCGGACCTGTGGCCGGAATTCCGGTTACTGATGACCTGGGGGGCCGAAGGGTCTGCCTCCGCCCCCGGCTCCGCCCCCTCCCCGGCTCCACCCCTGCCCCCCCAGCTCCGCCCCCAGCTCCCCGCCTTGGAGGTGTCTGTGGAGGACACCGGGGCTTTGACTTGGAGATAGATATAAACACCAAAATCCCAGTCTCAAATCCCAGTCCCTGCTTTGAACTGGATTATATTGCAGTGTGGACTCAGGGCCCTTCCACACAGCCATATAACCCAGAATACCTGCTTTGAACTGGATTATTGGAGTCCACACTCATATAATCTGGTTTAAAGCAAATAACATGGGATTTTATTCAGATGCGTGGAAAGGAAGTCAAATAAGAAGCCAGGGCCCTTCCACACAGGCCTATAACCCTGAATGATAAGGCATAATATTCATTCTGCCTCTGCTAATAATAATAATAATAACAACAGGTTCCTGGAGTAGGAGACCTCCAAGGGCCATCCAGGGCCATCCGGTCCAATCTCCTTCTGCCATAAGGGGAAAATACAATCAAAGCATTCCTCACAGATGACCATTCAGCCTCTGATGATGATGATGATGATGATGATGATAATAATAATAATAATAACAATGGGTTCCTAGAATAGGAGACCTCCAAGGGCCATCCAGTCCAATCTCCTTCTGCTATAAGGGGAAAACACAATCAAAGCATTCCTCACAGATGGCCATTCAGCCTCTAATGATGATGATAATAATAATAATAATAATAATAATTACAATGGGTTCCTAGAATAGGAGACCTCCAAGGGCCATCCAGTCCAATCTCCTTCTGCTATAAGGGGAAAACACAATCAAAGCATTCCTCACAGATGGCCATTCAGCCTCTAATGATGATAATAATAATAATAATAATAATAATAATTACAATGGGTTCCTAGAACAGGAGACCTCCAAGGGCCATCCAGTCCAATCTCCTTCTGCTATAAGGGGAAAACACAATCAAAGCATCCCTCACAGATGGCCATTCAGCCTCTAATGATGATAATAATAATAATAATAATAATAATTACAATGGGTTCCTAGAATAGGAGACCTCCAAGGGCCATCCAGTCCAATCTCCTTCTGCCATAAGGGGAAAACACAATCAAAGCATCCCTCACGGATGGCCATTCAGCCTCTAATGATAATAATAATAATAATAACAATGGGTTCCTAGAACAGGAGACCTCCAAGGGCCATCCAGTCCTACCTCCTTCTGCTATAAGGGGAAAACACAATCAAAGCAACCCTCACAGATGGCCATTCAGCCTCTAATGATGATAATAATAATAATAATTACAATGGGTTCCTAGAACAGGAGACCTCCAAGGGCCATCCAGTCCTACCTCCTTCTGCTATAAGGGGAAAATACAATCAAAGCATTCCTCAGCCATGTTGAATCAAACCTAAACTCTCATGAGAGCAACAGAAAGTACTGAACCTTGAGTTCTCCTCCATCCAGAGAGCACTGTGGACTCAAATAATGATGGATCAGGACCAAACTTGGCAGGAATCCTCAGAAGAGGAGGAAGCTGGAAAGGGAATGGATGAGCATCCCCCTGTGCGCTCGGAACTCGGCCCCGCCCCTTTTTCGCTCTGGCCACGCCCTCTCTCGCTTGGTGCACTTTCTCCTTCCCTCTTTCTTTCAAGTGGTGGAAAAGGGAAGGAATGAAAGGGGGAAAGAGAGAGAGAAGGAGGGAGGGAGAGAGAGGGGGGAGGGAGGGAAGGAGGAGGAGGAGGAAGGGAGCCTGCTCCCCGCCCCTCCCCCCCCCCCCCCGGGCCGGGAAAAAATATTCGAAAAAAATATTCGAAAAAAATATTAAAAAAAATATTTTTTAAAATCTTAAAAAGCAGATATCTTGCAGGAGGGTAGGAGGCCGTGGGGAAGGGGTTGGGGGGCCGTATACGGGCCGCGGGCCACCAGTTGGGCAGCCCTGTGTTAGAGTGTCATTTTGTGTCATTTTGGTTGGTGGTGTGCCCCCGGATTTTTTTAATGTTAAAAGTGTGCCGCAGCTCAAAAAAGGTTGGGAAACACTGGTCTAGGGCACAAAAATTAGTTAATCCGGGCCTGTGGAGAATAGTTATACTTGCACATTTTCACCTGAAGGGATTAATGTTCAGTGCGGGGAAGGGGATTTAAAAGAAAGGCTGTGGCCTCTACAGCAGAACTTTGTAAAAGAACACACAATACAAGATTTCTTTGAATGCTTAGGAAGCTGGGTTGGGGAAAGGGGCTTAGGTATCACTTTCTGCCTTCTTTGGCATTTTAATGGAAATAGCCTGAAGGCTCAAAGCAAAAAGGTGAACCAAAAATAGCAACAAGAATAACAACAATAAAAACACTTCTTGAATTCCCAGCTTCCCACAGGAAGACAGTAGGCGGAGGTGATCACCTATAAGAAATGACTTGCAATCTGACTCTTTGTTTCTATTATTTCTTTATTCAATCTACTTGAGGGTTTTAAAACAGTTGCATAAGTTACATACAATAGCCGCCCATATAGTTACTGCATAAGTCATTAAAATAAGCAAATATTTTGAGATGTACATGCCTATGAATTTGAAAAGAAATCTCAGCTGCCCCAATGAGCTCAACATTCTGGGATATTATATATGAATTGGTACACACTACTTTCTGTTGTACACAAAAACATTAACTTTGCTTCCATTTTTGTCAAGGAATGGCTGTTAACAAGTACCCTCCAGATGTTGCAGGGCTGTTCCCATCATCCATTGATCATTCTGGCTATTGTTGATGGGGGGTTCAATCCAATACATCTGGAGGGCCATATGTTATTTACTCCTAATCAATATTAGCTTAGCACATTAAGAAAAAAAATGTACATATTTTTGAAATGCCCAGCATGACCCAGATCATAAAGGATGTTTTTAAAAGATACACTTATAACCTTTAACAGCCTCACTAAACTACAAACGCCACAATTCTGCAGGAGGCAGAAACTGGATTTGAAGTGGATTCATTCTCTAGTGTGATGAGGTATTTAAATCCATGTTACAGCTCAAGAAGCGGAATATGTAGTCCATGGGTCAGATATTTCCCTTTGCCTGATTCAATTGAAATCTCCCTCCTACTTCTCCTTAGTGATCTCTTTTCCCTTACACTCTTTTCTGTAAATTTCTTTTGTAACCTAACTGCAAATGCACCCTTGTATCTCTTTTCTCTCATCCTCTATGTGAGAACAAGATAAGGGGTAAACCATAACCAAAACAGTTGCTTTAGCATGTTTTCAGCACCACTCAGAAGCATTTCTTCCTTACAATGAGCAATTTTGTTATTTTATTTTTACTTCTTTGCTTATTTCGTTCTAATAAGATTCCCTGAACTGTATTATTAATGTCCCAAGTTGCATATGCTACTCTATTAAGCTTCCTTCATGTATTGTTGAAATAGCCTGAACATCTATCCATATCAAACTTTCCAACTTAGGTTGCACATCCACCAAAGGGCAAGCCCAAGATATTAAGCTGCCTGAGACAAGGGAGGATGACACAACCCCACACACTTCCTTTTTACATGAGCTCCTGTAAGCTGAAGAAACTAGTAGTTCAATTTTACACCAATACCAGAGCCAAACACGTGTCCTTCTATTGAAGGGAGCAGGCTAACTTAAGCGAGCAACTTGCAGCTTAGTTCCTTTGATGCATTGGCCCCGTCTCCCCTGCCATATAATGCAATTTGTAACTGAATTATACAATTAGTGTAGACTCATATAATGCATTTCAATGCAGTCAAACTGCTTTATACGAGTCTACACTGACTACATGGCAGTATAGATGGGGCCAGTGTCTATTGCCTAACTCTGCCTAATGATAGGGCCAAATTCCCGGAGTGCTCTTTTTCTGTTCAAAAGATAAATAGGTTGCAGGAGCCGCCCTGTATTATTTAATAGGCTTGTGCATTTAGGATGAGCCACAATCTGTTTCTGCCGGCTGGATTCTGATAGACCCCCATATCTGTTTTGCTGCTATCTGTACTTTCACATGAAGTCTATGACTGTATCCCATATGTATATGAAGGTCACACTGTATCTTATAGACCAGAAGAAGCTAGGCATTGAACCTGGGGCCATCTTAATTTGAAAGATGTACTTGACTAAAGATGTATGTTCCCTTCCTCAAATGACTGAAATACAGATTCCTATCACCAACTGTGGAAACTGAGCACAGAAACTCATGACCACAAACCATTACTTTTGGTATTGCAAATCCTGGATTGGCTTGGGGTTTCTGGAAGTTGCCATCCAAAAAACAAAGCTAGTTTCTCAAGGTCTGGTAAATTGCGGTGTTTATGGAGGAGGCATTGCATTAGCCTTGATTACCTGAATGAGCCTCAAATATCTCAGTATGGTATCAAATAACTATAATCCTTCCCCCATTACTACCTACAACACAATCTGAGGATGAGAAACCACTGTCAGAAACACTTAGATGTTGGGAATGATTCGTGGGAATAGTTATCATTACAGAAAAACCAGCTTTTAGCAGCCACAAGGAAAAACAACTCCATTTAGTTTTTCATCTTTCTCCCACTCTTTAAGCATGACTGTAAGGAATAATAATAGGCGTTCTTCAACATCTCTTCTTTAAATTATCCATTTCCACTCTCTAAATGGTTCGGCGTCTTCTAGGCTCAACTTTATTTTATTCTTCTCTATGTTTTACTATATTTCAGATATATATATATATATAGTGAATAGTGTGGCAACTAGCTTCTGTAACTTACTTATTCTCTAAAGAACATTCTGCTCTTGTTGATGGGAATCTTCTTGTACAGGATACACCTCTTGTCTGCTGCCCCAACACTATGCTCCCAAATATTTGATGGACAGTGTGAGTATATATGAATGCTCGTGATGTGGAGTTATACCCTTATAATTATAAAAGTAACTAAAAAGTATGAGGTCATTGCACCTTTCTTATTATTAGGAAATGAGTAACCACACACAGTTGTAACTGTTGCAAGTATTTGTACCTAGTTACTTCATAGTGGGTTAGAATAAAAAGGCAACTGGAGTGCTGGGCTACCTTTCTTAGGAATTGAAAGTCTGCTTGGGCAATTATGTCAAAATGTCATTGTTTTACCAGATCTCCTGTGTTCTCTTACACTTTCTTCCTCCTCCCAGCCTCCTTTAACAGAGAAAAATATGTTTAAAAAAAGAAAATGCCATCATAACAGGAGCTCTTTATCTGCAAGCACCTGTATTGTATCGGCAGGAGGGGAGAGAAACTGGAAGGATGGTTCAAACACTCTGAAAATCAGATATATTGATCCCAGGGACAACAAGAGACAATCCGTCTGGTAAGACATGGGCATACTCCAGTTGAACAAATGTCTACCATCTCTTGTGCAAGTGTTATGTATGGGATCTGTTCCATGATGCTTTGAATGATATAAATTTGGGTATAACCTGGAATCTGTTTTTCTTACCTGAAACAATTTCTCGGGTTTCTGGCAAAGCATACTGTAGAATTGTGTTGGAGGGCCTACAGATATCTAGAGAAAAGTGTGGTTCTATGGTGGACTTCCAAATTGTGGCAGCAGAGTTGAAACCGAGCTATTTAGAGCAGTTCTCAGATAGTGAGATCCGGACTGCAGGTAGTGAGACCCGAAAAGCGGATAAGGAGACCTGGTAGCAAGCCACCAAGAGTCCATGCCTGGCAAGATGAAAAGCTAAAACCCAATGTTCCTCAATCAAAGAAATCTCACCAATTGAAAAAGAAGCCACCAAGGAATTTATTCAATCCAGCCAGATAGGATAACAGCCAGTGGTAAGCTGCTCAAAGAAGCTGACATATTTTGCAAGCATACAACACATTTTTATATAGTACAGAGTTTTGTTTTTTGTGCACCCGCCCATTGGGGACCGACTTTGTGCTGATTGGTGGAGCTGGCCTTGACATCACAAAAAGCTGTAAGGCGGACTCCAGCAGCCAATCAGAGAGTGTTCCCTGATTCCTGTTCTCCAATGGCTGACAGGGGGCCGGGTGACCAGTGGAACAAAAGGATACATAGTTTTGTAACTGGATTACCATATCTCAACCTTGAGACAAATAGGGGCCCTCGGGTCCCATGGGTTTTATTGTCTGTATAATGATCCTGTGAGTTCTCAACGAGTGAGTCTAGTGTCCATTGTGTTCCATCACAGTGTATTGTTCAGGATGATAGGATTAGCTGATCCATCCTGGACTCCCAGGAGCAATTTCTGAGACCTCACAACATCTGAGGATGCTTGCCATAGGATAGGGGTCTGGCAATCGAGAGAACAGTGGCATAACTTCCCCAAATTCCAGATAAGATGCCTGGGTGATTGTGAGTCCTTTGTCCATGTGGGTGGCACAAAAGAAGGTTGGCCCAATGCAGGATCCGATAATCCCTTGGTCAACTGATTCTGGTTGTTTGAGTCCATTATTGAAGTGATGACCCAGAGGACACAGGAGAAAATTTGAGTCACAATGTGTCGGTGAAAGGTTACCAAGGTGGCTCCATACTCCAAAGATAGATAGATAGATAGATAGATAGATAGATAGATAGAATATAAAACACAAAAATATTAAGCACACACATGAGGGTCCCAATATCTGCCAACCAGCAGATGCCGGGGGCAGCAGTTGCCTGGGACTTCGGGGTTTGGGGTTGACACAAAGGTTGGGGTTGCACACAAGGGGCTTTATTGGTGGGGGTCTTGTTCAGGCAGGGAACCTCAGCCAGGGATGATGGAGTCTGTAAAGGCAGAAGCCAGCTATGGCAGCGAATAGAGAGGAAAAAACGATTCAAGAAGGATACAAAGAGGCAAGCATAGGGTAAAAGGATACTTTCTATTGGGTGATAGTTTTACAATTTGAGGGAGAAAGGGGTTTGAAACGCTGTATCTCCTGGAGCTGGCTGTGCTACAGGTCCTCTCCCCGTCTTCCGCCAGTTCATAATTTTCCACAGGGAGGGGGGTAGTGGCTCAACATCAGAGTATTTACCATCCAGTCAGACCGAACCAAATTTGGCCCCACAGGATGGTAATCCTTCCCAGTGGCTCGGAAGAGTCAGCAAAGTTGATATCAGCAAGGGCACCTGTGGGACATGGAGAGAGATGGGGAAATAGAGAGGAAAGATTCCCTTCCTTTCTCCAAGTCAAGCAGGTGCCTTTGCTGACACTTCCGAGCCCAGCAATAGTGAAGAGCTCTCTTGAACTCTGTGGCCACCATTGCAGCAACAAACAACAGCAATGGGAAATGCCACCCCATTTCCCCTGCACCACGGAGTGTGGGGAAAGCCAGATGGCAGCACAGCCCATGTGATCAGTGAGGCTGAATCCAAATAGGAACTGGCCCAAATATGACAACAAATTGCAGGGCATCTTCAGAGAATCCAGTTACTTTTGCTAAGACAACACAAAATTGGGTTGATGGTTTTACCCCACCGTAGAGACCAAGTACCTGGATCTAGTCTGGACTCCCAGGAGCAATTTCCGAGACCTCACAACATCTGAGGATGCTTGCCATAGATGCAGGCAAAACGTCAGGAGGGAATGCTTCTAGAACCTGGCCATATAGCCCAAAAAACCTACAACAACCCAGTGATTCCAGCCATGAAAGCCTTCGACAATACAATTTCTGGCTCATTTTGCAGCATGAGCCCTGTGTAGACACTAGACAGGCCCTTTGTGTATAACTGCAAGAGAGTTGAATGAGCTTGCGTAACAGGCATGGCTTCTGTATTTTCATTTCTGGCTTGTAGCCATAAATACCAATTAGTCTCTGCAGAAAAATATAAAGAGCTTTTTAAAAAGGGATAAAGGATTTAACGAAAGTAAAATCAATTGAAATAAAACCAAAATAAAAAACACAAAAGAATAATACCATTATTAGGCTTTTATGGTTCTAAAGAGAACATAGCTCCTAATAGCCTTTTTTGACCTAGCAGAAAACAGTCCAAATATAAAGTGAGCCCTGAGCAAGGGAACACTAATTATTTAAGTATTCAATTTTATAAAAAAGCGAACTGCTCATTCATTGTGATTGATCAGAATGAGCAGTCAGTTTTCAAGGGACGTATTATGAAAAACCAGTAAATTAGTCTTAGTAACTGGATTGTTGTTTTTATTACCAGGGTTAAAAAGTTATTCTTCCTTGGGATTTTCTGTCTTACAATCGAACATTTGTTTACTTTATTCATTAATATTCCTCCTTTCTCCCAATAAAAGGACTCAAGCAGCTAACAACATGCTTACAATCAACAAAGATTAAAAACTATACAAATGCCTGAATAAAAACATAAGTTACTTATAATACAGTTAAATGCTTTATGAAGTCAAAATATTAAACATTAAAAACATTAATTTCCATTACAAATCTGCATTAAAAATTTAAAAATACCATGGCTCATTATTAAAAGCGTACGCCACTCAATTTCTGAAAAGTTGATGGCATTAAAATGTTTTAAATTGCTGGTGGAAGGAAAGCATGCTTCTGTCATGCTCCATAAGACACCACAAAATGACTGCAGGTAGATAACTAAGGGCCTTTCCAGACAGGGCTTTCTCCCAGGAGCATTTGTGTTTAAAAAACATGAATGTTCCTGGGGCCCTGTCCACCCCGCCCCCCAGAAAGTCCTCCCCAAAAGCCCCCTAAACAGAGTTTAAAAAGAAAACAACTCACCTGGCCTCCATGGGACGGCTGCCAGAGTTCTCCTGGCATGTACAAATGATGCGCCAGGAGAAGAGGGAGGCAGGAGTGACTCCAGCAGCTGTCTCATAGAGGCCTTTTAAACTCTGTTTAGGGGGCTTTTGGGGAGGGAGTTAGTATTCCCACAGTTTTCCAGACTAATTTAGTTCAGAAAACTGTAAGAATACTGTCTGGACTACAGTATTCTGCAGTCCAGACACCAAAAGTAGTGGGTGTATCCCGCGCCTTCCAAGAAGCCATGGAATAAGCACACTATCAAATTAATTTGCCACAAACCAGGGTATTCCTAGTTTGTAGAGGATTAATGTAGGTTTGTAGCGGATTAAGGCAGCTCCCTTTTTTTATTATGATAACTCCCACAATACAGGAACTGTCTAGATCCGCCCATTGTTGCACATTACTGAAAGCGTGAGACCGACACTGGAACCTGAATACACTGGAGGAACTGGTAAGTACTGGTAGAACTCCTCAATACAAGAGCCCCAAGGATTCAAAGGGAGGGGCGTCACATTTCTGATTAAACTATTTTGGCCTACATATGTGAGACTATAGTGTCTAGAGATCTAGGGAAGTCATGCTACCTCTCCATTCTGCCTTGGTCAGACCACACCTGGAAACACACTGTGTCCAATTCTGGGCACTGCAATTGAAGGGACATGTTGACAAGCTGGAATGTGTCCAGAGGAGAGTGACTAAAATGATCAAGGATCTGGAGAACAAGCCCTATGAGGAGCGGCTTAAAGAGCTAGGCATGTTTAGCCTGCAGAAGAGAAGGCTGAGAAGTGACATGTATAACTATGTGAGGGGAAATCATAGGGAGGAGGGAGCAAGCTTGTTTTCTGCTACCTTGGAAACTAGGACGCAGAACAATGGCCTCAAACTACAGGAAAAGAGATTCCATCTGAACATTAGGAAGAACTTCCTGACTGTTAGAGCCGTTCAACAGTGGAACTCTCTGCCCCGGAGTGCGGTGTAGGCTCCTTCTTTGGAAGCTTTTAAGCAGAGGCTGGATGGCCATCTGTCAGGAATGCTTTGACTGCGATATTCCTGCTTCTTGGCAGGGGGTTGGACTGGATGGCCCACGAGGTCTCTTCCAACTCTATGATTCTATTTAAAAGTTATTGCTCCAAACGATGTCCAAATGAGGATTTTATTGCATGGGGCAAGCAATCCAGCATTGTAGCTGGAACATGTTCTTTGTGACAGTCCCTTTCACACATCATGCTGCCAGTCTACCTCCCCCATCTTTCTCATGATTCTCCCATCCCTAATTATTGATGAATAAAGCCAGTTAATCACTCCCAATCCCATAATGTTCCCATCAGCTACCTTGGTGCAAGGGGTCAATTCTCCTTCTATACTGGCATGCTGGTAGTAAAATAACATCAGTAGGTGGGATGTTTCTTCTCTCTTCCTTGCTATTCCTGAGATGGTTGTTTCCCTTTTGTCTCTCTCTCATATATATATATATATATATAGAGAGAGAGAGAGAGAGAGAGAGAGAGAGAGAGAATTTTTTTTGTTTCAGCTTTACAATATCTTGCTTACACTTAGTTTCCATTCCTTTTATTTTATATTTATATTAGCCTTTTTGGTTTTTAAATGCTGAAAGTGCATTAGAAATAAAAAAAATAAAGGAACAACAATAGTGTGGAAAGGCTGGATTTTGAGGCTGCATGGAACTGTTATTGCAGGACCCCGGATTAGTGCATTGATGCAATTGTTCTAATGCAAAGAGATGCAATATCAAAGATGTTAAATGTGGTATGAATCTACTATCAGTGATAACTCAAGTATAGTAGAACAGCCAGTTTGTGCGAGATGCTGCGAGGTCCATATAGAGAAGATCCGTACATGAATATAAAATTAACTCAGTTATCCTGTAATATAAATTATGTGCTGCAAAGCATGATGCTGAAATTATTAACATCTTTTGCATAGAGCAAACATCCTTGCTCTACATCAGAGTGTGATTTCCCCCACCCCTCCTTCTTTTGCAGTCAACATAGAAAATAACAATCAAAGCATCAAAAAGCTAGGCAGAATAACAAGAGATTTTGTAACCTAGCAACAATGCCAAGTTTCTGTAGAAGAGAGAGAGAGTTGTTGGTGTTTGAGATAAGATTATTTGAAGAGCAAAAAAGACAGATTGGCTGAAGGGGAAAATCCGAGGGAATTATTATGCTCATTAGCAGAATGTATTGCTGACTTGTCACATTTAACTGAACCTTTCTCTCAGAGAAGTTACCTGCATTTCATCTCATAATGAAATACACCTTTCCCCTTTTGTGGGGGAAGGGGGTGCGACTCTTATGTGATGGCGGATATTACGTGGTGAAAAAAGCTCCCTTAGTAATAGTTCCTTTGCCCATGCAGGTAAAGGCTCATTCAACCCCACTGCTGTGCTCTCAAATCCTAGCTGCGGAGGGGAGAGGCAGGCAAGTGGGCGCACTCCCCCACCCGCCTGCCCTCTTTCCCTTTCGGTCTGCCCCTTTTCCTTCGTGCTGTGGGACTTGACTCCACTCCCATCCAAAAGGGCAGTTGCACCTTTAATTAACTCGTCCTGGTGGGTGAACTTAGGACCTCATCAGATGGGCAGGGGGAAAGTGGGGTAAAGCAGGTGACAGCAGAGGTAACCGTCTTATACCATATTTCCCTGTCTTCAAGGATAGCCAGCCGTCATACATGCTTTCTGCTCCTTTCCCCATCATCTCCCAGCTTCCCCCCGCATTCTGCTGTATGCTTACACATCACATTTTCGGGCTCTGTTTCCATGCGCTGCGGAAACTGAGCCCCACGAATTCCCACTAGAAGTGCCCTTATGTCATGTGATAGCTTCCATGAGACTCTCATGAGGCTGGCTCTGTTTCCAAAGCACATAGAAGCAGAGCCTGAAGCCCATGGATTGAAGTCCTGAGTACAACTATTATGCACGAAATGTCCACCGATTTTGCCACCACTAAAATGGGGGTGCTACTATTTATATGGTCAATATCGGGTTCTCAAACTATGGCCCGGGGGGCGGATACAGCCCTCCAAGATCATTTACCCAGCCCTTGTTCAAGGTCAACCTAAGTCTGAAATGACTTGAAAGCACACAACAACAACAACAACAACAACAACAACAACAACAACAATCCTATCTCATCAGCCAAAAGCAGCCCCACACTTCCCATTGAAATACTAATAAATTGATATTTGTTTAAAAGTGATCTTCATTTTAATTATTACTGTATTGTTTTAAAGTACAAATAAGATATGTGCAGTGTGCATAGGAATTCATTAATGGTTTTTTTCAAATGATAATCTGGCCCTCCAACAGTTTGAGGGACTGTGACCTGGCCCTCTGTTTAAAAAGTTACTTTCTTGGGCTAAGAAAAAAGATGGTTCACAGACAATAACTATTGCATTTCTTCAATTCTAAGACACACTTTAATCCCATACAAACATTTCAAAAAAGTGTACATCATGGAACCATTGATTCTAAGATGGTATATGACAGCTTTGTGTAGCAAACTATCTGTGTGCTTTCTGCTGGTGGTACCACATTTTCTTTCAAAGAAGGAAGGCTTAGCAGTAGTTCTCAACCTGTTGGTCCCCAGATGTTTTGGCCTTCAACTCCCAGAAAACCTAACAGCTGAAAAACTGGCTGGGATTTCTGGAAGTTGTAGGCCAAAACACCTGGGGATCCCAGTTGAGAACCACTGGCTTAGGGTATTGTCCAATTATCTGGGCGGAGGCCACCAGGGGGTGCTAAAGAGAGAACTGTCCCATTTATAGGGGTGGAGAGTGGGTTGAAGGAGGAAAACCATTTCCCCCTGATTTCCTGTTATTCCTCTTACCCATGTCCTCATCATGGAAACAACCCTTGTTTATGATATGGGAGAGTGGGAAAAACCAGCGGAAACAGGGGAAATGGTTTTCCTCCTTCAAACCTCCCCCCCCCCAAAATAAATGGGGCAATCCTTCTCTCTCTACGCCCCCTGGTGACCTCTGCCTGGATAATGGAACACTTCCAGGCTGGGAAAGACATGTACAGTGTTCCCTCACTTATCGTGGGTGTTCCGTTCCAGAATCACCCGCGATAAGTGAAAATCTGCAAAATAGGAACATTATATTATAATGTATACATATTTAAATTATTATAGCATCCCTACTTTGTGGATTTTTTTTACCCGCACTTCCTTACCCATGCCTCCCGTGCCCCTGGCCTCTGCACTGCCAGGGTCTTCGAGGCCAGGGAGGCAGGCCTTCCCCGCCGCACCTCGGGCCTCTGCACTTCCGGGATCCGTGGAGGCTAGAGGCACAGTGGGGAAGGCCTGCCTCTCTGGCCTCCATGGACCCCGGAAGTGTGGAGGCCAGAGGTGTGACGGGGAAGGCCTGCCTCCTGTGCCTCTGTCCTCCGCACTTCCAGGGTCCACAGAGGCCAGAGGGGCAGGCCTTCTCCACCACACCTCTGACCACTGCTCTGCTGGGTCTGCGGAGGCCAAGGATGGCGGCGGGAGTCGCAGCCTGCACACAAGCCTACGAGGCCCATTGTATGTACATTTATATATTTTTTATTATTAATATTTATTTTAAAAACCACAAAACAGCAAGTCCGCATAAAGCGAATCGCAAAATAGCGAAGGAACACTGTATTTTGTCAAATGATGTATACCTGTTCAGTACTTCAAACAGGTATGCCTCTACTTCAGCACAATACCAGCAAGTGCCACAAGGTGGCAGAACAAGAGGCTCCTCAGAGTTCAAAATTAGATGACCTTTTTGGCTGGAACCATATGGTTTCAACTGGCTACCAGTAGGAATGGGGCTGCTAGAATAGCAAAGCTTTGTTAGATTCTGAAATTTGCAGGCCAAAAATGTTTTGTTTTTCCGGTGTAGATAGTCTTTGAAGTATTACAAATGTCAGTTACCAATTTGTAGTATTTTTCGTTTAATGCCTGTTTGCAGTATTGGAGCATTACTGCAGGTCTCACTTCTGGCTAGTGAGCCTTGTCCCTTGAGTGTGTGTTATCGTTTGGAAAGAAGAATAGCAGAAATCCCATATGTTTGCAGGAAAGAGTATAAGAGCAGTTAGGATGAAAAAGAACTTCCATTCCAACTGCTCTTATACTCTTTCCCGCAAACATATGAGATTTCTGCTATTCTGCTTTTGAATGGAAGTTCTTTTCCAGCCTATTTTTTTACATGCCCCCCAGAATATGCTCTGACCCATAGCGATGTTGGAGAGAATCTGAAGATGTGTGAAATGGCAGGAGGCTTTAGGGTATTTTATGCCCACACAGTAATAGAGTGCTCAACATGCAGCAAAGTCAAGGTTTGCTTTGGAATGTTCTTTTCTGAATATTGGTTGGCTGGCTGGTCCAATCTAAGGATGCAGAATCTGTGGATTTGGAGAGCTGACAGTATGCTTTTTGGCTATTGTTAAAGGAGGCCCCACAGAGTGCTTCTCACTGTAGTCTTCTCTCTTTCCTAAGGCCCCTTCTACATTGGGCCAGAGGGGAACAGACTGCATACTCATGAAACTGGTCTCTGGAAACTGCTTGAGCCTCAAAAGAAGATAAATATTGTATTGCTAGAAAGGGAAAAAGCTGAAATTGGCATGGGGTGCATATACACTTATGGCCTCATCACATGGCTCAAAATTACCATCCTAGGATGCTTAGGGCCATCCTAGGAGAGCCAGCAGACAACATCTCCTGTGGCTCCGACAGATGCTTTCCTCGCAACATGTGATGGGGAAAGCATTGCAAGAAGGAGCTGCATGCGGAGCAATGGATTCACCTCACTGCTCCCTCTTTCCTCAGGAAGCCAGGAGAAGGGGGGCACTTCACCTGGTCTTTATGATAAGATAGTGCCTTGTAATGCTGGGGCCAATCCAGTGTGGTATAAGTTGGATGGAGCTCAGGATGTTTTGCTATGGAGGTGGTGGCGGTGTGGGGAATCCAGTACAGCAGACAGTCACCCTTGCTATCCCCTCCCATTCTCCTTTTATGGCTGTCTCTTGGTGTGTTATGGGTCCTACCAGTCAATCTTTGCCTGTAGGGCAACAAGAGAAGGGGAAGGGAAGAAGTGGAATCTCCCCATCTCCCCCTCTTTCCTTTCCCAATCACCCTATTGCCATGGCCAGCGTCATTGCAGGCAATGGCTGATTGGCAGGGCCCTTGTCATATCTGGAAACCACCCTGACAGGGAAAACGAGAGGGGATGATGAGTACTTTCCCATATCCCAGGGCCACCTCAGCCTGGGGAACATGGGATGGCCATGAAAGCAGTTGTGACTGGTTCCATCTCAGTTCCAGTCCAAAAGTTTTTATGGGCCTAAAGTTTCAGGTTGGTCCAAACTCGAAGGCAGAATTCAGAGCAACCTGGGACTTTGGTAAACAAGCGAAGGGCATGTTAAGGTACCCTTGCCCCACATTACCTCAGGTCAGCTCAATATATAGTTTGACCACTACAGAACTGATTTGGGGCCCCTTCACATTAGGTAGTTAGTGCAGGTGTATGTAGATAATAGAAGACCCACCCATTCTTATCCCAATCCCAATGATGGCTTGTATGAGAAAAAGAAGATCAAATCAGTCCATATTCCAGGAAATAAAGCCCAACTGCTCACTGGAAGGAAGTATATCAGAAGCAAAGATGAAGTACTTTGGCCACATAATGAGAAGGCAGGAAAGCTTGGAGAAGAGACTGATGCTGGGGAAAATGAAAGGAAAAAGGAAGAGGGGCCGACCAAGGGATGGATGGTATCCTTGTAGTGACCGGCTTGAATTTGAAGGAACTGGGAGTGGCCATGTCCAACAGGGAGCTCTGGCAGAGGCTGGTCCATGAGGTAATGAAGAGTTGGAAGCAATTGAATGAATAAACACCGAAGAAGAGGACAGCAGAAGCAGCAGTATCATGACCGAGAAGCCAGGTTTCAATGAGAGCAAGAAGTGAAAAGATCTTGAGAGAAATGAATCAGAGTAGCAATCTTAGTGGAAGTGAAGCAACAGTTTCATAAGGAACACAAAAAAGAGAAAGCTGAGAAGAGCAGAAAGGTATCAGATGAGAAGAAATGGGAACCATAACAAAGAAAAACATGCATAAAACATTACCAATAAAAGGATATGTGTAACCCAAAATTAAACAGATAAGTTACAAAGACAAGTATAGAACTCGGAAGTTGCTAGTAATGAAAACCAGGATCCGCAGCAGGCTGACAAATTGTGCTTGGGGGATGAGGACGCTGTAGAAGATGCTGGGATGCTCCAAGGCAGTACAGTATGACCCCTGGATCCGTGGGGGATATGTGCCTGGACTTCAAGTGGATATTGAAATCATGGATAATAGCAAAAAGCAAAATGAAGGACTTCTGTACCAATGATGGATCTAGAAAAAGCCTAGAGATGACATTTTTTCTGGACATGGATAGGTGAGCCTGCAGATATAGTCCCACTATACTTGGGCCTGTGTCCACCAAGAGGCAACTAGTCAGTACCCCATAGGAGAGTTCGATTCCTGCAGTGACAGTAACAGCAGCCCAAATAACACAACACACTTTGTACACTCTGGAGAGCCTCTTCCTCCCTTTTATAATTTTAATCTTCCTTTTCTATTGGGGATTAAAGTGAAAGCATCTTCCACCACCCTGAAGACATCTGCTTAGTTTAGAGATTGCAGAGCACTCACAGCATTGGCCTCCCCATAGCCAAATCTACCCAGGCTAAATCGTGCATCCTTTCCTTGATCCCATTCCTATTGGAATACATGGTGCCCCTTGTCCCTCTCCCTCTAATTTGAAAAAACATCTTTTTGATGCCTAATATATTAAAGACAAATTTTTATTTTTAAAATCCAGTTCACTCCACTGTTTTTGGAAGGAAATTATCCAGGAATTGTCATCACAGTAGAACCTGTGGTGGAGAGATTGGCGCCAGCTCTTTAAGGTTTCCTGATTGTTCCTATATTGGAAGTGCAATTTCCCTATTTGTATCGGCATCCATAAAAAGTATTTCTGCCCACTCCTTTTTGCATAGGTTTGATGTTTATATGTACATTGCAGGGTTGCATTTCACCTACATATTCTGTCCTGGGTTCGTTTTTTTAAAGCGTAGCTGAGCTATCAGAAAGAAAGGAAAACAAAGGTTATTCAGTTAAATCAAAATGCAAAAATGTACATGGATTCTGGGAATCCAACCCTGCCCCTGAAGCTACTGAGGCCAACTGATCATGAAAAGACATAAACTGATATAGCACATAGTTGGGGCATGCCTTTGCAGTGATGTGGATATGTAATAGTAGTCCCGTGTGGCTTTCTAAACTAATTTCAGTTTGAATTAAAACAGATGTGTGTGGCACTAAAGTGGCCAAACCAGGGCATGGAGACAACACAGTGTATCTGAGATATAGTTCTCATGTAGATTCAACCTAAAGAAATGCAGTAACAAGTCAGTCACTGCAGCTCCCTCGCATCTGCTGTCAGAGGCAGTTGTCCTAGGTGTTGCACCTCAGAACTCGGACAGACCCCCCCCCCCCCCTAGATCACACACACACAGGCAGATGCCATAAATGTTCTTTTATTTAGAATAAAGGATATAGAATAGTCCAAGGAAGTAAGAAAAAAGCAATCCAAAATAGTCCAATTAAGTTCTGTAGCTGCAAGCCCAAATGGCTTAATTCCCAAGGAAAACAAAGTTCCAAAGCAAGGCAAACTGCTCCGGTACTTGAGGCAAACCGCAACGGCGGTCAACATGAACTTGAATCCGAACCGCTCCGGCGGCCAGCATGAGCTTGGAGACTTGAACGTGAGACCTGATCAAGCTGAACGTGTCTTCAGGTCTGACCAGAAGCCCAGGAGCACAGACTAATAAGGAAGCTAGTCTCGATGGGCCCATCTCACCCCCTTCCTTAGATTTCTAGAATCTCTGATGTTCGCTCTTCTATCAAACACCGGCTCGTTAGCAGGCCCAGCTGCACCACTATCAGCGTGAGAAGCAGGAAACTCCTCTTCTCCGGAATGCTCAACTGGGAAGGGAGTAGAAGCTCTCTCTTGGGAACCAAGGCCACCGGGCCTCTCATAGTCTGATTCAGAATCCTCTTCCATGGAATCCTCAGTAAACTCATTTGCAGTCCTATATCCCTCCAGCCATTCATCATCCCATTGCAAACTCTTGTTTGGAGACCCATACCCATCTGGCCATTTGTCATCTCCAAACTGCCCCTGATCAACTGGGACCTGATCCTGATCAGCTGGGACCTGATCCTGATCAGCTGGGACCCCCGGTACCTGACTCTGACCACTGGGCTGACCAGGCTGGAGCACCACACTAGGTCCCTTCCAGACAGGCCCAAAATGCAGGACCTGTCTAGGTTTTACCTGAGGCATCCAAATGACACCTCAGGTAAAACTGAATTAATCTGTAGAAAACTGGGATTTCCTGGTTTGCTCCTAATTAATAAGGCTCCTGAAAAGATCTAGACTTTAAGCTTAGGTCCGGATCTTTCCAGGTGAGGGCCCTGTGGGGATTGACTCTCAGGACTGCTTCTGCAGTCTCGGAAGTCAACCCTCACAGCCATTCCTGTTCTTCAGGCTCCTGGAGCCTGAAGGAGAGGGATGGCATCCACCCTTGTTCCTCAAGTCCCCCATTATCCCCCTAAAACTTACCTGAGGGGTTGCAGGCCCTTTCCATGGGTACTCCTGATGTGCAAAAGTGTAAGTTTTGGAGGGGGAAATGTGGGGCTGGAGGGGAGTTGACCTGGGATAACATCTCTAGCCTCTCCCTGAGGGAAAGCGAGGATTGAGGGAGGGTGTGGGGACAGAAACCCAGGTGGAATTGGGTTTTTAAAAGCCCAGTTCCTCCCAGGTTTTGGGCCTATCCGGAATACGCTACTTAATAATAGGGCTGGCCTATTATGCAGTCTTTGGGGGGAAGCAGTTTTGATTATGGAGATTGTTAACTTAAACACTCCTAGCATGGTTCTGTGTGTGCATCAGAGAAAATACTTCATGCCCATTTTTAAAAAATGTTATCAAATTGTAACTACCAGTGTACATTGAAGAAAACATGAACCAGCTTGTCTACTGCTAAGCTGAGAGCAGGGGATGATGGCTGTATGACTAAACCGCCAAATAGTCACATGTCTTCTTTTTGTGATAGAAAGGCAGTGGCTCACAATCTCCTTAGGAAACGGTGCCCACCAAAAACAACCTAATAATTTCAAAGGAATTGCTCACCCCAAGTTTTCCATATCAACACATCTAGTGGAGAAAAAGAGCATTCACACGCCTTTTTTTCCTGCTGCCACACAGTGCACATTGCTAACCTCTTCTCGCTTCCATTTTCTCATGTTCAAAATGAGAATATAAGTATCCCTCAAGAGCATTAAATGATTATTTAACTCTGGATGATAGAGAAATTACTATTTAACACCACTGATAGGTCTATTGAGAATGGCAAGACTTTGGTTTCAGCCCCATAACAGAAAACTAAAGTGGGTTGAAATCATTCCAAATGCTGTTCCTTACTATTTATCATTTCAAAGTGGAGGGAAGACTAGAAAGAATAGATAGTAACTTCATAAGGATGAATGCTATGTAGAGTTTAGCAAGGCTTAAACAGGTTATTATGGATCAAGAATATAATGCATTTTGTGTGCTGAAAAGTGAGATTGAAATTATTATCAGCAAGAAGTACAGAACTGTGAAGGAGAGGAGTCAGGTTCTGTCCCCATGTTCCTTGCAGAACTGTTGCAATTCTTTATTTTAATCTATATGTTTTTCAGCAATATAAGTTTTATTACACATTTGATAAAGACAATAATTTCCCGCTGTATGACAAATCACTATAAGCAGTCCCCAAGTTACAAATAAGATAAGGTCTGTAGGTTTGTTCTTAAGTTGAATTTGTATGCAAGTCAGAACAGGTCAGTAAAGGCTAGCTTAGACAACTTGTGTTGACACCAGGATCATTTGGCTAGGGGCCTATACACGTTGACCTGGGGAGGAAATGCAACAAGATGTCTTGAGCTGCCCTCCAGGCTGACAGCCCTGAGCTGGCAAGGAGAGAATTAGGATCAAGGGTGTTTTGGCCGTTTGGAAATAGGAGGTGGAGACTGCAGCTCTAAGAGTGGGGGTGCCTTGCAGGAAATGTTGTCTAGATTTTGGTGCTGCTTAGTATGCCAAACTGTCAGAAATATTATATTACTAGCTCAAGTGCCTGGCATTGCCCGGGTTATTTGAAAAAAGTCAGGTTTTTTTTAATTGTACAACATGCATAAGGTTGTGAGTGAACTACAACTCACATCATGCCAGATTAACCCCGAAAAACTCCATCAGTAAAAGTTTGTTATATTGGACAAGTTTGATCTACAGGATCCCTGTGAATATGGAAAAATGTGAATTTAAAAAATCTATTTTTTTCTTCAGAGAACACTTCTGAACAGCACATTTTTTTTGCGACTTCATCACACTGCCTAAATCAGCATCCTAGGACGTTACCACTCTGTCTTGGGGACAAAGCCGCATGCCGGCCATCACATGATATTGTATGACTTCCAGCATAGGAGGCATCCCGTGTTCTGCTGATTCCAATGGAGCCAGCACAGAAGGACGATGCTCCCCACACGTGATGGAGGAAGCGTCACCAAGAGGGAGCTGTGCACAGGGCAACAGATTCACCCCACTGCCCCTCTCTTTCCTCCACAAATCCAAGTGAAGTGGGATGCTTCGCCTGGCCTTTGTGATTGTATGCGTGTGTCAGGAAACTACAAGTCGCTTCTGGTGTGAGAGAATTGGCTGTCTGCAAGGACGTTGCCCAGGAGATGCCCAGATGTTTTTGATGTTTTACCATCCTTCTGGGAGGATTCTCTTATGTCCCCGCATGGGGACATGGAGCTGACAGAGGGAGCTCAACCTGCTCTCCTCAGATTCGAACCACCAACCTGTTGGGCTTCAGTCCTGCCAGCACAAGGGTTTAACTTATTGTGCCACCGGGAGCTCTGGCCTTTGTGATGAAATCCATAGACTAACTTCCACCAGAAGTGTTGAAGTATCCCTAGTATCCCATCTAGACTGCTATATAATGCAGATTGCACTATATTGAACTGGATTATAGAAGTCTACACCAGTATATAATCCAGTTAAATGCATGCAGTCTGAAACTGAAATTACCGTATATGGTGCTGTAAATTGGGCCTAGGAATCTCTAGGTCCTACAGCAATTTTTAGTGGATGTTGACTATAGAGTTCCATTGGAGAACCTAAGGATTCCTTAAGAGATCAAGCTGATAAAATGTGTGAGCATTACAGTCAAAAGGCGGGACACAGTGAGAGGAGGCCAGCGAACATAAAGCATCTGATAGGATTTTGTAAAATGAAATGATATCTTTTAAAATGGGATGGGATGATATGCTTTGCTAAGAAGACGATACCCCCCCCACCACCACCACACACACACACACTTTCTGCCATTTCTCTGATGGTTCTTTGACTGTTTGAAGACTATGAGTCATGGATATTGACACCAAGCATAGAAACAGAAATTTTTCGCTTTAAACATGTTATGCAGTATACCTGCCTTAGTTCAGTTCTTCTCCTGTGCTTTGAATTACCCAAATGTATCAATTTTGACATACTTTTGAAAGCTCCTGTCCTCTAGTTCACTTATCTCTCCATCCATGTCCATGTGTTTTTGAAAGTAAAATGCAGAGGAACCATTTTTCCAGCTTTCCATCAATCAAAAAAGCAACTAGCCACTTTGAAATGTACTTCAAGCTGTTTTTTCTTGCCACCCACGTTCAACACTTTCCCTAAATGCTGTTCTTCATCACCATAGAAACCACCATCTCTCTTTGGACTGATAACGTTTGATTGGGTGTTCAAATTATCTACCTGTCAAGCACTGCTTCCTGTAACCTTGTCATTTTGCCAAATACAGAATGACCTCTGCTGGACTAGACGTTTCATGTCAACTCCCAGTAACTTCAAATAAATTATATTTTTCATCTCTTGACACTGAGGCTTCACAAGTTTGCAAGCTCTTATTCCAAACTACATGCACTGAGCACAAAATACGTACTTTGTCAATAATTACATTGTAAAATATAATTCTACAATACCACCTCCTTATATGAGGAGGAAATAGTCCTGAATTTACCATGGAAATAGGAAACAGTGGATAAAAGTGAATTCTATTACAATGAACAACTTCCACTGCAAATTACAATAGAATTATCTAGAAGACATGGAAAATTCCTAGTGAGGACATATTTGTTAGATGTATATTGTTAGAACAGGTACTAACTCTACAGCAGTGGTTCCCAACCTGTGGTCCATGGACCACTAGTGGTCTGCAAGAACGAAAGTATGGTCCATGGTCTCAGCATTACTACACCGTGGTCTTGAAACCACATGGCAACAAGAGCGACTGGTCCCACAAAACCCTCTTATAGTGCCAAGGCAACGGGGATGTTGAGAGAGGAGAGGATTACTACCCACAAAAGATTACTACTACAACATCCGCTCTAGATTATTAAATATGGTTTTCTGTGGGAGAGAAGATGGTGACTACTGGATGGCATATGTTCTGTATCAGAAACTAGAGCTAATGTGGTCTATCCAATGCAATTTCCTGAATCAGCACATTGTTTTGCAACGCTTTTGGTACTAATGTTGGAGAGTGGTTCCTGGTCAAAATGGTCTCTGTTCAAGTGGTCCCTGGTTAAAAAAAAAAAAGGTTGGGAACCGCTGCTCTACAGGTATAGAATTTGTATTGCATTGTATTCTTACTATGTAATTTCTAGCACTTTCATTGACTGGAGTCACATTGCCTGACAACACAGAGAATTTTGTATATATTATTATTTTATTTTAATTCATTATATTTTGCAGTTATTGTTAAAACTGTTGAATGTTTTGAGTTCCGCTAAAACCATGGGTTCAGAAGCCCGGCGTGTCTAGTTTCCCTGGTGAAAGCATAGATAGACCACCTTGGGAAAACATAAAAGAAGCAATGATCCTTCTCTAGGCTCTGGCACCACTTCTGGCTTTTTAGATACCTGGGAGGGCAAATAGCGACAGCCAGAGGTAACTAGTCCCATGGAGCAGCATTAGTCCTTTTATCTTTGCAGAATGATCCCTGATTAATCCACAAATCAATTATTTTAGCTGCAAAACCCACCCTTGAATGATCCACAAGGTAGACTTATACATGAGTACATATGGTAATCAAAATATTAAAGCAATAACAAGCAAAGCAATCAAAGATGCAAAAACTCTTGAAAATATAAGATACTTTACTGTATGAATTAGGAAATGTCCCACTGTCAGCAAAAAAAGAGCCCTTGGGACAAAGACTCTTTGAAGTTTGCATTGATTTTGTAGTATTCACAAGTGGGGTGCCTTCCAAAACCTAGAATAAATGTATAAGGAGATAGATGGGAGAAGAGATGATGCAGAAATCTGATTTATCATAATTTAGCTCGATATGGAATTACACAGCACTTTAGAAATCTGGTGTTGGATTAAATATTAAATGCTTGCCTACATCATTAACTCCCAAGCAAAACACCAGCACAGCAAAAGCAAAAGGTTGAGCAGGCAAAGAACTTTCTATTCCAGAAATTGGCAATTCACCAACTTTTTAGGAAGAAGTCTTTATTAATGGATTAATGCTGTGTGCTTCTTTCTTTCTTTCTTTCTTTCTTTCTTTCTTTCTTTCTTTCTTTCTTTTAGAGCAGTGCTTCCCAACCTTTTTGAGCTGCGGCACACTTTTTACATTTGCAAAATCCTGGGGCACACCACCAACCAAAATGACACAAAATGACACTCTAACACAGTAATAATATATATATTTAATATGTTTTTAAAATGTATTTATACACTCAGTGTGAAACCTGGGCATAGATATCCTGGCAGGAATGGCAGAAAAAAACAAACTTCCCACACAAAACCCCCATAATGCTATAAGAGTTTGGTGGGCATTGACCTTGAGTTTTGGGTTGTAGTTCACCTATATCCAGAGAGCACTGTGGATTCAAACAATGTTGGATCAGGACCAAACTTGGCATGAATACTCAATATGCCCAAATATGAACGCAGATGGAGTTCAGGGAAAATAGACCTTGACATTTGGGAGTTGTAGTTGCTGGGATTTATAGTTCCCCTACAATCAAAGAGCATTCTGAACCCCACCAATGATAGAACTGGGCCAAACTTCCCACACAGAACCCCCAGGAGGCATGAGGAGGTCTCTACTTGGGGAAAGGGAGGCGGGCCTTCCCAATGCATGGAGAGGGAGAGACCAAGTAGACAACGGGTGGGGAGGGGGGTGTTTGTAATTTTGTGCCTTTATTGAGGTAGGTTTCTTAGGGTTTTTATACTTCAACAAACTAGACTCTCCCCCCTCCCCTCCTGGAGGTTCCAATTTCCCAAGGCACACCTGATGATCGCTCACGGCATACTAGTGTGCCCCGGCACACTGGTTGGGAAACACTGTTTTAGAGGATGTATTTTAAAATACAATCATCTTTAACCATTGCATGTTTTTAGCTAGGCCTGGTTTTATCAATTTTTGTTTGAATTTTATTGTGAACTGTTCTGGGTCCCTGTTTTAAGATATAAGCAAGATATATATCAAAGAAAGAGCTTCACTGCACATTTTTTAAAAATCCTACATGCTCTCTACTAGTACTGAATAAGCTTAGTTTTTCAGCCCATTTTTTAAGCTGCAAAAGCCCCCCTCGGCTTATACTCGAGTCAAGTTATTTATTATTTTATTCTGTTGTTGTTGTTGTTGTTACATTTATCATTTAACTTTATTATTATTGTTATTATTGCATTTATTATTTCATTCTATTATTACAGTTAACATTTTACTCTATTATTATTAGAAGGATATGTAAGCACATTTATATTGAAGAAGGTTAGAATAATGATTTAATCAGAGTTTGATAGTCTTATCTTAAATTACAGTTTTATGTAAATATTCAAAAACATTTAACCTCCTGATGCCTCAATTAGTGTGATTTTATTGGTATCTATTTTTACTTGGAAATTGATCAGTAGCTGCTGCATTTTCCACCTTTGGCTTATACTCGAGTCAATACGTTTTCCCAGTTTTTTGTGGTAAAATTAGGTGTCTCGGCTTATATTTGGGTTGACTTATACTCGAGTATATACAGGTAATTAAAAATGTTAAAGCAATAAGCACAACAAGCAACTTAGAAACTTGTAAAGTTTCTTTTGATACTGATGAATTAAATGGCACACTGGAACCAACCATTAATGCAGAAACACTTGAAGGGAGAAACAGGCAAAACATAGCATTGGATGCAATACATTGTTTTTGCAGGAATATTGTGGGTCCTCAGTATCTGGAAAGTATTAGCCTTCCTATGGCCCCAATGGTCCACAATTAATGCCACTGCACCACACTTTCATCCCATGCCCTATTTCATTAGCTAAAATTTGCACTATCCTATTCCCTGCTCCTGTTTACAGCTGGCTTTGTTTTATGAATGACACACACAATACAATGCAAGATAAAACCAATAGCTTCTCTTACAATATGCTATTGGTTTTATCTTGCATTGTATTGTGTGTTTATTTTATGAATTGTTTTAGGCACATTGTGCCATATGTACACCGCCCCTTGTCCCTTTGGGGAGATGGAGGCGGGGTACAAAAATAAAGTTCTTATTCCTCATCACATCTGAAACAAGGTGGGGTGTGCATGAACATTTTATTTTCAAAGATGATACTAAGTACTCCCGCCAACTTCCATTGTGGAATCCTTCCTGAGCAGGCTGGTATTTTTATTTCCTTTTTAATGTATGGACGATTGCCAAATCTGATCTTTAACATCCCACTAATTTGTGTTCAAGCTTAATTTCTTGATTTCTGACATATTAAATCAGCACAATGGCATCAGAAAATACTTTATAGTACAGGCTTTGAGCCTGGCTGTCCTGATGGGCTGAGTTAAGCTGGAAAATAATTGGTCTTTATTCCCAGTCCTGGTTAAACATGTTCCTCTGGTTTTAAAGTGAAAGCCCTCCTTTTAGATGTCCAAGGGCTTTAATGTATTTTTAGAGGGGGGGGGGCTCTTTTACTGTGCATTTTCTAGGAAAAAACTGCTTTTTTACACGTGTCCTATGTACAACAATAGGGATTGCTGTAGAATGGTGTGGAATAGTTAGAAGGTAGGACAGGTTAGTTGGTGGGTGGTTACTTTGGTATCCCCTCCCAGCAAGTATGGTATTGTCATTTCTAAAACAACAACACTATATATATATGCAGATATATGCAGATATATATGCAGATATCCAAAAGCATGAGATTCTTCGCTTACTGGAGTGTGTCACATTTTATTAAACTCAATAGTATTTCATTCACAGGTTCTAGTAAAGATGTCATGGATCAATGTGCGTAGGCTGATATCTGTATATCCAACTATTTGGAGGTCTGAGAGTTTCTGCTTGCCGCAGGGAGGGTGCTACATTTTATTAAACTCCGTGGTTTCTAGTAAAGACATCTTGGATCATGTCACATGTTTAAACCTATTTACTTGGAGGAATGTGAAGTTCATTGTCACATGAACTTATCCCCAGCTAAGAGCCAGAGGGAAAACAGTATGTCCAACGTTTAGCCAACTGTTCATTAACAGTGTGTTTTTATGTGTTCCTACCCAGAAATAAGTCAAACTGAGTTAAGCAAGACTTGCTCCTACGGTAGGTAAGAGAGCAGAGAATTACATCTTTATTGGAGGATACATTTCTTGAACCGGTCTGAGTCCCTCTACGGAGGTGAGAAGATCGGGATACAAAAGTTTTAAATAAATTAAATAAATAAATTTAACAGAGCAGGAAACAGATTGGGAGCATTGGGGTCGATAGGTTTACAAACTAGGTGCCCAATTCTGTCGGGTTTTTCTTTAATCCTAATAATCTTGAATTTTTCCGATAGACACAATGCGCGCGTGCACTCACACACACACGAGATAGAGAAATTTCCAAGCAAAGGGAGCAAAGGAACTGGCATAGGAGTTGTATACAAGCCGGTTAATGAGAATGCAAACGGGCAGTAAAAGTAACAGGAAAATAATATAGATTATTGGTTTATATGAATATGTGGATATCTTCCCAACCCAAGCTTTAGCACAGTGGATTAAGCCACCAGCTGCAGAAAATCTTGTCGATCGAAAGGGCAGTTCAAGCCCAGTTTGGGATGAGCTCCCAATCGTCAGGCCAGGTTCTGCTCACCTAGCAGTTCGAAAACAGTAATGTGAGTAGATAAATAGGTAGGCTTTGGCAGGGAGGTGATAAAAGGCGCCCATGTGGACAACAAAGCTCCTTGGCATGGAAGATGGAGCAACAGCAACCCCTGTGGTTGGAGTTGAGCACATCCTCCAGATGCCAGAGATGGAAAAAGATGGGAAGCCTTTACCTCTGTTTATGTACTGTCTGTCTTTGTTAATTGTATAACAGCATTGAATGTTTGCCATATATGTGCATTGTAATCTTCCCTGAGTCCCCTAAGGGAGATAGGGCAGAATATAAATAAAGTATATTATTATTATCTTCATATGTCTGCATGAATAAGAAAAAAGCAGCCACTGAGGTTCTGTGATCTAAAATAATCTGAAACAGTGAATATGAGAACATGGTAGAAATGCCTTTTTGTATTGATGTGACTTCAGAGTAGGGAACTGTGCGGCTTTCACAGTCAATTTGAGTTTCTAACAAAATGGGTGAGTGTGCCGTTAACAGGGTCAAAATAGGGCAAGATACTGAGCACAGGACCTGGAATATAGACCTCATATGGATTCAACCTTATTCATACTTCTCAGATACAGAGAACCAAGATCCTTCTGCCCTCACATCAAGAGATGTTATATTTCTCTGACTTGTAAAATGGGGACATATCTCTGGTAAGAGCAGGATAGTTGATACATTACCCCTGTGATTGGACCACCTTTTGATGAAAGCCATTTTCAGATATTATTTTCCAAGGCAATATTATAATAATATAAGCAACCTATCCACAACTTGGGCTTCCAACTATAATTCTCATTGGTCCCATTTACCGCAGCAAATTATGAGAGCTTTAATCAAAAATATAGCTGTGCAAGTTAAACAAAGACTTTTGCATGTGAATCACAAAGGTGATAAATTATGCAGAGAGCTGAAGAAACCTCTCGAGATGATCAATGTCAAGTCTTCTTTTTGTATTTTGATCAAATGCTTACTCTATGCTGCATCTGCATTTTGAAAAGCAAGACGCAAAAGGCTTCTGAACAATCCAAGCATTAGGAGCAACAGCAATATCTTCACTCCCACCAATTCCATCCCATGAGGCCCCCAGATCATCTGCAGATGATATTTTGCCAATAGGACACGCTTCTGAATGTAATCAATATGCAAGAGCTGAACACAATCAACATTCAAGAGATTGCTGCAGCATGGTACAAAAGCCGAAATGCATCTCCATCAGCAGATATAACCTACCCACTGTCTGCAAGGATGGTTCCAAGTTATTGTGTTCCTCAAGGCAAATGGTCTGGAAATCAACGTGTGCCGGACTACTAAACAGATTCAATGGAACATAAGTCACCTCTAAATAAAAATGTTCCAGTGTGATGTGCTCCCATTCAGTGGTTCAAATAGCTATGTCTAATTTCTAGATATTCCATTACGTTTCTTATCCCTACCAATTTTTAAATACCGTACTCAGAACTTTGTGGTCAGTGAGTTAATTGAGCTGTTTTTGGAAGATATTGAACCCACTTTCCAAGGCCTTCATAGGGCTCAACTACAACGAGTGGTTATTGTGGGGCTGCTGTGGAGCAGCATTGGAAGTGGCTTCTTATTCTGTCCCTGACCTACAGATGTAGTGGGGCTTGTTAAGATGAGATTGCTCAGCTCAGTTGGACCTTACTGTTCCTGTTACCATCATTGCTGCCAGATGCTGCAAAGCTCCAGCAGAGCTCCTGGGTGTCCCAGGAAGCCCGTGTCGACATCAGCAGAAGTATCTGCAAGGCCAGAGAGAAGGAGAAGGGCCCTGTAGACAACTAGGAGCAACTTTGTGGTCAGTGCAGGCCACTGACTTGGTGTAAACAAGCCCTTCATTTTGCAAACCTTGTAGTCCCCTAAAGACTGATCAAACATTCCTCTTGTTTTCCAGACATCTGGTTTTAGCTACAGATCCATCCTTGGCATTGTAACAAGCTCATACATGATTAATTTATCATTTGGATTAAAATTGGGGTATTCTAAAGTGAACTATTTGGGGAACTTGGATTGCTATTCTTTACATTTGTCTATCCAAGCAGTGGGGTGGGCAAGATAATAGCTGGCACCTTTCTGAATTGAGTTGGCATCTGAGAGGTATGAATAAGGTGAAGTGGATACAGGCTGAAATGATTCAATATAAATAAATAAAAATGTAATGTTCATTTGTGGGATTAACATAACTCAAAAACCACTGGATGAATTGACACTACATTTGGACACAATACACGTATCAGGCTGACAAGTGACCATCACTCATAAAAACACTGAAAAACACAGCAGAAGAGACTTAAAGATCCAAAAAATAAAAAAACACATTACAACGCATGAGCAAAACCACAAATACACACACAAAACACATATATACAGACTGGGCCACAGCAACGTGTCACAGGGAACAGCTAGTTGTTCATAAATAGTCTCCTTGATTCACTTACATGCTGTGGATCAGTTTTCTCTAGCTGAAGTTAAAATATTTGTGACTAATCTGTAATAACACTCTTTATTATCTTTTAACAAGCAAGATGTTTGAAGGGCAACTGACCAGCATACACTTTGGCAAGAGTGAGATATCATGTAAAAGGATGGGAGAGATTAAGATAAATGACAAAACAGAATTGTGAATGTATGTAGTAGTGCAGTCTGACACTTTAACTGTCATGGCTTAATGCAACATGTCCATGGTAATTGTAGTTTAGTGAACTGGTCTTGGCACTCTTGGGCAGAGAAGGCTAAACATCTAGCGAAAATACAGCTCCCAGGATTCCATCGCATTGAGCCATGGCTTAAAATATGCTTGCCTTTAAATCATGCTCCCAAGAGACAAAATAAATAGTCTTCTTGAAAAGTAACGGAGTTGTTTTACTCACAAAACTTCATGTATACAGCATACAGGCGCTTTGCTTATGAATCCAGTTATAATAGGAATTTAAGTAGTTTCTCTGTATAGGTAACACTGAACCTCTTCCTTAGAAACAAATAGTCCATAGTCCAAAGCATTATTGTTCTTATAGTGAAGTCTAAACTGTTTTTGCTGCTTCTGATGCAAAACACACATTGATATCTAAAAGCATACAGATGGCTTCTACTCCCTCTTAAGACTCAATGGTTTCTGCTCTTTCTAAGAGCCTAATGGCTTCTACACTCTCTAAGAGTCTAATAGCTTCTGTAAAGAAAAATGGAGTCTTAGGTCCTGAACATGCCTAATTCTGATCACATGTAATTGCAAACCAATGCACACATACAGTATAGTAAGCATGTACATAACAAATAAGTAGTGAAGGTTTGAGAAGGTTGCTATTTCCAACACAAACTACATTAGTTTTGCAGTTTATATGCACCTTGAGATCCCATACATTGGGACTGCCTTTTACAATCTGACAGGTGTGCTGGACACCTATAACTATATGAGTTAAGTAATCATAACCTTTGTAGCCCAGTTATAGGGATTATGGTATGGAAGAAGAGAAGATTTAAATGGCAACAACAACAACAACAACAACAGGCCTGTAGGGTCAGGGGTGATTGTCTCCATCTGCATAAATTCTGTGATCTGTCCTAAAAACAAATATTGTAATTAATACAATTAATTAACAGATTGACTTAGCAATAGTACACATCTTGGGATCTTCCCATCAAGTCCTTCCAACTTTCTGATTCCATTAAATGCAACCAATTAAACCATTACCATTATTAGTTGGGGTGAATTAATTTCTAACGTTTTACTCTATTTTACTGATTTTCACATTTAATGTTCCAAACTCTGAAATTAAAGGAATACGTACATAGCTTAAAGTGTGGCAACCGGGGAATTCTCTATATTTTGCTTCAAATATGAAACTGTTAGTGGAAATTTACAACATCTTTAGCTTTCTTTTATTTTAAGAAGAAAAATATTTTATAGTCATTCATGTTTCCATGGATACTGTTAACAGCGGCTTCATTTTTTTCCTGCTGCTGCTTTTATTAGAAACTATGGAAGAGTTCAATACACCTCAATTTAGCTGCATTAGAGACCGCCTGTCCCTGTGCTTTTAACATCAATGAAATATGAAGGAATTAATAAGGAAAGGTTTTTTTGGATCATGCCGGAACACTTAATGTCACAGCTACGATGTGGTACCTAAATGCATAGTTTAAAGAGAAGCTGATTTTAAAAAATGACAACCCTAACATTAATATAGTGAATTCAATCCAGATGCAGAAGAGAAGGGAACTCTCTGCCCCGGAATGTGGTGGAGGCTCCTTCTTTGGAGGCTTTAAAACAGAGGCTGGATGGCCATCTGCTGGGAGTGCTTTGAATGATATTTTCCTGCTTCTTGGCAGAATGGGGTTGGACTGGATGGTCCACGAGGTCTCTTGCAACTCTATGATTCTATGAGTTCTCCTTCCTCCATTATTTTTCTGTGGGTGTTAAATATTCAAGAAACTGAAACACTATTGTCTCAATGTCGAAAAGGCCATGAGTTCAAATGCCACTTAAAGCCTCTATTGTCAACCTTTTAGCTCTGACTGAGGAATTACGCAGCTGAATGACACAATTATTGACGGTGAGAAAGAACGCCTACTGGATAAGTCTCTGCTATTCACTCTTAAGTTCAGTGGGCTCTTTCGAGCTACAATTGGCCCTCCAATTTAGCTGGCTTGACATTTGCGGATTGGAATATTCATGGAATTAATTAAAATATTTTATCTATGAATCTCAAGCTCCTCCAATGCAACTCTATGTTCAACTTCCACCAGATGTTCTCTAGACATTTGTAGGTCTTCCAGCACAATTCTATGGTCAGTTTCCACCATAAAGTCATGCCAGAGAACTTTGAGATTCCTAGAGAGTTGTTTCCTTGGGAGATATATAGAGAGAGGGGGGGAGAGGGGGGTTGTCCACTTTCACATGTTATCCAGTGTTCCTAATCCAGTGGTTCACAACCTTTCTAATGCCTCGACCTCTTAACACAGTTCCTCCTCTTGTGGTAACTCCCAACCATAAAATTATTTTTGTTGCTACTTCTTAACTGCAATTTTGCTACTGTTATGAATCATAATGTAAATATCCGATATATGCAAGATGTATTTTCATTCACTGGATGAAATTTGGCACGCCCAAATTTGAATACTCGTGGGGTTGGAGGGGGGATTGATTTTGTCTTTTGAGAATTGTAGTTGCTGGGATTCATAGTTAACCTTCAATCAAAGAGCATTCTGAACTCCACCAACGATGGAATTGAACCAAACTTGGCACACAGAACTCCCACGGCACAACAGAAAATATTGGAAGGGTTTGGTGGGTATTGACCTTGAGCTTTGGAGTTGTAGTACTTCACCTACATCCAGAGAGCACTGTGGACTCAAACAACGATGGATGTGAACCAAACTTGGCACACATCCTCAATATGCCCAAATGTGAACACTGGTGGAGTTTGGGAGAAAGAGCCCTTCACATTTGGGGGTTTTAGTTGCTGGGATTTATAGTTCATCTACAATCAAAGAGCATTCTGAACTCCACCAAACTTCCCACACAGGACCTCATGACCAACAGAAAATACTGTGTTTTCTGATGGTTTTTGGCAACCCCTCGGACACCCCCTCGTGACAGCCCCCCCCCCCCCCGAGCCCCCGACCTCCAGGTTGAGAAACTGCCGTAATCTAACTTAATGTGAAGGACTTAATGTGTAGGATCATAGTAGCACTATCATTCCACTTCAACTGTTATGGTTGTGTCCCATAGAATCTTAACAAATGTAGCTTAATGAGACATTAGAGGCCTCCAGCATTAAAAGTACCACTCCACAAACTGCAAATCCCTGGTTCTCATAGGAGAATCATGGTGCTAAACATGTGTAGTATGAAAGAGCTGAGGATCTGTTTCAATCTCGCATCTGCTTTTTAGGCTGAATCTATACTGCTATATAATCCAGGTTATCCGCTTTCATAATCTGGATTATATGATAATGCAGTTCTAGCCTCAGGCCTCATTTACACTGCCATATCAAATCCAGATTATCTGATTAGAACTGAATTATATGGCAGACCCCTTCTACATGCCATATAATCTAGATTACCAAAGCAGCTAATTCGTATTATCTGCTTTTGACCTGGATTTTATGACTCTACACTGTCATATAATCCAGTTCAAAGCAGATAATCTGGATTCTAAATGGCAGTCTAGAAAGGGCTGCAGTGTAGACTCATATACTCCAGTTCAAAGAAAATAATCTTGATTATGTTTTGATAATCTGTATTATATGGCAGTGTAGAAGGGGCCTAGTTTGCAGCTACTGAAGTACCAAAGAAAGAAAGTAGTAGAAGTGTCAATGGAAAAGGGAGGCAGTGAAGACAGAGCTTCTTAAGGGCAGGAACGGCAAAGTTTTGCTGCTCCCGTGAGATTTAAGAGCAACGCTGGAGACCTAGAATCCTGCATTCAGCAGGACTATGTTGATGGTAGGTTTCTGGAAGACGTAGTCCCAAAAAGTGCGGAAGCTTCAAGGTTATTCAATGCCAAACAAAGTGGCCAATTGCAACATTCACACTTACCTTACACAGATAAGAGTTTTTTCCCTCACCCTGGACATTCCAGATATATAAACCCCACTTTCCAATAGACCTGTATGAGGATGCTTGCCATAGATGTGGGTGAAATGTCAGGAGAGAATGCTTCTGGAACATGGCCATACAGCCCAGAAATCTCACAGCAGCCTAATATGGTGGCGCTGACTAGGTCATTGTCAGAGCTGCAATCTGTGGGTGCATCTGTGCTATAGAATTAATGCAGTTTGACACCACTTTAACCAACATGGCTCAATGCTATGGAATCACGGGAGGTGTGGTATGGTGAAACACCAGCACCTTTTGGCAGAGAAAGCTAAAGACCTTGTAAAGCTGCAACTCCAGGGATTACATAGCATTGAACCATGGCAGCTAAAGTATTGTCAAACTGCATTAATTTTATAGTGTAGATGCACCTCGAAATAGTAACATGGGCATTTGGGAGATTCTGGAAGATGTAGTCCAAAAATGTGACAGCGTTCTATTGTTGCTTTAGTTCCCCAAAAAACTATAACAGTCCTCCCATTACAGTCCTCCACGACCACTGCGATCCGAGTCCCAAAACCTCCTGGTGGTGCCTAGTCGGCGATCTGTTCATCTGACCTCAACGCAGAGGAGGGCATTCAGTGCTGCCGCCGGCGCTGTGGAATGCTCTTCCCCCCACAGTCCGCGCAGGCCGATCTGCTAACGTTTCGCAGGGCCTGCAAGACCCCCCTCTTCACCCAGGCGTTCGGTGCTTAGGTTATGTATATAAAACCGCGCCCAAACCATGCTTGCGCGCTGGTTGCAGCAATTTTACTATGCTCTGTTTTACCCTGATTTTACTTGTTCTGCTACTCCCACAATGTGAGTCGCCCTGAGCCTACGGGAAAGGGCGACTAATAAGTCGAAGAAATAAATAAATAAATAAATAAATAACCCATTTTTTTCTCAAGCTTTACGCTTGAATAGTTTGAAATCATTCCGTTTGTGGGTGTGTTTTACTTTGGATATTCTCTAAAAGCTTAAACAGATTAGAAATCATCAGATGCAATGCAGTAATAAACTCTGCACTAGATTTCTCCCTGGTCTTTCTCCTTTCCCAAGCTGAAGCAATATGCCTTTGTGGAAAGGAAGCAGACAAGGAAAGCTGCTGACACAAGCAGCCGTGCCCCATCCCTGCTGGCGCTGGGCACTCCCTCCTTCTCCGCTTGTGTCATGCTGACTCACTCACTCGGCTGCAGTGACTTTCTGGGGAGTGATCCAAAAGCCTCCACTCCCCCCCTTTCAATACGGCACACCCTTCAGAAGGAGAGAGCCATTATTCACAGCCCATTAAGCCTCCTTACTAGGGAGGCAAGGAGATGAGTTCTGTCATGGTGAGACTGACCTTATTTTGCTTCTGCAGTGTCATAATTTGGCTCGGTTCACTCACAGTTATCTGTGCCAGGTACCCAAAAGAGTGAATTTCCAAGCCTTCATGCCACCGTCCTTATAGTATTATGTGACTTTAGTTCAGCTAAAACCGTGGGTTCAAGGCCCAGAGTGCTAAGCTTCCAAAAGGCCAGATAAGACACAGGTGGGTTAAAGACAAAATCAGAGGCTTTATTCTCAATGGCCAGAGAGAATGTCTGCAAAGACAGCACTTCAAAGAATTCACATGTCTCAATGGAATCACACTGCTCTTCAAAACAAAGGCAGATTGCCGCACTAGCTCCCGATTGTTCCAAAATGTGGCCAATTAGGATCCACTTCCTGGTTGGTCTGGGACTCATCTGTCATCATCACCGGTTGGCTCCAGTCATGGCGAGAAATTTAATAAACTATCATTGGATTATTTTCAAAATTGTGTCAGTTTATTAATTTGCCAATTGGAAAGTAATGTGGTGGGGCAAGCAATAATGGGCTGAAAATGATCCTGATATTCCAACTTGAGTTAATACAATGGGTACCTGTCCAGGAAAACATAAGGGTGCTTAGAATGTTGGAGCCCCAGGGATGGGTCTGGTGGGGTTGCCATATGTCCCTTATTCTAAGGGACGTCCCTTATTTCGGCCCTAAAATTTGTGTCCCTTATTTTCAGGCCCTGTCCCTTATTTTTGACTAGCAGGACAGGACTGGGCGGGGTTGACCAGAGGAAGCTGCGCACTGTGGTTTCCACGGCAATGCCTGCCCGAGGATTCCAACTCGCAGGGCAGCCTGCGTCCCCGTTGGAAGGAAGAGGCCATACAGGACTTTTTCAAAGTACAGTAGACTAATTAACCGTTACCCAAGGGGAATGTTGGATCATGTTGGATAAAGATAGTTTCTGGTTGCTTGAGAATTACTCTTAAAATTGGCCTAGCTGTGTATCCCAATACTATACAATGCTGTGTATCCCATACTATACTATACCATTAACTATTGACATAATAATCATGAAGATGTACTGTCTTATAAACATTATTTTATTTTAATGTTTAGACAGTGCACTTTTAAAGTCAGCAAAGTCAAGTGCTAAATACAGATGGAGAAAATAAGGTAGTTCTAATAATGTTTTTTCTGCATGACAAAGCATGCAGAATCATACCATGTACTGTTAAGAGGGTGTAAGTCAGTTTTTGTGTGAGTTTCAATCATTATCTTATTCTGTTAATAAAACTATTTCTACCTAATGTTTGAGTTTCAAGTTTTTAATGAAGTGTCCCTTATTTTTGTGAAAAATCCCGTAAATGACCCTTATTTCTTATATCATAAAGTGGCAACCCTAGGGTCTGGTCTGGAGACATGGACAAGGAAGTGCTCCAAGGAATAAGCCAGATCACATCGGAGAGAAACAGGAAAAGTCCCAGAGCAGGGGTGCTCACATTTTTTCAGCATGGGAGCTACTGATTAAAAAACCAAGTCCCAAAGATCACCTACCCAGAAATGTAAAACGTATAACTATTTTCTTATTTATTTATATTTGTTATTCATTTTTATGTACCGCTCCTTCCAGCAGGCTCGGGGCAGTTTACATAAAATGAAGTTATAAAACATCAACATTTCAATTTAATAACAACAATATAAAACAGAGCATAAAAATACATCCAACCACCCCATTTCTCCCACACTGCCATATTACCACACATATTATCAGCCAGAAAGTAAGAAGAGAGGCTTTTGAACTGCAAGGCCATTTAATACTCAGCAAGGTAAACAAAGGGGCATGCAAAAATACATCCAACCACCCCGTTTCTCCCACACTGCCATATTACCACACATATTATCAGCCAGAAAGTAAGAAGAGAGGCTTTTGAACTGCAAGGCCATTTAATACTCAGCAAGGGAAACAAAGGGGCATGCAAAAATACATCCAACCACCCCATTTCTCCCACACTGCCATAGTACCACACATATTATCAGCCAGAAAGTAAGAAGAGAGGCTTTTGAACTGCAAGGCCATTTAATACTCAGCAAGGTAAACAAAGGGGCATGCAAAAATACATCCAACCACCCCATTTCTCCCACATTTCCATATTCCCCAACATATATTTCTCAAGGAACAAAGCAAGCAGAGAGGCTTTGGAGCTAATGGCCATTTTTTAAACATTAAAAATAAACAAAGAGACATGCCACAGAACAATCAAGCACCCACCCCAAAGTAAAAAGACCGACCTTGAGATGCGGTAAGGAAATGACCCCAAAGCGTCCTTCTACTCCTCCTCTGTCGTTGCTCCTATTTCCATGCCGCCAGCATGCGTGCCGTCTCCAAGAGCTCACAAGAAGTCAGAGAGGCAGAATGGGCGCTTCTGCGCATGCGCGCGGGGCCAGCCATGCATTCCGTCATCCAGGCCCGCCCCCTTTGGTCTCCTACGACTCTGAGTAGCTGGAGAAGGACAGAGGGAGGAGGAGGAATCCAAAAGAGGGGGCCCATTCTGCCTCTTGGACTCTTGAGCTTATGGAGGCGGCGCACGAGCAGGGAGTGGGGAGGAGCAACGACAGAGGACTTCTTTGCAGCGTGCAGGGGCGCATGAAGAGGACCAACAGCAAAAAACCTAGTCAGGGGCCTGAAGATCACCAGGATGAGGCCCGAAGATCATCCTGGTGATCGCGATCACCATTCTGAGCACCCCTGTCCCAGAGGCTCTTGCACAAACCCATTGTGTGCTTCCCCCCTCCCCCAAGTCTTTATGCTGCATTGCAAGGAAATTATGATAATGCTGAGACTTCGAGGTATGGTGGAGCAATATTCAAGAAAAATTAATTAAGGTTACTACAGGACAAAATGGAAAATGCAGTACGGGTTTGCGGCATGTCCCAATCGAGCTGCATCTCATAATATTCAATAACAATAGGATGCTGAAATTTAGGTTGCATATAGATGACCTTGACAGAAGAAATGACTATGGTTTTTTTTCTTTGCTGGGAAGAATCTTATTATTCCGTCTCATAGATTCTTGGAAACACAGAGCTTGGGAAATTTCATTTTTTTTACTTGCTCCCCAATATCTCAGAAAGCAGGGCCACAGTGCTTTTCTTTTACTCTTTTGTTGTTGCCATTTGCCTCGCTGCATAATTTAGAAACTGGTCTGAAAAGATGGGAAATTGGTTCTCACTTGACCCAAAGGCTGGCAAATCGCCATTATGTAGAGCCATGCTCTAACAGAGGCACTTGCAGCTATGTTCATCAACTAGACTTTCCTATCTGGTGTGTTCATCTTGCAAGCAGATCTATGGTTTCATGTAGTCACAAGTCATACTACACTGGCACAAATAGTCTAAAGAGGCACTATGGGTGCCTCTCTTTTTCATGTTTCTGTTGTAGTACAGCCTGAGGCTCCTGAAGCTGATGAGTACACTGATGATTTAGAGAGTATTGTAGGAGTGAGTGCCTGTGGGATTTTCTGGGGCTCAAAGTGAGGAAGATTGAAGTCAGGGTAATGATAAGAAATCTAACTCAGAAAGCGCAGGCCTTCAAGGTCAGTTAGAGGAGCCAGAAACTGCAACATTAGATAAGAAATTGGGTGAAGAGCTAAATGATACAGAAGTCTCCCAGGGAAACTACAGAGATCAACAAAGCTCTTCATTTACAGATCAGAGCGAAAAATAGATGTCGTAGGTCAGAGTGATAGCGTGGAAAAGCTGAGGAGAGCATTTGTGGAAAAAGGCATGACTTCATGGTTTCTTTGTTCTTGTTTTTATATTCCTGCATAAGTTTTACTAAATATATCTTTTTGCTTGTGGATTTTGCTATACTTGTGATTTTTGGCTATTCCTGGACTGTGCACCTTCAGATCTGTATGAGACATTTCAATTACAGTTTGGTTATCATCTATTGCTAAACCTTTTTTGGATTTTACCTCTTATTACTTTATTCCTGACTTTTTCATATTTTATATGTTTTTACAAAAAACCGTTTGCTTATAATCTGGACTCTTGTGTGGTGCTGTGGTCATAGGTGTTTCCAGGCCTGGGGTGCAACAGTTTCTACCTGTTTTTTCATCCATTTTCTCTCTGATGCCACTACCCTGTTGCTAACTCCCCTTCTGCCTACCTTTTCCCATTCATTGCTTTTTGAACTGCAGCTTCCAGCATCTCCAGCAGCTATGCTGGCTGGGAACACTGTGGGGTTGAAGACCAAAAAATGGAATTTCCCTTTAACAAAGATTCCTGCTGTCTTTTTACTGTTTTCCACAACTCCTTCTTCTTGCTGACTTTCCCAACAGTCTCTCTCTCTCTCTCTCTCTCTCTCTCTCTCTCTCTCTCTCTCTCTCTCTCCCCCACACCCATCATTCCAGCACATTCCAGTGCTGTCAATCATTCCCCCACTCGTTTTCCAGTCTTACTGCCTGTAAGAAAATGCATTAATTACACTTGAGGGAATCCACAGTGGGGCGTTACCACATCACATCCCCAGACTGCCTGGAAAGCTTCAGTTTAAAACAAGGACTTGTTACAGATCAGGAAAGTCTGATCATTTTTATCAAAGAGCCAGAGACAGGAAACCAGCTGTTTTCGGAACCTTATGAGACATGCTGGCCTCACATAAGAACAAATCCACACTCTATTTTCAAAGATTCCTGCAGAGATTGGTAGAGTGGGGGGGAAACACCTTCAAGTCTAGGGCTGTACTTTTGAAAATATTAAAGGGAATAGCTATACAGAGAAAAGGCAATAACCAAGTAGTTATCACAGCATTGCATTTGAAATTCAAGAAGGGGAATTGTTTCACCTTCAGCAGCAAAATAAGGGAGAGCACCAACTGAGACAAAGAGTGTGCCCACGATGCTCAATTATGTTGTTTTTGTTGTTGTTGTTGTGTGCCTTGAAGTCGTTTCTGACTTATGACAGCTCTTAGGTGAACCTGTCACAGGATTTTCTTGTCAAAATTTGTTCAGAGGGGTTTGTCATTACTCTCCTCTGAGGCTGAGAAAGGCGACTTGCCCAAGTACACCCATCGGGTTCCTATGGCTAAGCAAAGGTTTAGATCCTGGTCTTCAGAATCTGGCTCAAACCACCATGACACATTGACTCCCATGCAGGCATGTAGCCAGGGGGGGGGCTAAGGGGGCTTCAGCCCCCCCCCCCCCGAAATTCTCAGGGTGGTCCGCGAGAAGGCCTTACTGGTACATTATTTAAACTGTTATGTTTATTCATATCATGATCTGATCACCATGCTCATTATATCCCACATTCATGGGGTTATTGGGGTAACAATACAAAAGGTTTGCTAGGGTAAAGCCTCTTCCACCCAGTCTCAGCCCCCGAACCAAACTCAGCCCCCGAACCAAAATCCTGGCTACGGCCCTGCTCCCATGCAATTCAATATCACTCGCAGAGCTGCACTCTCCAAAGTCCTGGAAGTTATTGAGAGGTTTGCTAGTAGATGCCTTCAGAATTCCAGCGTTTGAGTTTTCTGGTGCAAACTTCTCTAAACACAAAACTACACATCTGAGGATTCCATAGGGTGAAGATGCGAAAATTAAACTGTTTTTAACTTGAGTGAATGGGTATGTTGTGTTAATGTTAATTGTATTTTAAAGTATTTTAACTGCTGAATGTTTTGGTTTTTATATTGTATTTTATCATGTTTGGCATCGAATTGTGCCTTTTGTTAGGCCACTCTGAGTCGTCGTCCCCCCCCCCTTTTCCGGGAAATAAATAAATAAATAAATAAATAAATAATAAAGTGCCATCAGATTTATGGAACTATCTAGTAGTCTAAAACAGTGCTGCTAAAAGTGGTGGTGCCTATACTGGTGCCATATCTCTGTGTCATTAGCTATGGGGTCATATCTCTGTGTCATTGGCTATTGGACATTGGTGAGCTTTTAGGTGCTGTCCATCCTTATCACACGGGAAAAAATAATTGCCACCACACCCCACATCAGACAGCTTGAGAGGCACCGATGCATAATACACTCAATGATGCTAAAAGATGCATTTGAAGTATAATCCTTGGTAAATCCAGAGATATTCAGAGGTAAATTATGTTACGCTCAGTGCGATTTTATTACTATAAAATTATATATTTTATAGTAATAAAATATTTAGAGCTGAAACTTTTATTTGAAAATTAAACAAATCCAACATCAAAAGAAATTTGAATTAATCCAAACCAGACATCTCATTCCAGTAATCAAAGCTCAGTTGTCCAAAAGTTCTTGACCGGAGGTGTATTCCAACTACACAACTATAGCACCATGATGCCACTATAACTGCCATGGCAACATCCTATGGATACCTGGAACTGGTAGTTTAGCGAGGGGGCATTTAGAACTCTCATCCAAAGAACTCATCTGATGCCTCTGACCAAACTACAAACCCCAGGACTCTGTAAGATGTAGCCATGACAGTTAAAACGGAACAACAGCACTATCATTGTGCAAGGCCTAAATGTTTTATGTTTTGTGTGTGACTGTTGTTTTATAGTTTTATAATGTTAATTTTAATGGTTTTAATCTATTATTTTTGTTGTTGTTTTGATATGTGTTGTTTATACATGTAAGGCATTGCATTTTGTCATTGATTATGTTGGGAACTGCTTTGAGTTCCCCTAGAGATGAGAAAAGCGATATGTAAGTGCAATAAAATAAATAAATATCATTTTGCTCTGAAATCCAAAATACTTAAAACTTTTTTCTGCCCTAGATCCACTTCCACTTTTGGAGAAAGGGGGCTAGTCACATGTCTAGCCTATGCACAAGGAGGTGCACAAGGGAACAGGCACTGTGTAAACAGGCCCATGAAAGCAAGATGGAGCAACCCCATTGACCATATGTCCATCCCAATGGTGGCCTTCTTCCATCATAAAGAGAATGAAAAAGACTCATAATGAGCAGGGATTTTTGGATTTTCCCCTCCTTTCCTGGCCATTTTGCTTAAAAGGCAGAAAGTGTGCTGATAGCCAGGAAAGCTTTTACAGGGCCTTCAAATTACAGAGTTTCTCGTAATGTCCTCTCATCTCTTTTCCCCATCAGGGCTCCTCCAGGAAAAACCCAGGGGCCACTGAACATGTGACTAGCTCCCTGCTTTTCTCCTTGTCCTTCAAACCAAAAAAAGTCTGCTCCAAGGCATTTTGGATAAGAGAACATAACTTGTACTATGAAGGCCTCTGGGATTTTTTTTTAAATGTTAGGATGATGGCCATGGAAGTTACCCGAGAGACTCACTCTGTCTTTAATATCCTGTCTCCTATATAACTATTGCCATATAACCATGATACAAATTGTCCCTACACAGTGCTTCATACAGACGATGCAAAGATACAGATGTGTGCTCAGTGGAGATCTGGGTGTTTCATAAACCCAGGGAAAATGGCCACACTTGCTGTAACGTGGAATTGACAAAATGACACGTCCCAAGATGAAAATGCCATGAGAGTTTGATGAAAATTTAGTCTGTGAAGTCTCCTATAATTAGTTAACTGTTACTTACATACCTGTAATAAAAACATATGAATTATAGATCATTGCTTGCATGGTTTTTGTCACATGCAGACAGTCAAGAGGTCTTCAGAACAGGTTTCTCCCAACCACACCCTGCAATCCATCAGTTCAAAATGATGGTGGAAAGCTACCTTAAGATGACATTTTCCCCTACCCTCAGGCAGCCCTCTGTGCTGTTGACAGGGGGCACAAAGGAAGGATGCAGTTGAGATGAAATATTTCTCCCCTTTGAATTTTTACCTGCGTCTGTCAAATGCATGAGAGCACCCTTATTTATAAAATATGCACTCGAAATAAAAAAAATCAGAGGTAGCTTTGCTTCCTTTTCATTCGATCTTTCCAGCTTTGTCCGTTACCAATCACTGTTTCAGAGTCTGGCTTCTTTACCTGCTCCTTTTAAGATTTCGGTTTTCTTTTCTTCAGGGAGCCCATTAACATCAAGGTATGGTAATGTAAGACACTTAAAGAGGTGTCCTTCTTGGAACAGTGTATATTTTCACAAACTCCCACTCCGGTTCCCTTCCCACTGTACTTCTTATGCTGGAGTGAGAGCTGCTGTGCGACAATAGGATAAAGATTATAGCTGTTATTAAGAACTAAAAGTGTTCAGACACATTGTTTGAAGCAATTGTTTCAGCACTTAGTCAAGATCTGATTTTAAGAAAATCACTTCAAGGAAAGAAATTGAAAGGTTTCCTGCCAAAATGAACACACGATTAACAAAATGGTTGTAAAACGTGTGTGTGCATGTACAGAAACAAGGCTTGCTGAATGGGTAGGCTAGCGTCACCTTCAGCTCTCCTCCCTTTTCTTAGTTGGTTTTGTTTGTCCTGTTTTTATTTTTTTATATCATGCCTTTCCTACATCTTATTTTTTTAGACTTCTGTTGGAAGCCTAACTCTCGTCTTCTCATGTTCTTAACTCTCATCTTTCCTGCTTCCTTTACTGTTCTTCATTTTCCTCCTACCACTCCTCATGGCGTCCCCCCAGTAACAAGCAATTACACTCAAGCTGAGCTGTAGAAAATAGCTACACACAAACACTGGAATTATATGAATGTAACTACAATTCACTCTCTATGTTAGAGATACCTTGTGATGTATGTGTTTTGGTGAATAATTCACGATTATATATGATCTTTTGTACAAGACATCTGGCTCTCAGTGTTTGTGTGTCGTCGTCGTCCCCCCCAGCAATAGCAAGGGTATCCCTCTGGGCAGCTAAACCAGAAAATCCCAACTGGATGCGCCCCCCCCCCCATGAGGGTCTTCCTCCAGGGGCAAACCAAGAATGGGCAACTTGGAAGTCCCTGAATAGACTCAGAAGTGGAGTGGGCAGATCAAAAGACGACCTGGCAAAATGGCGCTACCTAAAAGAATCCCACACATTGTGTGACTGTGGAGCAGAACAGACAACTCCGCATCTGTATGCTTGTCCACTGTGCCCAGCCTCCTGTACAGAGAAGGAATTCTTGGAGGCTACAGACAATGCCATTGCTGTTGCCTGTTTTTGGTCAAAAGATATTTAGCCGCCTGCGTGCCTTCTATTTTTATCAGTTTTATACTAATTTATGCAATGCTTTTGATACGAAATAAATTAAAAAATTCCTTCACTACATTTTAGCCAATTTTATTCCTAACCTTTTCCCTAAGAAATGTGCTTTTTCTATTTCCAGCCTATCATCATAGCTTACAATGATTTAATATAGACCTTAAGGGATTTGCATATTCCTTACTATGAACTCAAATCCGCTTTCTCTGTATGGGAAGACTCTCCAAAGTGGAACTGGATTCTTAAAATTCACATTCTGATCTGGATTGTTAAAAAAAAATTGGACCCCAAATTACGAATTATGAGAAATGACTTCATTGAGGCGTATAGCGAACCCACATTGCCTTTGTCCTGTAGTAATCCTTCATGAATTACTTTGGAATGTTGACTAATATACCCTGAACTCCAGGGGGGAAATCCCATAAATTATCATAATCCTTTCACAATGAACTAGGGAGAGTTGGGGTAACACACAATAGGCTTACATCAGAGCCTCTGATTCCTTTTTTCCTGTTTCACCTTATATGACCTGGGAATGTTTCCTCTCCTATGCTCCAAGTCAGACTCATCCTTCCAACACCCATTGCGATGACCATCACCCTAAAGCAGTGTTTTCCAACCAGCGTGCCGTGGCACACTAGTGTGCGGTGAGTGATCATCAGGTGTGCCGTGGGAAATTGGAACCTCCAATACTCTTTCTTCCCCCTCCTGCCGAACACTTTTTCTTCTCCACTCAGGCTCCCTTCTTCCCAGCCTTGCTCTGCTCGTTTTGCCTCGCTTTGCTCTGGGGCGAGTCTGCGCAGTAGCGCCCGCATGGGTCACGTCTTCCTCCCTCCCCCCTCTCCTCCTGAACACGCTCACGCTGCCCCCTCGGATCAAAATGGCGGCAGAAGCAACAGTGTAGAAGAAAAAGTATGTGTTCGGCAGGAGGGGGGAAGAAAGGGCGCGAAGGGGAAGGGGGAGGAAGAGGTCTCTGTCAAAAGCGGGCAAGGGACCTTCCAGGTGTTTTGGACTCCAACTCCCACCATTCCTAGCAGCCTAAGGCTGTTTTCCTTTTTTCCCCCTCAGCCACTTAAGCAGGAAAGGGCCTCAGGCTGTTAGGAATGGTGGGAGTTGAAGTCCAAAGCACCTAGAGGGCCAAAGTTTTCCCATGCCTGTTTTAGGGACCTTAAAGTGGTGAGCCTCCTTCCAACATTGTGATTCTGGATAGAAAACAAACAACATAACATAACATAGTTTGAGTCCACGGTGCTCTCTGGGTGTAGGTGAACTACAACTTCCAAACTCAAGGTCAATTCCCAAGCAAACCCTTTCAGTACTTTCTGTTGGTAATGAGAGTTCAATATGCCAAGTTTGGTTCAATTCCATTGTTGCAAGAGTTCAGGATGCTCTTTGGTTGTGTGTTAACTATAAATCCCAGAAACTGTAACTCCCAAATGTCAAGGTCTATTTTCCCCAAACTCCATCTGTGTTCACATTTGGGCATATTGAGTATTCATGCCAAGTTTGGTCCTGATCCAACATTGTTTGAGTCCACAGTGCTCTCTGGATATAGGTGAACTACAACTCCAAAACTCAAGGTCAATGCCCACCAAACTCTTATCGCATTTTCTCTTGGTTATGGGAGTTCTGTGTGGGAAGTTTGTGTCTTTCTGCCATTCCTGCCAGGATATCTATGTTGTGTTCATCGAAACAGGCCCAGGTTTCACACTGAGTGTATAAATACATTTAAAAACATATTAACTATATGCATTACTGTGTTAGAGTGTCATTTTGTGCCATTTTGGTTGGTGGTGTGCCCCAGGATTTTGTAAATGTAAAAAGTGTGCCGTGGCTCAAAAAAGGTTGTAGAACACTGCCCTAAAGGACTCATTGTTTATCTGGACTAATGGGGGACACCGGACACGGAAAGAGCCTCCTCAAAGACAGTTGGGCGACCCCTAGGCAAATACAGTTGGGCGTCCCCTAAGCAACATTTATTGTAAATGGCTAAACTTTCCAACCCAAAAGCATTGCTTTACAAAATGTGTATTCCTGCAATGCCTTTGACATGAAATAAAAAAAATATTTTGGACTAACAACATTGTATCCACCTGAACCAAAATGTTAAGCCTATTATCAATTGCCATGCCACATTCCTTTCTGATTGCGCCCCTCTCAGACTCTTTGAAATAATCCAATGACAGTTTGTAAAAGTTTCCCAACCAGCAATGACATCAGAGGGAATCCCAGAAGAATCTCAAAGCAAGTACTAGCCAGACACTTTCTGAACCAAGCAGGAGCTAATGTGCAGGTCTTGAATAGCTATCAAGATGTAAGAAATATACTCTGTATCCACATTTGTTTGTCATTTCTCTGGAATGCTTTCTCCATGGACATCCTCTCTGGGTGTTGAGAAATAAACTTCCGGTTTTGACTTTAACCCACCTGTGTCTCATTCAGCTTTCTAGGAAGTTAGACATGCTAAGCTCTGAACCTGTGTTTCTTGCAGAAGCTGAAATCACAGAAGATTATGTGGCTGTATAGAAGTTGCCAAAGTCTCTAGATCCTCCAGCAAGATTGGAACAGGTTGGCAATAGAGTCATAATGGAAAATCTAGAGATTCCTAGAAAGAACATTTTAAATTCAAATCCACAAAAATCAAAACGTCAAATTTGGAGCGACAACTATAATGTAGTTCACCACTTGGGACAACAGAAATGCAGAGAATGTGGCAGTCATCTCATTTGATCCTTGATTTCCATTCCATTATGGTTTGTAATTTTAACTTCAGCTGATGATATGTAATAATTATTTTTTTGAGAATGAAAATGAGCAGGCTTAATAATGGAAAAAGTTTTCAGAATTATTTGCTTGATTAGGAAAAATGAATCAATGGCCATTGGTAATTTTGAGGAATTTCCTCTTGAGATCCATTCTTTTTTTAAAAAAAAACCCTTTTCCAAAAAAATCTACATGTTCCTTTCCTTATAATAATTCTGGATGTTTACATATATAAGGACAATATTGTAGGAATAAGCATTTTCTCCTATAGTGCAGAAGAAACTACTTTAATGATTCATCAACCCATGTGAGGACAAAATAGTTGAGAATTTCCTAGCTTTGGCAGGTTGACTTGGCCACTATGTGCTATGTCTTGTCTTTTTATATGCATTGCTTTAATGCAATGTACCTCTCGCTTTAAATATATATAAGCATTTAATCACCCAGTTCCGTAAACAAAGGTTGTTCAAAAAAGTAGGTAAAATAAATCTTAGTTAAAGTTGTGATTTTGGAATCTGTAAAAAGCAGGCAGAGTTATATAACAGAGATGTTGCTATGGCAATTACTTGTTGAAGGGCAGGATAATTGAAACATAACAAATCCCAACAAATGAATCAGCCTCTTTGCAACCTAATTCACTATGTTTAATCCTTTTACTATGCTCAATAAAACGGTGCCTGAATCTAATGGGACACTATATTTTGACTTCTGAATGTAACATCTGTTTTTTATTTGTTGTTCGGGCAGTCCCCGAGTTACAAACATCCAATTTAAAAACAAATTATATTTAGGAACAGGGGTGAGACAACAGAAAGTGGGAGAAATCCCCCCCTTCAGAAACGAAATTCATGTCTGGGAGAATGATCATAGGGAAAGGGGGTCTCTGCTAAAGCTTTATCACCAATCCTTGTGCCAACAAGCGAAATTTTTCAAAATCCAATTCTCACAGAGACAGAAAAAGAGGTAAAATTTTCTAAACAGGGACATAGATAGCAAAACAAACACCACGGGGGTGTTAACCCTTCCCTATGCTATGCAAAGCTTGTGTGTGTGTGTGGAGTTATATTTTTTAAATGTCCCTGTTCTGGCTTACATACAAATTCAACTTAAGGACATGCCTGCAGAACCGATCCTGTTGGTAACTCGGGGACTACCTGTATATGCTCAAGACGAATTTGCAAAGACTTGAACAAGGATGTAGATGAGAAGGTCTCTTCTTTAGATGGAGGCAGCTCTGATGTGATTTCAAACCAAGCCTGGCTTTTGGAAATCTTAGGCCAAAACCATCAGGATTTTCTTGGCCAGATTGTGTTGTCACCATTGCCTTCCTCTGATGGTGAGAAAGAAAGATAGGGGAGAAGGGGGAGAGAAAAAAGAGGGGGGAAAGAGAAAAGAAAGGGAAAGAGAAGAAGAGGCTGCATAAGGGAGGGAGAAAGAAGGAAAGAGAGGGTCACAAGAGAAAGAGAAAAAAGAGGAAGAAAGGGGGAAAGATAAAATAGAAAGGAAAAAGAGAGAGAAGGAAGAAAGGGAAAGAGGGACACAAGAGCGAGAAAGGGGAGAGGAAGAAAAAGGAGGAAATAAACAAGAAAGGGAAGGGAGAAAGGGGCACAAGAGAGAGAGAAAAGGGAAGGAGAGGACAAAAGATAAAGAGCAAGAGAGAAAGGGAAAAAGAGGGAGAAAGAAGGGGAGAGGTAGAAAAGGAGAAGGAAGGGAGAGAGACAGAAAAAACAAGAATGGATAGAAAAAAGGGATGGAGAGAAGGGGAGGGTGAAAGGGAGTGTGAAAGAAAGAAAAAAAGAAAGAAAAGGGAATGGATAGAAAGAAAGGGAGCTGAGAAAGGGGGAGATAAGAGGAGGAAAGAGAAAGTGAAGAGAACTAATTATAGAAAAGGGAGGGACAGAGAGAATAAGCAATGAGAAGGGAAGGAGAGAAGAGGTGGAAAGAGGGGAAGAGAAAGAAGGGTGAGGAAGATAGATAGGAAAGGGATAGAAAAGAGAAGGAGAAAGGAAGGGAAAGAGGAAGGTAAGGAAAAGGAAAAGAGAGAGATGGAAATGGGGAGAAAGAAGGGAAGAGAAAGAAGAAAGAGGGAAAGGAAAAGAAAAGGATATAAAAAGAAATAAATTGAGCTATCTAGGAGCTTAACACAATTGTTTTAGAAAGAACCTCAGTAACCTGAGATTTAGGGAATTTTTAAATGATGCTCACTGTAATATATTAATCCGTTTAATTTTTGATGTGAATGGTGTGTTATTTGTTTATGTGGTTTGTGATGATTTGTTGAATTTTTATGCTATGTCATTTTGCTGTCTTAGCCATGTATGCCGCTTTGAGTCCCACCAAAGGGAGAAAAGTGGGATAAAAATAAATGAATAAGAAAAGGAGATGAGGAGAAAAGGAAAGGAAAAAAAGGACAAAGAGAGAAGGAAGGGAGAAAGAAGGAGGGGGAGTAAGAGAGAATGAAAAAGAAAATGAAGGTATAGAACAAGAGAAGGAGAGGGGAGAAAGGGTGAGTATGAAAAAGCGAGGGGAAAGGGGAGAGAAGGAAAGGGGGAGAAAGAAAGAAAGAAAGAAAGAAAGAAAGAAAGAAAGAAAGAAAGAAAGAAAGAAAGAAAGAGGGGGCCTGCCTCCTCACCTTCTTCCACCATGCATGCCTCTGCCTCCAAGGACCTCCCCATCTCTCTTCTCTGCCCTGTAGGAAGAGGAGGAGGAGCCCGGAGGAGGGAAGACAGAGGAGGTGCCAAAGTGGTGTGGACATGGGTGCTGGCTGGCAGGCTGGCAGAGGGGGCCCAGCAGTCATTCCAAGGGGGCGGAGGAGGTGGGGACTAAAGGAGGCAGTGACCCTATCAAAATGTAATTAAACCCCCAAAGGGGTCGCGACCTACAGGTTGAGAACCATTGCCTTAAAGCCATTAAAAAAGGGTTTTTTTCACATTGGAGAGTTCGGAGCATTCCAGCAGGACTGGAGATAAAATAGAAACGCATTACCTAGCCTGTGCAGATTCATCCTAACTGGCCAACACACATTTTGGTGCCTCAAATGTTAGACCTGTTTCTGGGTATATTTGACCCGCTGATTCCAAAAATGGCTCTATATTTCCCCTATCAGTTCTAGTTTTTGAGATACAGAACATATGCTATCTACTAGTTACCTTCTGCTCAACCATAGCAAACCACGATAAACATATCAAATGAACTACAGATGCAGTCCTTTTAAAGCAATTTTCTGAATCGGCACCCCAAATAACCCCAGGAACAGGCCTAAAAACCAAGGCACTAAGACTTTTTTAAAGTAGGGGTATGTTATTCTCCTAAAACTAAGAGCATAGGATTACAAAGTACGCTATAAACCTATATTTAAAAAATTGGCCACATCTGGCTTTTTGTAACACCCAATCCTCCTTAATCTGGCTTCACATGTTGCACTTCAACCTAACAGCTGCAAACACTTGGAAACCTGACAATTACCATGCAAATCATTGGGATGCTTTGACTGCATCGCAGTTGTCAGGAAGCTCCTATTATTTTAGTGCAAAATAAACAGTCATTTTCTCCTTGTTTGTCAGGGGTGGATTGATTCCTACTGAGCACATTTTGGTTTCTAACACTCTTTTGGCCAATGGGAGAAAAAGGAGACATACCACCACTGAGCAGAAATCTAATGTGGCACGATATGTTCACCAATTTCTGAAATGTATTTATATTAGTAGCTTGATTTAATATATCTGTGTGATGACATGACTTATTGAAATCTCTCTTTCTGGTAATGAAAGGTGAATTGAATTTCATAAAACATGATCATTGTGATCATTATTCAGCATGCATGATCGTTTTGGCTGTACTGTTGTATTATAACTCATACCCAAGAGACAAATTGTTTTGCACTCTACCGAAGACTGGAAACACATCAAAGATGCAGCACTCATAGCTGAAGCTGCTTCATGCATAACGTTTTCCCTCATAGGTACAAGAAAGGCTGCATGCAAAAATGTCTGCATCACATCATGCATGAATACTGGCCAGGTTTCCTATTCTCATGGACTCTTGATACGGGAAATGCACATTTAATTTCATACATGATAATCATGTGTTTTTATGCTCAGCAGAGTGAGGCATCTGCCTCAAGCAGTTGATATGGGATTTAATGAAAGTGCAACATATTGTTCATTATTAATTCATTATTATTGTATTTTTGCTGCCAGGGAGTGAGCCAGAATGTTTGCCCTAGGGGCCAAAATATCCTGACCTGCCTTTGGATACAATGAAGGAATCCTATTCAGGTTGGCCACACACTTCTAGCTCTTGGGTTCTTGACATTCTCCTTGCCCTTTTTCCATGGATCGGCACTGGGGCCTCAAGCAGACCTGGACAAATGGCCATATTGATCAGTGGATCAGTATAGTAGACCATGGACAGTTCCCCTTGTTCGCTATTAGATTAATAATGTAATTATTAATTATTAATTATGTTAATTATTAAGTTAACATTTAGAGAAATGATGCAAATGATTTGTGCAATGTTTATTGGATTAATGAAATGTCATGTAACAACAGTAATCACCAGCCAATTATGATTGTTTTAACCATAAAGAAGGGGTGGGTTTAACTGGATGGACTCCATTGAGGTATAAATATCTTTGTATGAGATGTAACGGGGTCTTTTTGCCCCTATCTGCAGCTGTGTTCTGCTGGCAAAACCCACCAGCTGGTGCCAGGAATAAAACCTTTTTGCTTTTCACCCTACTTCACAGTTGTCACGTGTTCTCCCTCATCCTAGTATCCGCACGTTCGGGCAGCTTTGGTAAGGTTAACTTGGTACTTGGAGTTCCTTAACTCTCAATTCTGCTTCACACTTGCCTCAACTTTTTTTCTGTGAAAATTGGAATTGACTTTAGACCCGAACCACCAGCACCCCCTACATTTTGAACCTTGGGGGGGGGGGGGGTCGGGTCAAACAAGCCTAGTAGATAGTGCAGAGTGAGATAACTGTCAAAGGCAGTCAACCCAAGATAGGGCAGAGGAAGAAAGTAGGAACTGGCTTCTCAAGCAAAACCAGGATCAGAACTTCACTGTCTGAAAGAAGCAAGTAAACAAATGGGGAATGGAGTCCTGGCAGTATTAACTCCACATCAGTTTGTTGCATTCCAGATGTGTTGGGAGTACAGCTCCTATCCGCACTGTAACAAATACCTGCCCAAGTTATTTTTTCTCACCCTGGACATTCCACAGATATATAAAACTCAATTGCCTAGTTTCCAATAGCCCTCACAACCTCTGAGGATGCCTCCTATAGATGTGGCCGAAATGTCAGGAGATAATGCTTCTGGAACATGGCCATACAGCCCGGAAAATCCACAGCAACCCAAGCTTCATATTGTATTCAGAAACCACTTGTTTTATGACTCCATCAGCTTATCTTCAAGTCTTACATTCTTGATTGTTATGTATGGATAGTAGGATTTCAACAGCGTACTCTGAGGTCCATTCATCACGTTCATTGTGACTCAGAAGCTGAGTTTTCCTTCCCCTCTCCTTAATGACAGCAATGAGTACAGATGGTGCAGTGGATGAAAGGACCACACAACAGGCTAATGCTAAACGGATAGGAACATAAATATTGAGCAAACATATGACACAAGGGAGCAACTTGTTAACAATTATTTCCTGGCACAAGCCTCAATGTGAAACACGCTTACACTTCACCACCACTGTTTTTCTGGATAGCACTGTTTTTCCTTCAAGGCTGGCAAGAAGAAGAAAGTCTGGGCCTGTCTACATGGGCTATAAACTTTAAATCCACCTGGAAGTTACTTATGGATGTCTGCACGACGTTCTGGGGCTTATAGACCCAAATGTGAGATAAAACCAGTTAACCAGATCTCAGCCAGTATTAGCAGAAGTCAGGGAACTCCAACGCAACCCCGCACATCATAGTTGGTGTGAACAACTGGACAGTTCTAATTCAAATTGGTCCAGTTGTTCCCGGGTCCGGTGCTGCCATTCCATTTTTGCTGTGCTCCGCGGGGCAGGGAAAGGAGCATGGCACTTATATTTTCTGTTGTTTGTCACCATGGCAGGAGCCATGGAGCTCTGGGGATTCCTGGCCACTGATGGGTACATTTGCTTATATTAGCAAAGGCATCTGAATAACCTGGGATAACCTCGCCCCCTCCTTTCCTCCCACTTTTCCCCAGGTCCCATGAGTGCCTTTGCTGAAATCAGTAAAAGTGCCAAGTTGCAAACATTAGGTCTTTGGAGCTCCATGGCCACTGATCCAGTGAACAAAAACTGAAAAAGTAAGACTGACTGCCCATTGGGGCTGTTATATGCTTCCAGCTCTGCTAAAACCACAGGTCTGGAGCCAGGAGTGCCAAACTTCCAAAGGACCCAATAAGACACAGATGGGTTGAAGGCAAAATCAGAGGCCAAGGTGGACACCCAGTGGAGCCTGCACCCCAAACACTGACATACCTTAAGGCAAACTTACAGAAATATTTATAGCCTTTTGAAATCTCTTCAAAACAAAGGCACATTGCTGCACTAGCTCTGGATTGGTCCAAAATGTGACTGAATAGCACCCACTCCCGGGTTGGTCCAGGGGCCCATCCAATGTCATTGCTAGTTGGCTGAAGTCATAGTGGAAAATTTAACAAACTGTCACTTGGCTGGGTTGCTGTGCTTGCTGTGAGTTTTCTGGGCTTTATGGACATGTTCCAGAAGCATTCTCTCCTAACGTTTCACCTGCATCTATGGCAGGCATCCTCAGAAGTTGTGAGGTCTGTTGGAAACTAGGAAAATGGGTGTCCCAACACAGTAAGTCTTAAAGAGCCAAACACAGCTTATTTCAAAACAGCTCAGTCAACTCAAAAATGGCAAAACACTTTAATTTCAGTGTGAATGGCAAAACAAGTCAAAAACAATGACCAAATGCTCAAAGAGTAAATAGAACATAAAATCTGGATTATATCTCTAGAAAACCCACATTAAATCCCAAAGGAAAGCACTACACAAAGGAAAAAGCACTCGTTGTCAATCATGCCGATGTCGTCATCAAATGGGAGGAGCAGCCGAAAGTGAAGAGACGTCAGAACAAGCCAATGGTCGAATACAGGAAACCAGCAAACCCTCAGCCGAATCAAGTCAACGCCAGTGAGGGAGAAGCGGCAAAAGCGATATAGGCAACCAGGTCAATCGCAAGCAGGCAGCGGCAACCTAACACATAGGAAGGAATACAAAGTGTAGCTGAAAGGGAAACAAACCCCGGAAACCAGCCCCTCCTATACCCAAGTCCACGAAGATAACATAGGATCCAAACTCATGTTCTAAAGAAAGTCCACAGGAACCAGGAAAAACACAGCACGGCATACAGCATATGGTTTGTTCTGCTTGATATGGCCTTGCGGCTAATGCAATAAGCTATATACAAGACCCGGGCACCCAGCAACACCTTGCTAACTGCAAAGAGTCCCAGATTCCAAGCCCCTTTTTATTCACAAATCTTCATCGGAGCTGGAACTACTAATCCTCAGAACTCCAATTCCCATCCCTGGGAAACCCCTCTCCCAAAACATATCACTACTTGTTTTTTTTTTTTTTAAAAATTTATTGAGGTTTTAAACAAGAATAAAATACAGTTTTGGGGAAAAGGGTCCAGGGTGCGGGTTGGGGTGGAATGAGAGGGATATGGGTAGGGGGGGGATTGGGAAGAGTGAAGGGGTGGGGGTGAAAGAAAGAAAAAGGGGTATATAGTAAAGTTAGAAATAAAGCTACATAGAGAACCTTCCAGTTCGGTCCGCGAGAAATATTTTGTTACGCTTGAAACAGGTCTTTCCAGTCTTCTAAGATCCTGCTACCGGTTTCTTGACTGTGAAGTCTCGTAGTCAAATCTTTAGTGATTTTAGATAATGTTCTAGAGGTTGCCAGTCCGTTCTGTTTTTGAAGCTTTGGTCGTTGGTTAGGCTATTCAATTTGTCTAATTCCATTAGCTCATATAGTTTAGCTATCCAGTCCTCTGTTTGCGGGGTGTCTTCTTTTTTCCAGTTTCTTGCCAGCAATATCCTTGCCGCAGCCGCTATGAAACACAAAAGTTTATCTTTTCTCCTGTCAGTATTCTCCTCTGTTAAATTAAGTAAATAATACTCTGGTTTTAAATCAAATTTTTTCTCCCATATTTTTTGTGTATGTGAGTGGATAAGTTTCCAGAATTTCTGTACCTTTGGGCAGGACCACCAACAGTGGAAAAAAGTCCCTAGATGTTTCTTGCACTTCCAACACTTGTTTGTGTTTTTATCGTATTTTGCCAGTTTCTGGGGAGTTAGGTGCCAACGGAAGTACATCTTGTACCAATTTTCTGCTATAGTGGTTGATCCTAAATATTTAATTATCTTCTTCCAGGTGAATTCCCATTCCTGCAATAAAATCGAGTGTCCTAGGTCTTGGGCCCAGTCGGTCATTACTTGTTTCACTGATTCCAGTTCCACATCCCACTCCAATAGTTTATTGTATACGGTCCTGATATGTTTCTTCTTATGTTTTTGTAACTTCTCCCAGATTGAGTCCTCATCTGCAAAACCTTTCTTACAATCTATTTTGAAATATTCTTTTATTTGTATATAATGGAACCAAGAGATTTCCATTCCCAATTCTCTTAGATTATCTAGAGTTTTAATTCCCACTTTCTGTCTTTCCACTCTAGCAATGATCTGTATGCAGGCATGTAGCCGGGGGGGGGGCTAAGGGGGCTTCAGCCCCCCCCCGAAATTCTCAGGGTGGTCCGCGAGAAGGCCTTACTGGTACATTATTTAAACTGTTATGTTTATTCATATCATGATCTGATCACCATGTTCAATATATCCCACATTAATGGGGTTATTGGGATAACAATACAAAAGGTTTGGTAGGGAAGACCCTCTTCCACCCAGTCTCAGCCCCCACCAAACTCAGCCCCGAACCACAATCCTGGCACCGGCCCTGTCTGTATGTGAGCCATTTTTCCATTGGAATTTCTCTCCTGTGTTGGGCCTCTAAGGGTGAGACCCAGAGGGGAGTTTTCTGATATAATCTTCCCTTGTACCTGTCCCAGGTCTTAATCAGGGCAGCCCTGATATAGTGGTTGGTAAAGTTTCTTTCTAGTTTTGCTTTTCCATACCAGGTATACGCGTGCCAGCCTCTTCTCAGGTTGAAGCCCTCTAGTTGTAATAGTCTTGTGTTCTTGAGTGTGGTCCATTCTATGACCCAACGCAGGGCCGCCGCATCATGGTATAATTGCAGGTTTGGGAGGGCAAGTCCCCCCCCCCCCTCCTTCTTGTCTGTGAGGATCCTATGATTCACTCTGGCTCTTTTCCCCTCCCAAATAAATTTTAAAATGTCTTTTTTCCAAATTTTAAAAATATAAGTCATTCTCAAAATTGGGATGGACTGGAAAAGAAAAATCATCCTGGGTAAAACGTCCATTTTTATTACTGCAATTCTGCCTAGCAGATTTAATTTTAAATATTTCCACTTTTCCAGTTTAGCCCTTATTGACTTCCATGTCGTTTCGTAATTATTTTTTAATAATTGGTTGTTTTGAGCAGTCAGTTGAATACTTAAGTATCTTACCTTGGTCACTACCTCAATTTTTGTTAACCCTTTCAGTTCTTCCCGTCATTCTCTTTTTATATTTTTTGTGAGGATTTTAGTTTTTGCATAGTTGATTTTAAGTCCTGCCACTCTTCCATACCGTTCTAATTTCTCAATCCATTTACTTATTGTCTCAACCGGTTCTTTGACGATGCAGACAATGTCGTCCGCAAACGCCTGAAGTTTATATTCCTCTTTTTGCATTTTTAGGCCCTTTAAATTCTTGTCTGATCTTATATCTTGCAATAATAATTCTAACATTAAAATAAAGAGAAGCGGAGACATCGGGCTACTTGTTGTCTCTGCATAACAATCGCGCACCTCCTGCATTTTAGTCCAGTCCATCCCACTAGAACCATCCTCAGAATTCCCAGCCACACTTCCCATAGTTGACTCTTCACTGACAGACCCATCTCCACAGAGAAACCCTCAAAAGAGTCTTCATTAGTAGATTCCCCAAGTATTTGCCAGATCCTTTTCCTTTGTTGCTCTTCGTCTGATTCCTGCTCACATGTAACCCGCTTTCCCTTCCTAGCTTCCAATTCCATACTCTCAGTGCTACTCAAAGGCTCAACTACAACAATTGGGTTTAGTTTCCAACAGACCTCACAACCTCTGAGGATGCCTGCCATAGATGTGGGCGATATGTCAGGAAAAAATGCTTTCGGAACATGGTTTTAGAGTCCAGAAAACTCACAGCAACCCAGTTCCCTAGAGCATTGTTTTTAAAAATGATTTTTTTTCCACATTGAAAGAGATAAGAAGAAGATGTCACCTTATAAGAACAAGAGAAATCTCGATAAGGAAGAAACGTGTGTGAGCATAACTTAATTTATATCTGGACATTTTTACTGAAAACTAGTGTCTTAAAAAGGAAATTTATTGGCAGTACCAAGACATAAACACACCGTGAAAAGTAAAATATTTTACTGAATGACTGGCAGGTTGTTATCTAAATTCTAGGGTAAAAAAGAGCTTCACTCAAAAACATCACAACTTCAGGGCTTTGCAATAAATTATGTGTGTGCAAGCAATACATATAAATGGCACAGTAATAGCCATTTCAGATATCCTCGGATTTTTGTACCTGTACTTTCTTCTCTGACTCAACCACTAATAACAGCAAATTAAAGGGTATGTGGGAAGTGAGTTGTATTTCAAATACTCACAAAACTTAAAACGAGTGTGTGTGTGAATTAATATATTGAAATTCATTGTACAGGAAATATTCCTGCATCATCTCCAAACTGTAATTCAATATATTAGCTAGACCCTTCTTAAAGGTAAAGGTTTCCCCTTGACATTAGGTCTAGTCGAGTCCGACTCTGGGGTGTGGTGCTCATCTCCATTTCTAAGCCGAAGAGCTGGCGTTGTCCGTGGACACCTCCAAGGTCATATGGCCAGCATGACTGCATGGAGTGCTGTTACCTTCCCGTAGAAGCGGTACCTATTCATCTGCTCACATTTTGCATGCTTTGAAACTGCTAGGTCGACAGAAGCTGGGGCTAACAACAGGAGCTCACCCTGTCCATGGATTCAAACCACCAACCTTCCAATCAGCAAGTTCTACAGCTTAGCGGTTTAACTCACTGCGCCACCACAGACCCAGGACCACGGGCCCAAGCCCATGTTTACCCTTACAGGAGTGAATTTCCCTACCGAGGGGTAGATTTCTCTTACTTCCTGTTGTCTCACCCTCGTTCTTAACTATGAGTCATTTGTAAGTAACTTGGGGACTGTTTGTAGTCCGTGAGCATTCAACTGTAAGAGCAGTTTGAGCAGAATGCAATCACAGCAACAAGTTAGGGCAGTTCCAGAGTAGGATTACTGCCATCAGCCCAAAGAGAAATGTCAAAGCATGCATAAGAGATACAAAGACTCCTGAGAGATGCATCACTAATCTTGACTCATTTGTGGGAGTTTGATTATAAAACTCCAAGTGGAATTTCAATGCCCTCCCTCCGCTCCATTAGTCACCTCATCTCTGCCGTTCTCCTAAACACCTCTACCTGTTCTCCTTTGTTCCCCCTTTTCTTGGAACTCCTCCCTAACAAATCGTTCTTAGTTCTTCCAAGGCTGTCTTTTAAAATCCCACTTTCCCCATGAAACTGTCTGCAACGAGAGTGGCCATTAAACCAATTAAAATAAAAAGAGGGTGTGAGAGAGCTTTTTTTAAAAAAAAATAAATAGAGATAAATCTTAAAGTTAAAAAGTAAAGGCAAAGGTTTCCCTTGACATTAAGTCTAGTCCAAATCTGGGGGTGGTGCTCATCTCCATTTCTAAGCCGAAAAGCTGGCTTCGTTCGTAGACGCCTCCAAAGTCATGTGGCCAGCACGCCTGCATGGAGCACCATTACCTTCTCGCAGAAGCGGTATCTATCGATCTACTCACATTTGCATGTTTTCAAACTGCTAGGTTGGCAGAAGCTGGGCCTAACAGCAGGAGCTCACCCTTTTGATCAGCAAGTTAAGCAGCTCAGTGGTTTAACTCGCTGTGCCACCTTAGAGTTAGGTACTCTAAATAAGTACAGTGCAGTACAATGGGTTCTTGAGATCCACCGGAGTTTAGTTTTGGGACCCTCTGTGGATACCATAAATTCATGGACACGTAAGTCCTATGATATACAATGGTTGAATAAAATGTTGCTTCTTATATAAATTTGCAAAAGGGGATATTTTCAAGCAGTGGGTGGTGGAATCCATAGATACAGAATTTGTGCATATGGAGGGCACCAAGAGCTCTTTCATACTACACAGTTACAATGTTATGATTCCAGTTTAACTGACCCTGGGATCTGCAGTTTAGTCGGGGGCATTTACAATTCTTAGCTAAGGAGTTATAGGACCTCAACCAAACTTTAAACCCTTAAGACTACATAGGAGTCTACTATGTTAATAGTACCCAGTGGCACAGGTTCGAATCCGGGGAGCAGCATGAGTGCTAGCTTCTGCTAACCTAGCAGTTTGAAAACATGCAAATGTGAGTATATCAATAGGTACCGCTCCAGCGGGAAGGTAAGGGCGCTGCATGCAGTCATGCCGGCCACATGACCTTGGAGGTGTGTACAGTCAATGCCCATTCTTGGGCTTAGGAATGGAGATGAGCACCAATCCCCAGAGTTGGACTTGACTAGACTTAATGTCAGGGGAAAACCTTTACCTTTACTATGGCAGTTAAAGTAGAATGAAATAGTAGTACATAGTTATAAGTGTGGATACGTACATAGATAAGTGTGGCTCCTTGGTATATTCTTTCTAACATTACCCTTGGTCATAGTTCTTGGCATTTCTGGTTATAAGATAACCAGTTCTGAGACCGCTCTCCTGCAGTTCAAAGTGGCTTGGTTTTGAGTGGGTAATTAATATCCACTACCTTTCCAAAAGATCTGTTTCTGGAGATAGAAAAGTTCTGTTTTACTGGTTTACTGGTTTACTGATATTGGCCAGCAGAGTTTTTGGTTGTGTGCCTGCAAGTCATTTCTGACTTGTGAAGATCCTAAAGCAAACATATCATGAGGTTTTCCAGGGCTGTGTCAGCTCAACAATAGACACCCATATGGCTTTACTTTAAAGCAATAGTATTCCCCATAGTAAACTATGGATGCAAGAGCTGGACCATAAAGAAGGCTGAACAAAGGGAGATAGATGCTTTTGAACCGTAGTGTTGGAGGAAAATTCAGAGAGTGCCTTGGACCACAAGAAGATCAAACCAGTCCATATTCCAGGAAATAATGCCTGACTGCTCACTGGAGGGAAGGCTATTCGAGGCAAAGATGAAGTACTTTGGCCACATAATGAGAAGACAGGAAAGCTTGGAGAAGACAATGATGCTGGGGAAAAAGGAAGGAAAAGGGAAGAGGGGGCAACCAAGGGCAAGATGGATGGATAGTAACCCTGAAGTGACTGCCTTGGCCTTAAAAGTGCTGGGAAGCTCTGGCGTTGGCTCATCCATGGGGTCACAAAGAGATGGAATCAACTAAACAAATAAACAACAAATGACTTTACCAAGCAATCGTATAATTGTTCTATACAACAGAAGCAGTATAGTTAGTATCTAGAGGGGCAGCCATGTTAGACTCTTCTAGAAAAACGAGCAGAAGGTGTTGTGAGGTCTTAGCAATGTTTACAAAAGTTTAGACCTCATTCAGTTTCTGATGCAGAAAGATTCTGTTATTTTCAAGATAATTATATAAGTAGAATCATTAGGACTTGTTGTTTCAGGATAATAAAACAACCTTGATCTACCTATGTCACAATCCCACCTACCTGTTCTCCCACACACATACACAGTTTGCTGCAAACATTTATTTGGTGTCTTCATATCTCCTGGAGTATTATCTACTAGTCACTAGGAGATGAGTGACATATATTTATCATACACCGGCATGCATTATGCATACCTTCAAATAGTTCATAAAGGAAAACCAGAACACATGAGGCTGAGAAACATCAGTGTGTAGCCAAGAGGGCAAAAGCTGTTAACAAGGAAGCGGACACAAATTAGGAGAGGCGATAGCAGTTTGCTTTTGCCTGAGTCTGCTGGGAAGAGAAAGGATCCTGCCCTCTCTTCTCTCTGCTGAGTTGAATGCAAATGACTTTTGGCACATTGGACTAAGTTTGCAGGACATGAACAAAGATGAAAAGGGGAAAGTGGGAGATGGAGAAAGACACTGGCATGTTTTAAAAGCTGCTGAAAAATGGGACAGAGGATTACAGTATATACTCAAGTACAAGCAGAATTTTAGGCTAAAAAAGCCCCCCTCGGCTTATACTCAAGTCAAGGTTATTTATTATTTTACTCTCTTATTATTATTACTATATTTATTATTTTACTCTGTTTATAATTGTTATTATTGCATTTATTATTTTACCCTATTATTACTGTTATTATTACATTTCCATTATTTTACTCTATTATTGTTCTTATTACATTTATTATTTTTCTCTCTTTATTATTATTGGAAGGTTATGTAAGCACACTTACATTGAAGAAGGTTAGAATAATGGTTTAATCAGAGCTGGACCGTCTTATCTTAAATTACAGTTTTATGTAAATATTCAAAAACATTTAACCTACTGGCGCCTCAATTAATGTAATTGTATTGGTATCTATTTTTATTTTGAAATTGACCAGTAGCTGTTGCATTTCCCACCCTTGGCTTATACTTGAGCCAATATGTTTACCCAGTTTTTTGTGGTAAAATTAGGTGGCTTGGTTTATTTTTGGGTCGGTTTATACTCAAGTGTATTCGGGTAATTAGAATTCCCCCTGCCACACTTGGACATACACAGTGCATTTTATGTATTTGGAGAACTGAAGTCAACTCTTTCGCTCTCTCAGAATTCAGAGAAGAAAAATACTTAAACAGCAGCAATAGCTTATATCAGCATACCCCTACTTCCAAGGGCCAAAGTAAATGCCAGAGAGAGACTTCCAAGGGCCAAAAGAGGTGCTATTCTTCAACTTCTCAACCACCAACTTTCTCGAACTATTTTCTTCCACTATTTCTAGTGTCACAGCTTTTTTAAAGTGCATCCATCCCCCATAACAGTCTTCATAACCACAACCCAAGGAAAGTCCAAAACTCCAGCAGCAGTATATCAACAAGTCCCAACAATTTTCATCTCCTCAAAGTGCAGGTGTTATGTAAAGCTAATCGGTCTCAATCATCTATTCCAAACCAAGGCATCATTATCCCCACTACTTTCCTTCACAGCTTGTCACAATATGTTGTCATTGAGGAAGCAACAAAACACTCCCTTCCTCAGTTTCTATGAGGATTTCAGCTAAGCTTAAGATGAACTAGGAAGCCCAAGTGAAGGGTACATTTACACTACAGGATTATAGTGCTATAATTCCACTTTAATTGCCATGGCAACATTGTTGGAGCATGTGAAAATCAGTGTGTGAGTGTGTTAACTGAAAAATGCAAAGCATTAAGCTGATTGGTTGGGCTACACGTGGGATGCTTGCTGAGCCTGGGAGTTTTGGCAACAGTTCAATTTTTAGGTTTTTTTGTGCAGGAGCTTGCCAAGACAAGTTAGTATATTTTCCGCTTCTGCGCTACTGGAAGAAGATCCTTCACATGGATACCCAAGGAACATTTGAATCTCTCTCAAAGAACATTGTGTGAGTCAATGTAACTGTTTACATGACTGTATATATGTTGCTCTGCATAACCAAGAGTAAACACCTTATTCTTTACTGAACATCTGTGTGGCCTCTCTTTTCTCTAGCAAGACAGTGCGTGGATTGGTAAAGACGTGAACTACATGTGATTTTCATTCTGCCACAAACATCCTATGGAAGTTGAGATTGGCAGTTTAGAGCCTCACCAACAAATTATACACCCCAGAATCCCATAGGAATCAGCAGTGGCAGAGAACGTGGAATAATATCATTATAATTTCAAATCTTTCGTTCCTGGGCAAGGTGATTGAGAGAGCAGTAGCGGAGCAAGTGCAGCAGTTCCTAGATGACACAGCCGGATTAGATCCCTTCCAGTCCGGCTTCCGTGTGGGGCACGGGACGGAGACTGTGTTGGTTTCCATCACGGATCATCTTCAATGGCAGCTTGATCAGGGCGGGTCGGCACTGCTTGTGTTATTGGACCTCACAGCGGCATTTGACACGGCCGACTACAATTTTTGGACCCACTGCCTAGCCGTTGCTGGAGTCAGGGGTACAGCACTTAATTGGCTGTCCTCCTTTCTCCACAATCGGGGACAGTGAGTGGAGAGGGGAGGTTTGGTCTCTGAAAGGTCCCCTCTACTTTGTGGGGGCCATTCTCTCCCCTCTGCTATTTAGCATCTATATGTGACCTCTTGCTCAGCTGGTTCGAGGGTTCGGGCTAAAGTGCTATCAGTATGCTGATGACACTCAGTTTGTTCTGAGGATGGAAGGCCGGCCGGACTCTGTACCCGATCATTTCCATCAGTGCCTCGAGGGCGTTACTAGATGATTGCATGCCAGATTGAGGGTGAATCCAGCAAAGACGGAGATCCTATGGCTGGGCCGACTGGGCAGTGGGGATATTCAGCTTCCTACCCTGGATGGCGAGACACTACGGCCGTCATCATTGGTAAAGAGCCTGGGAGTCCTTTTAGACCCTTTGCTGGCGATGAAGGCCCAGGTCTCTGCCGTTAGCAAAACAGCTTTCTTTCATCTGCGGCAGGCTAGACGGCTGGCCCCCTATCTGTCTAGGGACGACCTAGCTACGGTGATCCAGGCCACGGTCATCTCAAGATTGGATTACTGTAACACCCTTTACATTGGCCTGCCTCTGTCTGTAGTCCGGAAGCTCAAGTTGGTACAGAATGCAGCCGTCCGGCTTCTCCTGGGGGTCCCGGCGAGATGTCATATAACATCAGTCTTCCAGCGGCTGCATTGGTTGCCAATAGAACACTGGATTGCTTTCAAAGTGATGGTGCTTACCTTCAAGGCCTTATATGGTCCAGGGCCTGTGTATCTGAGGGACCGCCTCACTCCCTACCAACCCCAGAGATTGCTCCATTCTGAGGACCAAGACCTACTAGAAGTCCCTAGTTTTAAGACCTTCCGTTTAACAGCAACCAGACGCAGGGCTTTTGCGGTTGTGGCGCCAACTCTCTGGAACGCTTGGCCACTGGAAATTCGCGCCCTGCGAGACTTAGTGATTTTCCGCAGGGCGTGCAAGACACATCTGTTTCGGCAGGCATTCGAATTCTCTTAGTGTGGTTTTAAATTTGGTTTTATTGTGTCTGTTTCCGTTCTTTTGTGAGCCGCCCCGAGCCCCTGGGGAGTGGCGGCATACAAGTATGAACAATAAATAAATAAATAAATAAATAAATAAATAATTGTGGTATTATAAATGGACCCAGATGATGGCCATCATCTTAGTTAATTAAAATATCCTGATGCCTTGACCCTGTAAAATCAGATTTCATTGCATTACTATTATATTATATTCTGTATCTTTCACATGTGCTGCTTGGTCGTCTCATTATTCCCTCCTCTCCTGCATTTTGTTAATACTGGGAAAGCAATGTCACCCAGAAAGATCACAACTACAGAGAACATGATCTGTGCTAATGGAGCTCCTCTGAACAAAAGTGATATGATCCAAGGCGTCTGGGAAATTCTTTATCACTTCGGCTATTTCTCCTTTAAAATATTTGTACATGCAAGGGCAGATCAAATGTTCTAGGCAGAAAAGAATACGGAAAGATCTTTTGGCAGGAATAAATATTTTATTGTTCCATAAAATATAGAACAAAGGCCCACCAAATCCCTACACAACCAGCTGTGAATCACAGCTTTGATGGAAAAAAAGAGGCTACTGCTGTGAGCAGGAAACTCCTTAGCAATGTTACATCATCCCATTAGAATGAATCCAGATAAAGTTGTGCTATCTCTACATGCTGCACATATAAGGGCATTAAAAGTCTCACCAGCATCAAGGGAAGATTGCAACATGAGATGGTACAAAATTATAGTATTCCCTCCAGGGAAGGCTGGATTCAATTGCGGGTGAAAGTGAGCCAAGTACCAATGTTGATTCAAGGTGTACAAAGAATTATAAACTAGTGTGGTAATGTAGCTGTGTTTCACTTGGCAGAAGATTAATCCCGCAATCGCTGATGTCGGAGTTAGACTTTGTATGAATTTCAAATAGAATAGTTCTGTTACAATATGTGGCGTAATGTAAAATAAACCACGTGTACTTCATGTTTGATCAGCCCAAATGCTGCTTTGCCAGAGAAAGAAAATGTGCCATGCAGGTAAACAGTAAAGAACAAGTCCGATAGTTTACTCTTTGTAGTTCAGAACAACATATGTACAATGTGATCAGCTGTATCAACTCACATAATGTCATTTTATGAGAGGGTTAAAATAGTATTTCTTTGTCCAGTTGGATAAGCTCCTTCAGCAGCTCATGAAGCAAGAGCACACTCCAAACTCTGCTTCTCTCTTCTTCTTTCTGAACACCTGCATAGCTCAAACCTGAACAAAACTGCAACAGTAACCAAAAGTCCCAGGCTCAGCCTATTGCCTGGGCATTGCCCAACCAATTGGCTTCATGCATCTTATTTTACAGTTGACACACATACTCTCACTCACTGATTCCTACAGAATATAGGGCATATATCAGTCCCCTCAAGGAGATAGGATGGGTTACAAATAAATTATTATTGTTGTTGTTGTTGTTGTTATTATTATATGGTCATGTGCCTTCCACTAGATTGGGGCTTCTTAAACTTTCCCCACTTTCCCCAAGACATTGTCGTTGATTATTTTGTTGTATTTGATCATATTTCTGTATTGTGGTGTAGCGGCCTGTAGTGCTGCGAATGTAAGCCGTGCTGAGTCCCTCTCGGGGGTGAGAAGCGACAGGGTACAAATACCATAAATAAATAAATAAATAAATAAATGGTTGCATACACGGCCCCAGTTATACAGGTATATGAAACAGATATAAAACAGATATAAAATTGACCATTTACTGGGAGTAAATCAACATTTGCAAGGCTTTCTAAACAGGCTGATTTTATGAAGTATAGATGAGGCATTTTCTGCACAGTCCATTGTAAACACTGCACGCTTTTGCTAACAAATTTGTGTAAACGGGTGCCCTTCAGGAACCTTTTACTGTTGTCATAATTTTCGTGACCCCAACATTGAATGAAGGGGACCCCATTTGGGGTTGGTACCCACCATTTAATTTATTTTATTTATTTATTTATGATATTTCTATCCCGCCTTTCTTAGCGTGAAGGCGACTCAAGACAGCTTACAAATTGGCAGCAATTTGATATCACAACAGTTCACAGTATACAATTAAAAACAATAAAACAACATTATAAAATCCATACAAAACTGTTAGAAATATATATAAAAAACCAATGTCTTCCTATTAATCTCATTTCAGTAGCATCATTTAAGAAGAGGCTATGGTAAGACCGCTGCTGAAGAAGCCGAATTTAGACCCTTCGGCTCCCTCCAATTACAGGCCTGTGTCCAACTTGCCCTTTCTGGGCAAAATAATTGAGAGGGCAGCAGCGGATCAGCTGCAGCGGTTCTTAGATGACACAGCTGGACTTGATCCCTACCAGTCCGGCTTCCGTATTGGGCATGGGACGGAGACCGTGCTTGTCGCCATTACAGACCAACGCGCGCCAGCTGGACCAGGGTGGGTCAGCCCTGCTTGTCTTGTTAGATCTGACAGCAGCGTTTGATACGGTAGATCACGCACTGTTGACCCACCGTCTAGCCGGCGCCGGAGTCGGGGGGACCGCACTTCAATGGGTGGCCTCCTTCCTCCGGGGCCGGGGACAACGTGTGGAGGGGGGCGGGGGGGTCTCCGGGAGGTCCCCACTTAACTGTGGGGTCCCCCAGGGGGCCATCCTCTCCCCCTTATTATTCAACGTTTACATGCGCCCCCTGGCCCAGCTGGCCCGCGACTTTGGTCTGGAGTGTTATCAGTATGCGGATGACACCCAGCTTCTGCTGAGAATGGACGGCAGGCCGGACACCGTACCCGATTGTTTCCATCGATGCCTGGAGGCTGTGACTGGTTGGCTGCGTGCCAGCCGGCTGAAGGTGAATCCGTCGAAGAAGGAGATTCTGTGGCCCGGTCGCCCCGGGCTGGGTGGGTGCCGGTTGCCTACCCTGGATGGCGAGCAGCTTAGCCCGTCATCTTCGGTTAAGAGCTTGGGTGTTCAGTTGGACTCCCTGCTGACCATGGAGTCTCAGGTCTCCGCAGTCTGCAGGGGGTCCTTCTATCACCTACGACAGGCTAGGCGACTGGCACCCTACCTGTCCGGGCACGACCTGGCGACGGTAATCCAAGCGACGGTCATCTCAAGACTAGACTACTGTAACGCCCTCTACGTTGGCCTTCCCCTGTCGACAATTCGGAAACTCAAGCTGGTGCAGAATGCCGCCACTCGCTTGCTGACGGGCTCGTCAGTGAGGGAGCATATTACGCCCATCCTTCGGCAACTGCTCTGGCTTCCTATTGAGTACCGAATTGTCTTCAAGGTGTTGGTATTGACCTTTAAGGCCTTACACGGTCTAGGGCCTGCGTACCTGAGGGACCGCCTTACCCCGTATTTGTCCCCGAGATCACTGCGGTCAGATGAACAGAATTTGCTGACCATACCATCAGTCCGCTCCTGCCACCTATCCGTGACTCGACAGAGAGCCTTCTCTGCGGCAGCCCCAGTGCTGTGGAACTCTCTACCGGACAGTGCCCGAGCCATCTCGGAACTAGCTCCCTTCAGAAGGGCCTGTAAGACCACCCTCTTTGGACTAGCATTTAATTAAGCTTCAATGGATGACATACTACAACATCTCTGTATGTCCCCCCGCACCTCGTATGTAGGTTGGATTGTGTTTTAATCTGTTTTATGTTTTTATTGTAGGGCTGCATGTCGGTGACATGTTGCCCATATATATTCCATTGTTATCCGCCCCGAGCCTGTAGGGAGGAGCGGAATACAAGACTGAAGAAATAAATAAATAAATAAATAAATAAATAAATAAATAAATAAATAAAAGAAGCAGTGTCCTAGATATTAGCAATTGCCACTTTAAAGTTACCCCTGTGGCCAATTCCCTTTCCCATTTCAACAAAGGAAGCCTATAGTTAGGATAAGCAGGGCTTGCCCTACCATCTGGCAGAGGGAAGCACCCACCTAAGGCTGTATATGTGGGGTGTCAGAAGAAAACTGGGAAATCCAGTTTTACATGGCCTTTAGCCTTCTCTGCTAAAGAGTGCTCACAAAATGACAACTCCCAGGATTCCATAGCAAAGTGCTACAAAACTGCATTTATTATACAGTATAGATCAGGCATGGGCAAACCTTGGCCCTCCGGGTGTTTTGGACTTCAACTCCCACAATTCCTAACAGCCTACCGGTCCAAAACACCCAGAGGGTTGAAGCTTGCCCATGCCTGGTACAGATGCACCCAAGCACTCACAACATGTGTACAAGCTTTCACAAATTCCAGATCTCTTCTGCATGTACACAAGGTGCTACAAAACGAGACTGGGATGTGGAAAGCGGGGAAGGGAGCGCTGACTTTTGATCCTGAGCCATGTTGCCTGCATTGTGTCTTGTGACGGTCTGAGCAGCATGGGAGTTTAGCTAATGCTAATAATTCCTGTGGCTCTCGGTCATGTAAACAGACTGCTAAAAGGAGATCAACAGTGTTTAGCTTGTGTCAAAACAGTCCCAAATGCCCAGATGTTTCTGTATGAATGGCATCTGAAAAGAAAAAAAGATCTGGACACTCCTTTTGCTGGGATTTTTCAACCCACTGTGCTAGCGCAGCGTCAGCTTTGGAGATAAATTGTTGTTGTATCAAAGGCAGCCACCTCAATTCTAAACAGGGTGTGAACTCTTTTGCTGAGATATTATCATGGATGTTAGGGAGTGGTGCCTTGGGAATTGCATGGCGAATATGCCTGTACTTGCCTCCATTTCAATGACCTCAGGAATGATGGAAAGCCATTATCAGAACAGATGGCAAACCTGCATTAATACAATTCCTAATCGGATCTCTGGGATAGGAACTCATAAATACCTTAATTTACTGAATGTAATAATAGTTATGCACCACCTAACGGTGTATGATGTCATAGTAATTAACATTATATACTTTCACAGTAGGATTTAGGAATTCATGGTGAAAAGAGGGTGACTGAAATAGTACAGTCAGACATCAAAATTTGTGGGTTTGATTTTTGTTGATATTATTCTTGCTGATATCAACAAAAATCAAACCCGCAAATGTTGATGTCTGACTGTACTATTTCTGTCACCTTCTTTTCACCATGAATTCCTGATATTATTCTTGCTGAAGGAGCCGCAGTGGCGCAATGAGTTAAACCCTGAATTGCTGACCTGAAGGTCGGAGATTCGAATCCACTAGATGTGGTGAGCTCCTGTTTGTTAGCTTCAGCTTCCCATGCGGGGATATGAGAGAAGCTTCCCACAGGATGGTAACACATCCGGGCGTCCCCTGGGCAATGTCTCTGCAGATGGTCAATTTTCTCACACCAGAAGTGACTTGCAATTATCAGAAGTTGCTTCTGACATGATAAAAAAAAATATTGCTGAATTTACTTAATAGGATCTCTCGCTGAATATTTAGGTCTTCAAATGCAACTCTATGGTGAAATTCCACCAGATGTTGACCAGAGTGTCACTTTGGAAGACATAGAGCAGGCCTCCTCAAACTGCAGCCTTCCAGATGTTTGGGCCTTCAACTCCCAGAATTCCTGACCATTGAACAAGTTGGCTAGGGCTTCTGGGAGCTGGAGGCCCAAACAGCTAGAGGGCCGCAGTTTGAGGATGTCTGACTTAGACATTCCTAGAGAAATGTTCTTTCAGATGAAATAATTAGCTTTTTTATTTGTGGCTTTACACTCTTGTGTGGTCCTGTGCCCCTAACCCCAGCAAATATGGAGAGCTGACTGTATATCCCATGGGCATTTACATACTGCACAATTATTGCACTTTGAGTGCACTTAACTCCCATGGATACTAAGGTCTGTAATTTGGGAAGATATTAAACTCTCTGGCAGAGAATGTTGAACACCTTTCCCTGAACTGTAAATCCCAGGATCCCATAGGATTAAAGAGCCATCACGTTGTAATGGACTGAATTGGACTATGATTGGAAGCCAGGTTTTGAATTTAAACCCTATTCTCCAGACTCTTGGTGCAAATTTCAAACTACTACTCCCCAGTCGTTCTCGACTTCTTGCCTGCCTATGTACAGAACAATTTAATGATGCCTTCATTTCTTCATATATGCCAACACCTGAGCTTTGGAAAGATTAACATATCATACAGAACCTCTCAAAGAGAAATGGATGTTTGAAAGGAATGGTTATTTCCCAGAAATGAAGTGCTATTTATTTATTTATTATTTATTTATTTAAAACTTTTATACCCCGGCCTTCTCACCTCCGAAGAGGGACTCAGACCGGCAAACAACAAGTATTATAAAGACATGTACTCCCTCTGAAGTAAAGGTATAATGTTCATTTTTTTTCTGTTGAAGATATTAGACTGGCTTTCAAATGTGAATGCAATAAAATAAACAAGAAAACAAATATGAGAATGAAATGTATATTTTATTTCTTTCTTGACAGATATAAAAATTCAATAGTTCTTTAAGACAAACAAAAAAAATCCATAGTTTCTTCACATTTATGATAGGTGGTTCATAACCATACATATTTTTATTCTGTTATGCGTATTCATATATGAGTCCCCTGGTGGCGTAGTGGGTTAAACAGCTGAGCTACTGACCTTGCTGACCGAAAGGTTGATGGTTCGAATCCGTAGAGCGGAGTAAGCTCCTGCTGTTAGCCCCAGCTTCTGCCAACCTAGCACTTCGAAAACAGCAAATGTGCGTAGATCAATGGGTATTGCTTCTATGGGAAGGTAACAACGCTCCATTAGGTCATGCTCGCCACATGACCTTGGAGGTATCTATAGGTAACGTCAGCTCTTCGGCCTGGAAATGGAGATGAACACCACCCCTCAGAGTTGGACACAACTAGACTTAATGTCGGGGCAACCTTTATCTTTACTATGTGTATTCAAGTCATTTTCAACTTATGAACTTAATAACTTTGATAAAAGTAATAATAAAACTTTATTTATATTCCGCCCTCTCTCCCCAAGGGCAAATTCCAACAAAATATGGCAAACATTCAATGCCAGATCCAATTCATAAATAAGAAACATAAAACAAACAACCATGTCTCAAAAGCAATGTCCACAGCCAAATTATACCTTAAAAAGTAAATAATATTATAACCTATCACTTAATCTACATCTAACATAGCCAACATTAAACATAAATTATAAACAACACTTAACATTCATTTAAAATAATATATAGCCGATGAAACCAGCGAGTTCAACGGTACAAACACTCAACAATCTGAAAGCATCCGAAAATCAGGGTCCCCCACACGCCTTCCTGGTTGCAAGTGTAAGATCCAAGGCTCTCAAGCCCAGAGATCATATGGCACAGTTTGCCATTTCTAGCCATCCAACCACTTTCAAAAGAACTGGAAACCTGAGCGCAGGTGGCTAAATTATCTCCAGTTTCCTTCCATCATTTTCCTGGAATTCCTTCCCTGCTGACACCACCTTCTCCCCATCAAAATCTTGACTAGCTAACTGAATCCAGATGTTTCCCTCCACCTTCTCACTTTTAGCCAGATCCTCCGAGTTAACCTGTCCTATAGCATAGCAGTGTAGACTCATATGATCCACTTCAAAGCAGTTATTCTGCATTCAGAAACTGGATTACATGGCAATGTAGATCCAGCCTGCATGTGTGATGCACTGCTTTGAAGAAAGACATTACCTGCTCAAGAGTATACTCACACCTCCATATTCAGTTTCCCTAGACTAGTGGTTCCCAATCTTTTTTTTAACAGGGACCACTTTGAATGGGGACCACTCTCCAATATTAGTACCAAAAGGGTCAACTTTTTGGTCAACTTTAGATTTGGTTTGGTTATTTGGGGTACTGATTCAGAAAACTGCATTGGATAGACCACATCAGCTCTAGTTTCTGATACAGAACATATGCCATCCAGTAGTCACCATCTGCTCACCCACAGAAAACCATATTTAATAATCTAGAGCTATGGACCTTATTTTAGGTCATGTGGCCCACAGGTTGGGAACCACATTGCTCTAGATCGCCAATATCATAGGTTGTCACTGTTTCCTCCCTAAACGTAAACTGAACCTGCAATGGCTTTTCTTGGGGGGCTCTCATCTGAAAATGAAGTACTGTGTCCGTTCACACGTTTTGGACTTCAACTAACTACAGCATTGGGGGCAAGAAGTTGCGTAGACTGTAATCGACAACATCTGGGTCACTGAAGTCTCTCATCATCTTAGGATGGAGAGGACTACGAGCACAAAGATCTGAGTCAGTACTAAGTGCACTTAACAGTACATTCACTCCATTTATTTCAAAAACTAAATACATGAACTATCACTTTCAAATATATTTTTGGAACTAGAAAGCCAACCTATTTTCCCTGCCTTATTGATCAGCCTGCCTTCTGTCGATAAATTAGCAGACAGACTTGTTCACCTTGACTGGAAGCTTCTCCTTTTGTCTCTTGGTAGATAACCTTCCTGTTTCTTTCCCTGCTGTATGCAGTAGATTTGCTTTTTGGGTCAACAAATCCGGAAGTGTGACAATTGCTATTTTTACGCACTTCTGCTCCCTGTTTCCTTTTGCCAAACTCTAGCGGCTCCTCCTCCCACAGTGATAGCAGGGTCAATTGGTTTTGTCTGCTGCTGCATTGGTCACTCCCCTGTTTGTCCAGCAAGAGAACAATGACTGCGTTGCCAGAGGGCGACACTATTGATCACACCCAGCAATATTGCATTGTAACAACTGGAGTGCAAACCCCTCCTCCATTCCTCAAGAACTGTTTTGCACTAGGAATGTGCAAGAAAAACAATAATTTCATTATTTTACTGCTGTCCATTATTAAAAACTCCAATCATTTTGTTATTTATTCTAAAATAAATGTGCCTCTCGAATGACTGTAACTGTATATGTAGCAGGAAGGTAGTTAAATAACAAAGCACTGGAGCCACAGAAAGCTCAGTAACTATACAGTTGGGAAGTTTAAAAGTTTGGAGAGTCTCATATCCAAACACGTGGGACCTACAATTGGTCTACACACAATTAACTCATTTCAAATATATGCTTTTGGATATGCAATGTGGCAGGAACACCTGACTTGTAACTTAACATCCTGTCATATCTTTTATTTTCAATAATAATAATAATAATAATCTTTATTTATACCCCGCCACCATCTCCCCAATGAGGACTCGGGGCGGCTTACATGAGGCCAGGCCCAATAGTGCATTATAAAAAAATAGTACAAAACAAAACACAAAACAGCAACACGATGAGGTAAATAAATAATAAAAATACACTAGACAACAGAATAAAATCATTCAGACATAGTAACAGTGAGCGGGCCACATGTAAAAGATAAAATGTTAAAATCCAGGGTGAGATCCAGTACACACATATTCAGTGGAATCTCTACTTAACAGCATCTTAACTTAAGAGCATTTTGAGTTAAGAGCTAATGCCAGAGTAAAGGGCTTTAGGGTTTCAAAGGAGCAGTCTCTGTGCCTCTTGTCCACTTTGGGAGTTTGCTGTCTGCTTTGCTGTTATCCGCTTTTGAGAACTTCGGGTTAGTTGATTTTGTGTGGCTTTTATTCCTGATATGTTTGGCTTCATGAAGAGAGAGAGAGGGAGGGAGAGCAAGAGAGGGAGGGAGGCTGGGATGAGTACAGCATGAAGAAAAGGAAGCTTCTACCTCTTCACTTTGTGCTTCCTTGCCACAACTTTGTGCTTCTACCATTTTATAGTTGATCTTTCTTTTTTAATATTCCATGTGAATTACTTGTTATTTATACATCACATCACATTACATGACTTGTTATTTATAAAGTACATTTTCTTAGTGGGTTGTTGTTGGTTTTTCGGGCATATTATTTGAGAACACAGAAATGCTGAACCACTCTAACAACCACCATGTCAGGCTACACAGAGAAGCCATTGAAATCCACAAGCATGTGAACAATTTCATCAGAAAGGAAGAAACCATGAAAATGGACAAAATCTGGCCACCAGTATTAAAAAATCTCTAAAATTATAACAGCAAATAAAGAGCAACACTCAAACGCAGAGGAACTCCAGACAAGAAACAATCAAGGCCAACTAATCACCTCTCAACAAAGGATTCCCCTAGGCAGTAACAAGGCACACCTAAAAAACTGTCAGGCCATCAAATGCTAATCAAGGTGGCCAACTGCAACATTCATGCCTGCTTCCAACAGACAAGAGTTATTTCTCCCACCCTGGACATCCCACAGATATATAAACTCAATTATCCCAGTTTCTAACAGACCTCTGAGTATGCCTGCCATAGATACAGGCAAAACGTCAGGAGAAAATGCTTCTGCAACATGGCTATATAGCCCAAAAAAACCTACAACAGCGCAATGATTCTGGCCATGAAAGCCTTCGATAATATATTTTAAAATTTAAATACACATAACAAAAATGGGGGAGGGGGAGGTTTTTTGGGGGGGCTGGAATAGATGAATAGCAGTTCAATGGGAAATTTGCTTTGAGATAAGAATGATCTGAGTTAAGAGCTCAATCACAGAACGAAATAAACCCTTAACTCAAGGTATCACTGTATTTATTTATTTATTTATTTCAGGATTTTACCCCGCTCTTCTCAACCCCCAAGGGGGGACTCAGAGCGGCTTACAGTACAGCACAATTCGATGCCCACATCACAACAGTATAAAAACCCAAAACCCCACAACAATTAAAATACATTAAGATACATTAAAATACAGTTTCAACAGCATCATACACAGTCATTCCAAGTTAAAACAATATTCAATCCATAAAAACATTGACCCTCTTCATCCATTCCATTAAAATCCCCATCTAACATGCTGCCTAGTGCTGGTGTGCAAACGCCTGGTCCCAAAGCCAGGATTTTACCTTTTTCCTGAATGCCAGGAGGGATGAGGTGGAACGTACCTCAATAGGGAGCGCATTCCACAGGCGGAGAGCCACCACCGAGAAGGCCCTGTCCCTCGTCCCCACCAGCCGCATTTGAGAAGTCGGCGGGAGCGCGAGCAGGGCCTCCCCGGATGATCTTAGATTGTGAGGTGGGACGTAGCGGCTGATGCGTTCGGACAAGTAAGCTGGGCCAGAACCGTATAGAGCTTTAAAGGTCAAAACCAGCACTTTGAATTGAGCTCGGAATTGGACAGGCAGCCAGTGGAGCTGGCACAACAGGGGGTGGTGTGCTCCCTGTATGTAGCTCCCGTTAGTAATCTGGCTGCTGCCCGCTGGACTAATTGCAATTTCCGAACTGTCTTCAAAGGCAGCCCCACGTAGAGTGCGTTGCAGTAATCTATTCGGGATGTGACCAGAGCGTGGACGACCGTAGCCAGATCAGATTTCCTAAGGTACGGGCGCAGCTGGCGCACAAGTCTCAACTGTGCAAAAGCTCCCCTGGCCACTGCCGAGACCTGGGGTTCCAGGCTCAGCGATGAGTCCAGGATCACTCCCAAGCTGCGAACCTGCGTCTTCAAGGGGAGTGTAACCCCATCCAACACAGGCTGTAACCCTATGCCCTGTTCGGTCTTACGACTGACCAGGAGGACCTCTGTCTTGTCTGGATTTAGTTTCAATTTGCTAGCCCTCATCCAGTCCGACACAGCAGCCAAGCACCAGTTCAAAGTCTGGACAGCCTCCTTGGTGACAGGTGGGAAGGAGTGACAGATCTGGACGTCATCTGAGTACAGATAACACCTTACTCCGAAACTCCGAATGATCTCTCCCAGCGGTTTCATGTAGATGTTAAACAACATCGGGGACAGAACGGAACCCTGAGGGACTCCACAGGACAACGGCTGTGGAGCCGAACAGGTGTCACCCAATGACACCTTCTGGGTACAACCTTCCAGGAAGGATTGGAGCCACTGCAAAGCAGTACCCCCAAGCCCCATATCTGCAAGGCGACCCAGAAGGATACCGTGGTCAACGGTATCAAAAGCCGCTGAGAAGTCCAGCAGAACCAACAGGGACACACTCCCCCAGTCAAGTTCCCGGCCTGTACCCCACCTTTCTCCCTGTGCGGACTCAGGGCAGCTAACAATCCCACACTTTAGCTTAAAAAGAGCAATGCCAAAGTTAAAAAAACAATAAAATTGTAGAGTCTGGGGAAAAAACAGATTAAAATATAATAAATAAACTTAAAATAGCCTTTAAAACTCACAACCCCTCTGCCTAGAATCCCACCCACACTTCCTCAGCAGCAGCATATGCCCCTTATCCTTCCCCAAATGGCACGGAAAGGTCTGGATCTGTCTGTGGAAGGCCAGCAGTGATGGGGCCATCCTGGTCTCTCTTGGGAGGGACTTCCAGTCTGGAAGCAGGCACTGAAAAGTATAGATCGGGCCATAGTGAAGCCTGATTGGTGACTCTCAGGCTGGTAGTGTAAACTGAGATAACTCAGATCAATGCCGTTAATCTGCATTCAGAAACTGCATTATATGGCAGTGTGGACACACCAACAGTCATAGTTATTTCAGTAAGGTAGACTACACGGCTTGCTTTGAAATGTGATGGAGGGTGCCGAATCATTTCTAGAGTGAAGGAAAAAAATCATATCTGTCCAATTAGTTTTTGCCAATGGAGAGGATGGGCAGATGAGTGATTCTTGCCCTTGAACACAGGCAGTGAAGCATCTAGGACCTGCTCTGCTAGTTTAGCAGTTGCTGGGTGACTGCAATGTTTTCTATAAAGCACACTATCGGTCACTTAGTGTGAGTTTGCTGAATGTTCACATTTCTTTTGACCCGCTGCCAATGTTTCCACATGGAAAACAACCATGAATGTTATTAGCATGGGATTTCATGCGACTAAATAAAGAACTCTTCTCGACACAAAGGGTTTCCTCTCTGACCAAAGTTTAACTGAAGCCGTTAAGAGGGTTTTTTTAAATTCAAAAAAACATGGCACAATGCCTAATATTTTCTATTTTAAGCCATCTATATATAACACATTGACTGTCAAGGACTTTTGGTGGTTGTGAATGAGCAGCTGGCTACAAAAACTTCCAAGGCATAACCATATCCAATGTATTTTGTCTTGTTTTTGCAAGATCATGTTCCCGAGTTGTTTTAATGTCTTCCTGCTCAGGGAGTTTCCCAGACCAAGAAAAATAACACATTCTGGAGAGAGGGGGAATAATACCTACAGTTGTTGACAGGCTAATGTTAAGATTTTTCTAATGTTAGTCTGGTGAGGGCATGAACCCCAGAAAAAATATATTTCTTGGTATTTGTAGTACCCTCAATCAGTTATGTGGTCAATATCCAGCAGAAGCTGACCATAGAATCACACAAGGGGACAGAGAGATTCCCGGAGATGTGTTGTCTCAGGTGAAAAATAGTGGGTTTTTGTATTTGTCGTTTTTCCACTTCCTTGGAAGACTCTGCTCTGAATCTTTTTTGTGGAGAGAAAAAATGGAGTCTAAATAAATAAATAAATAAATAAATAAATAATAGAGATCCTGTACTCCTAAACCAGTGGTTCCCAACCTTTGATCTGTGGGATACCAGTGGTCCACAAGAACTAATATATGGTCTGTGGCCTCAAAAGTTACTACACCATTGCAATGAGAGTGAATAGTCTAACAAAACCTTCTTATAGTGCCGAGGCTTATTAAAAATGGTTTTCTATGGGCGAGCAGATGGCGACTACTGGATGGCATATGTTCTGTATCAGAAACTAAAGCTGATGTGGTCTATCCAGTGCAATTTTCTGAATTGGCCACTCAAATTACCGAACTGAATCTAAAGTTGACCAAGAACTGATTTGCAACCCTTTTGGTATTTATGTTGGAGAGTGGTCCCTGGTCAAAGTGGTCCCTGGTCAAAAAAAGGTTGGGAACCATGACCCTAATCCAAGAGAATGTGGAGGGTTGACTGCAAAGTGATTTAGATTTTTTTGTCTGTGTCAGGAGCAACCTGAGAAACTACAAGTCATTTCTGGTGTGAGAGAATTGGCAGTCTGCAAGGACATTGTCCAGGGGGCGCCCAGATGTTTTACCATCCTGTGGGAGGCTCCTCTCGTGTCTCTACATGGAAAGCTGGAGCTGACAGATGGGAGCTCACTCCGCTCCCCGGATTTGAACCACTGACCTTTCAGTCAGCAGTCCTACCGGCACAAGGGTTTAACCCATTGCCCCACCGGGAGCTCCTTAGTGATTTAGATGAAAGAGGAGAAAATACATTTTTCATCACCCTCACCTTGCAATCACAGACCTGGGACTCATTTTCTCTCATAGTTGTGATTCTGAAACCACTTGCGTGCAGAGTTTTGGAATACCATTGTATTGATAAGATATTGTCTTGAGATTATATGCATCTAATGGAGCATTGATATTGTAACATGCATGAGTAGATAGATAGATAGATGGAAAGAGGGGGAGGGATATTATTTAGCTTTGTATAATAATGCACCAGATGCACTGTGCACATTCTTCAACTGCAGTCTATAAAATTGTGCAAGCATACATTTGAACAGTTTCATGGGTAATAAGCATGAAAATATATAATAAAAAACACTTTAGTCCACTTAAGGAAACAATTATAAAAATAGCCTGCAGACATCCTAGATATAAGAAATTTTCCCACGGGAAGAAACCTATTTATTTAAGACTGTCCATTCGATTAGCATGGTTATCTCTCTACGTAATAAATATGGCTAAAGTGAGGCACATTGTCTAAAAGTTCAATCAAATGATAGAACTATTATTCTTGCCCTCCTTCAAACTGATGTCATACCCATTCCAATATTGTATTCATTTCTACAGTTCACTTTTATGTAACTAAAAAAATAATAATAGAAAAATGCTTTCGGAGACAGTAGTCCTGATGAAGGAATGGTGAATGTATTATGACTCCTTTCATGGCCACTTTTGTTTTTGGACCTTGATGCCATTTGGCTCCTTTCAATTCTCAGTGTGTCCAGTGCACCTGGATATGATTCACTACAGGAACAGGAAGTGTGGGCAAATGTGATGTAATTTTTCCACGGCGAGAAGATTAGCATCCTCGTCTATGGAGCCGATTATAAGAACAATCATTGCATTGTGAAAAGGAGTGAGGATAACAACATGCTTTGGAATAATAATGAGAGAAAGAGGAAAAAGGCTTGGGGTTAGGGTTTGTGTACCTAATTTTTTTTATGCTAATCAGCCATTACATCAGCCAACGTCAAGATGAGTGATCAATATTTAACATAATATTTGTTCTGTGTCTGTTCTGCAATTGAATGGGAGCATTAGCATCCATGCTTCTCCTAAGCTCCAAAAAACGTGTTTTCCGAACAATGAGAATCCCTTCTCTTGGGTGTATGACATTTGTTTTCATATTAATCAGAAGGCCAACTATAGAGTACATTAAATTAACCTGCACCACTCTTCCTTTGCTTGTCTGAGGAGCTGCAGGAATCATAAACCCTTTTGCTTTAGTTCCAATATCTTTTGGAGATTCCTATGGCCTGTTCTTTTTTTTTTTAAAGTACAAACACAACAGACCTAGATACCAATGGGCACCTCAGCTTCTCAGGATGCAAGACCTCACAAGACAACTAAGTCTGCAATTTTTCTTTATTGAGAAGACAGACCTATCGATGCTAAAAAGAAGCACATAAATCCAGAGAAAAATAATTGCTTCTACCAAAAGATCGGGTACTTTCAAAAAATTGAAATCTCCAGAACCTTTTGGAGATTTTATGATCTTTGGAAAGAATGACCTGGTTAGAAGCCATAACCTTTTGAAAAATGATCCCATAACCTCTTGGTAAATGCATGACCTATCAGAGTCATAACCTTTTTGGGAAAACGGCATTCTCTCTCTCTCTCTCTCTCTCTCTCTCTCTCTCTCTCTCTCTCTCTCTATATATATATATATATATATATATCGGCATTATTTTGTGAACGAAGATTCTTAGGAAGAACTTATCCCACGCTTTTTACAAGCTCGTTGATGACTAAAAAGGCCAATCTGAGATAGGCAAGTTCGGTTGCAGAAAGTCTCCTTGGGTGATGTTGTTTCCAAATACAATCGTGTATATCAGGGGTGCTCAGAATGGTGATCGGGATCACCAGGGTGATCTTTGGGCCTCATCCTGGTGATCTTCAGGCCCCTGACCAGGTTTTTTGCAGTTTGTCCTCTTCACACGCCCCTGCACGCTTCAAAGAAGTCCTCCGTCGTTGCTCCTCCCTGCTCCCTGCTCGCGCGCTGCCTCCAAAAGCTGCAGAGTCCAAGAGGCAGAATGGGCCCCTCTTTTGGATTCCTCCTCCTCCCTCCATCCTTTTCCAGCCACTCAGAGTCGTAGGAGACCAAAGGGGGCGGGCCTGGATGACGCGATGCATGACTGGCCCCTCGCGCATGCGCAGAAGCGCCCATTCTGCCTTTTGGACTTCTCGTGAGCTCTTGGAGGCAGCACGCATGCTGGCGGCATGGAAATAGGAGCAATGACGGAGGAGGAGAAGGACACTTTGGGGTCATTTCCTTACCGCATCTCAAAGTCGGTCTTTTTACTTTGGGGTGGGTGCTTGATTGTTCTGTGGCATGTCTCTTTGTTTATTTTTAGTGTTTAAAAATGGCCTTTTAGCTCCAAAGCCTCTCTGCTTGCTTTGTTCCTTGAGAAATATATGTTGGGGAATATGGAAATGTGGGAGAAATGGGGTGGTTGGATGTATTTTTGCATGCCCCTTTGTTTACCTTGCTGAGTATTAAATGGCCTTGCAGTTCAAAAGCCTCTCTTCTTACTTTCTGGCTGATAATATGTGTGGTAATATGGCAGTGTGGGAGAGATGGGGTGGTGGGATGTATTTTTATGCTCTGTTTTATATTGTTGTTATTAAATTGAAATGTTGATGTTTTATAACTTCATTTTACGTAAACTGCCCCGAGCCTGCTGGAAGGAGCGGTACATAAAAATGAATAATAAATATAAATAAATAAATAAGAAAATAGTTATGTTTTACATTTCTGGGGAGGTGATCTTTGGAACTTGGTTTTTTAATCAGTAGCTCCCATGCTGAGAAAGTGTGAGCACCCCTGGTGTATATATATGCCATCTTCTTCTTCGAGGTCTGCCGTAGCCCTTTGGAGCATCATGCCATAAATAGGGTTGGTGCAAGAACACAACCTTGTTTCACTCAATTAGTTATTAGAAAGGGCTCCGAGAGAGCATCGCCATATCTGACTTGACCATGCTGGCCCTCATGTAACAGTATAATCATTTTGAGGAATTTGGGGGGACATCCTAGACGATCCAGGATCTGCCACAGACCTTTTCTGCTCACAGTGTCGAGGGCTTTGGTGAGGTGGACAAATGTTACATAGAGTCCTTTGTTCTGCTCTCTACATTTCTCTTGCAGTTGTCTAAGGGCAAAAACCATATCAGTGGTGCTCCTATTCGCTCTGAAGCTGCATTGGCTTTCCGGGAGAAGTTCTTCTGCAATAGCAATAATCTGTTTAGGAGTATCCTTGCAAGGATTTTTCCAGCAATGGAGAGCAGTGTTATACCTCGATAGTTTGAACAATCGGATTTTGTTCTTTTTTTTCTTATACAGAGTGATGATAACTGCATCTCTGAGATCTGATGGCAGTTCACCTTTTTCCCAGCAACTCACAAGGAGCTCGTGGAATTTAGCATGGAGTACATGACGTCCCTGTTTCCAAGCTTCAGGTGGAATTCCATCAATCCCGGCTGCCTTGCCATTTTTCAACTGCTGTATGGCCTCAATGGTCTCTTCCAGAGTGGGAGCTGTGTCCAGTTCGTTTTTCATTGGTTGTTGTATCATGTGTTGGATAGCTGAACCTTGGACTATTTGGTTGGCATTGAAGAGACTCTGAAAATGTTCGGCCCATCTGTTTAGGATGGAGGCTTTATCAGTAATTAGTGTTTGACCATCTGTATTGTATAAGGGGCTTTGGACCTGATAAGTAGGTCCAAACACTGCTTTGAGAGCTTCGAAAAATCCTCTGTGATCACCTAGATCTGCACAACGTTGTGTCTTTTCTGTTAATCGATCCACCACTTGTTCTGAATGTCTTGGAGTTTTTGTTGGAGTTTACCACATGTGAGACGAAAGGCTGCTTTTCTTACATGGCGAGATGGCTGGGCGAGGTGTGCCTGGTGAGCAGTTCTCTTCTTTGCCAACGGCTCCTGGATCTCTTGGTTGTTTTCATCAAACCAGTCTTGGTTTTTCTTGAAAGAGAAACCTAGGGATTCTTCAGCAAACTGCAAGATACTGTTTTTGATATGTTGCCAAAGCTCTGTAGGAGAGGAATCCGTAGGGTGGTCTTCAAGTTTTATTTGCAGATATGCCTGGAAGTTGTCTCTCAGAGCAGCCTGTTGAAGATTGTTGACTTGGAGTCTCCTCTTTAAGATGCCACCCCTGTTCAGGATAATATGGTCACTCCTAGATGTTCCAGTAACTAGTCAGGCTGCCCTGTTTTGAACTAACTGTTTTGAACTGGAGTTTCCAATATAAAGTGCATTGCAGAAGTCTAACCTTGAGATTACCAGCCCATGCCTTTCCGTCTTTAGGTCCTTCCATTCTAGTTTACATTGCATTTCAATTTTAAATGTCTGTGTATTTTGGATACATGGTATTTTATTTAATTGCAAATCCCTCCAAATTCTTGACATTTTTTTCTGGGAAAAGGAAAAGGTAATACCATACAGCTTCTTCTCAGTATTTTTACTAAAACAGGCAAATTGCTCTCTCTCTCTCTCTCTCTCTCTCTCTCTCTCTCTCTCTCTCTCTCTCAAAATAAGGGGGGGGATATTCTTTGCTACAGAAACAAAACTTTAAAGCACCACATGTCTCAAGGGGAAAGGGCAAATTGAAGATTCAGATAGTATCTATTTTCCAATTTTTCACAAGTAAAAACCGGGATAATTTTGGCCAAACAATATCAGAGGTGGGCAAGGTTTGGAAAGTTTATCAATAAAGAAGGGGGATCTACGTTGCACAATGAATGGAGTTTGACACCACTTTAATTGTCATGGCTCAATGCTATGGAATCCTGGAAGATGTAATTTGCCAAAGAGGCGCTAGCACTCTTTGGCAAAGAAGGCTAAAGACTTGGTAAAACTAAGGCCCCATCTACACTGCCCTATATCCCAGGATCTGATCCCCTGGTGGTGCAATGGGTTAGACCCTTGTGCCGGCAGGTCTGAATATCAACAGGTCGGAGGTTTGAATCCGGGGAGAGCACAGATGAGTTCCATCTGTCAGCTCCAGCTCCCCATGCGGGGACATGAGAGAAGCCTCCCACAGGGATGGTAAAACATCAAAACATCCGGGCATCCCCTGGGCAACGTTCATGCAGATGGCCAATTATTTCACACCAGAAGTGACTTGCAGTTTCTCAAGTCACTTCTGAAATGAAAAAAACAAACAGATTATCTTCTTATCCCTGATTATCTGGTAGTGGAGACTCATATAATCCAGTTTTAAACAGATAATCTGGGATCAGATCCTGGGATATAGGGCAGTATAGAGCCAGCCTTAAACTCCCATGATTCCGTAGCATGCAGCCATAGCAGTTAAAGTGGTGTCCAACTGCATTCACGCTGCATCGTTGATGCACCTGAGGTTGTAGAGATTTTCTTATTCCTGAATGTACTGGAAAAGGCAAGACTCTCCCCTCCTCTCCAAGGGCCACAATATCAAGGCAGAAAATCCCACAATATTTGCTTTGAACTGGTTTATTTGAGTCCATACTGCCATGTATTCCAGTTTAAAGCAGAAAATGTGGGATTTTATTCAGCTGTGTGGAAGGGGTCTTAACCTGCAGCAATTGAAGAAAGCTGAAGGCAAAAGATGAAAGTGGGGTGGAGAGAGAAAAACCCGGACATTTCAAAATTCAGCCAACCACGTGGAACTGAGGTTTAATTCAGATGGTGACAGAATCATAGCCCTGTCCATTTATCCCATATGGCAAATGTCCTGTAACAATGGCATTCAGTAAAAAGAACTCAGACCGCATCCACCCAAAGTAACTGGAAAACTTTTTTTTCTTTCTATGTTGCTTAAATTATGTTCTGAGTCATAATGTACAAATGGTCCGGTGGTAACCATAGCTACTTGGAAATAGGTTCCTCTTGTGTTAGGTTAGGCTTACTTTGAGGCAGTTACGGTTAAGATGGGAGCCTCTGCCAGATGGTAGTTCACTCTGGACGGGATGAATAAAGTCTATCAGTTCAAGATTTTGCAAGGCAACTAGCCAGGTTCACCTCAAGCATTCTGCCTAATCCTGGTTATGACTTGAGAAGTCCTATTCGACTTGGATCTGGGCTATTTGAAGGACCGTATTCTCCCATATATAACCTTGCTTGAGCTTTGAGGTCTTCATCCTCAGGAGTACAGATAGAAGAGATGGGGAAATGGTTTTTTCAATGTCTGTTGGCTGCTTCCAGATCTTTGACCTCCCTAGTAAGCAAGGCCAAGCTGATTGTTTCCTTGTCCTTCAGGCAGAAAGCAACGTCTTTTTTAAAACAGAAAACAAAACAAATCTCACAATGATTTTGACAACAACCTTGTTACTAAGGAAAGGACTTTTAACTGCAGTTGACCCCGATTTGTGGGCTTGATTTTTATGAAGTTGATTATTTACAGATTTGATTAAAATATTATCTCTGGGAAACTCTAGTAATTCTACTCATTTTCTACCAGACATTGATCATAAAGCCACGCTGGATGACCTAGAGATTCCTAGAGAGAACAACTCTGCAGGAATCTCTAGGTTTTCCAGTGTGAGTCTGGTGGTTGGATGTTGCCCAGAAGGTCATGCAGGACTAGATTACAAGACAGCTGTTCTCTGGTTGTTTTTTTTTAAAAAAAGTGTTTGCTCATGGTTTCCTCACACTCCCAGGGGTCTTGTGCCTCTACCCTCAGCGAATGTGGAGGGTTGATTGGGTGCATTAATGATTACTTTTAATATCAATTAATGCACTCAGTCTACCCTCTACATTTTCTAAGATTAAGGATGCAAGGCCTCGAGAAATGTGGAAAAGCAGTTTTTGTATGACCTCTTATATTTGAATTTGTTTGTATGTGACCTAGTTGTGGAGTCAATATTTTAAGGAGAAAGGCAAGAGGTAATTAAAACCAAACCACAGTGATAAGTATGCAGGGTTCCTTTGCTATTTCGCGGTTCGCTTTTTGCAGACTCACTGTTTTGTGGGTTTTGGCCTCCTGGCAACGATGGAGTGTAAAAGGGTTTTTTTACCCTCCCCCTCGGGAGAGAGGCAGCCAATCATAAAAGGGGGGGAAGATACAAAGCAGTATGTAAATCACGGCCTTATAGCCCCTTCCTTATAGCTAGCAAAAAAAAGTGTGCGGTGGCTTTAAATCTCTCTTCGTTTTTGCCTCACCCTTAGAATGCGATATATATATATATATATATATATATAGATAGAGAGAGAGAGAGAGAGAGAGAGAGAGAGAGAGAGAGAGACAGAGAGAGAGACAGAGAGACAGAGAGACAGAGACAGAGAGAGAGTCCGTACTTCGCAGATTTACACTTTTCGCGGGTGTCCTGGAACGTAACACCCACGATAAGTGAGGGAACACTGTATTCAATTCCTTGGGTGCAATGGAATTGTGGCCTTCATCAACAAGGTCTTTCACTTGGGTCTTAATTTGGGGAACTGGCTATGGAAAACCATTTGGAAAGTGATCTGAGAGTGGGAAATTGTTAAGTGGTCCTTCTTCTGCTCACCAGTTCAACCTACTGCCCCCCGCCTGGAAGAAAAATGACACTTATGTATTTTTGTTTTTTTAAATAACATCAGGCCTGGCAGTCCTAAATAAACTTATTTATTTATTTATTTACTATTTTTATATGCCACCCTTCTCGACCCCGAAGGGGACTCAGAGTGGCTTACAGCAAACAACAATACTGCCAGAGTGGCTTACAGTGTACATATAACAATATTGCCGGAGCGGCTTACAACAAACTGAAAAAACAACAATTAACATTACAACATATCGCAATATTGTTAGCAATATTGCATGTAATACAAATATATAAATTATAATATCACGATATAATTATTGTATCACATTATCATTGGCAGTATTATACTTATCTGAGAAGTTCCAGTGAAACCAGAGGAAATTCTCAGTACACATGTTTAGTTATCATCAATTATACTAAAGTGATCCATCATTGTACAACTAACCAATGTTATACATTAGTGCTGTCCAACTTCTAACCGGCCAAGGGCCGGACTTGAGGTCACTGATGACCTGGGGGGCTGTTCGGCCCCGCCCCCAGCTCCGCCCCCAGGCCCCGCCCCAGGCCCCTCCCCCAGCCCCGCCCCCAGCCCCCTCCTAAGCCGTCATTCTTCCTCGTCTTTCCCCTGACTGGCTTCTCCTTTCTCTCTCTTTCCCCGCGCGCGCGGGCGCTAGGATCCCACAAGACGGGGAAAGAGAGAGAGGAGAAGCCAGTCAGCTGACTAGCTTCTCCTTTCTCCCTCTTTCCCCGCGCGCGATGGCGCCTGGGATCCCCGCGCGGGGAAAGAGAGAGGAGAAGCCAGTCAGCTGACTGGCTTCTCCTTTCTCCCTCTTTCCCCGCGCGCGCGCCCTTGCCCCGATCCCGAGCGCCGGCACGGGGAGGGGGAAGGAGGAGGGGCGAAGGAGGAAGAAAGCAGCCAGCTGACTTCCTCCTCCTTCGCCCCTCCTCCTCCCCCGCGGACGCGCCGCGGCTCCAATCGTGAGCCGCGGTGCAGGGAGGGGAAGGAGGAAGGGCGAAGGAGGAGCCAGCTCTCTTCCTCCTCCCTGCCCCGCCTCCCCCTCCCCCCCGGCCGCCATTTTTTAAAAAATCGATTTTTTAAAAAAAATTAAAAATGGTGGCTGAGGGCATAGGTGGGGCCGTGTCCAACAGGCTACGGGCCCGGATCCGGCCCCGGGGCCGCCAGTTGGACAGCCCTGTTATACATGTTATACAGGGGAACCTCTACTTAAGAGCATTTCGAGTTAAGCACCATCGTTCGGACTGGATTTTGCTTTTGACATGCAAGCAGCATTTTGAGTTAAGAGCTAGTGCCAGAGGGAGAGCTAGCCTAGTGCTCTTGTCAACTTTGGGAGATTGCCGTCTGCTTTACTCTACTCTTCTCTGAATAACTTTGGGTTAATTCACTTTGTGTGGGTTTTATTCCTAGTATTAAGAGGGAGGGAGGCAGGAATGAGTACACTATGAAGAAAAGGATACTTCTGTTGCTTCACTTTGTGCTTCCTTGCTACAACTTTGTGCTTCTATCATGTTAAAGTTGATATTTTGGTTCAGGCCCAGCCTATCTCTCTGGATCTCTTCCTATGAACCCACACAAGCCCTGATGTCATCAGGAGAGTATGATTTAAAGGCAAATCTATTTTAAGGGTGAGTAGATTTTTTGGGGGCAACTAAAAGGAACACTTCTGAAACTCTGACGAACATATGTTTTTGTGCATTGGCATGTCTTTGTCCCTAGCAGTTCAAAGGCATACCTAGGTACGCCAGTTTAACAGCTGAGACACCTAGTTGCCTTGCACGAATGCTGGTGAATGCCATTTTTTCAACAAAAAAAAAAGGTTGTGACTTCTAACAAGGTCATGCCTTTCCTTTGACCCGTGGTTTACCAAAAAGGTTATTAATCCAATTTCCCAAATGGGTTTGGAGATTCACAATTTCCAAAAAGGGCAATTGTGCAGGAGGTGATCATGGGTATTGATCACAAACCATGGGTATTGTTTATTTTTTATGTTGATTCAATGTGTTATTTGTTCATTATTTAATGTATCTAACTGTATTTCTTCATGTTATGAGCTGCCCTGAGTAATTTGGGGAGATGGGGCTGGGTACAAATAAAGATTATTATTATGTTAAGGCTCAGTGTAGATGTGTCTGTTGCATTGTTGGACTTAAACTACCACCAATCCTGGACATCTTCCACTAATGGGTTCCTCCCATTTGAAGAAGAAAACAAAATGACATCTTTCCTATGCTCTTTAAGCAAATAGTATATTTTTCTAGACCTATTCATTCCACCAAGAAATTGATATAATGCAACCCATAATTCTCAAAGGTTCATAAATTTTCAGTTCTATTAAACTTATCACAACAGCTCCAAGCTATGGGGTATCTTATCTGTTTTGTGACTTTACACATGATCATACATACTGTATAAGAGAGCAACAAGTGGACCTAATATCCTTGCTAACAAAATTGGGTTTTTTCTCTCTATTTATTTAAAAATTTTATACCCCGGCCTTCTCACCTCCGAAGAGGGACTCAGACCGGCAAACAGCAAGTATTCAATGCTAACATTTAAAATCTAAAAACATCATAAATTTACAATAAAATTATCAAATACAATACAATAAATACATGTATAAAGCCTTTCACCAAAGTAAAATCAAGTCCAACTTAATCCATATATTTGGTCCATATCAAGTGGTTAGCGACTTTAGTTGCTTCGCGATCTCCTCCTTCATTCTGCGAAGGCCTCATTGCACAGCCACGTTTTCACCCGCTTCCTAAAACTCAGGAAAGAGGGGGCGGATCTAATTGCCTTTGGGAGGGAATTGTACAGCCGGGGGGCCACCACAGAAAAGGCCCTGTTCCTCGTCCCCACCAGACATGCCTGTGAAGGTGGTGGGACCGAGAGCAGGGCCTCTCCAGACGATCTTAGCACTCTTGACGGTTCATAGGGGAGAATACGTTCGGACAGGTAAACTGGCTGGTAGCGTACAGGGTTTTGTAGGTCAATACCAGCACTTTGAATTGTGCTCGGAAGCTAATTGGCATCCAGTGGAGCTGGCGCAACAGGGGAGTTGTGCACTCCCTGTACCCCGCTCCCGTTAGTAGTCTGGCTGCTGCGCGCTGGACTAATTGCAGCTTCCGGTCAGTCTTCATAGGCAACCCCACGTAGAGAGGTAATGATCCTCAGAAAATGATCAATAAAAATCCTGATAATTTTGAAAACATCCATCAGGTTAGGTTAAAGGTCCCAAAGTTCTCATTTGATTTTCCTTTTGCTATTATGCATGTACCAGGACTGTGGCGCAGCTGGCTGGGAGTCAGCTGCATGACTAGAAGGTCATGAGTTCGAGGCCTTCTTGGGACGGGGTGAGCTCTCGACCAATTGTTGTCTGTCTATATATGTTGTATGTCTATGGCATTGAATGTTTGCCTGTATATGTGCATTGTGATCCGCCCTGAGACCCCTCCGGGGAGAGAAGGGCAGAATATAAATGATGCAAATAAATAAATATAAGAGACACCATTTTATTAGGCTGTAGGGGCAACGACTCACCAGGATATTGCATATAATGGGACTTGGGCATCCACGGATTGGAATATCCACAAAAGATCCTGGAACCAAACCACAGCAGACGCCAAGGGTTCACTATATGTCTACCGAGCCCACACTTTGCACATCAGAGAAAGTGAGGCTGAATACCAAATGTTATTATTATTATAGTTATTATAGTTTCCAATGGACCTCACAACCTCTGAGGATGCCTGCCATAGATGTGGGTAAAACGTTAGGAGGGAATTTATTTATTTACGACATTTATATGCTGTCTTTCTCACCGCAAAGGGGACTCAGAGTGGCTTACAAGTAAAATTCTTCTTCTCGGCATTACTTCGCGAATGAAGATTCTTAGGAAGCGCGTTGATGACTAAAAAGGCCAATCCAAGATAGGCAAGTCTGGTTGCAGAAAGCACAGCAGAAGGTCTCCTTGGGTGACGTTGTTTCCAAGTTGCGGTTCTTTTCTGCGTTGTCGTTTCTCTTCAAGACCCATTCGGCATGTCTTCTCAAAAGAGGCCGCAGCATTATGGAGACTGCGTCTCCATGCCTCCCGATGTGAGGCCAAGGTGGACCATTGTTGATCAATCTGGCCGAGCCTGAGATGTTGTTTCAGGGAGTCCTTGTATCTCTTTTGGGGGGGCGCCATAGCACAATATTAATTTAACATTATATATTACATTGTACTATAACATTATACTGTAATATTATTAGTAAGATTAGATGTAATATAAAATATATAATTATATCATATTATTATTAGTATTATATTGTATTACATTATAATTTATCAGTATTATATGTATATACAGGGGCGGTCCTATAGGTAGGCCAAGGAAGCGGCCGCATGGGGCACCATCTGGGAAGGGGTTCCTCAGGCATCTGGGATGTGCTTTCCTCAGTGAGTGCGACGCCGCTGCTGGGCATGCGCGGAGGCCACAGGCACAGTCTTGACAGGGATCAGGAGAGGAGCTGCCGCTTCTGGGCATGCGCGGAGGTTTTCGCGCAGGCGCAGTAGCTCCTGTGTGCAGAAACCTGTAAGCAAAGCACTCCCCTATCGGGCAGGCAGGAGTGTTTCTCTCTCCCTTTGTGTCCGCCCTGCCACCGAATATGGTGACCCAATTGGGCAGGCAGGGGGCAGAGACAAAAAGAGAGGGGAGTGGAGCCAAAGGGGTATTGGCGACGTATTGCCTCCTGACAGCTGCTGCTGGAAGTAGCTGCCATGCGCTGAGCCGAACTCCCTCACCAGGCCCAATCACGTGTGAACCCTACCACACCCGTCCACCTCCCCCCTGAGCGCGCTGGCCGGGAACATCAAGGAGAGACAGGTGCAACTGCACAGGCAAATAGTAATATATAATATTTTATTTTATTTTGGGTTATTTGAGTTTTATAGGAGTAATGAAAATATTTAGTAGAGGATAATTTTATTTAAATAAATAATTTTATTTATTATTTTATAATAATAATAGAATAGAATATCAATTATATCAACATATTATAATTATGTTGTAATGTAGTATAATATAATTATGATATAATATAGTATGAGTATGTACTATAATATATTGTATATACATTGATACAATATAATACTACTAATGGTATTGTGATATTATAATTGTATATTTGTTTTACATGGGGGGGGGGGTGCCAAAATGTTTGCTTACCATATAAAATTACCTTAGACCGCCCCTGTGTATATACAATACTAGCTGTACCCGGCACGCGTTGCTGTGCCCTATTTAGGAGATGCGAGAAAGTCTCAGCCCTTTGGCTTATCCTCCTCTGACAGTTTATTATGGGTCGGAATGTTCATGTTGGCTGGCCCGGACAGGAGTTATGCAAATCCGCCCTTATTGGCAGCCAATCATGTTGTCAGAATGTAGAGGCTGGGAGAGTCGGTGGCAGCCCTGGAGGATGCTGGGAAATGTAGGTTTTTTTACTCATTGTTTTGGGGGCCTTTTAGGTTTTGGGTGGGAAAGTTTCTTTGCTACAAACATACCTTGCTTGAGGCCTATTTCTGTTGGCAAGTTTGGTGTTCCTGCGTTGTAAGGTTTCTCTGTTTGGGACGGTCTTTCCATGACGACTCTTCCTTTATATATATAGATACTAGCTTGGGGACCCGGCGGTGCCCCGGTCATTTGAGAAGTGCAGCAGGATGTAGAGTGGGTCATGGGGGCTCTGCGTGCCAAGTTTGGTCTTGATCCATCATTATTGGGAGTTGCAGTGGTATCATGAAATTACTGAAGGTAGTGGAAGTCCCATCATCTCTGGTCCACCCTCGCCCAAAGTGTAGTAGGATGTAGATTGGGTCATGGGGGCTCTGTGTGCCAAGTTTGGTCTGTATTGGTGAATGGATGAGGGATGCATGGTTTTTAAGTGAGTGAGTGAAGTGAGTGAAGGTACTTCAAGTCCCATCATCCGTGGTCCGTCTCACACAAATCAGCACCAGGATGTAGAGTGGGTCATGAGGGCTCTGTGTGGCAGGTTTCGTGTTGATCAGTCATTGGATTAGGTTTGTAGCAGTCTTGGAAAGTGAGGGAAGGTACTGCAAGACCCATCATCCATGTTCTGTCCCCCTCCAAACTTCAGTAGGATGTAGAGTGGGTCACTGGGGCTCTGTGTGCCAAGTGTGGTCTTTATCTGTGTTTGTTGGGGGCCACAGTGGTCTGTGGGAACAGAGGGGTGTGAAAGTACTACAAATCCCATCATCCATTGTCAGTCCTCCCCCAAACCTCACCAGGACGTGAAGGCAGTCATGGGGGTTATGTGTGCCAAGTTTGGTCTCGATCAGTGATTGGATGAGGGTTGCAGCGGACTTGGGAAGTGAGTAGAGGTACTTCAAGTCCCATCATCCATGGTCCACCTCCTCCAAAGTGCACCAGAATGTAGAGTGGGTCATGAGGGCTCTGTGTGGCAAGTTTGGTGTTGATCAATCATAGGATTAGGTTTGTAGCAGTCTTGGAAAGTGAGGGAAGGTACTGCAAGACCCATCATCCATGTTCTGTCCCCCTCCAAACTTCAGTAGGATGTAGAGTGGGTCACTGGGGCTCTGTGTGCCAAGTGTGGTCTTTATCAGTGTTTGTTGGGGGCCACAGTGGTCTGTGGGAACAGAGGGGTGTGAAAGTACTACAAATCCCATCATCCATTGTCAGTCCTCCCCCAAACCTCACCAGGACGTGAAGGCAGTCATAGGGGTTATGTATGCCAAGTTTGGTCTCGAGCAGTGATTGGATGAGGGTTGCAGCGGACTTGGGAAGTGAGTAGAGGTACTTCAAGTCCCATCATCCATGGTCCGCCCTCCTCCAAACTGCACCAGGACGCAGAGTGGGTCATGGGGGCTGTGTGTGCTAAGTGTGGTCTGTATTGGTCCTTTTTGGTGGCCTCAGTGGTCTGTGGGAACCAAAGTGTTGGAAAGTACTACAAATCCCATAATCCGTGGGTCATGTCCCCTGAACCGCACCAGGACGTAAAGGGGGTTAGGGGGGTTATGTGTACCAAGCTTGGTGCAGGTCCATCACCCGCGCTGGTAATGGGCGAAGCATGGGGACTCATGAGCTTTGCAGGAGACTATTCCTGGCGGAGAGGAAGCGGCGACACAGGCGCTGCCTTGGTCGGGATCAGGAGAGGAGCTGCCGCTATTTCTGGATGCTGGCGAGGGCACGGCTGGTCAGGCCCCGAGAGAGAGAGAGCGCCAGCCACCCTCCTTGGCTGGGAGGGCTGCTCCAATGCCAGCCTTCCCTCCGCACGGGGGGCTCCAGGCCTTTATCTGCGGCCCGCATTCCTCCCCGAAGACTTTGACCTTCCTTCCTGGGCTCGCTTTGGCGGCACTGCAGACCCGCCTCCCCTCCCGCTTGGCCAGGAGCAGCACGAGACGGCCCCTGGCTGCCTCGCCCTCGCTTCCGCACCGTCTCGTGCCTCGCCCTGCTTCCGAGGTCGGAGCCGCTTTTGCGCATGTGCGGAGAGAGAAAGAAAAAAAAAAAAGAACAAGGGAGAGGAGGAGGGGGTTGTAGCGGCGTCGCTATGGCGACAGTGACGTCATCTCACCCTGGATCTAATTGGAGGAAACCCCGTGGCCCCAGCTGCCGCAAGCACGGGCCAACCGAGCTTGGGCCCTGGCCGCTTAAGCTGATCTCCTGTGTCCGCGGCCGCGCGCACGGCCGCCCATTGGCCGCCGGGGGCCTGGGAGGCGGGGCTGGGGCCGGGACCGGCGGCGCCGATTGGCCGAGCCGCGAGAGCGCGGACCCTGCCGCGGAGAAGGCTCGCGCTTTGTGCCAACGCCCTGTAGCAGCGACGCTGTTCCTCGCGCCTGCGACGGGAGCGGCTCTCTCTCTCTCTCTCCCTTTCTGTCTCTCTCTCTCTTCCTCCCCCGCCCTCTCCTCCTCCTCCTCCTCCTCTTCTCCTTCCTTCCGTCCTTGCCTTCCTTCCTCCCGAGCGCAGTCGACTGAGCAGAAGGCGCGCGCCGGCACGGCCTCGCGCCCCCCTCAGCAACACCACCAGCGGCAGCAGCGGCAGCGGCCTCAGGTGAGGGGAAGGGGTCTCGAGAGGGAGAGAGAGAGGGCGAGAGAGGGAGAGGGGACGTCCTCGCGCCGCGGGCGGCCTCGCCTCTCCTCGCTTCTCTTCGGCGTCCATTTTGTGGAGGACGGAAGAGCCGCGGAGGGAAGAGGCAGCCAGGGAGAAAGAGAGGGAGAGAGGGGAAAGGAGGGAGGGAGGGAGAGGCGGCACCAGCGCCGCCATTTCGCACCGGCCTTTTCCTGAAAGGCAAGGGAGGCGCCCCGCTCGAGTGGGCCGCTCTCCTCCTGCCGCCTTCCCCTCTCCACCTTCCAGGGGGAGCCCTTCCCTCCCGCCCTTCCCCCCTTCCTTTGTACCTCCCCCCCCCCCCTTCACCATCTCCTTCCTGATCCCCTTAATTCCCCCCATTTCCTCCTTCCCCCCTTTGGCTTGCCTTTCCGCCTCCTCTCCCTCTTTTCCCCTCCCCCCCACTTCACCCCCTGGCCTTCCCCATTCCTTCCCCCATTTTCCCCTTCCCCCATTTCCTCCTTCCCCCCCCCTTCCCCTTTCCCTTGCCTTCCCCCTTTCCTTCCCCCATTTCCCCTCTTTTCCCTCACTTCCCCCTCCCCCTTCCTCCCCCATTACCCCCTTCCCCCCTTCTTCCCCCCCCATTTCCCCTCCCCATTTCCCCCTTCCCCCATTTCCCCCCCATTTCCCCATTTCCCCTTCCCTTTCCCTTCCCCCCATTTCCCCATTTCCCCCCCTTCCCCTTCTTCCCCCCATTTCCCCCTTCCCCTTCTTCCCCCATTTCCCCCATTTCCCCTTCCCCCCATTTCCTCCTTCCCCCATTTCCTCCTTCCCCTCCCAGCTTCCTCCCCCCTCCCTTCTGCGGACAAAGATTTCACACCTTGGGCGCGCCCTCCTCTCTCTCCTCCTTCTCCTCCCTCCCTCCTCCCTCCCTCCTTTCTCTCCCTTTCACCCAGGCCCCTTCCACCCACACAGATGAAGTGAAACCCCACATTTTCCTGCTTTGGACTGGAATATATGGCAGTGTGGACTGAATATATTGTGGGGTTTCCTACCTTGATAATCTGGGTTATATGGCTGTATGGATCCTAACCCCCCCCCCCCAATATTAAGGCAGGAAATCTCATATTATCTGCTTCAAAATGGAATATATGGCAGTGTGGACCGAAACAACCCAGTTCAAAGTAGATGTTGCAGCATTTCCTGCCATATTATGGGTTACCTGACTGTGTGGAAGGGCTTCCTGGATATCAAGGCAGGAAATCCCACATTTTCTGCTTTGAGCTGGAATATATTGCAGCGTGGATGCCGATAATCAAGGCCCCTTCCACACAGCTGAATAAAATCCCACATTTTCTGCTTTGAACTGGAATATTGTCATTTATTGATAATGTTAATGTTAATATACCAAAAGAACGAAAATAATTAATTGCCAACCTGGTAACAGCAAGATTGTTAATAGCTAAGAAATGGAAAGAAGGAGGGGAATGTCAACTGGAAGAGTGGTATCGGGAGATCTGGGACATTGCAATAAATGACAAACTGACAGGAAACAAAAAGGTTAAAAAGAGGATTATTTTTTTTAAAAGATGATTTTGGGAAGATTTGGGGGGAATTGATAGAATATGTATATATAGAAGGTAAAGGGACCAAACCTTTAATAGTAACAACTGATTTTTGGAAATAAGTATTATAATTGGCTGGTCTGAGGTGAAGGGTCAGCACTGGGTGATAGGACAATATGTAATGAAGCCGAAGGATGAAATACTATAGGCGTTAAGACATACATGTTCTGTACAATTTGTTAAGGGAAAGTGTTAAGTATAACAATGTTTAAATACTGAATATGTTAAAATTACAATAAAATAAAAGCTTCAGATTGAAAAAAAATGAAGTGGAATATAAGGCAGTGTGGACCCAGGGCCCTTCCACACAGCCCTATATCCCAGAATATCTGCTTTGAACTGGGTTATCTGAGTCCACGTTGCCACATAACCCAGTTCAAAGCAGATACTGTGGGATTTTCTGCCTTGATATTCTGGAATATATGGCTGTGTGAAAGGGCCCCCACTCCTGGCCTCTCTTCTTGGCCCCTCTTTTGGCTTTGTTCCTGTTACTCATTTTCTGCCAGGCTTTCCCACTTCGAGGTGCATTTATACTGCAGAGTGAATGCAGCATGGCACCCCTTTAACGGCCATGGCTCAGTGCTGTGGAATCCGGGCTCCATAGATCGGTGAGGCACCTGCCCTCTTTGCTACAGATGACTAAAGACCTGGGGCCCTTCTACATAGCCATATAACCCAGAATATCAAGGCAGATAATGCACAATTTCTACTTTGAACTGGGGGCAGTTCCACACCGCCCTATATCCCATAATATTGAGGCAGAAAATCCCACAATATCTGCTTTGAACTAGGTTATCCGAGTCCACAGATAATGTGGAATTTTCCGCCTTGATATTCTGGGATATATGGTTGTGTGAAAGCGCCCTGGGTGATCTGAGTCCACACTGCCATATAACCAAGTTCAAAGCAGAAAATGTGGGATTTTATACAGCTGGGTGGAAGGGGCTCCAGGGCCTTTCCACATAGCCATATAACAAGAATATCAAGGCAGAAAATCCCACAATATCTGGTTTGAACTGGGTTATCCGAGTCCACACTACCATATATTCCAGTTCAAAGCAGTAAATGTGGGACTTTATTCAGCTGTGTGGAAGGGCCCCCAGTTAAAGGGCAACACCCAGGAATCCACAGGGTCGAGCCATACCAAGCAAGGGGGGGAAGGTTCTACTGCATTAATTCAGCAGTATAGATGCAGCCTTCGCCTTTTCCCCGCTCGGCCTCCCTATTCTGGCCCTGCATGCCTCTGACGCCCTTCTGCACATGTCTTGCATTCTTATTAAAGGCTGCCCTTGATCTGAAGGCTTGATTCTTATTTCTGCATTATAGCATCCCCCTCCTTTCTCCCCCCCCCCCAAATGACTTGATCGCTTCACTTCTGATTTACAGAAGAAGGGGCTGAATAGCTTTCAGATGCTGTTGAACTGCAGCTCCCATCCTTCACAGCTATGGATGCTGGGTAGAAGTGATTGGAACCACAGTTCAACAGCAACACCCAGAAGGGCACAATCTCCAATCCTGCCCTATCAATGTTTCGAAGTACTGTGGGTGTACCTGCACTGCACAATCAATGCAGTTCCACACTTGGTTAAGGGTCATGGCCCAATGCTATGGGGTCATGGGAGTTTTGGTTTTACAATGTCTTAAGCCTTCTCTATCTAAGATGTCTGGTGCCTTACCAAACCACAATTCTCATGATTCTACAGCACTGAACCACTGTCCTTAAAGTAATGTCAAGGCGCATCAGTTCTACAGTGTAGATACAGCCTTAATCACAGCCACACAATTTGAAGCTGCATTGTATGGGTCTACACCATACCTGCACAACTTGTGACCCTTGGAAGTGTTTTGGACTTCAGCATTCTAACCATTGGACTAAACTAGGGCTCCTGGGAGTTGGATTCCGAAACATCTGGAGGCCACAGGTTGTGCCGGTCTGGTCTACATTGGCCATTTAGTGCAGATTCAGACTGCATTATGTAGCAGAGTAGATCCAGCCGGATTATTATTTTAGGCTGCATCTACGCTGCCATATAATCCAGTTCAAAGCAGATAATCTGGATTTTATATGCCAGTGTAGATGGGGCTTTAGGTAACAGCCTCAGGGGAGGAGGATCATTTGACCTTTCCTAAAGCTATGTTTGTTCTGTTCTTGCATCTACATTGGCAGCACTTCACTGTTGCTATATTTCTCACTGGCCTGACTTCCCACATCCATAGTATCTCCTCCAGTTGCTTTGAGCAATTGCTTACTTGGAATGAGCACAGATTTCAGAACGTTTTCTTGTCCTTGCAGGTTTTCTGGTGCCTTCTCTTGACTGTGTGAAAGGCCTCTCTCTCCTCCCCAAGCCAGTTGTCTCGCTGCTTATACTGCTACTGGCCAACATGGAGAAGACCGAGATGATCCAGAAGGCCAAGCTGGCTGAGCAGGCGGAGCGCTATGATGACATGGCTACCTGCATGAAGGCAGTGACAGAACAGGGCGCTGAATTGTCCAATGAAGAACGCAACCTGCTTTCTGTGGCATACAAGAATGTTGTAGGGGGGCGGCGCTCTGCTTGGCGGGTGATCTCTAGCATTGAGCAGAAAACCGATGGCAATGACAAGAAGATGCAGCTTGTCAAGGACTACCGAGAGAAAGTGGAATCCGAGCTTAAGTCCATCTGTACTACGGTTCTGGTAGGTTGGCTACATCTTACATATGATTAACCTGCTATCCATACAATAGATAATCAAATGGAAGAATCCTCTATAGCTGTTCATTAATTGTTGTCTTATCCAAAGAGACGGACTGATAGAAAATACAGAATTTCATGGTGTTGTGCTGTTAGAAATTTTTTAATCTGCCAATAGAAGCTTAGTTGTAATTCAAAGAACAAACTTCTAATGACTTTTCACTTATTAGCTTGTGTTGCTCTTGTCTGTGTATTAACTTACTATATTATCTTTAGGACTGTTTTGAGAATATGTACAGAAATAATGGAGAACAGTCAAGTGAATAGTCATGATGTCAGGATGTGATGGTGAAAAAAAAGTAAATACTGCCTACTGTAACAACCCAAAATATCAAGAAATGGCATGCTGCTATGAGAAAACTCACAGCATTTTATATTTTGAGTATGTTTTTTTTATTTCTTTAAACATGTTTCTGTGATGTTTAAAGACAGTATAACTTTGGCAATTTCTGCTTCTTTAGTATTCCACATTTGGGGTCCCTTGCCATTCTTGTATCATGTACTTCATAGATTATTTAGAGTATTAATTGCCAAGTAAACTTTTTTATTTGCAGGAAACATTGTACTACTGCCAGAAGGGTTTTAAATAGTATTGCTCCAAGGATGGATTTACTCTAAAAATGTGGATTTGAAGGAGTACCCTTAATGCACATATATGCACATATACAATAAACACATGTTGAATTCTTTCAAAAGATTGATCTATAACAAACACAAGAAAATTAATTAAGATATTTTCTAAATATATATCTACTCCCGGATAGTATGTCATGAAACTTCAAGGTCTATCTTAAGCCTTCAAAAATTATCTTGATACTCTTTAATTTTTAAAAGCATATACTTGGGTTTAATATATTAACAAACTATCTTGCATCCATGTTTGCTCAGAAGTACAAAGATAGCATGGCAAGTTCTTACTTGATTATTGTAATGAGGTTAGTAAGCACCACACATTTGCAGCAATTGAAAAAATACACCTCTGCTAAGTTTCGGTTTAAATCAGTAGTTCTCACTCAACCTGTGGGTCTCCAGATATTTTGGCCCTTATCTCCCAGAAATCCTAACAGCTGGTAAACTGGCTGGGATTTCTGGGAGTTGTAGGCCAAAACACATGGGGAGCTACATGTTGAGAATCACTGGTTTAATATAACAGTAACAAGGATGCCAGGTGAGTTTTTTTGAGTGCCCCAACATGTTTTGGATAATGACATCAAAGAGAGAGTGGTCTCAGATGACCATTGCAAATGGGCAGGTGAATTGAATCAAGAGTTCAACATAAGATTTTGTTGAAAACCTTGTTTGTTGGACTTTTTAACGCTGGGAACAGCAACCCGGGCCTTCTAAAGGTTGTTGGACTGTAGTCCCTCAGCATTGGTTGATAAAAGTTACACTGTAGTCACATCTTGAGGAGCCATTCCTTTGAACTAAGCTTGGGCACTTTGTGATCTGGGAAGTTCTTTAGTCAGATGATTATTTGCCTGAATGTTGTTAACAGACTAGATGCTGTGCTCTGGATTAGCTGCAGTTTCCAATCTATTCTTAAAGGCTAACACAAGTCAATGCGCTTCAGTAATCCTATCCCAAGTTACTAAATCACAGATAGTCCATGGACAAGTTATTGCATCTTCTTGCTTCTTTCCCTTCATTGACCTTCTTCGCAAACTGTTCAAAGTTAAACTATTAATGACATTCTGTTTCTTGCTTACTTAAATGGTCTGCTGATGGAAAGCTTTCCATTCACTGAAATGTAATGGGTATGCCCCTGGATCTTAACTAGTACGTGTAGGTTACATTATTGAGCAATCCACACTGAAATTTAGAAAGCTCACCTTGTGAAATTCATTAAATCAACAAGCAGTTTGAATGCACACATACACACAAATTATATGATTAAGGGAGGTTAGTGTCTTCTATTTTACCTAAAAGAGCATCTATTTTTAAGTTCAAAAAATGCAACCTACTTGTGGTGGGAAATTCTGAACAGTGTAGACCCCCTTCTGCCTTTTGTTAGATCCAAGAGATACCTCTTTTTCATACTAAAAGGAAGTAAATAGAACTCACTTGTGGATTTTGAAGAAGCCTTCATCTGAATTTAAAGTAACTTCTGGCGGGAGACAAGATATAATTGCTCTTCATGTCCCTTAAATGATGTGAGGGGCATTTTTTTAGTTAAAAATATATGTAGGGGGTTGTAGGATACTGTATACAAGCTGCGCTTTGCCTGCCCATGAATCATCATGAAGGACAGGTAACTCCTGTTGTCTGTGGCTCGGCATTCAACTGCTTTATAGGAGTACATTGCCATATAATGGAGTTAAACTGCACAGTGAAACTACATTATATGGTAGTGTAGTTGGGTTCTATGTAAGCCAGTTATACTTTAGAAAACAAATACTGTGGGATATACTCAGCCCTCCACATTTGTAGATTTAATTTTTGCAAATGTGATGTTTCACAGTCTTGATTTAAAATTTTCACTCTAGGAATCTCTCAGTCCTCCAGTTCAATTTTGTTGTTATCATCTGGTGGCTGTTGACCACAGAAAAATGCTTAATGACCCAGAGATTCCTAGAGATGTGTTCTTTTAGTTTAAAAAAAAGTTTTTTAAGAGTATTTTTCCAGCCTGTGAAGGGCTGGGTGTATAATCCAAATAAAGCTAAATAGCTGTATCCTTTCACAGTGGATAGATTTGAGCATAACTTTAATATGAAATTGGTGAGTCTTAAAGCTGCTTTTCTCAAAGTGTTTATTGCAGTATAAAAGCTTTGTGGGCAAAACATTTGTAATTTTTCTTAATGTGTCAAAAGTATTTTGTGCAAGGGCTAGTAATCCAGTTATCTTAATAGCTTATGTAGTATAAATCATAGCAGAATATAGCAAAAATGACTTGTCTTAAAATATTTAATAGAAGAACATATAACAAAACACTTTCTGTTTCAGTCAAAACATCCTTGATATTTCATATACAATAGCATAACATGTGTATAGTTGGATTTTCAAAATGGAATCTGGGAGGATACTTGGTTACATTGTGTGGCTAAACCCACAGTCTGATGTTGGGCAAGTCAAACTCTCACAGCCTCTGAAGAAAGCAGTGTCAAACTTCCTCTGAACAAATCTTTGCCAAGAAAACCTCCTGATAGATTTGCCTTAGGGTTACCATAAGTTGGAAACAACATGAAGACAAATCCTGTGATATTTATTGTACTGTAATCAGATTGTTTAGTAACTGCAAGATAAATAAGTACCAATAATAAAAATTAGTACGGTAGAGTAATAAATGATAGTATTTAAAAGAAATCACAAGTATATTTTAAAAACAAGAGAATGATAATGGGTTGTGAATGAGGGAATCTGAATGAAGTTCATGTGCTGACATGAAATCATGACTAGGATGCAATGCCAAAAAGATTTTGCATTGATTTGGAAAAGCAATGTGAAATACGTGCTCATTTGACTGCATCAAGCTGATGTGTTCACATGACCTTCAAGAGGAACTGGGATCCATGTGATCAGCAAGCCTTGGAACATGATCTTTACTGATAATAATGGGGTATTTCTCCTGCTATTTCTTCTTTATCAATTTCATAAGGAGAGTCTGGTGTAAAAATGTGGCAAGGGGGAAATGTCCAATTTTTATCACTTGAGTTGTGGCCGGTTTTCCATGCATATCCAGGCTCTTTAACACGACTGAATAACATCCCAGGTTCAGGTATCAGTTATGATGCATGGAATTCTCCATAGATTCTACCCATTGTTTTTTTGTCTAAACTGGAAGTTCATTTCAGCATTAAAAACCACCTGGAAAAGGTGTTGTTTTAGTGGGATCAGGTGTAAGACTTTCATTGATGGAGATTTGCCTCTGTGATTCTTATTGTTTTGATGGCACTTACACGCTCACACACATATATAATCTCAGAAGTATTTGGAGTCAGAAAAAATGACTGGGAAGAGGATTCCTGTGTCTCACAGGCAGCTTATATGAACTCTTGCTACATAATAATGGGACATAGCTGCTTCATTGTTCTTTGGGGGACTCATTGGACTAGAAGAGTGAATTGCAATGAACTGTGCACATTTGTAGTACTGGTGTCCTAGTTCCCTTGATAACCCCTTCCACATCTGAAACAGGTTGCAAATATGGCCATGGCATAATTCCCCCTCATGCCTGCTAGCAGGTGCTTGACCCTGAGAAGCAGCCCACCTCTGATTTAGTAAAAATGTAAAGAATGGTGTAGCTGGAGGCCAAACTGTGCTGTTTTGTAGCTGGTACACACTGAAGAAAACTCACTATGTAATGACCCAGAGTGGTGGGAGGGTTGACGTTTTAGAAAAGCCTGGGAGTAGTGGGAGCATCTTGACTGGGTTTTGTTAAGTATGATAATATGAGTGTGCAGAATATTACAAGGTGAAATGAGGCAAATTATTTTGGGATAATCCATGCCCCACTTTATAATTTGATATATCAAGGCATGGGAAATTACTGGAAATTCCACAACCTCCCATCTCTTCACAAGGTTGTATTTTTGGGAGAAATGAAATTGATAATTTTTTTTGTAGAATGATAAATACCTAAGAACAAATGTTCATATATTTTAACGTTTTTTTAATTTAAAACCCCCCCTGCAATAGTTAGTGTGCATTATCTGATCATTGCAATTCCTCATTTTGGTATCCTTTTAATTCTTATATGAATGAATGGATTATATCTGCTTGACATTTAGGAATTCTAGAGGAGGCAAAATATTTTTTTCTGTTTTACTAACGTTGATGGGTTCTGCTGTTCTTGCTGGGTTTTGTCTGGTCCTACCCAAGTGGCAAAACATCTCCCTTACAGTTCTGTTATAGCTCGGGTAGTGGGAATGAGAGAGCCGGCCTTCTTGGTGGCTGTGTCTCAACTATGGAAATCCCTGCCCAGGGAAGCCAGAATGACCCCTCCCTGCTATCCTTCCAGCGGCAGGCTAAAACCTTTTTATTCAGATAGGCTTTTAAAGATGGTTTTTAAGATCAAGTCGGGGGTACTGTGGTTTTTAACTTTGGATGTGTTTTAATCTTAGCTGAAAATTTTAATACTGTTTATATTTAATTCTGTTTTAATGTTGGCATATTTGTATATTTTAAATTGTATGTTAATTTTATGTTAAGCCACTCTGAGTCTCATTCGGGAGAGCTAAAGCAGGGCATAACTAAATATAATAATTTAATAATGTGTAACAATTTAAAAAAACCCTAATCTCAATTTGCAGTTATCAGAATAAACTCTACTTTTATATAACAAACACCATAATTTTATGCTAAATGAAATGATACATAATATATTTTTATTCCTAAATTAACAGTTTCTATAAATCTATGGTAGGTGCTAATACAGCATTCCTCTCAAAAAAGCTTCCAGGAAAAAAAGTGGTTTATTTCCCATGGCTCCAGTATTTCTAGAAATTTGGGTGAAGGTAGGAGATGCAAGTTCTCATGTTTGTGTTAGCATCATTATAGTGGCTAAAGTTGACAGGAGGAAGTAGAAAAAACTAGGATATCAGTGGACATTTGCATCTAGAAAAATGAAGTCAAGAATAGGTATTCGGGTGTCCTCCTATTCAGTTATTTTGTCAATCCAAGTTTATATGCAACATTCCTGCCATTATCAGGTGACAATCTTTGCTTACTTTCCAGTGCAAGGTTCTCATCTGAGCCCCCTTCCTTGTCACATCCCCATGATGTTTCTCAAGAACTTCTGTTCTGGGTCCAATTATTTCCTTTAAAGAAGCTTAAGAAAGGGCCAGCCTCCATATTTCATGCTCTCTTGTCGCTTCTGCTCTGTTCTCACTGAGTTGGCTATTTTTCTGGGAAAATATTGTGAGTATTCTGTGGTAGAGGGTTGTGTGAGGGCATCCTGGAATATGTACGGAAGATTTACAAATTAATAAAATAACAAGAGCTTGGCAAAGATACTTTTAAAAACAAAACTCCCAAGATCTACGTATTTTGATAGTTATAATCTGAAGAAATAAGCTACCTATCTTATAATATGTAGTAAACTTGCTACTACCTTGATTTTCAAAACCATAAAAATAACCTGGTTCAGTCTGGTTCAGGTTTTAGCTTTTAATGCAAATGTGGACTAGCTAGCAGCAGAACATTTATCTCTTCTACCCTAATAGTATGGAATTAATAAAGTAAAATTTTGAGGATTTTACTTGGAAATATCTCCATTTGAAGATATGCAAACTTATATTGAACCCTGTGAAAAAAAGATGAAAATGGGTTATCAAAGATCTTGAGATAGAAACTGATGAACTGAAGCAAAATAAAGCCAGGTTGAATCTCCACTCAACCATAAAAATCTACTGGGTAACTTTGAGCAAGTCACATTGTCTCAGCCTCAGATGAAAGTAAAGACAAACACCACCTCCCACCGAACAAATGTTTGTCAAGAAAAGCCTGTGATGGGTTTGCCCTAGGGTTGCCATAAGTCATAAATATTCAAAGGCACACTAATAACAAATGCAAAATTGGAAAAGTGTTTGTTGAAACATTTTTATTTCTTGCCAAACTTGAATAGCTTCATAATACAGTGACCCCTCTGGCCCTGCAAACTCTAGGTCTGTGATTTCAGCCAACCATGGGTCATTTTGATCCATGTTATTAAATAGTGGAGATGTGAACGTAGACATGCTGAAATAGGCACATTTATGGTGACGCCATTTAATAATATGCAGTCTGATCATCCTCATTTTTTGTTTCTGCATGAGGTCCTGGAACTAAACCTTCTCAGATGTGATGGGCCCACTGCTAACAGCAGTGAGCATGCATTATCTTTTGCATTTGCCCTTATTACACAGGTACTCCAGAGTTAAACTCAGTAGTTACCAGTTTTCCCTGTCTCCTCCATAGGTCACACCCACACACCACAGCAAACCCAAATGCTACTGTACCTCTGCAATCCATCCCAAAATGGTGAAATAATGTTTTGTATGCATTACTTCTTTGAGAGGTCTTTCTATGTATTTTTATGCCATAATGCCTGAAAATCATACTGATTTTTAAAAAATGAGAAAGAAGTGAGTCTTTATGAGTTGAACTTTTACCACTCCTCCTTTATAGTTTCCAGTACATCTAAATTAGTGGTTCTCAACCTGTGGGTCCCCACGTGTTTTGGCCTACAACTCTCAGAAATCCCAGCCAGTTTACCAGCTGTTAGGATTTCTGAGAGTTGTAGGCCAAAACATCTGGGGACCCACAGGTTGAGAACCGCTGATAAATGATTCCAGGCTTTAAAAATTTCAAAATGAGTTGGTCTTCTCAGTCTGCTATCCAAGTATAACCAAGGTTGACCCTGCTTAGCTTTCAAATCAGATAAGATATGCTATTCTTGGTTAACAACTGATCCTAGTACAAGGTAGAAATTATTTTGTTTCATTTCATTTTCCATAGCCTCAAGATGATATGAAGCTATTCCTATAAAAAGAACTAAGTAAATAATACAAAGATCAGGAATTACAATTATCAGATACTGTATATTGATTTACCTGAAGGTGTTCCTATTCCATTGTTTTAAGAAAAAAATGTTCATGAAACAAACCGTTGTGAGGTTATGATCAATGACTTTTCCCAATTTTCCCCCATGCATTCATGTCTCATATCGCATGTCTTGAATGGGTACATGGACACCTAACAGGGTTATCCCAAAATATTTTTTCCTAAACCTTTTAGAAAAAATGAGGGCCTTTTAATGGATTTTTCTTCTCTGTAAGACACAAAGCTTATTTGGATATAGATTGCAACTGTTCAATAATTACATCTTCAGCATCCTTTATTTTGCGTTCTAAAATCTGAAATACGTGGGGAAACTAAGATAATGACACCTTTATTTTATACACAAAATTATTCAAAATATTGTATATAAACTCACCTTCAGGCTATGTGATAAGGTTGATATAAAAGATAATTGAATTTTGTGCTTAGACTTGGATCTCTGTGTACATATATGTGAAAATGGAGATTCTAAAACTTGAAATCCAAAACACTTCAGATATAGGGGTATCCAGCTTGTATGATGCAGGATATGTAATAACTGAACAATTCTTACATGTATACGTCATGTCACATGGCATATCTTTACATATATTGTACAGTATACATTAGTTTGGGCGGAAATAACAGTCATTTTTGTTAATAAAGATATATAATAAACCCAAAATTATAATTAAAATTATTTTTTGATAACTTCTCTTGTCACCTACATTTTTTTTGCCTTCAAGTTAGATTGGAGTGAAGTAAAGCAGTATTAGCAAATAATGTATTTAACATTGAAGAATACCCAAAATCCACCAAGCAGAGATACCTATTGAGAAAATGTGCTACACTTTCCTTGAAATTATGCAGTAGGTAAAACTGAAGTATTACTAAGCAGTAGATCACAATGATAGTGCTGTTGAAATTCAGTAGAAAGTCTGTTTCCAGAGTTCCTTTTTGCAAATCAAAGAGCCACTTCCACTCATGATTAGTAGAGACCTCTGCTTAGTAGAGAGAGACCTCTGCTGGAAGAAGCTGAAAGAACAGTATAAGTATTAAGATCAAGCACCAGAAGAAGGAAGAAGATTTCAACTTTCTGGAGATCTCTTTCAGCAGTATTGTAACATAATTCCAAACATAAGAGTCTTGTGTTTATTCGGAAGTAGAAATGACTTCAATCTGTTGCTGCAGCTGAACTGAGTTGTTCTGCAATGTGGTGATCCTATTAGATGTAGCTTTACTTGAGAAGGTGAGAGAGGGCAGATACACTGGAGGTAGCTATCCTTTGCACTGGAGGTTGGGGAGATTAATTGGCACAGTCTCTGTTTAGCTGTAGCCATTCAAATAGCTTGTTAAGGCAAAGTTGTATATTATATATTTTAGTGTTCCCATCAGATAAAGGTTGATGTGACAAAAATTATGAAACATTAAATCAGAACTTTCCAAACTTTTCATGTTGATGACACACTTTTTAGACATGAACTGTTTCACGACACTGTAATTTGATTTTACTAGCAAACCTGAGGTTAAACCAACCCCTTTAAAGATTTTCATTTTTATACACAGAGAGAGAAAGTTCCTTTGTACTGCAGTTGATTCTTGTGTATTTTCCGCTATAATCATGTGGTCAATAACAAACATTGTCAACAGATTTTCTTTCTTAATTAGAAACTAGCAAATTGCACAAATTATAAAAGTACCTACATTTGAATAGCATCAGCACTCCACTTCTGTAGTGATTAAACCTCTCTAGAGGTCTTTAAATAGAGGCTGGATGGCCATCCGGGGTGCTTTGATTGTGCATTCCTGCCTGACCGAAGGGAGTTAGACTGGATGCCCTTTGGGAAACTCTCCAGTGGAGTTTCCTTTTCTGGAGGTTTTTGAACTAAGGCTGGGTGGCTGTGTATTGGAAGGACTTTTACTGTGTCTTCCTGTCTGAAGGACTAGATGTCCTTTAATTCTGTCTGAACTGTCTGCCTATTATGGGCACTGACAGTTTGGGTCTTTAAAAAAGGGAACTGACAAACTTTTACTTTGCAAAACTAGATTACATTTGTATTAAGAAATGCCATTTTGGAGGGGTTGGGCCTTTGAAGAACAAGTGCAACATGTTGACTTTATGTTGTTGCTGCTAGAACAGCCTTATTTTGTTAGGGTTAAGGAGAGTCCAGAAAATGGAATCATCACTGGGTGGAAAAATTACCACACTTGAAAACTGCAAAATTGTATGATAGAAAGAGAGTGAGTTCATTTTAATATATGGGGAGAGATACTTTCCTGTACTCTCTCTGTAGTTTGTTTGGCACTTCATCTGAAAAAAGGCCCAGGTGATATTTCTATTTGTTTTAATTGGTTCTGAGGGGAAAGGGCAGGGTCTAAATAGATTAGATGATTACATCATTTATCCTTGGGCACAAAAAGTTACATTTTAAATTATGTAGGGATTATGGAGTTATGAATGCGCAGGGCCCCTTTTATCTGGTACCAAAGTCATAAACTTCAGTAGAACATGGGCAGTTATTTGGAGCATGCAGTGGTAGAAGTACAGTGGTCCCTTGGTATATGCTGAAATTTGGTTCCAGGAATCTCTGTGGATATCAAAATCGATGTATGTTTAAGCCCCATACAGTGTTGTAATAAAGTGGTATTCTTTATATAAAGTGTCAAAATAACAGGGTTTCTTTCCCTTTGGGAAATATTCTCAAGAATATTTGAATATGGAGGGCTGTCTGTACACTATGCCACCAGTTGGTTGTTATGTGCTTTTCAGATCATTTCTGGCTTGTGGTGTTCCCTATATAAAAAGACAAAACAGCTCAAATGGGTGCTGGAGAGAGCCTGAAGATCTGTGAAATTGTGCTAGGCTGCAAAATCACTGTAGTTGCATTACCCTAGAAACCTAACATATTTTACACTCCTTCCTGTTCCACAGTCTCCATCAAGTTGTTTTGATATTTCTGATACTGGAAGTGAAACTAGCAAAAATTACTGTATGTAATTAATCCTGTCATACTTTATTTCAACCCCCTCTGCTGAAAACATTGCAATTAGAGATTACTGGTAACACCATTTGTTGTTAAATTAGTATTGCTGGTCTCAAAAAAAAGTCCTTTCCAACCCTGATGTTTTCCTTATATAAAAATGTCTGAGAAGAAATTCAGCAGTTTTTATATACACACTAGCCGTCCCCTGCCATGCGTTGCTGTGGCCCAGTCCGTGTATATGTGTTTTGTGTGTGTGTGTATATATGTGTGTGTGTGTATATATATATATATATATATATATATATATATAGTATATATGTACTTATACACGGGAACTGTGGCGCAGCTGGCTGGGAGTCAGTTGCATAAAATCTCTACTGACCAGAAGGTTATGAGTTCAAAGCCTGCCCGGGTCGGGGTGAGCTCTCAACCAAATTGTGGAGCTTGTTGTCGACCTTTGCAACCCAAAAGACAGTTGCAGCTGTCAAGTAGGAAATTTAACTTTGTGGGGAGGCTAATTTAACTGATTTACGAGGCCATAAAATCTCCAGGAAGTATGCAAAAGAATGAAGGAATACAACAGCTCCCCCTGGTGGCCAGAAGCTGGAATGTTAAATTGCCTCTGAGTGTCTGTCTATATATGTGGTTTTGCGCATGCGTTGTAATGTATTTTGGGGGTGGGTGGCTTTTTAAGTCTGTTCTGTGTTTTTCAGTGTTTTTATGAGTGGTGTCACTCGTTGGCCTGATAGGTGTATTGTGTCCAAATTTGGTGTCAATTCGTCCAGTGGTTTTGAGTTATGTTAATCCCACAAACAAACATTACATTTTTATTTATATATATTATATCCCTTAGAATCAAATTATTGACATATCTTCAAAATCAGTTTTGATCTATTTGAGACTAGTCTTATGTTTAATCTAAATAATTGAGTTATTTAATTATTTGTTTACGATATTTCTATCCCACCTTTCTTGAGCCCAAAGGTGACTCAGGGTGGCTTAAAACCAGGCCACAATTTGATGGCTAACAACATACAATTAACAGAATTAAGAATACATTTAATAAAACATATAAAACCAATGCCTTGTTAGTCCAGAAATTGTTGTTTGAGCCGATCCAATGTCCCCTTTTGTCTAATACCGTGTTTGACTGCTGCATTGGATTTATTTATTTATTTACAGAATTTATATTCCACCCTTCTCATTGTAATCTGCAGGGGACTCAGGGTGGATTACAATGTACTGTACATATACATGGCAAACATTCAATGCCACAGACACACAACATATATAGACAGATACACAGAGGCTATTTAACTTCCAGCTTTCATGAGGGTATTCTGGCCACCAGGGGAGCTGTCGCTTCACCATCCCAATGGAGTACTTCCTCATTCTTCCTCTTTTTTTCTCTTTGCTTGCTTGCTGGAGATTTTATGGTGTCGTAAATTAGTTAAATTAGCCTCCCCGCATAAGTGGTACCTAAATTTCCTACTTGACAGATGCAACTGTCTTTTGGGCTGCAAAGGTAGACAGGAAGCTACACAAAGGTCAGAAGCTCAGTCCGACCCGGGCTGGCTTCGAACTCATGACCTTTTGATCAGTAGTGATCTTAATGCAGCTGACTCTCAGCTAGCTGTGCCACAGTCTCAGTGCTAGATTCTGAAGGCTTGTTCAAATAGCCACATATTTACCTTTATCCGGAAGGTCAAGAGGGAGGGGGCTGATCTAATATCCCTGGGGAGGGTGTTCCACGACCTAGGGGCCACCACTGAGAAAGCTCTGTCTCGTTCCCGCCAGTTACACCTGCAAAATAGGTGGGACCGAGAGCACGGGCTCCCCGGACAATCTTACACTCTTAGATGGTTCATAGGGAGTTGTCCAGTTCTGTATTTTGTCATTGCCTTAATCTGAAATATACTCTTAGTACATATGGCTTTGGAAGTAATATTGAAAAGGTTATTATGTCAGTGCCATACGTAATACTTCTGCAACTCCTAATTTGAGATGAATTCATTCCACAGTAAGAGCAATCAACTCAAATAATTATATTGTCAGATTTGTTCAGACTTTAAGATAGTTGGACTGTATATTAAAAGCATATTTACCTTGTGGCGGAAATTTTCCTCTGGCTTAAAAAGGTATCTTAGCAGACAGTGTAGAGATAATACTGAGTATGTGTTCTCAATTCTCTTTTTAGCACATTGGCAAGATTTACTTCACAGTACAATCAACTTCACTCTTCAGACTCCACAAAGAAATTTATCCATTTTCTTTCTTTCTTGCATATTTTATGGTCTCAAAATACCATCTGATGCATTGACAGTTTTACTGTACTATTCTTTGTCTCATTAATGCATTATTGTGTACCCATCTATAGGGTAATAATGGAAGTTTTTAAAAATAGTATATATTACTGTGAGTACATCATATAGCCATCACAACTATGATTGTTTCAGAGCAAGACTTTTTTTACCCAACTAATGAATCATGTCAATGAGCATTTTCATTCTGCCATTTCTTCTGTAGGAACTGCTGGACAAATACTTAATAGCTAATGCAACTAATCCGGAGAGCAAGGTGTTCTACCTGAAGATGAAAGGGGACTACTTCCGATACCTTGCAGAAGTTGCAAGCGGAGATGACAGAAAACGTGAGTATTGCATTCATTTAAGCCTTTATTTTTTAGTTATGGCAAAGTGTAATAAGACCTTGTAAAGCTGTACCTTTTAAACCATCTGATGTGGGGCACCAGCAATTATGTAGCAGGAACTGGAACCATTGGCCTCAATTATTTATTTATTTCCAGGGCATGTGCTATTTGGCATCAGCAGTTCAATAGCGGTCCGTGGGCTTAGTTCACAGACCGCTATTGAATAGCACTGTTGCATTGGATAAAGCTTATCTATTTCCTGTATATGAAAGTTGCTCAGTGTGTTCACCATACCAATATTTGTTCTTTAATCACAGAAACAATAGAAAATTCACAGGCTGCTTACCAGGAGGCATTTGACATCAGCAAGAAAGAGATGCAACCCACACATCCAATTCGTCTGGGTCTAGCGCTTAACTTCTCTGTGTTTTACTATGAGATCCTCAACAACCCAGAGCTGGCCTGCACATTGGCAAAGACAGTAAGTGACTTAATGGGCGTGGTAACACTACTGTTAAAAAGGAAACAGGGCTCTATATTCTGCTAATACTTTTGGATTCTGAAATTACATGATGCAGGAGTGTTCATATGGTCAGGGGTTTGTAGTGTATTGCAGCATACTTTCATATGTTTCTGTGGACTCTTGCTGAAGTATTTGTTATGCTTTTAACAAGATCGTGTTTGTGGGCACTTAAAATATATTTATGACAGTGGAGAGTAAGTAGGTCAGTCCTTTTGGGCCTCTTGGACTACAGTTCTGGTTACTGTACGCCTTGGGAATAAACACCATTAATCACAGAGAAACATATGGAATGAAAATAATTTGAGCTGGGTTAATGCATTCTGTAAAGAAAAATGTTATATCCACTTGTACTTATCCAGAAGCTTAAAATTTCAAATATAGTCAGAACACAGAAGCCAGAATTAGTTCTTTCTGATGTTAGGAAATGTTCATGGTGACTAAATACCAACTTCTTTTAAATATGCTTTGTATGACTGAACATGATAATAATTTTCTCTGCTCATTACTAATTTCTTGAAAGAGTTTGCATGAAAATAGGTATCTTAAACTTAAGGAATAATTATTTTGATGTGTTTTATAGGCTTTTGATGAAGCCATCGCTGAACTTGATACACTGAATGAAGACTCATACAAAGACAGCACTCTCATCATGCAGTTGCTTAGAGACAACCTCACAGTAAGATGTGCCCAATAATATTTTGTATGATAATTGAAACTTATGATTGAAATTTGAGCTTGATTTTACAAATTTGGGCTTGATTTTACAAATAAGTAATTTGATAAGGTTATACACCTTGGGCATTTGCTTAAAGGAAAAACGGAGTGTTTGCATTGTGAACAAGCCTTCTTAATGTAATTGTTCTTCTTTCTAGTTATGGACATCAGACAGCGCAGGAGAAGAATGTGATGCCGCAGAAGGAGCAGAAAACTAAATTGCGTATGGAGTGTCATTCCCCTTCTCAAGAAACCTTTTTACACGTCTCATTCCTTATAGCTCCACTTGGATTTCCTATAGCAAAGAGAACCCATCCATGTGTATGGAAATCAATTTATAGTCTTTTCACACTGCAGCTTTGGGAAAACTCCATTCCTTGATTTGTGTTTGTCCTGGCCTTCCTGGTGTGCAGTTACTGCTGTAGAAAAGTATTAATACTGGCTTAATTTCATATAAACATAAGTAACTTCCAAACACTTATGTAGTGGACTAAAGTTTGTCTGGTATTTAAAAAGAAATTTGAACCAGTTCCTACAAACAACTGTTTTTGTATTGCCATAAAAGACATGAACATGTAGTTGATACAACTAAAAAGCATCCAACTCAGTTCAATTCCCTACATTCCCTTTTTATTCTTCAGGGGTTATTTGACGATGTGACTTTCATACGCGACTGTGTATTCCTTCCTGTAGGATCTGGGAGAATTGGGCCAAATGGGAAGCATAACAGATGCTGTTGACATGTATGTACAGCAGGATCTATTGAGTGTTTAATACAGGGACTCTTTTTACTCTTCAGTTGCTGCTGTTCAACTGCTATCCCCTCCCAATAAAAATCCACTTACACTCCTGCTTTTGTAGTTCTGGTATTCACTTGATTATTTACTTAGAAGCAGCATGTTACTGCCAGAATACAGGGAGTGCCGTTTTTGGCAGACTAAATTGCATGTCATTCTTAACACTGGAAGGGGCGAAAGGAGGTCACGTGTCCAAGTATAAAACTTTTCCATGCAGATTTGTGCACATGTATGAAGGTGTCAAGTTCGTCCAGTGATTTGTTCCGTAGATAGATGGACCACTATTGTGTGTTGCTAATCATTGATTGTAGTCCCAAAAAAGCCTTGTGAAAATGTTAATGCCCTATGTAACAAAATAACATTAAATAAAATTACATTTTATAAACCACTAAACTGTTGCTTTGTAACATTTGCATGCAGCTTCCTTTAGAAATATCTTGTGTCTAAATAGCTATACTGAAATAGAAAAACCTTCACACTTGTTAGAATGGCCCGAATGTATGCTGCTCTACTGCACTGCATGAAGCTACTGTTGGAATACACCAGGAATCTTAACATACAGCACATGTCCTCTGTAACTATGCTTAATGCATTGCAACACTTTTGTGCTTGTGTAGATCAGATTTTTTAAAAAATCCTCAGTGGCAGAACATGCACATGTCTACAATGAGGGATCTTGTTCATTTTTTCGTTGCTACCAACATGATGTGGCGGAATTGTCATGTACAGCAAGACGTCTGTATATTAGCTATTTCAACATAAGATTCATTTTCAGTGTTGATTATTCAGTCTTCTGGCTAGCATGATTAGCAGTGAGGACAGACATGGATGTAGAATCAGGAGGTTTTGGGATATAAGAAGTAACTTTACGTAGGAACCAATATTCCTCATCCTTCACTTTGAAAATTGTTTTATTTATTTATTTGTCAAATTTCTAGGCCGCCACTCCCGGGAGGCTCGGGGCGGCTCACAACAGGGCAATACAGAACAAAACACATTAAAACACATAAAGCACTCTAAAATATCCATACTATGCCGTCACACCAGGTCTGTTTAAAATTAAAACTGGCAGATGTGTTGTCCTTTCTACCTGGTGGACTGCAGAGCGCTTGCTGAAAAGCTAGGTGGTCTAGCAACCCAAAAAACACTCCAAAATAAAGTTGAAAATCAAACAGTTTATTCAATAACAAAGTCTTTGCAGGACTTGGCACAGCTTCTTAATGGTTGCAAAAAAAAACCAGAGTGGAAATGCCTTGGGTTGTTGCTCAAAAGATTCATACTGCTTCTTTTTGGATGGCAGGAAACCCGATATTTCCCACCCTGGTCCTAGGTGTTTGGTAGAAGGAACCACTCCTTCCCCCTCTAAACCTAAGCCCAGTCCAAAGGTGACCTAAAGCTGGGCTGGTAACCAGATGTCTATCCTATACAGCATGCAAAGCCAGTCTCTGCAAGGTATCATAAACTCATCTGGTTCCAGCAGTCCCCCAGCTAATGGTCAAGCAAAAAGCAATCAGCAGGTCAGCATGCAGGTTAGCACCCAGTAAGCACCCAGTACTTACGGTGACCCTTTCGGAGCCAATCCTGGCTGGCCAAAAACACATCTGGCTTCCTTCCCTCTCTGAAAGGAACTAAAACACTTTCTAAAATGGAGGCCAATCCCCAGGAAGAAAAAGGGGCGGACACCAACTAAAAAGATACATTTGCAGAGCTTTAGGTGGCAAATTCTGCACCAGGCTGCAACCTTGCTAATAATTAACAGGCAAGGTGCCAGTGTGTCTGGAACAGTCCCAGGAAAAAATGCAAAAGGAAAAAATGCTGCCTTTTTAAAACCAAACTATGGGGCTATGCATATAAAACGTCTGGAGGACGGAACACATACATTAAAAACACTATCTGTATCCTAAAACACATTTTACATTGGCAACAAAAACAAAAAAGCTCGTAGAAACTCTTGATGCCAAAGCAGATAAAAGGCTTTTATAATTAGGTGGTACGAGTAGAAATCATACAGAAGTACAATATTATGAAGGACAGTGAAACTGCAAAGTGGATTGCATGGGTCATTTGTTGACAGCCAAGAAGCGGAGATGTTGCTTTATAAGATTTAAATCAGTGTTCTAGTTAAAGCAGAGCTCTTGTTGAGACTAATGCAGGAATTTTTAGAGTCTGTCTTACAGATATTCTTTCAGAAGCAAAAGGCAGTATCTTGTGTGCCCAGTACCTTGCAGCTATTCTCAGTTCTGAATAGAGGCTGGTAGTTTCAGATGGCTGTCCCTTTTTCACTAGCTGTGTTATGTTCAACCTGCAGGAACAGCTAGAAATATTGGGCCATGCTGTTGAGTTTCTGACAGATTGGTAGTAAAGAACGGAGTCTCTCAATGTTTTTGAACCGTAAGTCCTATCATCCCTGCAACTGGCTATGATCGATAGGGCTGGTGAGTTGCAGTCCAACAATTTATGTAGGGGTACATTTGTTCACGTCTTTAGTAGGCAAATTTGCCTTTCTTTACTGAAATACTTTTTAAGCTTTGTAACCCATAAAAAAATAATACAGGCAGTCCCCAAGTTACGATCAAGATAGGTTCTATAGGTATGTAAGTTGGAACAGGTACATTTTTTGAGTGTAACCACCAAAAAATACATCTTTTAAAGCTTTGTATAGCATAGGGAAGGGTTAACACCCTTGGGGTGTTTGTTTTGTTGTCTGTGCCCCTATGCAAATTTCACCTCACTTTCTGGTCCTGTGAAAATTAGATTTTGAAAAATGTGGCTTGTGGAAACAAAGATTGGTGATAAAGCTTCAGCTGAGACATCCTTGACCCCGTAATAACTCTTCCAGAAGTGAATTTCCCTCCCGAGGAGAAGATTTCTGTTACTTCCTGTTGTCTTGCCCCATTCTTAGCTGTGAGTCAGATGTTTGTAAATCGGGGACTGCCTGTATATCAGGATTGACAAATGCTTACAGCAGATTGGGTCACTGTTGTTATTCATCCAATATGGTTTTGCTGTTCCTCGTGGTTGCAAAATTCACCCCTGCTGATAGGATCAAACAACCTCAATACATCAGCCAAGCCAAAAAATCAAAACCAGAACTGACCTCAAAGTCTCTTAAGAGCCACAAAGATGCTGTGGTCAGGATGGGGCAAAGAAACCACGTGCCTCTATATACATTTCTGTAAAAGGAAGACATTTGTAAGAATGGGAATTACAGGCAAAACGGGAAATGGAAGCAGTTACAGCAAATGGGTGAAACTTCCCATTTCATCAGTGGGAAAAAGATAAATGCAATCAGAAGCAGCAGATGTGGATGTGAAACTGATAAGATGGATGTGGCCCCCACAAAACTTGATTCATATTGACATTTTTCACAGAGAAAGATACTATAAGATTAGCCAAACTCATTGTAAAAACAGTAACAGATGGATTAATAATTGGCTTTGGAGGCAGTGTCATGTCCCCTTCGCCAGGAGAATACCAGTGGACCCAGCCAAAGAGGCCACCACTATAGAGGCCTTCGGGATTTTGGAGGAAAACCCCCCTTTGTCTTGTACCCATGTTGAATATAATAAAATCACCCCAAATATTGATTTTATTAATAGAAATACAGTATGTCTCAATTGAAGGGGAAAATGCTAAAACTAGATAGAAACGCAACATTAGAACATCATTAATAAAATATGCAGAGTATTTTGAAAAGCATCAAAACAGCCCCCTACAGCGGTGATATTGCTAAAAGCAAGAGATGTTTAAGAAAGAATCGTAGAGTTGGAAGGGACCCCAAGGGCCTTCCAGCCCAACCCTGTTCTCCAAAGCAGGAAGACGCAGCATCCCCAACAGATGACAATCCAGCCTCTGCTTTAAAAACCCAGAGAAGGAGACTGCCACATTATGGAATCCCTTTTCCTGCAATTTGAACCCATTGCTCTGCATCCTGGTCTCCAGAGCAGCAAAAAAGATGTGCCCCCTCTACATGTTTTATTGTACACTTTGTTCCTGAACATTAGCACTTCAGTACACCGTGGTATTTCACAACACTTTGTGAATAGACATAATGCTTTCTGAATACTAAAGAATTTAAATTTTGGATAAACATAAGGCAGAGGGCAGAGTTTGAGAGTTTCTTTTTCTGACAAACTGCAGCTTTACTTGGGTTTGTGCATCTTTTCAGAATTAAAAGCAGCAAACCCAACCATGGAGACTTTTCTTAGGTTGGAAAGATCACTGGCACTCCAAGAACAACTTCATGATTGGAACTGTATTGGGGGTCAGCTGCCGGCTGAAAATATGTATTCCTCTCACTTTAGGACAGAGATTTCCAGACATTGTGCGTTGGTGGCACACTTATTAGATGTATCTCATTCTGCAACACAGTAATTTGGTTTTACTAGTGAACTGAAGATTAAACCAACCTTTTATAAGACATCCAAATTACAAAATGTATGGGGATACAGACACAACATAACCCATGAAAACCTTTCATGTGTATTTTTTAAAAGAGTGTGATTCATTGCTTATTTCACAAAGAATCACAAGTTTTTCCTTGCATTTGCATGACACACCTACACACTGCAGCCGAGACACAAAAGTGTCATGACACAGAGGTTGGAAAACACTGATTTAGAGGGTGCAGCTATCTGCTTGACATTCTGGATTATGTGGCTGTGTGGAAGGACCCATAGTCTGACCCCTGCCACAGGCACAATGGAGGACCTTACAGTGACACCAGAGGCAATCAAAGTGGCCAGCTTCTAATGAAAGGAAATCCAAGTATAGTGCCAAGTTCTTTGTTGTGGTTTTAAAAATATATAACTGTTTTCAATTTGCTTCTGACACAATAAATCAACCCCACTCATGGTGACTGGTCAAGTCACACTCTCTCAGCCTCAGAAGGCAGTGGCAAATCCCCCTCTTGAGGAAATATTTCCAAAAGCTGCCTGCCTATTCATATGATTGTCCTGACTCCAAAGCCTGGGCATGGATTCAAACCCTGAGAGGTCTCCTTTAATGTGTCAAACTGCCAAGGGTGGGTCTATGCTGCTTTATATCCCAGGATCTGATCCCAGATTATCTGATTTGGATTACATGAGCCTACACTGCCACATAATATAAGAAGATAATCAGGGATCAGATCCTGGGATATAGTACATCCATCCTTAGGCGAACTGGACTACATTACATTTATATTCATTTACTGTATATATCCCCGATGAGGACTCAAATCGTCTTATGGCAGTGCACACTCACACAATCCAGTTCAAAGCACTTTGGATAATCAGAATTACATGGCAGCACAGACGGGGCCCTACACTGCCAATGTAAAAACCAGATTATCTGCTTTGAACCAGATTATATGGCAGTGTAGACTCGTATAACCCAGATAATGTGGATTATTTGCTTAACCTTTATTGTTTAACATCAACATGCGACCCCTTGCAAAGTTGGTGCGGAGTTTTGGTTTGGAGTGTCATCAGTATGCTGATGACACCCAGCTGGTGCTGAGGATGAACGGCCGACCAGACTCTACCCAATTGTTTCCAGCAATGCCTTGAAGACGTGACTGGTTGGCTACGAGCCAGTCGGTTGAGAGTGAACCCGTTGAAGTCTGAGATCCTTTGGCTGGGGCATCCGGGTGGGTGTGAGCTCCGGCTGCCTACTCTGGATGGCGAGGCACTACGCCCGTCGCCCTTAGTAAAGAGTCTGGGGGTCCAGTTGGACCTGCTGCTGACAATGGAGGCTGAAGTCTCTATGGTCAGCAGATCTGCTTTCTACCATCTGTGGCTGGTGCCCTATCTCTCTGGTAATGACCTAGCCACGGTAATCCAGGCAACAGTCATCTTGAGGCTAGACGACTGTAACACCCTTTACATTGGTCTTCCTTTGTCGGCCACCCGGAAGCTCAAACTGGTGCAGAACGCGGCAGTGAGACTCCTGGCTGGAGTGCCAGCCAGGACCATATTACTCCAGCCCTGCAACGACTGCACTGGTTGCCAATTGAGCACCGGATCACCTTCAAAGTGTTGGTCTTGACCTTTAAGGCCTTGCATGGTCTGGAGCCAGTGTACTTGAGGGACCGTCTACTCCCATATGTTCCCCAAAGATCTCTTCGATCTGAGGACCTCAACCTTCTGCAGATTCCGTCCCTGCAAACCATTTATTTGTCGTCAACCAGAGAGCCTTCTCTGTGGCAGCACCATGCTTGTGGAACAGTCTACCTCCTGAAGTGCGAGCAGTCAGCGAGCTGCCGGCTTTCCGGAAAGCTTGCAAAACGGTATTGTTCCGGCAAGCATTTAGCCTTTAGCCACTCTTGGTTATTGCAGAATGTGTTGAAACTGTTTTATATTTTACTGTTTTTATGCTTCTTTGTCGTAGTTCGATATGCTGTAAACCGTTCTGAGCCAATTGGAAAGGACAGTATACAAATTGAAATAATAAATAAATAATAACCTGGATAATACGGCAGTGTAGAAGGCAGTGTAGATCCAAATAAAGGAGAAATTGATGCTTTAACAGGAGAAACGTCAGGAGAAAGTGCTGCTTAGAACAGGCATAGAATTAGGATAACAGAGTTAGCTTGCCAGCAGTAGTGACGAGAATAATCCACTTTGATTGGTACATAAGCACAGGCTGTGATTGGCCAGAGAACACCATGTGCTTCTAGAAAGATAAACAGTCGTGATTGGCTTAGCTCTCACCATGCGGGTTTGTTTACAAAGTTTGTGAATGGGCTAGGGAACGTGCATGGCAAATGAAGCCTTCACTTGGCAGGCAACCAGTGAAGGCTCAGTAGAAAATGTAACGATTTGAGTACACTTTGCGCATAGAGCAGTAACATAGAACAATGGAAATGACAATTAATGCTGCGCAACGTTTGTTAGCAAATAGAATGAGATGCAAGAATGCTTTGTTTAATTGGATAGAGTAATATGGGTTCATGAATACTAGCCAGTAACATGAAGAAGGGAGGGACTAAATGTTGACTCCATTGTTTGTATAAAACCTGTCCACTGGAACAGATCAGGGTTCTGTCCACCAGCGGCTGCGTTTCTGCACAGGGGGCAGACCCATCAGCTGATGTGATGCAAATAAAGCTGGTTTCCTGAATCGCAGTAGAAATTGTCGCGTCATCCTGTCCTTGTGCTCGCTAGGAACGGCAGCTTAAGACAAAAGGTATTGCCTTGGGAGTTCTGGGACTCCAGATACTGCTACACAACCTCATGGCCCTTCAACACTACTTTGGAATCCAGAATATCAAGGCGGAAAATCCCACAGTATCTGCTTTGAACTGGGTTATCTTAAGTCCACACTGCCATATATTCCAGTTCAAAGCAGAAAATGTGGGATTTCTTTCCCCTCAGCTGTGTGGAAGGAGCCTCACTTGCCCCCCTTTAACATAGGGCCCTTCCACACAGTTGGGGGAAAGAAATCCCACATTTTCTGCTTTGAACTGGAATATATGGCAGTGTGGACTCAAGATAACCCAGTTCAAAGCAGATACTGTGGGATTTTCCGCCTTGATATTCTGGAAGGGCCCTATGTTAAAGGGGGGCAAGTGAGGCCCCTTCCACACAGCCACATAACCCAGAATATCAAGGAATTGTGGGAGTTGAAGCCCTAAACACCTGGAGTCTTGGACACCCAAGCCTGCCCATGCCTGGGCTACTAATAAGCAGTAGGATTTCAGAAGCGGGCATCCTGTGATCAGGAGGCGTTGGTGCCGCTGGGCATGCGCGAGCGTGGAGCGTTAACCCAGGCGGCGCGAGCGTGGAGCCAGGCCAGCCCAGCGAGAGGTGAAAGCGGGGGCTTCCAAGATGGCGCGCGCGCCGGAAGGAGGAGCGCGAGGAGGAGCGCGAGGAGGGAAAGCCCCGCCCCCTCCCTCCTCCTCCTCCTCCTCCTGGCCCCCCTCTCCGAGCGGAGCAAGATGGCGCCCTCCCCCTCCCTCCTCCTCTCTACTCCCATCCTGCCCCGCGGCGCCTCTCCTTCCGGCCTCTGAAGCGAATGGGAGCGGCGGTGGCGGTTTCGACTGGAGGCTGAGCGCTTCCCCCCGTCTTGCCCGTGCGTTTATGCGGGAGGCGAAAGGGAGCGGCGGTGGGTGCCGCCAGGCTGAAGGGGAGCCATGAAGCTTCCTCCCCACTTCCTCTTCCTCTTCCTGGAGCCCGCCTGGGGACACGGAATCGGTGAGGCGTTGTTGCTGCTGCTGTTCTAGGGCAAACCTGGGCCTTTCGGGTGTTTTGGACTTCAACTCCCACAATTCCTCGCAGCCTCAGGCCCCTTCCAAAGGAAGGGGCCTGAGGCTGCGAGGAATTGTGGGAGTTGAAGTCCAAAACACCCGAAAGGCCCAACCTCGCCCAGGCCTGCCTAGGGCCTCTCTGGAAGGGCCCTGAGAGGATACAAACCCTCGTCTCCAGAGCCTGAGGCCCCTTCCTTCCACACAGCTATATACAACCCCACATCATCTGCTTTGAACTGGGTTATATGGCTGTGTGGGCTCAGGTAGCCCAGTTCAGAGAACATATTGTGGGGTTTCCTGCTGCCTTGATAATTCTGGGTTACCTGGCTGTGTGGAAGGGCTGCCAGAATATCAAGGCAAGAAATCCCACATTTTCTGCTTTGAGCTGGAATATATGGCAGCCTGGACTCGGATAATCAAGGCCCCTTCCACAGCTGAATAAAACCTCACATTTTCTGCTTTGAACTGGAATAGAGGGCAGTGTGGACTCTCCCAGGGCCCTTCCACACAGCCCTATATCCCAGAATATCTGCTTTGAACTGGGTTATCTGAGTCCACGCTGCCACATAAGCCTTAAGTCCCAAAGCACGAACGAGGGCAAAAGACTGGTTGCTTCCCACCATTCTTTACATTGAGTTGTTGTGAGTTTCCCGGGTTGTATGGCCATGTTCCAGAAGCATTCTCTCCTGACGTTTCGCCTGCATCTATGGCAGGCATCCTCAGAGGTTGTGAGGTCTATTGGAAACTATAATAATAATATTTGGTGTGAACTTCCAGGGGTTCAGCCTCACTTTCTCCGATGTGCAAAGTGTGGGCTCGGTAGACATATAGCGAACCCTTGACATCTGCTGCTGTTTAGTTATTATTTATTTATTTATGTCATTTATATTCCGCCCTTCTCACCCCGCAGGGGACTCAGGGCGGATCAAAATGCACATACACAGGCAAACATTCAATGCCCTTGACATACAACATAGAGGCAATTGAACATTCCAGAAATTGGTTAAATTTAGCCTCCCCACAGAGTGGTACCTAAATTTCCTACTTGACAGATGCAACTGTCTTTCGGGTTGCAAAGGTCGACAACGAGCTACACAAATTGGTCGAGTGCTCACCCTGACCCGGGCAGGCCTCGAACTCATGACTTTCTGGTCAGTAGAGATCTTATGCAGCTGACACCCAACCAGCTGTGCCACATTCCCGGTGGTTCCAGGATCTTTTGTGGATACTCCAATCCACTATATGCCATGTCCTGGTAAGTCATTGCCCCTACAGCCTAATAAAACTGTCTCTTATACATAATAGCAGAAGGAAAATCGAATGAGAGCTTGGGGATCTTTAACATTGGGTTACTGTAAGTTTCCCGGGCTGTATGGCCATGTTCCAGAAACATTATCTCCTGATGTTTCACCCACATCTATGTCAGGCATCCTCAGAGGTTGTGAGGTCTGTTGGAAACTAGGCAAGTGGGGTTTATATACCTGTGGAATGATGTCCAGAATGGGAGAAAACTCTTGTCTGCTTGAGGCAAATGTGCAGGTTGCAATTGGCCACCAATTCTTTACATTGGTTAGGTTATGAGTTGGCACTGAGGGGATTTGGACCGCCCTCCTCAGGGAGATTAGGTAAGCACTCATTCCCATGATTCTTGGGAAGGAATTGAAAGCTTGGCTTTTTAAACATGTTTTCAGCAATGTCAAAATGTAAGAATACCCAATACCATCAATCAGGTTTTAAGGCTTAATTTACCTTAGCAATGGCTGGGAATCTGAGACTGGGCTGCCAGCGGATAGAAAGCCAAGTGAGGGACACTTGTAAGCAGAAGAAAAACATCCTCTATTTGGTGAGGATTGATAATAACCCAGGATGTAGATTATCAGGTGTGAAATGAAGACACAACTTCCATTCATGGCACAAAGGAAATAGCAAGTGATTTTTCTGGAGAAACAGGGTGCATGCTAAGTTGCCTAATTCTAGTATTGGTTGCCTGTAAGACATTCAAGGGAATGTATATGTGGCAATAATTCTCCCTATAGGGTATGTTCATCCACATGTTGTACAAGCAATTTCCCTTCTTATGCAATGATAGGAAGCAGTGACAAAAACAACTGTCCATTGCTAGCACAGATCTTCAGCTTCTTTATTAGACCCATAGACTTCAGCCACCTGCTTATTACAGTCACTTTGGGGGTATGGAGGCGTGCAGTCCATTTCTTCCAAGGCAACTTATAGGCCAACACATTTCCTGTTTCATGAGCTTTAATCAAGGCTATTGTTTTGGTTTGATGCTTAAATAGCAGTACATCCATCCAGTATCCACAGTTCAGCTCACCCATGCTCCAAAAATATTGCCCCTGGAAGTGTTTGTGAATCTCTTTAGGTATACTTCATAGTCATATTATAGGGTTCACTGTGATCAATTATTTTAGGTATCCATTGAGCTCTAGGAATATATCCCTCGTGGATACAGAGGGCATGTGTGTATATTGTACTATCTGTAATCCTATAATTATAAGTCAGCAACTTTTCACTCAATAAACACGGAAACAGTGCTAGAAAGATGCAACCACAGCAGGGCATTAGATAGAAAGGCTACCTCAGAAGGAGAGATGAGGAGCGAAAGAGGGCTAGAGCATCAGCAAGGAGACACTCGAGTCTAGAAGTTCCTCTCAGAGGGCCTACTTACCAAAATTTGAAGCCCCTTTAGGAGCCCCTCGGAGCACTGACATGAAGACTTTCTAAAGCAGGTTTTCTTAGAGGGCCAGGCAAATATGAAAAGGAGAAAGGAGACTTAAAGTGGACAAAACCGGTCCTAGGCAATAATTCACTTCTTAACAGAGTCCTATATTCAGATCAGTGTATTTTTTATACATAGAGATAAGAATTAACCTAAGTTAAACTGTTGAAGCTTAGTACTGAAACTTCTTATAAAACACTAGTTTATGTGCCCACCATTGCCCAGGTATATGCTTTCTAATGGCACCATTCATAAAATCGTGACATGAACAATGGGTACATGCAGTCCCCAAGTAACAAACATCTGACTTATAAATGACTCATAGTTAAGAACGGGAGTGAGACAACAGGAAGTGAGAGAAATCTACCCCTTAGAAGGGAAATTCACTCCTGAAAGAGTTATCATGGGGAAAAGGTGTCTCTACTAAAGCTTTCTCACCAATCTTTTTTTCTACAAGCCAAATTTGCAAAATTTGCCAAAATCCAATTATCATAGGGTCAGAAAGTGAGATGAAATTTTCTGAACAGGGGCACAGACAGCAAAGCAAACACTACAGGGGGTATGCTATTCAAAGTATACAGTGTTCCCTCACTTATCGCGGGTGTTACGTTCCAGGACCAGCAGTGACAAGTGAAAATCCGCAAAGTAGGGAGATATATATATATAGGTAGGTGTATATATATATATATATATATATCTCACAGAGTATTTACAATCCTATTTACTGTAAATTATAATGTTTATGGTTTATAATATTATTTTAGTGTTAGAATTAATATTTTAAATATATTTTTATACATTTTGTGGTTTTAAAATCAAATGCCTTGCCCTCCCACTGGCCATGTTGTTTGCAGGAGGCTTCTTCCCAGCAGGAGGCTTCTTCCCTGCCCCGCCCCTGGATTGGCTTGGGCCGACTTCCCCACCTTGCCCCAGCAGCCTTTGCAGGGCTGCCCTGGGCCTCCGCAGGATTCCGTGGCCCAAGCAGCCCTACAAAGGCTGTTGGGGCAAGGTGGGGAAGCCGGCCCTGGCCAATCCAGGGGCAGGACAAGGCTTGCTGCTGGTTGTCCAGCTGGCCAAGCATTGGGAAACTTCCCGCCGTGCAGGGGGCTTCTGGGAAGAAGAAGCCCCCTGCAAGCAGCATGGCCAGCCGGCGGGAGGGCGTCCACTGCTTCAATGGCCCTTGCCTGGTAAGTCGGGCAAGGCATTTCTGATTTTATAACCACAAAATGTATAAAATAAAAATATTAATTCTAGACCCTAACCGCAAAACAGCGAGTCAGCGGAAAGCGAACTGCGAAACAGCGAGGGAACACTGTATATTTGTATATTTGACTGGAGTTACACTTAAAAATGTAACTGTTCCAACACATACAAAATCAACTTAAGAACAAACCTACAGAACCTTATTCATTATTTGGTGACAGCCTGTATTTATAATTCATGTTAGAAAATGCATATGCAGGCAACACTAGGTACACAAGCTTGTCTGATTGTGATTCTTCTTCACTTCCAGCAGGAAGAGCATACACTTTGTCTGCAAAAGGTCTTGCATTCCGCTGCTGGCAGGTCCAATTGGTGGCATTTTGAGTAGCTCTGCATGGCCTTATTGGAGACTCTGAGAGTTAATGTATGTCTTCTTATTAGACAGTGCTGTCCTAAATGAGCCAGTCATTTGAACTGAGCTAAGTCAACTGTATATATTTATAAAAACAGATCTGTTGCACAGCCCAACAACAACAAAATATTTCTTGGTGTCTTGGTTTTTAGGCCTGTTCCTGGGGTTATTTGGGGCGCTGATTCAGAAAACTGCATTGGATAGATCGCATCAGCTCTAGTTTCTTAGGTGTGTTATCACTATTTTCTGTAGGCAAGCAGATGGCGACTGGTAGATAGAATATGTTATGTATCTCAAAAATTAGAGCTAATCCGGGAAAACTGATGCCATTTTTGAAATCAGTAGGTCATATAAATCCAGAAACAGATCTAACATTTAAGGCATCAAAGGGTGTTGGCTGGTGTTAATAGTGATCCTGAGCCTGGATCCACTTTTTAGGGAGAAAGCAACAGACAGTTTAGGTTGAGATTTTAGTAGGTGATATTTTTAAAAGATCTTAGAAATAGGGTGTGGATTGACTAGTTTCAGTTCCTGGTTCTACTGCTGCTTTCCCATATAACTGGTTATTTGGCTCCAGAAAAGCTTGATATTCTGATGATCGCATTTTGGGAGTGGACAAGGAAACAGTTTCTTCTGTCTGCCCAATTTTTGTTTTAGCATTTTGAAAGGTTTGTGCACTTTTTTGTATTGGGCTGACTGTCTTTACCTGAGCATGAATCAGTCTTGGAATTAGTCACTGTTTTTGGAGAGTTGTAGTTCTTTGCCATTCAGCATACCCTGTTTTATATTATACATGCTTGTGAGAATAGGAGTGCTTATCTCCCGCTAACTGGAATGATAGGGATTGCTAATTAAGTAGCGATCAGTCATCACTCAACATGGGGATAAATGAGATGCATGAGATATACTGTGTCCTTGCCCGTGGAATCTGCATGAATAAGTGGTTTGGAAGTTCGACAGAAGTGGAGTATGTTAATAGGTTTACATCATTCCTTGTCTGCTAATAATATCAAATCAAAGCAACGAAAATAACAATCCATGATAAAAACAAAGACATTGTGGAAACTGGAGTGATGTATGGTTTCTGGGCTGTAGAAACTTTGGTTTTATTTTCTACTTGTTTATCATTTATGGTTGATTTCCTACTGCAGATCATTTGCTATTACAGATTATATGCTTCCATTATGAAAAGTGCAGACACAAGTGGCACACAGAAGCGTACCTCTCCATTAATAAATAGCATTAATTGAGAATGTTTTCCCCTTCCTTGATTGATAATATATGTTGTCTGGTAGATCTCTTTTTCTTGAATAAAACATCTTAAATAACACATTGTAGCTAGCACCTGTGCTAAGGAATGTAGTGAAATTGTGCTTTGAAAAAATATGAGGGGAACCATAAACATAACAAATTTACAGATCTCCTCAGACATAATAGGAACTATGCTTTATATTAACTTGTGAGTTTGCCACATTAACCCTTAGGCACTCACAAAATGCTATTAGTCATAAAAGATAACCTAGAAACTTCTATGGATCTGAGGCCCCTTCTACACTGTCATATAAAATTCAGAAATTCTGATTTTAATTAGATTGTATGGAAGTGTTAGATAATCCAATTCAAAGCAGACGACCTAGATTATCTGATATTATCATCTGGATTATATAGCATAGTTGGTCCAACCTGAAACACATATGAACTGGATGAATTGTAGTTTGTAGATTTGTTACTAGCTAGTGAATAACTATAACAGTGGATCAAGACCAGGACCCATTGGTTTTCAGTAATTAAAATGAAAACAAATTGCTCAAGTTTAGACTCTGTGATACCAGCAGGTTTTCTTAAGACCCTTGTATACTGCCCCTACATCTCAGGATTTGATCCCATATTATCACAGATTATATGGCAGTGGAGAACATATAATCCAGTTCAAAGTAGGTAATCTGGGATCAAATTATGGGATATAGGGCAGTTTAGAAGGGGTCTTAGAAATATAACCCCTTCCATAGTTACCGTATATTACGGTGTATAAGACGACTGGGCGCATAAAACGACCCCCTAACTTTTACAGTTAAGATACAGATTTTGGGATATACTTGCTGTATAAGACCACCCCTCTTCCAATGCACACCAAATAAAATGTCCCCCTCGGCTGCTTCCGCCCCACCTCACCTCCCTTGCCATCCCCGAGCAAGCCTGAAGAGGAGGAGCGAGGGAGGAGGAGGGAGGGGGCGAGGAGAAGGAGCATGAGGCTGCCTTACCTTAAAGAACAGCTGGGGGATGGTGGCCCGCTGGGAGAAGGTCTGGGAAAGCTGAAGCAAGGAAGGGGACGGGGCATGGTGTGGCCTGGCTCCGCACCCTCCCCCTGGCTTCAGCTCTCCCAGACCTTCTCCAGCCTTGAGGGGGCAGTGCCAAGCCAGCATTGTGCTGGCTCTGCCACCACTGGCTTGGCACTGCCCCCTCAAGGTTGGAGAAGCTGTTGGAGAGCTGAAACCGGGGGGAGGTGCCTGGCTTCACCCCCTCCCCCTGGCTTCGGCACTCCCAGCAGCTGCTCTCAGCAGGCCACCATCCCCCAGCCATTCTTTAAGGTAACGTAGCCTCACGCTCCTCCTCCTCACCCCTCATTCCTCCCTCACTCCTCCTCAGGCTGCGCTGCTCGGGATGGCGAGGGAGGCAGGCAGCTGCCCACCGTGTGGAGCAGGTTTCAGCTTCCACAGCAGCCGAAGCAGAGACCAAAGGGACCCCGCGATATCTGGCATATAAGACGACTCCCCATTTTGGAAATTATGTTTTGGGGTTCAAAAGTCGTCTTGTACCCCGGAATATACGGTAATTGCCTACTAGGTCCCAATCATTTACTTTCATTTACCTCTACTAATTAGCTTTTGGCACAGCAGTTCTGTCATATTTCCCCATGTGACAATAGGTGAGCTGTACATTCTCCCTAACATGTGAGTCACAAAACCCATAAAGCAGAAGAACAAGTTATTTTCTTTGTAACTGTGGGTTTTGGAGTGATCATCTGTGAACTCACATAATCTGCCCACTTCTGCAGTTGTCTGCCCAGTTATTACATTGACACAGCAGGGGACCACAAATGGAGATTAAATTGGAGGAAACAAGCCCTGACACATGCAGTGAAGAGGTAGTGTTCCTAAAAAAATAATGGCTCATCTCAAAAGTTTCAATAATTATCTGTGTAAGAGTTGGAAAACCCATATGTATGAGTTCAGCCACAATCACTGAGGCACACAGTTTTTGATAAGCAACCTGTTTTTAAACATTCTCTCTGTTTTATATTCTAGAGCGGCTGGAATCTGTTCTCTCAGACTATGATATTCTTTCGCTGTCCAACATCCAACAGCATTCATTAAGAAAAAGAGACCTGCAGCCTGAATCCCATATAGAAAAGCTGCTAAGTTTTTCAGCATTGCATAGGTAATAAAATAGATGCCTCTTCCTACTGATTATACCTGAATAACTAGCCTTTGTGTTTTATCATGATCTTGTAACTGCTGTTTTCATTTTGATAATTAAATTCCCTTTGGAATGCTGTATTCCTTTTTGGATAAACAAACATACTCTTCTTTCCCCCACTAGAGACAGTAATATGCTGTTGTTCTAAGAGAGAAATTCCTATAAATCTATTGTTTGATGTTTCTCAGTTTTATGGATTAAGTTCCTTTGTGAAAGTAAATTCCTGTACCTTGAAGGTCTTACAAAAGAAATAGGAATCCTTTAGTTACCTCCTTCTTTATTATTGATTAATTTCTTCTTTCTCTTGAAGTGAGACCCTAGGCAGCTCACAGTATGTATCAGAACTGTAAAAGTTGAAACAAAAATAAACACGAATAGAGAAAAACCAACCAAATAAGTAATTGTTAAACATTACAGTGGGGCCCCTATACCCACATGAGATGTGTTCTTGGATTTTGTGTCGATATAAAAAAGGGCTGGTATTTATGAACCTTACTGAAATGAAGATCGTGTCTAAGAATTCCATATAGTTGTGCTGAAGGAACTAGAAAATCCCTGGAGAATACATACTTCGTCAGAGGTGAATAAATGAAACCTTGATGCTGGTACCATGGATACATGGGTCACACTGCAATGAAAAACAATTTTGACAGTATTTGAAACTTAATAGTGAAGTAGAGCATGCTTCATCAAAAGACCCTTTTCCTGTGTCTTCAGTAAAACCTCCCAGGCAGTGATTTCAAAACCAAGGAAAGTTGATATAGGAAAATACAGTTCTTTATACTGTCCAGACCCAAGACCCCTTAGGCTTTATAGGTGATGATCAGCACTTTGCACTGTGCTCACAAACAGATCAGAATTTTGTTCACTTTAAGCTACTTTCGCTTGACTTGCGTGATCTCTCATTTCCCCTTCAGCTCTTCACATCACTATCTGCTTCATTTTCATTATTCTTTTGTGGGAAAGACAAATCCCATGCTTACAGACTGATCAGGCCAATTGGATATCAAGTATTCATATTTTCTGAATCTGTTTGTGACTTTGGCCCCATTTACACTGACCATTTAATGCATTTTCAACCCTGTATTGAAGAAAGTGGTTTCACTGTATAGATGATTACATAGAAATTCCTGGAATTTCTTTGAGGCCCTGGTAGTGATTATATTAACCACAGAACACTGATGCGCATTGTGGGCTTTCTTTTGCACACTTTTGTGGGAATTCGTCTTCTGGCTGTTGCTGTTTGATTAGTGTCGATATGGTTTTACTGTTAGGTTTTCTTCAGAATTAAAAAGCCCTTGATGAATAAATGGAAGGTATGCTATTTCAGGAGGGGCCCATATGGATATTTTATAATAAACGTTATTTCTACTGTATGCCATAAATTCCACAAGAAATTAGCAGACATTTTCTGTTGGATTTATGTTGTGCATAAAGAGATGGTGTCTTCTAATTGCATTTGTTTCTCTTAATGCTAAATTGAAGCACATTCTTTTACAGACATTTTAAATTATACTTAACTTCATCACCAGAACACTTCTCAAAAAACATTCAAGCTTTTATAGTGGATGGCCATGGCAAGGAGAAAAATTATCAAATACAATGGCAAGAATTTTTCACAGGACATGTTGTAGGTAAGTGTTTAATAGGAGGCGAGGAAAGAAGCAGTACACCTTTGAAGCTGCCTCTTGCATTGGGAAAGTCATATTGGGGTTTTATAGAGTGTAATGACAGAGTAAAATGACACTACTTGTTGGCATTTTTCAGTTTTAATGAAAATGTCCGAAGATTCACGCTAGTTATGAGCAGGGCTAGTCATACTGTCTTCAGTGATATTTACAGAGAAACAAATCAGATTATACCTGTACAAAGTAATCTGAAAATATGCCCCTAAAGAAATTGGAATTTCAGAAGTGCTTAAATGGAAATACATAGTACCAATAAATTGTTTGCAGATTAGAGGAGATAATTGTTCATTTCTAATTTGGGACTTTGAAAAAACTCAAATATGTTTCTGAAAATATTTGGTTATTGATGTGTGATTTGTAGTAGGAAGTAGTGTCTGGCTAGAGGCAGGTAGTGCTATATGTTGAAATTGAGTATTTCCAAGCATCATGGTTTTCCCTTTTCTTCTCCCTCAGGTCAGAGTAATTCTAAGGTTATAGCACACATAGGTGATGAAGATGTCACACTGAGGATTAATACCAATGAAGAAGAATATAATATAGAGGTATATCGATTTATCAACTTACTAATACAAGCTTCATTTGTCGTGGTTTTACGTCTCCTTTAAGAGAGAAAAGGCAGTATAAAAATAGTACTACTAATATATAAAATTAAGGAAATAATGAAAACGATAATTTTAATTGACCTGCTTCGTTTAATTTAGTTTAATATTTCAAGATTTTTCAAAACTGCTCTTTATTTTAATTGTGGTCTTTAGGAGCTTTCCCCACATTTTCTAAACTGGTTTTGTTTGGAGAGGATTCGTTTGTGTTTCTTACTTGCTTTGAGTTCATATTTTTATTGAATAGCTCACCCAAAATGTATATTTATTTATTGAAAAATGTATATCTTTGTGGTCAAAAGGTCATATTCTAGCATAAGTAATATTACCAAGCTTGTGTTGTTTCTTTGGGTTGTTTAATTGGGGTCTCTCAAATCAGCCCATTTTGGTTGCAATCTTATCTGCCTTTACCTTGGAGTAAGCATATGCTGTAGATCTCAGTGAGATGTATTTCTGAGTATTGTGTCACTCAGACATATTTTCTTCCACATGTAGCCCCTGTGGAGGTTTCTCAATGATACGCAAGATAGAAGACTTTTGGTCTACAGATCAGAAGACATAAAGGACTTCTCACGATTACAGTCCCCCAAAGTTTGTGGCTATGTAAAATTGGAAGAAGAGAAAGGACTTTTGTTTGGAGGATTAAAGGATGAAAAACTGAGCAAACATGAGCATCCAGGTACTTACATTTTTAAATCCTGTAAGATCATTACGTTGTGATGGTCTTATGCAGTGAGCCTTAGGAAAACTGGAAACAAAATGTTTTTTTTTTCTGGTCTAAAACAGAAATCGAAGTACAGTGTTCCCACGCTACTTTGCAGTTCGCTTATTGCAGACTCGCTGTTTCGCGGATTTAAAAAAATATTAATTAAAAATATATATCATGGTATTTTCACTGTTTTGTGGGGTTTTGCCGCCATCGCTCTCCAAGGCCCTTTCCCTCCTCAGTCCTCCCTCCCTCCCTCAAGCCTTGAAGGGCCTTTCCTTCACTTTATTTTAAGTTTATAAAGACTTAAAATAGTGTATAACTATTAAAAGAATGTATAAATATTAAAATAAACAGAGCATCCCTACATTGCGGTTTTTCACTTATTGCGAGAGTTCCTGGAACCTAACCCCAGCAATAAGTGAGGGAACACTGTATTACTCTTTTAATGCTGTGAATGTTTTCATGTATATCTTCTTTAGCTGGAAGAAAGTAACTTCCTTTTACCCTATTGTGAAGAAAAGAGAATAAAAGTAAATGCTTCTTTGGTCTTTAAAAAAACCCTTCAGCTGTTTTGTATGGATGTTGAGCTGTCACACTAATGCTTTAGAAAGCAAGACAAAAATTGTTCTTTTATTGTTATTAAAATATGATAAGTCTGAAAAATGGCACCGTTATACAGCAAAATATTTCCTGATAGCCAACACAGCATTGTTCTGATTCAAATATATTACGCTCTTCAGGAAAAGGTGGTGCTCTTTCTCCAGATTTCTTAGAGAAGTGCAACCGCCTAGAATCAGTAGGGGACCACAGGGGAAATACAGCTCCTACTAGATGTTGTGTCAACCTTTATACAAGGTGACATATTGTAGTAACCAATTTCTTTGGGAATCTAAACAGTCATTTAGATGGATTTGTAAAAATGTACCTGCAGGTACTGTATGTCAATAAACCAGACCTATGATTTTCATAAAATCTGCCACAAGTTCAAAAATTTTGGAAAAGTAATACCAAAGATGTAGTGTATACCATCAAGAGTCCCAACCAGAAGTGCTGACGGTTTTCAGAAGAGTCTAATAATGTTTTTGTCCTGTCCTTATATTCTTCCCCTCTCATACCACCTCAGTTGAAAGATTACTAGAGAAGACTGATATTTGTATTTTATCTATCACTGTAATTCTTACTTGACGATTGAGACGTCTTTTCTGTGTTGATGGCTATATGGTATGTCTTGAATTGTCATGATAGTGAATGTCCCTCGGCAGAAAAGAGCTGTCCCAGATCCTTTGAAGAACACTTGCAAGATCTTAGTGGTGGCTGACCATCGCTTCTTTAAACACATGGGTCGAAGCGAGGAAAGTACTACAATTAACTACTTAGTAAGTTTAACTTTCTGCACAGTTGCTTGATGAAATGACAGCATATATCCAAATACTTTGTGTGTAATGATGGGATTGCTGGGATGTGAATGTTCTGAATAGTTAATATTTATTTACCTAGTATGGATCAGGATGCAGGGGATACAGTGCATTAATAGATTATGTTGAGCTTTTATAAGTCTCAAGTTTCCTCTCAAATATATTGTGTAGAAGCTAATAAAAAGAACCTGTGTTAATTCATACATTTTGATTGCTTTTGTTTGCACCAAGTACTTCTCTGCCTCTTTCTATTTCATGTATATTTTATAGTCCCATAGCAGACAAATGGAGCCCCTGTTGGCACAATGGATTAAACCATTGGGCCAACAGGACTGCTGACTGAAAGGTTGGTGGTTCCAATCCGAGGAGCGGGGTGAGCTCCTGTCTGTCAGCTCCAGCTTCCCATGCGGGGATATGAGAGAAGCCTCCCACAGGATGGTAAAACATCTAAGTGTCCCCTGGGCAACGTCCTTGCAGATGGCCAATTCTCTCACACCAGAAGCGAGTTGCAGTTTCTCAAGTTGCTCCTGATACGAAAAAAGAAGCAGAGAAATGCTAATAGAGTTAATAGTTCTGCTGTAAAACAGTCCACTAATAAAATATATTATTCCTATTTTGACATAAATTGTCATAGCGTGCATATTATGCAGTTTTTTTCTCTATAGAACAATATGAAGAAAATGTAATTTATTATTCAAATATGCTCTTACTTATCTGGTTTATTGTAGGGTTTGGAAAAGAGGAATCATTCACTGCAGCTCATTTGCTAGGATAGATATGTTGCTGTTGGTTTTCTTCTAAGAACTAAGTCCAGCTGTTCTCAAAAAGGGAAATCCACTGAATCAGTAGCATTTACATAAGCACTGATTTACCAAGTTGTTACTGGTTCTGTGGGTCTACCTTGTTGGGATTACAAATCAAATGAATTTGATGAGCTATTGAACCCCAGGAGATCAACAAGTCCTCTGTTGCTTTGATTTCCTCTTCACCAATATTCTCAAAATGGAAGTAGACAATCTTTAGCTCCCAAAAGTTTGGCCTACCATACTGGAATAGGACTAATGGAAGCTGGTATCTGTAGACCAGTGGTTCTCAACCTGTGGGTCTCCAGGTGTTTTGGCCTACAACTCCCAGAAATCCCAGCCAGTTTGCCAACTGTTAGGATTTCTGGAAGTTGAACAGCAAAACATCTGGGACCCACAGGTTGAGACCCACTGCTGTAGACTAAAGCTTCCCTCCGAAATAGTGTGGTGTAGTGATGTTGGAGTACAACTGCGAAGACCAGGGTTCAAGTGCCCACTCTTCCATGGAAACCCACTGGGAGAGCTTGGACAAGTCAAACTCTTTAAGCCTCAGAGGAAGACAAGGGCAAACTCCCTTTGATTGTATTGCCTTAGAGCAGGCCTGGGCAAACTTCGGCCCTCCAGGTGTTTTGGACTCCAACTCCCACAATTCCTAACAGCCTACAGGCTGTTAGGAATTGTGGGAGTTGGAGTCCAAAACACCTGGAGGGCCGAAGTTTGCCCAGGTCTGCCTTAGAGTCACCATAAGTTGGAAATGACTGTAAAGCATTACTAAACAACAATATTTTCAGGCCCTGCCTAGAACTTGGATTTTGTTTTTCAGGGAAAGTATATTGGAGTTTTGGGGGTTTTAAAAGTTACATTTTGTGACAGATATTTTGAAGCTCAATTTCCATTCCTCAATGCATGTGTTGATGACCGGTTCTAAAGACACGGACCTTGAACAACCCTTTCTGTCCATAGATTGAATTAATAGACAGAGTGGATGATATCTATCGTAATACTTCGTGGGATAATGCAAACTTCAAAGGCTATGGCATACAGATAGATCAGGTATTTCCATAACTCCCAGAAAAGGCTGTAAATCTTTTGTTTTAGTAATGTTTTGATTTCTTTTAATATTGTAATTACGATATCACAGTTCTATTAACTAATTTAGTAAATACGCTACTAGCCATTTTCTTTGTGTTTAATGTATATTACATTTAGGTATTTTTTGAAGTACCACTTACTAATAAGAAATCGGAAACCAAAGCATAGAACAGATATAGTAGCCTCCTAAAAGTTTACAGTTCTGTTTGAATACTGTAAACAATTATTCCTGACATAAAAGGCATTGCTGAATCCCAATCTAGTCAAAGCATGAGACTCTGTCTTCCCTGAGTATGGTTTAATCTAAGCAATATGTTTTTGAAAAGCTTTGAATATTGTTGAAAAAGTTGGAGTAAACCTCTGTGGTAGATCTTCCAGTGAATATTACACAATTATGAAAGTAGGACAGATATATGTCCCCCTGCAAAAAGGAATTCAGATTCATTTTAGACATAGATTATTGGTGCATCTCCCCTGCTTCCAAATTTTGCCTAAACTTGGAAAATCCTTTGGATACTTGTGAAGTACATGTTCAGAGCTGGTTTTGCAAACCTCGTGCTAGGGATAATGTTAGCAATTGGCATGTTTCTCTGCTGAACAGAATGGTTCTGAAGTGTACCCTGAAAGATTGAATCTTCTGCTCAGAAGCTCCAGAGTGTGTTTCCCCCCTACTAAAGTATTCAGACTTGGCATTTAAGGGAATTATATAAATCATATTTTTGCTTGATGTGGGTAACTATACAAAGTTACATAAACGTACTCATGTTCAGGTGTCTTCGCTATTGAAAACGCCAATCTGGCTTCCTTTTGAAAAACAATTTCTCCAGATTTTGCCTGCTTTTATTTAAAATGCTAAGTGCATAACCACAGTTGGGCTGAGATGTGTTTTGCACTGAAGTTCAATTCTTGTTTGAGTCCATTTTTGGACATATTGAATAAAGATTCCTTAGATTGTAAAACATACTGTATTTTTTTCTGAAAGTAGTTACTTTTGAAACTTTTGTGTACATACTCAGCAATAACTTGCTGTGAATTAACACATAGAATGTTGCCTGTATAAATGCATACATAAGTACAGGCACCTCAGTTAATGATATAGTTGTGTTCCTGGGCATTACTGCGTTCATCTTCCAAAGTCAAGAGTGACATTTGTAGATGGTTCGTGTTTCACAGGCATACAATAGGGTTGGAAAGAGAAAAGCTTTATAAACAAGTATGTTGGAAGCAGAACATTTTCTGCTTCTATCAGCGTTGCCTTTGAAAAATTCTGCAGATCTCTTGGGAAGACTGGTGGACATAACATGGAAAGACTATCTGAGTAGGATGGGGTTGTGTTGGCAGACTGGATTGGCTGACAGCCTATGAATATGGAACGGGGATTATGGGGGCTTTTGATATGTAACTGTTTTTAATCTGCTTTGTTGTAATTTTTTTGATATGTTGTTGTTCTGTTCTTGTATGCGGCATTGAATTATTGCCTTTTGTTATCCGCCCTGAGTCCCCTTTCGGGGGTAGAGAAGGGCAGGTTAGAAATGAAATAAATAAATAAAATAAAAAATAAAGACTAGGGAAGGCTTCCTACATCACAAAAGCAAACAAAAACCAAGAGCAGCTCAACATGTTTTATCAAACTTTACTCTTTCACCATCCTCTCAATGCTAAAGCTACTGAAAATTTCTAATTACCCAAGATGTGCCTACATAAAGGAAGGCCAAAGTGCAATAATGCTTTAAAGTAGATGACTAATTTTACTCCAGGTATGACTAGGCTTAATCCTTTCTTTCTTTCTTTCTTTCTTTCTTTCTTTCTTTCTTTCTTTCTTTCGAAATAAAGATTATTGTTCACAGTGAGCCAAAAAAGGTGGGTCAAGGGGAAAGACATTATAATATGGAAAAAAGTTTCCCAAACTCAAATCAGGATGCTTGGGAGGTGAAGCTGCTGCTGGAGGTAAGCATGTATGTGTGTGTGTATATATATACTGTAGGTATACTGTATTTTCTTCACAATGCAGAAAGTTGGCATTAGATATAAGCATTGTTACTTAGGCAGGTGTTTGACCACAAAGTTCTAAAGGGAGCATAGTTCTTACAAAAAAAGACCAGGAATGAGGGAGTCATTCTCAGCAAAATAGAAGTGTGGAGTTATAAGTTGGAAAGCCAAATTATCTGCTTAAAATAAAGCTCTTATACTTGTCTTCATTATTTTCTTGGACAATTGCTAAAATACTTCTGCTGCTTACTATCTTATGTGTACCTTAATTAATTGTAGAAACTTACTGGTGAGGCAGTGGGTTAAAGTGCTGAACTGCTGCACTTGCAGAAAGGTCGGCGGTTCGAATCTGGGGAGCGGGATGAGCTCCCGCTCTTAGCCCCAGCTTCTGCCAACCTAGCAGTTTGAAAACATGTAAATGTGAGTAGATCAATAGGTACTGCTTCTGTGGGAAGGTAAGGGCGCTCCATGCAGTCATGCCGGCCACATTACCTTGGAGGTGACTATGGACAACACTGGCCCTTTGGCTTAGAAATTGAGATGAGCACCACCCTAGACTTAGTGTCAGGGGAAACCTTTACCTTTTTTACCTAATTCAGAAATCATATTTTAATTTAGTTTCCACGATGTTTTGACTACCTAGTTTTGCAGGCATCTTGTGCTTCCTTTTTTGTGTGGTAAAGATGGTATAAGTAAATATCATTAAATGATCATTGGAAGCGGAACCTTTTTTGCTCATTAACTTGCTGTCTTTGATCTGATAAGTAAAGCTTTTTTCTACACTATTTGTCCCACATAGCAATTCAGCTTAGATATAGCTGAAAAAGCAGCCAAGGTATGCCTTGCCCACCTCTTCACTTACCAAGATTTTGACATGGGTACTCTTGGACTGGCATATGTAGGATCCCAGAGGCCAAACAGCCATGGTGGCATCTGTCCAAAGGGTAAGCCTCTTTTCCTACTTTAGTTTTATATATGAATCAAAGTGTCTCAAGGTGAAAATCAACAGAGATGCAATCTTATCTGTTTAGATGAGTTGATTGGCTAGACATTTATTTTTACGTGATTAGAATGTTGATATTTCTGTTGCCTCATAGCCCTTGTGACCCCTAAGCGCAGCCATTCCTGCTCCCCAAAGCCACAACAATTTTATTTTAAACTCAGGCCAGTTTAAAATAAAATTGCCCCAAATGTGCTTTAACTACAGATCTTTCATTCCCCTGCATAGCTGAACAGCTACCAAAATGGTTGCCCAAAGTGATGTTGCTTCACTTCTGGCATGAAAAAATCTGCAGGTGCAGCTCCCATCCCCTGCACCATTGGCCACCCCTATTGTAGCAAGTAACGTATCCATGTTCACTGAGTTCAATCCTGCCCCTTTTCAATGCTGTTAATGATTGCGCAATTCATTTAACAAGGATACAAACTAGATTTTCCATAAAGTCACTGAAGTTGAGGGGGCATCTTAATTTCTGCAAGATGCCCAGGGTCTTTTTTCAGATGTTCGAGCAGTCTTAGAGGTGTGTCATGGTTGAAGTATGTGGACTCACACGCATGCATTGTGTATATGGAGCTCCTCTTTCTCTGAGGTTGTGCCTTGAAGAGACTGAGACAGTCAATAACTTAGCACAAGTGAGGTGGTTCAGGGTTTTTCAATAACCCCTTTTGCTCCTCTCCTAATGTTGTAGGCCATCAATCTTGTGCTCTTCTGTTATGTTTACCAGCTATTAGTTTTAGAATCACTAGATCACTAGTTTTTATTTTCCATTTTGGGCAATACACAAAAGGTTTTTTTCCCTTTCACTTTTGAAGCTTACAGTCTCATTTATCTCCTTTTTTGTAGCATATTCTAATTCAATAAATGGAAAAGACATGTATCTCAACAGTGGCTTGACTAGCACAAAGAACTATGGCAAAACTATCCTCACCAAGGTATTGTAAGATAAACTCTTTAAAGTGTTAGCTTCCATTCATGTCTTGCTGTTGGTTATACTCAATGATGATTTGGCACAACTTAGAAAGTTGTTATATTGCATCTCCCATGAGACACAGATATAATTACTCTTCCAACACCCCCCTTTCCAGAAACTGTCTGCCATTTCTAGCCTAGTTCTGCTTTGAAACACTACTAAATAAAACACTGAGCAGCTGATGATTTTGCTTGTAAAGCTAATTCTAACAATGTTCCAATCACAATATAACTATAACCTTTATTAGCTTTGTTTATTTGTCTATATTATCCTTTTAAGTAATTGCTGTTGCCAAAACTTTGGAGAAAGTTTGTTAATGAGCAGTTGTGATATATGTCATTGTGACATAAACTTAACTGATAGGTCTTAACCTCCAGACATTTTAGATTCGAACTCTCTGAATTAGCATGGCTAATGTTGGGATTTTAAATATAAGATATCTGGAGAGTGAATAGTTGAGAGCAACTGAGCTAACAGTTATGAAAATGCCAGCATTTGTAGCATTCCAGAAATCAATGCCATTTCTCAAAGGTAAACCAGTAGTAAAATACCTTTGAGACCTCCATCAAAAAGAAAAAAAAGTCCAAATAAATCCAACTCTAATGAATTTTGGTCTTTCACATTACAAGGAAGCTGACTTAGTTACAACTCATGAACTGGGACATAATTTTGGCGCAGAGCATGATCCTGACGGCATGCCAGAATGTGCTCCTACAGAAGACCAGGGAGGGAAATATGTTATGTACCCAATTGCCGTGAGTGGAGATCATGAAAACAACAAGGTATGTGTTTTGTATGCATTATACGGTGCTTTTTTATGTTCAGTTGCGCCTTATAAGTAGATAAAGTGAGTTTTTGCAAATGGTAGCACTGAATAGGATATAAAGGAAAGAGGCTGTCTGCTTTGTATTAGGTGATGGTGTGCATTGTCACATCATTGTGGAATTTGTTCAAGGGGAGACAGTGTGTTGGAGACACTCTTTGTAGTCAAAATTTAAAAGATAGTTGTATGTAAAATTAGAACTTGGGTGGTAAGGAGAGAGAGGAAGACAGGTGATGGAGAAAGGTCCTGGGAGTCTGTTGTTTTTTCTATCCTTTATGGGCCCTTGCCAGATGTCTCTCTTTCTACCAGATGTGCATTTTAGAGAGCTGCTTTGTATAAACAGCAGGCTGGAGGAGGAAATGAATGTACAGAGTCCTGAAGTCACCCTTACTTCCCCAAATGGAAATGCTGCCCACATCAATAATATTATTTTGAGTATCTAATGTTAATGTTCATTATTTTAATTATTTCAATTGATTATACAGTCAGCCCTCCATATCCACAGATTATTTATATAACGATTTGACTATGCAGTTTGAAAATATATCTCCCCACCCCTCCAAAAAGAATACTAAAGCCAAACCTTGATTTCATTATCTTATGCAAGAAACGCCAGTTTACTACACAATTATATATAATGGGACTTGAACAGCTTCTGATGTTGGTATCTGCAGGGGCCCTGGAATCAAACTGCAGCAGAATCTAAGGGCCCACTGTGTGTGTGTGTGTGTGTGAGAGAGAGAGAGAGAGACAGCCAGCCAGCCAGCCAGCATATTATAGTAGTTTGAATGTTGTACTACAACTATGGAGACTGCGATTTAAATCCTTGCTCAGCCATGGAAACCCTCTGGGTGACCTGGGGCAAATCACACTCTCAGCCTCAGTGGAAGGCAATGGCAACCCCTCTCTGAATAAATCTTGCCAAGAAAGCTCCATGATAGGGCCATAGGGTTGCCATAAGTCAAGAGATGATTTGAAGAATGAGAGAGAGAGATACTTTCTGAATTCCAATTGGAGGCCTGGGACCATGGGCCTACTGTATAATCTTAGGTTTTAAAATTTTTGATTTTAGTGGCTTCTTACATCTTACTGTATGAATTGTACACTACTTTGCAATTTTGCTAGAGACAAGAAACAATACAGAAACTGGTTGAATTGGAATATTCATTGGTACTGCTTTCCTTCTGTCCCTGAAATGCTTCCAGATGTTTTCAAACTGCAGCAAAGTATCTATACTTCGTACCATTGAGATCAAAGCCCCAGAATGCTTCAAGGAGCGCAGCAATAAAGTGTGTGGCAACTCCAGAGTTGACGAAGGTGAGGAATGCGATCCTGGCCTCTTGCGTCTGTATGAGGATCCCTGCTGCACATCAGACTGCATGCTAAGGCCGAACGCAACATGCAGGTGAGCCGGGGAGACCTCTTTCCTCTATATAAGAGAAAAATATGAGGATCAAGGAATAATGTCTTCTCCTCTTAATTGAAAATAGAAAGAGGAGCCTCTTGTGCATCCATTACGCTTTGTTCTTATGAAGTAAATGTTCTAATAATGTCCAAGAAGAACTATGCATATTAAGTCAAATATGTAAGCAACAGACATTCATTTGAGGGGGAAAGCCCCGACCTTTTGGATTTCATTATTGTAGACTGAATTAGTGCTTGCCAGTGTTTTAACTTATCCTAAGACCGCTTTAGATATAAGGCACCCCTGGTGGCGCAGCGAGTTAAACTGCTGAGCTGCTGGACTTCCTGACCCAAAGGTTGGCGGTTCGAATCCGGGGAGCTCCTGCTGTTATCTCCAGCTTCTGCTAACCTAACAATTTGAAAACATGCAAATGTGTGTAGATCAATAGGTACCGCTTCTGCGGGAAGGTAACGGCGCTCCATGCAGTCATGCTGGCCACATGACCTTGGAAGCATTGACGGACTAGAGATGGAGATGAGTACCACCCCCCCAGAGTCGGACACGACTAGACTTGATGTCAGGGGAAGCCTTTACCTTAAGACCCCTTCAGATTTATCAATGTTATAGTTGACACATCCTTGATTTTCTATGTACGTGGGGCATTTATATCCCTACTTTTCCTTCTGTACTTGCTATGAGTTTTTAAACTTTAATTTTGAGATTTAGAGGTGTCTTACTCTTTTCCCCTTCTTTTAACATCTTTTAGTGATAGGAATAGTCCCTGTTGTAAAGGCTGTCAGTTTGAAACTGCACAGAAGAAGTGCCAGGAAGCCATTAATGCTACCTGTAAAGGAGAATCCTACTGTACAGGTGCGTCATTGTGGGTTTTATTTATACATCCCATGTCTCTTTTTAAATGTATACTTTCCAATTTTACTTTTCATCGCCTCCCTCTGTCATGGCAACATAGTGGGTCCTGAGCAGAGACAAAGCAAAGGGAAAGTAAGATGGGATGGTAATGTGTCTGTGTAAAACCAACCATCTTGTTGTCCATGCTTCCCTTTTTTTAGCCATTTCCTGCCTCTGCTAATCCTCTTAACTTTTGTAGTAGGAAGCTACTCTTACACCCTTTGAGTTGGCTGAATAAAGGCATTTCTTTGATGTAGATTTTTTCCCATATTCTTATCTGCTCATTGCTTCGCACATGTTGTTCTAATACATTCTTTTAAATTCATTTTTATTAAAGAGAACATATTTACCAACATACAAATAAACATAAATATATACAGGAAAAATATTTTAAAAGTACCCTTGCACAAAAACAAAACAATGTTTTTTCTCAATCTATATAAATAAAAATGCAATGTTCATTTGTGGGATTAACATAACTCAAAAACCACTGGATGAATTGACACAAAATTTGGACACAGTACACCTATCAGGCCAATGAGTGACCATCACTCATAAAAACACTGACAAGCACAGCAGAAGAGACTTAAAAAGCTACAAAATAAAAAATACATTATAACGCATGCGCAAAACCACACACACACACACACACACATATACACATATATATATACACACACACACACACAACACATATACAGAGACTGGGCCACAGTAACGCATGGCAGAGGACAGCTAGTATATAATATGAAACAACACCAACTAACAAAATTTTATCTAAAACAAGTCATTCTAACCACTACAACCTCAGACATCCCCTCACTATAGACATGTACTACCGTGCTTCCCCGAAAGTAAGACAGCGTCTTACTTTCTTTTCCCCCCCAAAAGTCTCCCTACGTCTTACTTTCGGGGTACGTCTTATATAACCCAAGACGTGCCCGTCGCCACGCCACGCCACCGCCGCCGCCGCACCGGAGGTGTGTGCGGCACACCTGCGGCACACCTCCGCGGCACACCTCTTCGCCAGGGCTCCAGGCAAGGGAGGGGGAAAGGAGCCAGGGGCGGGAGGAAGCGACGCGTCACAGTGACGCGTCATCGCTTCGTCCCGCCCCTGGCTCTCTTCCCCCACCCTTGGAAGGGAGGAGGAAGAGAGCCAGGGGCGGGGAGAAGGGACGACGCGTCACAGTGACGCGTCGTCCCTCTCCCCGCCCCTGGCTCTCTTCTCCCACCCTTGGAAGGGAGGAGGAAGAGAGCCAGGGCGGGAGAAGGGACGACGCGTCACTGTGACGCGTCATCGCCCGTCCGCCCCTGGCTCTCTTCTCCCACCCACTGGAAGGGAGGAGGAAGAGAGCCAGGGGCGGGGAGAAGGGACGACGCGTCACTGTGACGCGTCATCGCTTCGTCCCGCCCCTGGCTCTCTTCTCCCACCCTTGGAAGGGAGGAGGAAGAGAGCCAGGGGCGGGGAGAAGGGACGACGCGTCACTGTGACGCGTCATCGCTCGTCGTCCGCCCCTGGCTCTCTTTCCTCCCTTCCAAGGGTGGGGAAAGAGCCAGGGGCGGGACGAGCGATGACGCGTCACTGTGACGCTGCTTCCTCCCGCCCCTGGCTCCTTTCCCCTCCCTTGCCTGGAGCCCTGGCGAAGAGGTGTGCCGCGGAGGTGTGCCGCAGGTGTGCGCGGCACACCTCCGATTGCGGCGGCGGCGGCGGGACGAGGTACGTCTTATATACGGGGTATGGCTTATATAAGCCGACCCCCCAGACACCCCCGATACGTCTTACAATCGGGGGTGTCTTACTTTCGGGGAAACACGGTACATGTACAATGACAAAAACTAATCTATAAGCCTCACACTGTCTTCCTGTTGATTTTAATCTCTCAGTTTTCTATTCTGATCTATTCCTAGGAAATAGTAGTGACTGTCCTCTTCCGGGGAATGCTCCTGATGACACCATCTGTGTGGATTTGGGCATGTGCAAAGATGGGGAATGTGTTCCCTTCTGTGAGAGGGCGAAGAACTTGCGTTCATGTGCTTGTAATGGTGAGAAGTTCATGCTTTTCTGGAATTTCTTCCATTTCCTCAAATTTTGAATCAGTGCTAGTTGATTATTTTCTCCTCAGCCCATGAATTTTTTTTGCTAATCGTAGATAGTCAAACTGAACAGATCATCCTGAAGCAAATCTTAAATGTGTTATCCTATATTCAGCTAGATAGGGACAGAAGGTAGTAATGCCATGTACCATTTAGAAAACTTTATTAGGCTAGCTCAAGGGTCACAAAAATGTGTGCACACCTCTTACACCCTTTGAGTTGGCTGAATAGAGGCATTTCTTTGATTGAGATTTCAGAGGTTTTCTTAATAATAGGTCTTGATTTTTGATTTGTAATATTTAAGACCCATTTTAGTATGTTATAATTCTAGGCAAAACCCATTATGATTTTCTTTTAGAAAGCTAAGTATTGATACGGTTTCCCCAACATGTTCCTTTCCTCATAGTATGTTAGCTTTTTTTGCTTAGGAAACTCTGCATAGAAGTGCCTTTGAACCTTTAGGCAAAGTACAGACCACAAGTGGTCTCCCAGTGACAATTTTGTGGTTCCTGGGACCTCCCAAAATGTCATCTGGTGCAGGGCTTCTTAAATGTGTCAATTTAGGACTCCCAGAACTCTTTTCACGACTCCAAATATAGAGGTAATTAAAATAGGTATAAAAATCAAACAGTTACTGATAACAAATCAGCATTTGTAAGTCTTGCTAAATGGACTCATTTCCCTTTTTTATGAAGTACAGCTGAGTCACTGTAAACAGTGCACGATAGATTTGTGTAAATATCTAAAACAGCTGCTAGGTGACATTCAGAAAACTTTTTGGGATCACAATATTGAGCTCATGGGATCCTGAGTACTCTAGTGAGTATGGTGTCAATTTTCCTATATTTTGAGACCCCCCCCCCAAATATGGCCATTTTAGGCCCAGGAAAGACTTTAAAAAAAACAACCAGAGGTGATTTTTGGTTACATCCTGTTTTGAAAAAAAGCCACCTAAAAGCATAGCGAAAGTTCCTAGAGACCATTTGAGAGCAAATGACTTTTGTTGGTTTGGTGGAGTACCACCAAGTCTCTGAGGAGTCTAATGCGACCCCTATCCTCCTCCAGCTGCCCACCCCTGCTTTTAAAAATGGTATTATAGCTGATTGCTGCTGACTCAATCAAAATGCAAATACGTTTCTTAAATCATGAAAGCAGACTTAAATTTTGTTACTAGAATAGAATAGCTTTATTGTCATTGTACAATGAAATTAATTGCTTTTCCCAGCACACATCACAAAAACAACACACCCATCCCTCCACTCTCCAACCACCACCACACAGCCCCCAATGCCACATCAGTGTGAATCCATGGAGTTCAATATAGTTACAGCTCCAGGATAAAAGCTATCTCCCAATCTGTTTCTTAGGCTTGTTTGATCAAGAAAAAAATGGTTCAAAACTCGTTTCGGATGTAGGGGGCGCTGGCTTGTAACCCCAAGAAGAGGAAAGGGTCCTTCCAAAGCTTTATAGTGTTGATTCCCAAGAAAAGGATTGGATTAGTAGATTTCTAGTTTCCCAAAGTACCATGTGTAAGCCCAAGGAGAGGAATGGGGCCTTCCAAAGTTTTATTGTGTTGATTAGATTGGATTAGTTGATTTCTAGTTTCCCAAAGTACAACTTGTAACCCCAAGGAGAGGAAAGGGTCCTTCCAAAGCTTTATTGTGTTGTGAGAATTAACACTTGAGGGGAAAGGGGGCAGAATGAGAAGGCCCTTTGGAGGTTCTTTGTGTTACATGAACAAAACAATGCAGCAATGACCAACCTAGCTGGCTTGCTTCCCTCTTTTTAGAAACGGATGATTCCTGCAAGGTCTGCTGTCGAGATGAGTATGGAAGATGTAGCCCTTACCTTGATGATGAACAGAGTTTCCTATACTTGAGGAAAGGAAAGCCATGCACCGTAGGGTTCTGTGACAGTAATGTGAGTATGTATGCACACACGGTTGGGGCATGCTGCTCAGTCTCCCCAATATAGTGTACACTTTTCTGTCTCAGAGTGTTATCATCAAACCCTAAACATAGTTGCTTCCCCTCCCTTACTCTGGCCCCAAACCCCGTTGGAACATATCATATAATAATTTGATGTTTGTGCTGGTGGTTGTGGGATCAAACATTTTGTTGCCATAATTAGTCTATCGTATGTATATTTTCTAACTCTTTTTGATACTTGTTTTGTTTTCATCTTGTTCTGTATCATTTATTGGTATATTTTGGTGTTCGCTGTGCATAGCAGTGGTGGAACATAGCCTTTTGTACATCACATGATGTGTACTTTCGATCTCTAAAGAATGTTAAATAATCCTCCAGTTTTGGTAGTCAAGTCCTATTGTTTGTCGCAGTTAAAGGGGCTTCTCTATCATGCTGCCCTACAAAACATTTCCTTTTTCTTTTTTTAAAGCAATATTGATATTTACATTAGGTGCTTTTTCTCAGACAACACACTTATCTTTCAGGGCAAATGTGAAAAACGTGTGCAAGATGTGATTGAACGACTTTGGGATTTCATTGATCAACTTAGCATCAATACATTTGGTAAGCCATACTTCTTCAGCGAACTAAAATACACAATTACTGCATAGTATGCCGTATACTCAAATATAAGCCGACTCAAATATAAGCCAAGTGTGCTGAAGTGTTTATTTTTTATTATAGGATTGAATATGTATTGAAATGTTAGGATAAGGTGAACTGGAGAGAGAGCTAATATTAAGAGCACATCTCTGCAGGGAGAGCAGAGTTGCCATAACAACGTGGCTTTGAGGCAGAAGTGGGAGGAGTCAACAGCTTCTGCCAGAGTCAAGAATAGAATTCTGGGGAAGTTTGAATTTTGACAGTTTAACTGTCAGACCAGCTCAAAGACAGTTAGTGTTGAGAGCTCAGAGAGAGCAGTTAGGTCTGACCAGCTCTAGAGAGAGCAGGGTTAGGAGTCGACGTTTAAGGCTATGAGAATACAGTCTTGGTGAGCTGAGCTTGCGAGCCAGCTAGTTTTATGTAAAGCCTGAGGGCTAAATAAAGACAAAGTGTCTGAAGAAGGCCAGAGTGCCTATGTGTATTGAAAGAGTTAGCAGCTGATCTAGCTGAGTGATAGCAATAGTTAAGCATTGTAACTTTGTATTTGCCATCACTAGAACATTTGTAACCTTTTAAAGTCGTGCCTCCTCGGAAGTGTTATACAAAATATCAAACCAAGCTTTTGTGCCACAATAAACTGTTGATTGTTATTTCATCTGAAAACCTCTCTGTGCCATTGATTTCAAAAGTCAAGCTTCATTTTAAAAGTTTATTCCTGTCTCCCAACTTGATCATTAACCCTCACAAATAGCTTTCCTCACAAAAGTGTTCCAGTTGGTTTCTCTCTCATAAAATGGTGGCAGCAGTTTGAAGAATAAATATTCGCATAGTGACGTGGCAGTGGATGAGGTAGCCTACCCTGCCATGGTGTAAAAGTTGACGAGTCTTCACAAATTGGTGTCAGAGGTGGGACATCACTACACCAAGCCACCTAATTTTACCACAAAAACTGGGAAAACGTATTGACTCGAGTATAAGGTTAGGGTGAGAAATGCAGCAGCTACATAGGCTGGATGGCCATCTGTCGGGGTGCTTTGAATGCGATTTTCCTGCTTCTATGATTCTACTGGTAAATTTCAAAATAAAAATAGATACCAATAAAATGACATTAATTCAGGCATCAGTAGGCTAAATGTTTTTGAATATTTATATAAAACTATAAGACAAGACTGTCCAACTCAGATTAAACCATTATTCTAATCTTCTTCAATGTAAATGTGCTTACGTATCCTTCCAATAATAATAGAGTAAAATAAGAAATGTAATAAAAATAATAGTAGAGTAAAATAATGGAAATGTAATAATAATAATAAATAGTAAAATAATAAATAGTATAATAATAAAATAATCAATTAAAATAATAGAAATGTAATAATAATATTAAATAGAGTAAAATAATAAATATAATAATAATAATAGAGTAAAATAATAAATAACCTTGACTCAGATATAAGCCGAGGGGGGCTTTCTCAGCCTAAAAAAGGTTTAAAAACTTGGCTTATCCTCAAGTATATACGGTAGTTTAAATCTGTGGTTAAAAATTAAGAGTAATCATAAATGGATTAGCTGTTGCTAAATAGACGCTTCTAGTATTCCACCTGGTTTATTGCTCAGTTCAAAAGACTGGACCAGTATTGCAATTAGGAAATACAACATTTCATATTTAATTAAAAAGAATTCAAATGCAATTATAGCTCATTGAGCTGAAAAGGGGAAAACAGTCTTCAAAGATGGGACAATTAGTTGGGTTAAGTCACAAAAACAAACTATAGGATCTTTCAGTGAAATCAGTAAAATTGTGTGTGTGTGTGTGTGTATGTATATATATAGCCAGTCATGCACAATATAGATAATGTAGATATCAGTTCCTGAAATGACACATTGTTTTAATATACACTTCTGTGTTGAAAATGGCAATCCTGTGACAGCTGGATTAATCCATTATTTTTTTAGAATTGTGTTGTTAGCTAAAGGCTGTTCTGTTTGTCTCCAGTATTATTAGAAATTGGTGTCTCTTCTCCCTTGTACAGGAAAATTCTTAGCAGATAACATCGTAGGATCTGTGCTTGTATTCTCCTTACTATTTTGGATTCCTCTAAGTATCCTTGTGCACTGTGTGGTAAGTTTACATTTAATGCCAATTAAACATATGGTACACCTTCAAGTGTACATTTACATGCATTTGGTCAGAAATTCAAAGTAGTGTTGAATACATTAAAACATTCAACTGGAGAACCTGGTGGTGCAATGGATTAAACCCTTGTGCTGGCTGAATTGCTGACCAAAAGGTTGGCAGTTTGAAAACAGGGAGTGGGGTGAGCTCCTGTCTGTCAGCTCCAGCTTCCTATGCAGGGACATGAGAGAAGCCTCCCACAGGCTGGTAAAACATCCGGCCGTCCTTGCAGACAGCCAATTATTTCACACCGGAAGCGACTTGCAGTTTATCAAGTCACTCCTGACATTAAAAAAAGTTTGAGAACAAGGTTGAATTTCATTTGCTACTTGGCTCTCTGTTTATTTGAGATTCCCTTCTCTGCCCTACCTCTGATCTGGCTTTCAAATAACATCTTTACCACTTCCTAGATGAGACATTTAAAGATGATTTCTTATAACCCTGTTAAAAACAAAGGCTAAGATCGTGTGTGCTGACCATATACAAGCTCCAGTGATAGACTTAACATGCATCATAGAACATGAACCCATATCACTCCAGTGGCCAAAAGGTAATGGAGACAGCAGTGTCATCCGAAGGTAGTCAGACTTGTGGCCGTGTGCCGTCTGCCCTTTAGTTCCTCAACACTTAAATGAGGAACCACTTGTGGCTATCTCCTTATATTTCTTGATGTAAGAGCGCAACCATGGATTATCTTAATATAGTGCCCCAAAAGGATTCCAGAAAAGTATGTGATACTTTTTTGGAAGCAAAGAGAAATGTGCATATATGCTTCATGAATTGATGAAGAACTAGGTAGTCTTGAAGCTGATTTAGCAGAAATGCTTTGTTTATTTGTGTGAAGAACTACTTGTTTAAACGGCTTGCAGAATTTGATGATTTCCATAGACTTGGGGTCTTATGCAAGTGCTGTTGCCCTAGTATCGCAATACTTCTCACAAGCTGTTCTCCATTTGGGTAAGAGGTATGTTTCATAAATGTAGTTCAGTGATGGAACATTATATTTGTATTATACAGCAAGCTCCTTCAACAACTGACTTATTATTATTCCTTTTTTTTTACTAGGACCAGAAACTGGATAGACAGTACGAAGAGAACAACAAAAATTTGTTTGGTCCCAGTGTAAGTTGTTGGGCATGGAGAGGGATGTTTTCAGTATTTGTTTAGAATACATACTCCAAAAAAGCATTGTAAATGCTTCTAAGTACAGGCAGTCCTCAAGTTACAATTAAATATAGGTTCTGTAGGTTTATTCTTAAGCTGAATTTGTATGTAAGTCGTAACAGGTACATTTTTAAGTGTAACTCCAGCCAAATCTATATATACATTAGCTTTGGATAGCATAGGGAAGAATTATCAACCCTGTGGTGCTTGTTCTGCTGCCCGTGCCCCTGCTCAGAAAATTTAACTTCACTTTCTGTCCCTGTGACAATTGGATTTTGAAAAAAAAAATTGGCTTGTTGTTGAATCAAGGATTGGTGAGAATTGGATTCAGTGGAGAAGATATCTCTCACTTCCTGTTGTCTCACTCCCATTCTTAACTAGTAGTCGTTTGTACGTCGGATGTTTGTAACTCAGGGATTGCCTGTATGGAAAAGTTGGTCTGGTATTTTATATGAAGAATTTGCCTGTAAATTAATATTTCTTGAATTTATTATTTTTTCTTGCAAACTTATCTGAACCCTTTGAAAGAAGTATGTTTGATTCCTTAAATTAATGGGGTGATTTGCTTAACTCCTGTTTTATTGTCATCATTTTTGAACAATGCCTAAAGCCCTATTGCATAGATCATATAGTTAATCAGGCATGTCTTCAGCAAAGACAACCGTGCTGTGAGTTTTTGTTGTGTAATTTTTAAAAAAGAAATAAACCATCTAAAAATGTAAAGCAGTAAGAACAGCATCAGCAGTTTTAGCAAATCAGAAGCGTCTTGATCTAGCAGTAGAACAAATGAGCTTTAGCAATTACAGGAGTCAAGCTTTACAAGTTGCAAAAGACTTTATTGAAGGAACTACATTACTTAATAAAGAAGGTAAGGGCCTTGTTATCTAACTATCTAGCAGACATATTGTCTCTCTCCATGCTCACAGGAGAACAAAATGGAGTACTCGGCTTTGCCATGTGGCTAGAAACTTTGCATAGAAATAAGCATGACCCTGAGGAGCATCACTCTAACACAATAGTTCCTTTTTTTAATATCAAGGACCACTCTAACATTAGTATCAAAAGTGTTACGAATCGGGTTTTTGGTCAGTTTTAGATTTGGTTTGGTTATTTGGGGTGCTGACTCGGAAAATTGCATTGGGTAGATCACATCAGTACTAGTTTCTGATACACAACATATGCTATCCAGTAGGACATCTGCTCACCTACAGGAAACCATATTTAATAATATAGAGCTGATATGGTAGTAGTAATCTTTTGTGGGTATTCAGCCTCTCCTCTCCTGACATTCCCGTTGCCTCAGCACTATAAAAGATTTTGCGTGACCGGTCGCTCTAGTTGCCGTGTAGTATCAAGGCAATGGTGTAGTAATGGTGAGGCCACAGACCATATATTTGTTCTTGCAGACCACTGGTAGTCTACAGACCACAAATTAGGAACCACTGGTCTAATAAATAGAAGTAGGGAGGGAGGGAGGGAGACGGAGACAGACAGACAAAGAGGGCAATCGGGTAGGGATTTCCTTGTCAGCTAACTCAGCTATCTCCTTGTTGAGTACTATAAACTTGTGCAGGATGTGGTTGAGTTCCAGCACCTTTTTAGTCACCTTTTATTCTTGCCTAACTGGTAACTGCTTGTACCCTTGCAGAATGTGGAGATGTTGAGCAGCATGGACTCGGCCTCTATTCGCATCATCAAGCCCAACCCCACCATGCCCTCTACCAGTCGGCACCAGCCCCTGCAGCCCCTTGTCCCGGCCCCTGTCCTCCCCGTGCCCCCTAAACTGGATCACCAGAGGATGGACACGATCCAAGAGGATCCAAGTACCGACTCTCACGTCGGGGAGGAAGAGGAGGGCCCTTTTGAGAAAGACCCCTTCCCGAACAACAGCACTACGGCCAAGTCCTTTGAGGATCTGACGGACCACCCTATCACCCGGAGTGAGAAAGCGTCGTCTTTCAAGCTGCAGCGCCAACATCGAGTAGACAGCAAGGAAACAGAGTGCTAGCCCTGGCTGCCCATTGAGCCCTTGACTCTGATATGCACAATCACGTTAAGCCGATTGACCCCATGCCATTTCAGTAGACAGATCAATTATATGTATGTTTGTATATTTGTATGTGTATTTGGAAATGAAAAACGGGGAAGTGACTTACTGCAGATGCTGGCCATGTGTATGAACTTCCTTGGTTTCCATATGAATGATGCCTAAAAACATATCCAAGTCAAGTCTCAAATTCACTAAACCTTTTGGAATACAATTCTGTAGTCCGGATAAGCATAAATCCACCTGTTTATAATGTGCCTTGGGAAGCACTGCTAAAACAGTGTTTTCCTTTATTTGATAAAAATCCAAAAAAGGTGAACCATCTTGTATTTGAGCATTCGGAATTTAGAGTGTACAGTTAAAGCAATCAGTATTTTCTTTTTTGAAGTGATGGACATTTTGATATAATGGAAACTTTAAAAAGGTAGTGGGATTTGCGTGAAATCTAAAGAGAGCAATAAATTACTTAAAATATGTATCGCAGGGTTGGAATGCTTTTTGTGGTCATTTGAAGCAAGGCTTTTTCATCACACAGCGCTTACCCACAATCCAGTGGATACCTGAGCAACCTGAAATTTCATTTTTTTAGCATGTCTTAGGTGTGCCATACCACTCTACTGGTATTTTTTAATAAGTGGATAAAATAGATATTTTATTTTCACTTGTTCAGCTCTGCTGAAAGATATTATGCCAGCAGTTAAACACCCCTAACTTCCCAAACAAGAGAAGTAAAAGTGTGATGTTTATCATGGCTTTCATAGTGTCAATCTAAACATATCAAACTTTGTATTTTTTTTGTTTGAAAGAGGATGTGAATTGTACAGAGCATATGTTTGCTTGAGCTGGAATCAGCTTAGTTTTGCAATGATGATTTGTTTCAGTGAATAACCCAGGAATTCTGCTTGTTGGATTATATATATTTTTAAGCAGGGAGACAGTTCTGATTGATTTTTAGGGACCTAAAAGTAGTTTGTTTCTACCCTTCCCTTTTATGGGGTGAGGGGATGATCTGACATGGGGCCAATCTGTTCTCTAGATTGGTTCCAGATTATTGAAATAAATGGGCCACAAGTGTCAGAAGAGTGGCTTTACTTCTGTTTCAGTAGCCACTTCGTTACATAATCATGTCTTACATTTGATTAGCATTAATTAATGTTGATAGCCGTTTCTGACGAAACAGCCCCTTATTACAAAAGACCTGTATTCTTCCATATCTATTGGAGATCTACCAAACCTGTGACAAATGTGCATTTTTTTCATGGATGCTTGTTACATGAATACTTGAATCTGTGCCTTCTTGCTATTTGTACCTATAGACTGGTAATGTTTAGTTTTCATACCTATCAGTAAACTTTGTGCAGGGAGTGGTAGCACTCACTGCAATATATTAAAATGTTTTTATACATAAGCGTACAAGTGTGTCCTTTGACAACTCCCTAATATTTTCTGAGTGGGATTTGCAGTCACTGCTTCAGGAGAAAGTTGGTCTTCGCCACACTAGTGTTCGTAGAAATCTCATTTAAAGGAATATAGTCAGTCCTCTGAACCTACCTATTTAACCAACCATAGATCTGATACTCCCTTGGCTTGCTCTTCAACATCCATGTTTTGTAGCTAAGGGAGAGCCAGAAACATGGTAGCAGGTCCAGGTCACTCCTGCCTGCTTTGCAGCACCCATGATTGGTAGAACTGTTGCTCAGACCTTACAACATGCTATCCAGTTCATGCCTGGTGTGACTGGCATGTATTTTCTATTTCAATACAGCACTTCAACATCCATAGATTTTAACATTTGTGGAGTGGGGGTGGATGGGTACAACGAATCCCCCAAGCTAGATGGAATTGACTGTTTACTGCTGTGTGTACTTGTAATAAGCCAGCAAGAGAGTGCTGGCTTATTAAAGGAGAAGAGTTTTAAAATCCTATCTATTCATCTTACTATGCTGTGAAAATAGATGAAAACTAATTTTAAGAGACTGGTTAGCATCTTGATTTACACAACTGATGTTCATCATCATGGGGGAATCCCTCGTGGCTGAGTACGTTCGTTTTCTAGAGGGAGAGTCTTGGCAGTGGATCTGTTAAGTAGTTGTAGGAACCTATTCTGATCTGCATAGGTTCCCAGATGGAAGATGGCCCTAACTAGGGCTTGCTTGAGACACCTCCTTCTTGCCACGTTTCTGTCTTTTCTTTTCGTGGTCAGCCGTGAATAGCACCTATGGTATTTCCTGCGCCCTGCGCAGACAGTTCGGAATCTTTAAAAAGTTAATATCACTTTAAACTGTAGCCCCGCCCCACATCCCTCGAGAATATATAGCCAGTGGGAGGGGCTGCCACCTCAGATCCTTTTATCCGCCGCTGCTGCAACAGCTAGGAATCTTATCTCATATTTCTTGACTAGCGTTAAGGACTACAAATTGTAAATTTCTAATATTCTTCATATTGGTGGTGTTTTGCCACCACCAATTATTAATTGTAATTATATTAATTATTCATCTTGGTGAAAATTAGCCATCACCATTTATTATTAATTAATTATTACTTTTGATTAATCTTCTGATATTATTAATTACCTTTTGGAATTATTAATTATTTTTGATATTAATTATTACCTTTTGATAAGAGGTGTTTTGTTACCACTTATTTTTACTGAAAATAATATTAATAAAATGTAACATATTAATATTTAATATTAATATTAAATAATGAAATTCCATATTCATCATATTGGTAGTTATATATTAACACCACCTGAGTTGACAGTTGGTGGCATCAACGGTAAAAGGCTGAAGAGAAGTGCTGCCAAAATGGCCGCCAACCTCCCCGGAATGCAGGAGCTCTGCAACGTCGAAGACTGAAGCATAGATGGGATAGCAACAGCTCCCCGGGCCACCACTTTAAAGAGCGCCTCTGTCCCACCTTCGGGTGTGCGACATGCAGCCAAAATGGCCGCCAACCTTCTTTGAGCCCATGTGTCTAGCAACATGGAGATTAGCGCCTCTGCTCCCTCCACCCTCGGGTGTGAAGCATGCGCGAGGCCGTCGGGGCTGGAGTTCCCCATTCGGCGCCTCTGATCCCTCCACCCTCGGGTGTGAATCATGCGCAAGACGGCTGGGACTGGAGTCCCTTCAACAGCGCCTCTGCCCCACCTCTGCCCCCATGTGAGGCATGCGCGAGGGCAAACGGAGGAAACAGAGGCCCTCCGTCGAGCTCGGGCGCTCAATGGAGGCCCTCTATCGAGCTCAGGCCCACCATCGATGCGGGTCGTTCCAGGAGAGGCCCGCCTGAACTGGAAGCCCTCCATTTAATGCTGCCAGAGGCCAAAGTGTACCCTTCTATCGAGGCCTGACCGTGTGCCAGCAGCTCTCTGCCTTACCTCTGTACGAGCAAGGCCCGGAGTGAACTTGGCTTCGCGCCAGGAACCACTGCGGGAGGGAGGAATGGCCTTTGAGGCATAGAGGGACGGCGGGCGCGCTCCTCCTCGATGGTGCAAGGGAAAGAGGAAAGTCCTTTCGAGCCCTGGAGGACGCTGGCTTAGCGAGTGCGCTCCTGACCTTTCTCGCAGTATCAAGGAGCCCTGGAGGTATCCTTCCTAGAGATCGAGGGTGCTCGGTCCCGAGAGCTTGCTTGGGCTCGAAAAGACACACGCATGCGCCCCGTCCCTCTCTGCTCTTGTCGATGGAAGGGGCTCGCGCGCTCGAGATCGAGAGCGCCATCTACTGGGAGCATGCCGGGTGCCTCTATCCTTTTCGACGACGTCGGAAGAAGGAAAGGAAGAGCGTGAGCATGCGCAATTGGATCCTCCACCATCAAGATGGAGGCGCACGCAAGGGACGCGTCCCTTAGCCGGGAGCCTGAAGACTGTCTCGTCAAAATGGCTCTCAGGCTTTTGCGTGGCACAGATATAGTAGGAATCCCGCAGTGTCATTTTAAGTGTGACGTGCCACAACGACTGATGGGTAATCTGGCCACGTGGCAAGGGTTGCTACTATGGCATCTCCAAGAGGTCACCCTGGCATTCGCCAACCTACCAGTTCCAAGGCAGGTTAATGTGAGTTCAAATTCACAAAGTCCCAGACACTTTATGTCAAGGGAACCCTTACTTGAGCCTATGATATTATAGAGGAAGTTCCTACTTGTCATTGATGGCACTGAAAGTATAGTGTGCCATATATTGTATCAGCCATGGATTGGGGTGCTAGGAATTTAGCCAGCCATTCAGAAGCATGTAAATATGAGTAGGTCAATAGGTACCACTCTGATGGGAGGTAACAGCAATCCATGCAGTCATGCCAGCCATATGAATTTAAGGTGTTTCAGGACAACAACGGCTCTCAAAATAAATGGAGACGTGAAACAAAGTGAAATAATAATAATTACTTGAGCCTAACATAATTATAATATGTTTACTTATCCATGAGGACACTGGAGTGCTGGTGCCTTAAATAACTGAAAGCAGGCATGGATTGAGATACTGTAAAATTGGTATGACTCCAACTACAAACCTAAGAGCATGTTTTAGTTTACCAAGAGAACGTTCCTCATACCCTCCTCGAGACCACAACAGGTGTCATCACCTTTACTTATGGGACTCTCAACATTGCTTCGCGAATGAAGATTCTTAGGAGGACTCATCACACCTTTTACAAGCGAGTTGATGGCTGAAAGGCCAATCTGAGGAAAGCAAGTTTGCTTGCAGAAAGCACAGCAGAAAGTCAGCATTGATGTCTAAAAGACCAATCTGAGAAAAGCAAGTTCGCTTGCAGAAAGCAAAGCAGAAAGTCAGCATTGATGACTAAAAGACCAATCTGAGAAAAGCAAGTTCGCTTGCAGAAAGCACAGCAGGAGGTCAGCATTGATGACTAAAGACCAATCTGAGAAAAGCAAGTTCGCTTGCAGAAAGCACATCAGGAGGTCAGCATTGATGAATAAAAGACCAATCTGAGAAAAGCAAGTTCGCTTGCAGAAAGCACAGCAGAAAGTCTCCTTTGGTGAGATTGTTTCCAAGTTGCAGTTCTTTCTGCGCTGTCGTCTCTCTCGAGACTCGTTCGGCGTGTCTTCTCGAAAGATGCCACAGCATTGTGGATATTGCATCTCCATGCCTCCAAATGTGACCATTGCTGGGCCTGAGATGTTGTTATAGGGAGCCCTTTTTTGGGGATGACCTGGAGCGAGTTCACCATAGAGTAGTGTCTTTGGAACCGGTGTTCCTCCATCTTATAGATGTGCCCTGCCCAGTGCAACTGTGTTCTCTATAGCATGGTCTCGTTGCTGGTGACCCCTGTTTGCTCAAGGACAGCAACATTCGTCACATAGTTATATTTCTTCGTATATGTTTGCTGAGTAATTATATGTTTCTTGTATCAGGAGCTAACAATGTATTTCAGAAACATTGGTATTAAAACCTGACTGGTTTCGTCTGAGCCTATAAATTGAACAGAATGTATTACTTGGTAACATTAGCGTCCCTTACTAGATGTCAGGATGATACATGAACTGATCGCAACTGTCTCATCTACTTCAGTTGACTCAGCGGTAGGGGCCCTTGTTGCAGACTTCATGGGCCTTAAGTGAATGTGACCCCTTGACATGGTGGTTATTCACCTGGATTACACTGTTTCTTCGGGTACACATCTGGCCCTCCGATGAACGCGAAGGAGGATAGCATGAATGAGTTTGTTTTACCAATAGCCAGGATGACTATGGAGTCAGGGAACTTCAAATACCCTGTGGAGATTCATAAGATCTCTACTAACAAGAAGTTCATGAAGTTGAGGCCTGCCCTGATCAAGGTGAACACTCGACCAATTTGTGTAGCTTGTTGTCGACCTTTGCAACCCAAAGAGCAGTTACATCTGTCAAGTAGTAAGTTTAAGCTCCACTTTGTGATGAGGATCAATTGAACAGATTCGGGAATGTTAAATTGCCTTTATGGGCTATGTGGCAATGACATTGAATGTTTGCCTGTATATGCATTGCGGTCTGCCATGGGTCCCCTTTGGACTGAGAAACGCGGAATACGAATGACGTAAATACATAATGTATAAATAAATAATATTATTAACAATACCTCCATGTGATGTCACATGACATTATTCTCTGGCCACTGATTGCATTATTCTCTGGCCACTGATTGCTGAGGATATCAATCTTGAATGGTCTGTCACCAGACCACAGATATCCATTACTGCTCTCCTCTTGCACTCTCTCAGTTATCTCTGACTATCTAACAGTAATGACCGCTAATGAACTTTACTGAACCTAAGAAACATCACCTGCTACATCCTTTCTCTCAGCTTTGAATGGTATTGCTATATAATAGTCTTACCTGTTGATAACGACACTTCGTTTGCTAAAACTGATTCCAGGGGTGTTTATTGTCAATACATCCTTCTTACATCGTATAGAACCAGTCCTTTGCTTAATGCATGTAAGTTGGTCTCCCTGGCTATAGGGCTACCATGGCAACCCATTTTCACATTAGTAACATAGCTATCTGTGTATCTGTAACTGGATACTGGCGACTAAATCGAAGTTTCTATTCCTTTTAATATCTGGTTTATGTGGTTTTCCCTTATATGACTTTACAATCGTTACTCTGCATGCATGGTCCTATTTCGGCCCATATAGACCTTATGTGACTTTACAATCACTACTCATCATGCATGGTACTGTTTCGGCCATATAGACATGTTTCTCCCCTTATTTGTTATTTGGTATGGGCCTTGATTCCTGAGCGACCTGACGCAAGATAAAGGTCGCCAGACAATATTCTATTGTAATAATTATGTTATCACATTCTTTTGTTCTATCATTTCAGCCCTAGACTTCTTGCATCTCCTCTTGGAAGAGTTCAAGATCTCTTTAATTAACTCTCATTCTGAAAATCAATAGTAGACCACAACATCTTGGAGTTCATATGCTTACTTTGACTTGACATATTTGTACTAAATATAATATATTGAAACATATTTACTCATCCTCATATCAACAATGGGATTTGCAGAAAATAATATTATATTCGGTATCGTATCACTGTTACGTCCAGACACTCTTCCTGTTATGTCTTTCCAGACATTGTACCATTTACTGAAGGAGAAAATTCTTACTTCTGCCTTTGCAAGCAGACTTGATTTGGTGAATCAACCTAGATGTTCTATGAACAAGCATAATCTTGGGAGTGCTCAATCCTTCTTCCGTCAATTTCTGCGCCTCTAGAATACAGTCTTCATCGACTATATGTTTAATTTCCAGAACTGTAGAAGATCTCTGGTAGACAGTGGTTCGTCTATTCTCTTCTCCTTCGACATGCATAGCATGGTTACACTTAACGTACTGGGAGGATGCCAGTGGCCTCCATGTGTTTATGGAACCGTTGCCTTTCTGGATTGTCTCAGGGGCATATCTGACTTACCATTTGAATGGTTGTACTTATCTGAGTAGTTTAAGGATCATTCCATTAGATCTATGGTAACCCCACTACTCGTTGAGGGGCTTCCTTTGGAAGACCTAGGCTACTGCTGGATAGATGCTTGGTCTACTCTGCTCACCTTCATCTTGCACAGGATGCATTCTGTGGCAGAGCAGTCCTACACTACGGTGGCATGATACCCACCAGCCATGTTATTAGCTCGCTAGTCTACCATAGGTGCTATTCACGCTGACCACTAAAAGAAAATATGGGTTGCTTACCTGTAACCGTAGTTTCTTGAGTGGTCAGCGTGAATAGCACGCTCCCGCCCATCCTCCCCGCTGATATCATGCCTCGGTCCTTCAAGCTGCTTTTGCGGCGGAGTAAAGGATCTGAGGTGGCAGCCCCTCCCACTGGCTATATATGCTCGAGGGGATGTGGGCGGGGCTACAGTTTAAAGTGATATTAACTTTTTAAAGATTCCGAACTGTCTGCGCAGGGCGCAGGAAATACCATAGGTGCTATTCACGCTGACCACTCAAGAAACTACGGTTACAGGTAAGCAACCCATATTTCACCCTCTATTCATGCCTCTTCAAAGTCCATAGCACTCTTGGTAACAGCCTACCTCTATTCACAACACTCAAGGGCCAGGGTTTCCCAGTTATTTGCATCACATGTTTAAGTTAGTTAATGATGTAGAAAGTGGCCAACGTTGATGCAGTTGTGTTGTGGCTAAAGACTAGTCCTGTCAACAGAAGTCTGAGCATTCTATTGCCAAAGCATTGAGGAAGCAAGGAAGAAGCTTGTGTGCATATCAGCATCTTAATAGGCCTAAAATGCTCAGACGGCAGCTATTTTTAGTAGGGTAGGTATTTCTCCTGTACGTTATTAAGCAAATTGTAGACATTGAAGAGAAAGCAAGTGTGCATTAAAAAACCAAGTCCTGAAGATGTCTGGGTCCTGCCTCTGGGGCCACTATGCCTTCTTCCGCTCCTCATTCCTGAATCAGAAGGCTGGAAGAATTTATACAATGCAAGAACATGAGTATAGTTGGGTCTGAATCTTTAGTGTAGGCTTCCCCCATCCATGAAACCTCCAGTTATATGCGAACTTCAGCTGCCATGATCTCCAACCAACACCACCCATCACTGCTGTGTGAATAGTACTGTTTCATAAGACAGTGTTGATGACTTTAATAATAAAACAGCAAAATATTCTATATGTCTACAGACACTACTGTCATTTGCAGAAGAGCCAGTGTTTGCTGCTCTTCTCAGTCATGAGGGTTCCCCATGAACGTAGATTCAGGATTGAGATGATCCACATCACGCCAGTAAGGAAGAAGCACCGGGAGTGCAGAGGCCCTTTTTTCCAGGAGTGACCAAAGCTGGCTTGCCAGGAAGTTATTTCCTTCCTTTGATAAATGGAGCCCGTCAAAGAGATAGTGGCTAAAATCCTAAAATGGAGAAAAAGCACATTGTGAACTGTTCTTCAGGGATGGTATTTTTAATTGTCAAAATCCTCCTAATCAGACCACTCATCACATATTTCCTCTATGAGCGCACATTTCTTCGTTTGCCTTCACTGCTTTTTATCCATTCCATATAAACCATCCATTTATCTTTAATTCCTTATTTTACCCTGCATATCATCCTGAATGAAACATGCTATAATGTCAAATTGAACCTGTTTGTAAAGGTAATTTTTCCAGTTTTACACACTCAATTTTTTTCATCTTTCCAACCTTATGCTATCACTGCCTGTCCTGCCAAAATCATGGTTTGAAACCATTGCTGTTTTATGTTAATCTTGTTGTTGCCTAATGCTCTCATCCAATCTATATTCACTTGGAAGTGATATTTTGAATAGTTTCCCCCCCATTTTCTTCAGTGTGTTTTCTTCACTATTCTAGTAGGATCCCCTGGTGACGCAGCAGGTTAAAGAGCTGAGCTGCTAAACTTGATGCTGTAAACCGCTCAGAGCCTTCGGGGAGTGGCGGTATATAAGTTAGCCCCAGCTTCTGCCAACCTAGCAGTTTGCAAAAATGCATATATTAGTAGATCAATAGGTACCGCTCCAGCACAAAGGTAATGGTGCTCCATGCAGTCATGCTGGCCACATGACCTTGGAGATGTGTCTACGGATAATGCCAGCTCTTCGGCTTACAAATGGAGATGAGTACCCCCCCCCCCCCAGTCAGACATGACTAGACTTAATGTCAGGGGAAACCTTTACCTTTACTACTAGTATTCATGCATTCCATTTATATCCTACTTTTCTCCTGGCACAGGACCAAAGGCAGCTTATAATGCTGAAACACTGGTCAATTGTTGAAAATGTACCATGATTTTTAAAATCTCCCTCCAATTGAAGGAATGAGCATCTCAGACCCCATCTACACTGATCACTTAATGCAGTTCAAAGCTAGCTTCAAACTATGGCAGCCAGATTACAAACTCCCACAAAAGCAAAAAGCCCCTAATGTACATTGGTGCTTTGTGATTTGTGTCACTGCCATTCCCAGAGAGCCTACCTCGTTATTTTTCTGCATCAGCGCCCACAAATCAATGACAGAAGTGCCGCAATCTTCAGCCACTTTAACACAGGCCTTGGCATATTCCCCAGTGATAGAGTTGAGCCTGTTCAGTTTGTCTCCTACATATAATAAATAAGAGACTAAAACCTGAGAAACCAAACTAAAGTTGGAAGAAAACTCAAGACGTAATGAAATGTGTTTTGGATTACCTTTTGTGCTCAAATAATTTTTTAAATATATTTTAATCCAAAATAAGGGCGTAGAGCTCAATTACCTTTGGCAATGCATTCTTTCTCCCAAGCTGCTTCGCAGAGTGGTGGTGGTGTCACCAGAATAATTTTGTCCTCTCCAATGTCCACAGACTTGAGGTACTGGACGATGCTTCTCAAATTGCTAGCATATTCTTCTAGTGGGACATGTTGTTTCGGATTCACATCTATTCATGGAAAACGGTTTAACTGATGTGAGATTCTAATGTTAGCTTCCTACATTGTAACTAGGCATGAACATGGATGCACATCCGTAAACTAATAGTATCGAGCAATATTTCAAGAGAAGAAACAAATAAAATAATCACAAATGTTATGTTACATAAGAATTAAAATTGTTGGGTTTCATACCTGGACTGCACAAGTTTTTTGTGTCATCAAGTTTCTAGTCCTCAACGAGTAGCTAGACTAGAGACAGGGCTAAGCTGAGGGATTCCTTCCCCCACATTCCTATGCATGTTTCCCAAAAGGGCCCCGTCTTTCCTCTGTACTGGTAATCTCTGTCCCCTTCCCCTTTAATGGTGTTGTAATGGAATTCTGCGAGGGAACTTAAGTTTAAGCTGGCCTGGGTTGACCATGCGGTCCCCACCATTTTAGGGTCCTCTGCTTTTCTTTTCTCCCAGTGATGATGCACATTCTACCTCTCTCTAGGCAAGATGTAGCTGCATGGATATTTTTACCTTTTACTATTTTTAGGAGATGAGACTTAGGAAGCTAGTTAGCTCCAGATCTTTTCTAACAAGAATGTATTTCTTTTACTTCAATATTTTTTTCTTAACCTGAAGTTCTGACTCTACCATCCTAAAGAATAGAAGCCTATCCCAACTCACCACACGTAAGTTTTTGCCGGTTAAGGAGTTTACTCCTGGTACTCTGCTATATTTTTTGGTGGAATTGCCCCAACTGAGGATTTTTTTTGAGCCTAACAGCTCAGATTCCCCAACAAAAATAATCTGCATGGGCACAATTCGCACTCACAAAGAGAGGCCTATCCTTCACCTGAACGCACACATTCAGGCTGAAATAGTAAGGATAAGAAATGGGAAGTGCATAAGGACCGAGATTGTTTTTGGATAAAGTCAGTGACCACATATATTGGATTGAGTTGAAGCTGATTTTATCTGGCGATTTGGCTTTAATGTATTTTAATGTTTTATCTATATGTATTTTATTTATTTATTTTAATTTCTATGGTTATACGATGTTTTAGTTTGTATCAACTGCATTGAATCCTTACTGTTAGGCCGGTCTGAGTCCCTCTTTGGAGAAGATCGGGATATAAAAGTTTTAAATAAATAATTTAAATAAATAAATAATTCCATGTGATTTCCCTCAGTTTAATTATGGCATTGCTTTTTGCTTAATAAGTCAAAACATTTATTTATTTTATTTGTTTACAGTATTGATATTCCGCCCTTCTCACCCCACAGGGGACTCAGGGCGGATTACAATGTACACATACATGGCAAACATTCAATGCCATAGACACACAGTCAGAGGCTATTTAACATTCCGACTTCTGGCCACCAGGGGAGCTGTCGCTTCACAGTCCATCTGCGACACTGATGAAATACTTTCCGCATTCCTTGCATGTTTTTGCTGGAGATTTTTTATGGCCTCTTTAATTTTGTTAAATTAGCCACCCCACGAAGTGGTACCTAAATTTCCTACTTGACAGATGCAACTGACTTTCGGGTCGCAAAGGTCGACAACAAGCTACACAATTGACCAGAAGCTCACTCTGACCCGGGCTGGCTTCGAACTCATGACCTTTCGGTCAGTAGTGATCTTTAATGCAGCTGACACCCAGCCAGCTACGCCACAGTTCCGGTGCTTTTCCAAATACCTTCCAAAGACTCTTGCACACAATTGGCCTGAAGGTGGTTTAGTGGGTTAAACTGCTGAGCTGCTGGACTTGCTGACCAAAAGGTTGGTGGTTCAAATCCAGGGAGCGGGGTGATCTCCCACTGTTAGCCCCAGCTTCTGGCTGCCTAGCAGTTTGAAAACATGCAAATGTGAGTAGATCAATAGGTACCGCTTCTGCGGGAAGGTAATTGCACTTAATGCAGTCATGCCGGCCACATGACCTTGGAGGTGTCTATGGACAACGCCGACTCTTTGGGTTTAGAAATGGAGATGAGCACCATCCCCCAGAGTCGGACTCAACTAGACTTAATATCAGGGGAACCTTTACCTTCTTCAAACAAAGGCTAGTGCATACATGGAGGCACTGCTTGAAACCTTAATAACGTTTGGTATTCATTACCTTAGTTCATCTAACTCTTTTTACTTGTGCTGGTGTTTTGATTTTATTATATTTTATTGTAATTTGTTGGTTGGGCTTGGCTTCGTGTGAGCCGCCCTGAGTCCCCATTGAGGAGATGGGGCGGGGTATAAATAACGATTATTATTATTATTATTATTATTATACTTTCAGCTGACATTTGTGTTTAGGCTTTCAATAATCTGACATAACATGATAACACAAATGTCATGAAATGGTTAAAAAAATACAAGAATAAAAAAACAGTTAGATAAAATAAAGATTAGAATATGCTATACCTTTTAAGGCACAGTCATTGGCTCCAAAGAAGACTGTTACGGCAATGGTATTCTTAGCATTAGTATCTTTACAGACCAGTCTCGGAAGGACAATTTTTGCCCATCGTGTGTTATAGCCAGAGAGCCCACGGTTCACAACATCACACTTTCTGAAATGAATACAATTTTTTTAACTCAAAAATCTCCACCTAGAATTCCCTATTCTAAAACATTAGAAACTGTTCTGCTGCCTTTTTGTTCTAGCGCAATTGTATGTTCTCTCTAGTGAGTTTCAATGAACTGAAAAAGAATTTAAATCCTAAATGTTGCTGCAGACATCTTTCTCATTTCTGCCTTAAACTTTGCAAGCTGCAAACTGAATCTTTCCTCTTTGCTCTATTTTGGCACTCAAAAATTTGCACAGAACTTTCTCACTGGAAGTTTTTTCTTCTTCATGTCACGCAATGATCTCTTTAAAACTGATACTTTGGTTGATATTGAAAAAGAGAAGAATGGACATTTCCAGCCTATGATCGCAACAGAAACAGAAAGGAAAACAACACGGAGGCTTTGGATATTGTGTCTCAAAACAACTGCGTTTGTTCTTAGACATAGTAAGGTAAATTATCCATCTTAACGATTTTTCAGAGAAATTTATCTGAAAACATAAATGAATCAGACATTTTGAGAACACGTTACCTGGCTAATCTGTGAGCAAGTGATGCCCCCCATCCGTTTTCTTGGAAGGAAAACTGGAAAAAAGATAATAAACACTGAAACACTAAGATTTGCAGTCAGAGCAATATAGTTTATAGTAGCGATGCTTTACCCAGCTAATTAGGGAACAAGTGGTTTTTACAGCATTATAGTTCTCAAAATGGCTTACGGAAATATACTGAATGTTATAGACCAGGCCCTCCGTATCTGCTGAGATTTGATCCAGGGCCCCATGAGGATACTAAAATCCATTGCTGCCTAAGTCCCATTACACTAAGGCCCCTTCCACACAGCTGAATAAAACCCCACATTATCTGCTTTGAGCTAGAACAGGGGTGCTCACACTTTTTCAGCATGGGAGCTACTGATTAAAAAACCAAGTCCCAAAGATCACCTCCCAGAAATGTAAAACGTATAACTATTTTCTTATTTATTTATTTATTTATTTATTTATTTATATTATTCATTTTTATGTACTGCTCCTTCCAGCAGGCTTGGGGCAGTTTACATGAAATGAAGTTATAAAACATCAACATTTCAATTTAATAACAACAATATAAAACAGCATAAAAATACATCCAACCACCCCATTTCTCCCACACTGCCATATTACCACACATATTATCAGCCAGAAAGTAAGAAGAGAGGTTTTTGAACTGCAAGGCCATTTAATACGCAGCAAGGTAAACAAAGGGGCATGCAAAATACATCCAACCACCCCATTTCTCCCACATTTCCATATTCCCCAACATATATTTCTCAAGGAACAAAGCAAGCAGAGAGGCTTTGGAGCTAAAAGGCCATTTTTAAACATTAAAAAGAGACATACCACAGAACAATCAAGCACTCACCCCAAAGTAAACAGACCGACCTTTGAGATGCGGTAAGGAAATGACCCCAAAGCGTCCTTCTCCTCCTCTGTCATTGCTCCTATTTGCACGCCGCCAGCATGCGTGCTGCCTCCAAGAGCTCACGAGAAGTACGAAAGGCAAAATGGGTGCTTCTGCACATGCGCGCGGGGCCAGCCATGCATTGTGTCATCCAGGCCCGCCCCCTTTGGTCTACGACTCTGAGTGGCTGGAGAAGGAGGGAGGGAGGAGGAGGAATCCAAAAGAGGGGCCCCATTCTGCCTCTTGGACTCTGCAGCTTTTGGAGGCGGCGCACGAGCAGGGAGGAGCAACGACGGAGGACTTCTTTGCAACATGCAGGGGCGCGTGAAGAGGACAAACTGCCAAAAACCTGGTCAGGGGCCTGAAGATCACCAGGATGAGGCCCAAAGATCACCCTGGTGATCCCGATCACCATTCTGAGCACCCCTGAGCTAGAATATATGGCAGTGTGGACTCAGATAACCCAGGTCCCTTCCACACCGCCATATAACCCAGAATATCAAAGCAGAAAATATCTGCTTTGAACTGGGTTATCTGAGTTTACACTGCCATATATTCCAGTTCAAAGCAGATATTGTAGAATGCTCTGCCTTAATATTCTGGGTTATATGGCTGTGTGGAAGGGCCCCAAGCAACACAATATTTGTTCCCGGGTTATAAATGGCATTTCCTAAGTGATTCTATAAGAAAAAAACATGGAAAATGTTTATTACACTGCAAAACCATTACTTTTGCAGGACATCCTGCAGCACATGTTGCTATGGCTTTTCAATAAGTCTCAACCAATTCAACAAAGTACAACTACTACTTTCAAACTCATTACCATACAATTAAACAGGAAATAACTCTTTCAAACCAGCCCCCTGTTTTGCTACATACAGCTTCATCACACCAGAGCTTTGCTACTCTGCTGCTGAATACGCATGTCCAGTGTGGAATACCATGTTAAAACAGTGGATGTGGCTCTTAATGAGACATGCCGCATTATGACAGGATATCTGCGCCTTACACCGCTGGAGAAATTATACTGTTTAGCTGGTATTGTACCACCTGATATTAGCGGAAAGTAGCAGCCAGTAATGAAAGGACCAAGGCAGTGACATCTCCGGCCCATCCTCGATATGGATATCAGCCAGCACACTAACGCCTTAAGTCGATAAACAGCTTCCTAAGATCTACAGAGATACTGACAAGAACACTTCAGCAAGCAAGAGTCCAAAAGTGGCAGGTTAAATCCTGGAACCTCTCTCTGGGCACCAGAGAGAGCGGTATAGCAAATCGAATTTAATAAATAAATAAATAAATAAATAAAAGGAGTGGTTGATTATGGATGAGAAACTCCCTCCTGGGCACACAGAAGACTGGGCAATTTGGAAGATGCTGCACAGCTGCGCTCTGGCAACACGTGATGCAGAGCCAATCTTCAGAAATTGGGCTACAAAGTGGAGTCCATGACATGCAAGTTTGGAGAAGAGCAAACCACGGACCACCTACCGCAATGCAGCCTGAACCCTGCCACATGTACAATGGAGGACCTTCTTACAGCGACAGCAGAGGCACTCCAAGTGGCCAGCTTCTGGTCAAAGGACATTTAGCATAATGCCAAGTTCTTAACTTTGGCAATGGAGTCTGTGGATTGCCTCAAACAAACACTAGCTCTTTCTCCCACCCTGGACATTATCCCACAGATATATTCCAGGCAAGAATCAATCAGAGCCAGCTAACACCTCCCAACAAAGGATCCCCCAGGCAGGAATCAGCCAGGCTTTAAAGCTGCAAGACTATTCAATGCTAATCAAAGTGCCTCAAACAGACACTAGGTCTTTCTCCCACCCTGGACATTATCCCACAGATATAGTCCAGGCAAGAATCAATCAGCCAGCTAACACCGTCCAACAAAGGATCCCCCAGGCAGGAATCAGCCAAGCTTTAAAGCTGCAAGACTATTCAATGCTAATCAAAGTGCCTCAAACTGACACTAGGTCTTTCTCCCACCCTGGACATTATCCCACAGATATATTCCAGGCAAGAATCAATAGAGCCAGCTAACACCGTCCAACAAAGGATCCCCCAGGCAGGAATCAGCCAAGCTTTAAAGCTGCAAGACTATTCAATGCTAATCAAAGTGCCTCAAACTGACACTAGGTCTTTCTCCCACCCTGGACATTATCCCACAGATATATTCCAGGCAAGAATCAATCAGAGCCAGCTAACACCGCTGCAAGACCAACAAAGGATCCCCCAGGCAGGAATCAGCCAAGCTTTAAAGCTGCAAGACTATTCAATGCTAATCAAAGTGCCTCAAACTGACACTAGGTCTTTCTCCCACCCTGGACATTATCCCACAGATATAGTCCAGGCAAGAATCAATAGAGCCAGCTAACACCGTCCAACAAAGGATCCCCCAGGCAGGAATCAGCCAAGCTTTAAAGCTGCAAGACTATTCAATGCTAATCAAAGTGCCTCAAACTGACACTAGGTCTTTCTCCCACCCTGGACATTATCCCACAGATATAGTCCAGGCAAGAATCAATCAGCCAGCTAACACCTCCCAACAAAGGATCCCCCAGGCAGGAATCAGCCAAGCTTTAAAGCTGCAAGACTATTCAATGCTAATCAAAGTGCCTCAAACTGACACTAGGTCTTTCTCCCACCCTGGACATTATCCCACAGATATATTCCAGGCAAGAATCAATCAGAGCCAGCTAACACCGTCCAACAAAGGATCCCCCAGGCAGGAATCAGCCAAGCTTTAAAGCTGCAAGACTATTCAATGCTAATCAAAGTGCCTCAAACTGACACTAGGTCTTTCTCCCACCCTGGACATTATCCCACAGATATAGTCCAGGCAAGAATCAATCAGAGCCAGCTAACACCTCCCAACAAAGGATCCCCCAGGCAGGAATCAGCCAAGCTTTAAAGCTGCAAGACTATTCAATGCTAATCAAAGTGCCTCAAACTGACACTAGGTCTTTCTCCCACCCTGGACATTATCCCACAGATATAGTCCAGGCAAGAATCAATCAGCCAGCTAACACCGTCCAACAAAGGATCCCCCAGGCAGGAATCAGCCAAGCTTTAAAGCTGCAAGACTATTCAATGCTAATCAAAGTGCCTCAAACAGACACTAGGTCTTTCTCCCACCCTGGACATTATCCCACAGATATATAGGAGCTTCTGGCTGGCTACCTCGGTGATGGAGTCCCCCAGGAGGAGCAGCCGGGGCCAGAGAAGAGGCCAGCCCCGGGAACCGGCCTCCGACGCCGCCATGGGCCCAGAAGGAGGAGGCGGAGGAGGAGGAGCCCTGCCTTCCCCAGTCCCTCCCTCCTGGCCATGGGAGGAGGAGGAGCCATGGAGAGAGAAAGGAAATGCTTCCCACCTATATTGTTTGGCACCACTTGAACTGCCAAGGCTCAGTGGTCTGGAACCAGGGGAGATTGTTTTAGAAGGCCTTGGGCCTTCTTTCCTCTGGTGCCTTACCAAACCACAACTCCCATTATTCCCCATGGCTGCTGGCTCTGGATGCCTAGTGTCTTCTGGCCTCTTCCCTGGCCTCATTGCTTCCTTCTCAATAGAAGGGAGGCACTCTTGACTGAGCACAAGAGGGTCTATACCTGGCACATAGGCCAACTTGATCTCTACTGACCAGAAGGTCATGAGTTTGAAGCCTGCCCGGGGTGAGCTCTCGACAAAATTGTGTAGCTTGTTGTCGACCTTTGCAACCCGAAAGACAGTTGCACCTGTCAAGTAGGACATTTAGGTACCACTTTGTGGGGAGGGTAAATTTAACTGATTTCTGGAATGTTAAATTGCCTCTATGTCTGTCTATATATGTTGTATGTCAATGGCATTGAATGGTTGCCTGTATGTGTGCGTTGTGATCCGCCCTGAGTCCCCTGAGGGCTGAGAAGGGCGGAATAGAAATGATGTAAATCTCTCGGCATTACTTCGCGAACGAAGATTCAGGAAGGACTGATCCCACGCTTTTTACAAGCGCGTTGCTGACTAAAAAGGCCAATCTGAGATAGGCAGCGGCAGTTAGGGCGGAGTTGGGAATGTTCTCTATTAGCACACAATCTAAGATCAGAGCCTTTAACTACTGGCTCAAGGTCATGGAGATGGAGGCGTCTCGCCTCCCAAAATTATGTTTGCTGGAACAATCTAGCAGTTCTTATAAATCGGGGGCTGACCATTTGTTTGATTACATCAGAAGGTGTGGCATTCAGGTAATATTCCCAGTCCACCTATCTGGTCAAGAGCTAAGTAAGCACTTCAAAGAAGTGCGTCAACGAGTTAATGACATTGCGGCCCAAACCGATATAGACTCTTTGGGCTCTACTGTTTCCCTGAGATGGTTGAGTGGTTTTAAGATATCCTTCTAAAGCGGTTTTGGTACTTTCTGTGCAGGAGAAAGGTCAGAGAGTGATGCTGCACACGTGTAGAGCTCAGAAAAGTGGGTTTCTGTGCCAAGAATCAGGCAGGCACTTGCTCCGTGAATGTAACACTGTGATTGGTGCTTCTAATCAATGCTATGATTTGCTAAAGTACACCCTGTGCCTAGCGTGAGATAACGTAGGCTCAGATTGGTTTAACAGTACAAGGCGTGCTACTTGTTGACATCAGTGCTAAAGGGAGAAGAACTGCGCATGTACAGAGGGATTCTGCCCCCTCCATTGCTGGCAAGGAGAGGCAGAAGTGAAATGTTGCTAATCGGGAACATGAGAGTCCCGGCCACTGATAGCTGTACTGTGAGAAAGAACTAACTTAGAAATGTTCATTGTTCTAACACATAGGTGGGGTTTGAGATGTGATGCTAATGAAAATGTAATGTTTTATTGGATCAATGAAATGCTATGTAATACCAGCCAATGATGTTTGTGGAAAATCCATGAAGGAGGGCGGGCTTTTCTGGATGCCGCCATGAAGGGTATAAGAACTTTGTACTGAGAATGACCGGGGCCGTTTGCCCCTGATAACAGCTTGTTCTGTTGGCGACCCCACCAGCTGGTGTTAGCAATAAATCTCTTTGATTTCACATTGAGCAGTGAAGTTGTTGCGTGATTCCTCATCCTTGCTCCCGCACGTCTACGCGCCGTTTGGTAAGAAGTAAAATTGCCACCTGGAGTTCCATAACTCCCTAATTTGCTGCTTCACTTCCAACTAACCACTTACTTACAGCAAGGAAGGTTACACCACCTAAGGAAAATTTTCACTAGAGGTTTGAGCAATTAGATTCAATGGTGAGATATGGGAGGTTCAAGAAAATTCCCTATGAAGAGCGTATCTGTATTTTGTGGTGCCCCTGAGATCGAAAGATCTAACTCATCTTCTGCTCTATTGCAAAATCTATCAAATAGAGAGAAAACAACTGCTAGAGATATTTCTCGTGGGAAAAAATCATTGGGACCCTCTAGCAAAAGTCTCACTTCTGCTGGCGGCTCCAACAAGCTGATAACAGATGCTACTGCTCGTTTTCTCTGTAAAGCCATGAAACTAAGATCTGATTACATAGATGCAATTGGAATAAATTGTGTTGGAGATGAGGACCTGTGAATTGTTACCACCTCCCTTAGAATCCCTCCTGCTGCGCAAAACAGGGGTTTAATTGATGTAATGGTCTAGAATTCTCCTCAGATTGTTTTTAGAATCATTGCAATGTGTCTGTGTTCTGTGTGTATTTGATATGGCTTCTGGCTAATCAATAAAATTGTTGTTGTTGTTGTTGTTGAGATAGGCAAGTTCGGTTGCAGAAAGCACAGCAGAAAGTCTCCTTGGGTGATGTTGTTTCCAAGTTGCGGTTCTTTCTGCGTTGTCGTTTCTCTTAGAGACCAATTTGGCGTGTCTTCTCGAAAGAGGCCGCAGCATTGTGGATAGTGCATCTCCATGCCTCGAGATGTGAGGCCAGGGTGGACCATTGTTGGTGATCAATCTGGCCGAGCCTGAGATGTTGTTTCAGGGAGTCCTTATATCTCTTTTGGGGGGCACCTCTCTTGCGCTGACCCGTGACGAGTTCACCATAGAGTAGTATCTTTGGGAGGCGGTGGAGCTCCATCCTAGAGACGTGCCCTGCCCAGCACAGCTGTGTTCTCAATAGCATGGCCTCAACGCTGGTGATCCCTGCTTGCTCAAGGACAGCAACATTTGTCACATAGTCGGTCCAGTTTATATTTAGGATTGTGCGAAGACAGCGCTGATGAAAGCGTTCGAGGAGTCGTAGGTGTTGGCGATAGGTGACCCATGTTTCAGACCCATAGAGGAGAATAGACAGTACGATAGCTCTGTACACACCGATTTTGGTGCTTTGCCTCAGGTGCTTGTTGCTCCAGACTCTTTTGTGAAGCCTTCCACATGCACTATATGCCTTTGATAATCTGTGATCTATCTCTTTGTCAATCTTGGCATCTGAAGAGATGATGCTTCCCAGGTAGGTGAACTGCTGAACAGATTTAAGCACAGATGTGCCTATGCTGATGTGGGGATGATGGTGTTCTTCCTGTGGTGCGGACTGGTAGAGGACTTCCGTTTTCTTCAGGCTGACTTCCAGCCCAAACAGCTCTGCAGCTGCTGCAAAGCAGGATGTGAGGCGCTGCAGGGCTGCTTCTGAATGGGCGACAAGGGCAGCATCGTCAGCAAAAAGCAGCAGACTAGATAGTTTAGAGTCTTAGCGAGCCCTCAGACGGCTTAAGTTGAACAAGCTACCATCAGTATGATAGCGTATATATATGCTGTCTTTTTCGAGGTCTGCCGCCCGTAGCCCTTTGGAGCATCATGCTGAAGATTGTAAATAGGGTTGGTGCAAGAACACAACTTTGTTTCACTCCATTAGTTATTAGAAAAGGCTCCGAGAGAGCATCGCCATATCTGACTTGACCGTGCTGGCCCTCATGTAACAGGACAATCATTTTGAGGAACTTGGGGGGACATCCTAGACGTTCCAGGATCTGCCACAGACCTTTTCTGCTCACAGTGTTGAAGGCTTTGGTGAGATCGACAAATGTTACATAGAGTCCTTTGTTCTGCTCTCTACATTTCTCTTGCAGTTGTCCAAGGGCAAAAACCATATCTGTGGTGCTCCTATTAGCTCTGAAGCCGCATTGGCTTTCAGGGAGAAGTTCTTCTGCAATAGCAGGAACTAATCTGTTCAGGAGTATCCTTGCAAGGATTTTTCCAGCAATGGAGAGCAGTGTTATACCTCGATAGTTTGAGCAATCGGATTTTGTTCCTTTTTTCTTATACAGGGTGATGATAACTGCATCTCTGAGATCTGATGGCAGTTCACCTTTTCCCCAGCATCTCACAAGGAGCTCGTGGAATTTAGCATGAAGTACATGACCCCCCTGTTTCCAAGCTTCAGGTGGGATTCCATCGATCCCGGCTGCCTAAATAAATAAATAATAAACTTGGGCCCTCTTCTAGGTGTTTTGGACTTCAACTCCCATACAGTTCCTATGTTGAAGCAGCTCCACCGGCTTCCAATGTGTTTCTGAGCACAATTCAATGTGCTGGTTGTCACCTTTGAAGCCCAGTCATACTGAGGTCCAGGGCCGTAGCCAGGATTTTGATTCGGGGGGCTGAGTTTGGTTTGGGGGGGGGGGGGGCTGAGACTGGGTGGAAGAGGGTCTATCCTAGCAAACCTTTTGTATTGTTATCCCAATAACCCCATTAATATGGGATATAATGAGCATGGTGATCAGATCATGATTTAAATGCACATAACAGTTTAAATAATGTACCAGTAAGGCCTTTTCGCGGACCATCCTGAGAATTTCGGGGGGCTGAAGCCCCCTTAGCCCCCCCCCTGGCTACATGCCTGCTGAGGTCCATGTTATTTGGAGGACTAAGCCCCCACTCTGGAGACCTTTAAAAAACACCTGAAAACTTGGCTCTTCTGCTGTGCTTTCAGATAGTAGTTATTTAATTTCTATCATTGCTCTCCTCAATGTCCGTTCTGGGAGTCCATCCCCCTCCCCCCATAAAGGATGTTTTCCCTGTAAAGGATGCTATTTCGAGTATCCCACCCTGAGTTTTAACATTTTATATATGTGCTTGCAGCCTGCCCTGTCCTTGTGATTTTAGATATCTAGCTGTATATTGTTTTTATTTATATGAATGTATCTTTTTATTGCTCATTGATTTTATTTTATTGTAATTTGTTGTTTGGGCTTGGCCTCATGTGAGCCACCCCGAGTCCCCAAGATGATGATGATGATATTATGCACTAGACCCTCTAATCCAGAGCTCTCAAGTTTCTGTGTTGCTGCTACACTTTGTAGTCGTGCAGCCTTTCATAACATGGTCATTCAGTTTGACTAGCAAACCAGAGATTAAACCAACCGTTTGTAAGAGTTTCATACAATTTATATATCACACACACACACACACAAACATATATATGCTCTCATATGCAGTATATTGTATGTACAAGCAGTCCCCAACTTACAAAAACAGGATTGGTTCTATAGGTTTGTTCTTATGTTGAAATTGTTTGTAAGTCAGAATGGGTACATTTTTAAGTGTAACTCCAATCCTTCCCTTTGGATAGCAAAGGCGTTAACATCCCCGTGGTGTTAAGTTTTGCTGTCTGTGCCCCTGTTCAGAAATTTTCACGTCCCTATGAGAATTGGATTTTGCAAGGATTGGTGAAAAAACTTCAGCGGAGCCCCCTTTCCCCCAGGGTAGCTCTTTTCAGAAGTGAATTTCCTTCCCCGAGAAATAGATTTCTCACTTCCTGTTGATTTTTAAGCAGAGGCTGGATGGCCATCTGTCGGGAGTGCTTTGTGAATCCTTGCATGGCAGGGGGTTGGAGTGGATAGCTCTTGGGAGTCTCTTATAACTCTATTATTCTATATCAAGTTTATTTTTGAGACCCACCAAGAGTTAGTTGAAACAATCACATAGCTGGTTTTTAGGACATCTTAAGTTTTTAGCTCTTTACTCTTCTTGACATGTTCCAGAGTGTCAAAGGGCTTTACTTCCAGGAAGGGGTTTAGCACAGAATAAGAAGCTGACACACTCAGTTCACTTTCCCCAGCTTCAACAGAATTAAACAATACCAGATCAAGCTACATTGTGCAGTGTGTGTCAATTTAGTTGATTTATTTATTTATCGTATCAGGAGTGAACCAATGTATTTGAGGAAACACAAAGTTTAAAAACTTGGCATTCTATTAAATGTCCTTTGACCAGTAGCCAAACACTTGGAGTGCCTCTGGTGTTGCCATATGAAAGTCCTCTATTGTGCATGTGGCAGAACTCAGGCTGCATTGTCATAGGTGGTCTGCGCTTTGCTCTCACATGTCACGGACTCCTTTGTGGCCCCATTTCTTAAGGTTGGCTCTGCATCTCATGGTGCCAGAGCGCAGTCTGTTCAGCGCCTTCCAAGTTGCCCAGTCTCCTGTGTGCCTAGAAGGGACTCTCTCATTTGGTACCAGCCATGTATTGAGATGTTGGGGTTTAGCCTGCCACTTTTTGACTCTCGCTTACTGAGGTGATCCTGTGCATCTCTGTAGATCTTAGAAAACTATTTCTTGATTTAAGGCATTGGCGTGCTGGCTGATATCCGAACAGGGTTCATGGAATTGCCTATGATGGGGCCATGACACTGCACGATATTATGTGTTCTGTGAAACGCCTGTCATTATCGCACCTGGCAGCTTGAAAAAGCCGTTTATTGGCAAAACGGATCGGGCCCCCTGCAGCTGAAACCGTTGCGGCGTGCCCGGCGTTTCTTCGTGGTTGGCTTGCTGTCTCGGCCTGTGGTTTCTCCTCCAGCTTGTCTCCAAGGACGGCGTGTGTTGCTCTAGCTCTGAGACACAGCGCATTTGCGCAGCACTGCTCCCAGCAATCGGCCATTCAGGAACTGGGATTACAAACAAGGCGTTTTGCCTTCACCACTTATGTTCCGCGGTTTGGGATCACTCCGGGCATTAATCCCGGTTTATCTTTCCTTTTCGCCTGTGTATACTGATCCTCATCCATACTGTTTACCTCGCCGCCCTTCTGAGCTCTACGCCTACTCCTGGGACTTCGTCTGGGAACCACGCTGCGCTTTCTTGTATGGCATTTACGCCACGATTGATGTGTATGTAAGCGCCAGGGAGTAACTATTGTCATTGCTCCCTTACAGCATCCACTACGTATTTGTTTATGTACTAATATATATGCTATTTTTGATATTATATAGTCTCCTTGTGTGTTTTGCTACGTTGCATTTACAATATCTTAACTGTTTGCGTATAACCATCTCTCATTAAGAGCCACATCCAGTGTTTTATCATGTGTTCCATACTGGGCATGCATACTCAGCAGCAGAGTAGCAAAGCACAAGGGCAGATGTCTTATCTGTATCTGATTGTGATCCTCAGGTTGTGCCAGTCCGTTTTCGTATGATATCGTTTCTAGTACTCATTTTTTTGCTTGGTTAATTTAGTTGATTATTTTTTTAAAAAAACATGTTTTGCACCAAAGAGATGTAAATTCCCATCCATGCGCACCACATATATATTAATCTCTTCTTTCCAATTTTTGAACTTTTTCCTATAGTCAAAGAAGCCACTAATATTTGCTGCACTGGTCCAGGCCTGAAAGTACACGGAAACTACTAAAGCAGACAGGCTCTCTGGAGAGTGCTCTGGATCCCACAATTTCAAAGTTGCATTGAATTCATAATAAACAAATCCATTTTAATGTGTTCAAGGAAAAAAAACTGTACTCAGAGCAGCTGAATACTTCTAACAAAATCATTATATCTTACTATACAACACTAGGGGACAAAGCAACTTTCTTAAAGAACATCTATTTTTTTAATAGAAAACAATGACAACAAAGTAAATAGTAATCTCCTCCCCATGGTCCCCAATATATACAGTGTTCACTCTGTTTATTGTAAAGGAGTGATGGCATCATAGAGTCTCTGAGCTGCTAACTCCACCATTTCCCGAAGAGTTTCATCGTCATCTTCACATCCTGGTTCATGATCAACAGTCTAAACAAGAGAAGAGAGAGAGAGAGAGAGAGAGAGAGAGAGAGAGAGAGAGAGAGAGAGAGAGAGAGAGAGAGTTTTAATTTCAGACATTCACATTGCTTAAAACCAGAAAGCTTTCAACTAATTTAAAATGAGATGGGAAACTAATCACTTCTCTGGACCCGGCCCCCCCTTTTACTGTTATATATTGAGCCCCTGGATTTCATAGAGTTTTCTTAGGTACAGAATAAGAGATGTTTTTCTAGTTCTATCTTCTGAAATGTAGCTTATGGCACCTGGTAGTCACCCATCTGAATACTAACCAGGGCTGATCTTGCTTAACTTCTAAGATCAGACTGTATTTTTGTACTTTTAAGGTATTTAGCTCTTTGAGAAAATACACAAAAGACACCCCCCCCCACACACACACACACAATCTCTTAGAACAGCAAGGATGTCACTTTTGCCATGTTGTTGGTTCCCCGTAGGCCATTAGGCCCAAGAAGTATACTTACATCTTGGTATAAGTAAAGCCTCTCTTAGCCTAAAACCACCCATATTGAGCAGAGAGGCATTTTGAGTGAAGACATTCCCCATCCAAGAAGTTGCCATCACAAGTCCTATGAGTCTAATGGAACTTGAACTTGCCTACCACCCCCACCCTTTTGATACAACCTTAAAGTTAAACCAACTTGCAAAATTACTTGACAGTTGTGTTTTGTTTAACAAAATAATATCTGTGGTCCACAATAAGGCTCTTTGCACAAATGTACAGTGTTTTCTGGCACATGTGTGGTGCTGCAGTCTGATATTTTGAGAGTATAATATAACACAGGACCATCCTGGTCACCACTTAATCATGCTTGCTGCTTTGGACAGGGAATTTCAACTGGGATCCATACCACAATTTCAGTGATGGAGCCCTATTCCATAATGCAATACTCCACAACAGAAGGATTTCTAAATGCAGCATGGTGACTGGCAGCTGCTACTAGGCCTTGGGGAGCGGGCTGGATACATCTTTTTTTTCTGCTCTCTGTGTTGCTGAAAGGGGAGGGGTTTTGGGGGGGGGGGGTCTGGGGTACTTTCACAATTGCTGCATGGTTGCAATGTCTATAAATATGAAATCCCAAGTTCGTCTTTGTTGTTGTGTGCCTTCAAATTGTTTTCCACGTATGGCAACCCTAAGTCAAATGAATCATTGCCCTCCTCCAGGCCTCCACGGCACCAATGGGCTGAGGAGGCCCCCGTCATCGCTCTCCTTCAGGCCACTTTGTTCTTTTCTCCGTAAACCGCCCCTAGTCCCTTTAGGGAGATAGGGCAGATTATAAATAAAGTATATCATCATCGTCATCATCGTGGGGGTTTCTTGGTGAAATTTCTTGAGAGACTGAGAGAGTGGGACTTGCTCAAATTCACCCAGTTGGTTTTCATGTCCAAGTGAGAATGTGAATCCTGGTCTTGTCATAATCCAACACTGAAACCACTCTGGCTCTCTTGTGACATGACAAACACTAAAGTAAATACCAATCTATATTTCTTTTGTATTTTTCAAATGATCAGAATTATCTTTTTTTCCCCTTTCAAGTTTTGCCTCTAATGAAAACATCCAGATTTGAGGAACATAAACAATGCTAAACCAATCACAGCTATAGACAGCTACAAAACAAATAAAACCAGTATCAAATTTAGCTGGAAATACCCGTGTATCCAGTGAAAGATTGGCTGTTTTTCCATCCACAGTAATGCTCAGTATGTTATCCTTCTTTGCGCTTACACAGTCTTCTCCAAATATGTCCCTGCAAATAAAGGGTTCATTATTGCAAATGAAGAATAGCGGGAAACTATTCTGTTCAGGTTACCTAGCATTGCAATCAAACTTAAAGCTACTCAATAATAATAATAAGACGCTGAGATCGTGTTTTTTAAATTTAAATTGCTAAATTTGTGTTTTTATATGGTTGTTTTATTAATTGCTGATGTATTTTATATGTGGGCAGTTCTTGCCATGTGTACACTGCCTCAAGTCGCCTTCGGGCTGAGAGGGGCAGTATAAAAATATAGTAAATAAATAAAATAAATAATAGTTTCAGTGCTATTCACTCCCAAGATGTTAAGAAGAGGATACCCAACTTTGATTAGGATGTAAGCACCAAATGTGTTCAGATTCAAAAAGACAAATGTGCTTTGCACTGTATCCTAGTTAAGACCACTTCCTCTTTGAAACATATTCATAGAAAAGAAACAAATTTAAACATTCTTCGGATAATTTCCATACTGCAGTCAGTCCTCCATATTATGGGTACAGAACCCGATGAAAGCGAAGGCCTGCAAATAAAGAACTTGCTATTTTCTTGACCTCTCTAGAAACTTCAAGTTTTCCAGCATAACTGCATGATCAGTTTTCCAGTGGAAGCTGCTCATGGAATCGCACTGGAGGAGTGAGAGAGGCGTTTTCTCTATAAATCTCTAGGTGTTAACTTGGCCTTACTGATTGTTGTCTGGAATGTGGACAATTTCAACAGAAAGGAGGAAACAATGAAAATGAACAAAATCTGGCTACCAGTATTTTTAAAAAACTCTAAAATCAGGACAATAAATAAAGAGCAACACTCAAAAAACAAGGGAACTCCAGACAAGAATAAATCAGGGCCAGCTAACACCTCCCAACAAAGGACCCTCCAGGCAGCCAGCAGCCATGCTTTGAAGCTCCAAGGATATTCAATGCTAATCAAGATGGTCAGTTGCAACATTCACTCTTGCCTTTAACAGACAAGAGTTCTCCCACCCTGGATATTGCAGATATATAAACCTCACTTGCCTGGTTTCCAACAGACCTCTCAACCTCTGAGGGTGCCTGCCTTAGATGAGGGTGAAATGTCTTGAGGGAATACTTCTGGAACACAGCTATGCAATCCAGAAAACTCACAGCAACCCAGTGAATCCAGCCATGAAAACCTTCGACAACACATCAATTTCTGAAAATCTGTCCCTTTCTTCAAATGGCAACGGAATCCCACTTTTTTTTTTTGCCTCTGCACCCCATTCAGAGAAGCAAAGACCACAGGCATTTTCATATGGATTTTGCAAGTTGTGAGATGGATCACTCCCTTGGAGGGACAGCCTTAACATCAAGCTACACATTCATACCAACAGCAGTTTCATTCACACAATATAGTACCAAAACTTACTGAAGCATGATCTCCATTTTCTTGTGATAAGCTTCTATCTCTTCTTTTTTAGGAGTTTTGTGTATCACAGCTGAAAACACACATTAACACTTTAATTCCATAGTTATTTGGCAATGTGCAGTTGATATCGGATCTTAAATATCAAGAAAAATAATGGTGTATTTCCCAGAGTTCCTGTATATCTTCCCATATGTCATGTAATGAAGTAAATATCAGTAGTAAATCCCCAGTTCAGACTTGAGAGGTGAAACAGATCTTGTGCTTTAATTCATTGATTTATTTTTCAAAATAAGTTGATTTTCAGACAAAAATGATCACCATAGTTTTGGCAAGACACAGAGTAAGCTGCTAGCATTGTAGAGGGCTCTAATTTTAAAGAAACAGTAATTTTACTTGATCTGGGAGTTTAAAAGCAGAACAATTAAACTGTCGCAATCACTAATACTTCTGCATTGAAACAATTGGGTATTAAGCATATGTATACAATCTCCTACCTCCTTTTCTGTTATGAAGATTAAGTTCTTGGAATTTTACACTCTGAACAATTCTGCTATATACAGAATTTGGATTAATAACATATTCTTAGACGGAAATTGTCTAAATTCAAAGAACGTTCAAGTGTATTAATTACACTAATCTGCAAGCCTTGCAAAACTTGACCTCAAATCATCTCACACATTTAACAAGTGTAATTTGTATCATTGTGTCTCAGGAGTCAGATTTCTGAGCAACACAATACTGCATAGTGTTACAACGCGCGCACACAAACTGTATACCCATATAAAACAGAAAGGCAAATACCTTTATGAATTTTGGGATTCGATTGTATTTCCAATATCACTGTGGTTACGGTGTCTGCGTACATATCGTTAGCAGGATTTGCTACCCACTGGAAGGGTTAAAATGCAAGGACAAAAAAAGTGTTAAATTCTGGATTAGAGAAAAGTCTAATTTAAAACTGCCTCCTTACTAGTGGATATTGCTCCACCAAAAAAGCTTCCTTTGTTCTTTTCGGCCTTTCCGTGAAAAGTGAACACATGTCCAGAAGGGGGCGGCTGCTTTTGCTTTCTTCTGAGGCTGAGAGAGTGTGACTTGCCCAAGGGCCACCAAGTCATGTTTCTATGACAGAGATTTGAACTTCACTGTCCTACTCCAACACTCATACCATGACACCACACTGGATCTCTATAGAAACCTAACAAAATAGCCACTCCCAAAATATTGGAACCAGGAAAAGGGAGCTGTTATTCTGTCCTTACCTCAAGCACCACCATGCCAGGCTCCTGGATTACAGTGATGTTTTTAAAAACTTTCAGGGCTGGCTTTTCCTGAACTTCTATTTCTTTTATGTCACCTTAAAATAACAAAATATTATAAATTCAAATGTAATTAATACTTTGTGCTCAAAAACATTTTTAAAGTAAATATGACTCAAAAACTTCTTTATGTCTGAAAGTATATGTGCTGGAACTGTATAAGTCCCAGTTCCTTTTGTATGGCTGCCTGTAGTCACTTTTATGTTAATTTTATGAGTTTAAGAAAACCCTTCCTAGTTTGTATCAGTAAGTTTGCCTGCCCCTTTGACTTAGGAAAGGGAGCCATTTAGATCAGAGTTATTACCACCAAGGAATCTTGGGTGCAAGACGTGTCTACAGTTGGTCCCAGTGAGATCCAGGCTTGGACAAGCCATTTCAATTCAATTTCAACCAATAATTAGTTAACATAACTAATTAACACCGTGGACATTGTGAACTCCAGAGGCCCCTATACTAGAGACAGTGAGAAAGGAAAACTTTTAATTTTTTTCTTCTCAGCAATCATCCACGACTGGCAGATTCAGTTACCCTTCAAATTTTAAGTATGGACTTTGCTGTGGGGAAATCAAGTTAGTGCCTGGGTGGAGATAGGCCCAAGACCAGTTAATAAATCTTTACCATTTCGTGAAAGCAATAGCGTGGACATTGATTCTGTGGGGTTCCTTGCTCAAACACGAAGGGAATCCAGTATAACCCAAGCTGACAGAAAGTTAGGGCACATTAATGCTAAAGAGGCATTTAAAGCAGCTTGGGTGCAGCTGCACAGTACACAATGCCATTGTATCATGCTGAAAACAGCCCATTTTCCTAGATTTTGAAAGCTAAGTTGCATCTAAGCTGGTTAGTACTTCAATAGAAGACCACTAGCAGAGACAATGAGTTTCCAGAGAAGAATAGGACATCCTGGAAAGATGCTGCTGACAGAGTCAATAATATTGGCCTATACAGACCAGTGAATGCCCTGACTCAGTATAAAGCATATTTCAATGATTCCACTACAACTTCTTAGAACAAATCCAGAACGTCTCCTCCTTTAGTTGTTTTGATACAAAAGGCAAAACCATGCTATTGTGTTATAACTTCATGAGTGAGGAAGGTGGAAACATTTCAAGGAATATCAAGTATTTCTTTTCAGTTACATACCTGTTAATTTTTGTAGGTGGTAATAAAGCAGACTGAATGAGCCTGTATATGGGACAGCTTGCGTCTGTGTCACAGTGCTCATGGCAAGATCTGTATAACCTGTGGACAATGAAAACTGAATTGCAGAATCTGGTCCAGAAATGTGGCAAATTATGAATTTATTTTCCTCACCTTTCATTTTTTAAAATGTGTACATGTGTTTGCGTGTGTATCTCTGTGTGTGTGCATTCTTTTATTTATTTATTGTTTCAAGGACACCATTGATACCAATTGTAGAGTCCTGTCTCTTAAAAATCATTTTTAAAAATGTCATGCTAGTATGAGCCAACCCTGCTTGTCTCTACAAGAAATACGTTTTGTAAAATTCAAAATTGTAAAAAAACCCCAAAGATATCCCCCTTTTTATGACCAATCCAGCCTTTCCTTTTTAATGTTTCGCTATTTCCCCCTATATATTGCAAGCTCAATATAGAGTATTTTGTAGGCCTCACATTTCTCTACTATTTAAGCAAGGAGGCATCAAGACAAGGGCTTTCCTTTGTCTGCAGCCACGTTGCAATTCCATATATTCTTTATATCTATACCTATATCAATTTATAAATTATTTTATCAGGAATATTTTTAATAAAGCAAAAGTTCCATAGGAAGATGATGATGATGACGGTATTCTGCTTTGTTTATTCTGCTTTATCTCCCTGAAGGAACTCAGAGTGGATTACAGAACACATATAAGGTAAACATTCAATGGCTTTTTATATGAACAATGACGTGCAATACACAGATAAGGTAACGGCATTCCCCTTTTTCCATCTCGGCTATGGAACGCCCTTCCTAGGGACATTAGATCGGCCCCCTCCCTCCTAACATTTTGGAAGAAACTGAAGACCAGACTATTTGAGCAGGCATTTGCAGACGAATTCTAATCATTTAACTGAGACCTATGGAATCAATTTGACGTTGTAACGGAAATCGACTCTATTGATGAGACGCTGAGATTGTTTTTTTACAATGTTATAATTTTAACTGTTAATTGTATTGTTTTTATATAGTTGTGTATCAATTGTTTGTCGTATTTTATATTGTGGCACTGTTGCCGCTTGTACGCCGCCTCAAGTCGCCTTCGGGCTGAGAGGGGCGGTATAAAACAGTAAATAAAATAAAATAAATAAATCTCTGGCATCTGGAGGCGATGCTCAACTTCCAGCCATGGGAAGATGCTCTTGTTCCATTTTCCATGCCAAAGGAGCCTGCTGTCCATAGACATCACCAATCTTTTTGCCAGCATATCTGCATGGGGCACTCCTTTACCTTCCCGCCAGGGCAGTACTTATTGATCTACTCGCATTGCATGCTTTCAAACTGCTAGGTTGACAGAAGCTAGCACTGACATTCGAGAGCTCACCCCAACTCGCGGCTTTGAACTGTTGACCCTTCGGTCAGCAGCTACTGGCTTTAAGCGCTGTGCTACTGCAGTCCCTTTTAGACGATATTAAACCAGTTTTGGAGGGTCACAGAACATTTCAACTGACCAAAAAGTCTGAGCACTAAGATCTGCCCTGAACATCAGCCCTTAACAATTCTTATAATATTCTTAGATTTATTTTACTTACTGGAAAGGTCACATGGAGAAAGTATGTGATAGTTAAAATTTCTTTTAACTAGTATTCCTGAAACTCTTTGCCCTTGTTCTGGTTTCTTATCTGCTAAAGAACCCATAACCTGAGAAAAAGAAAAACCAAGACAAATGAAAAGATTTCAGAAAGATTTTAGAAGGAATAAAAATGAAGCTGTAGAAGTCAAATGATTCAAGTTGGCTTCCCAACTAGGTAAACACACTAACTTTTCGAAGTGAAGGCACACAGTAACCTGAAAAGATGACATAAATGTACTTGTGAACTACCCAGCACTGTTTGAAAGTGCATTCCATTTTACTTCCTCACTCAAAATCACAATTTTTAATGTGGATGTTTCACTGGCAACCTCAGGTGATATTTTACTAGTGATCCTTCTATTCTCCTTAACATTTTCAAAACCACAAATTCCCATTCCCTCCCCATCATGGCTAAGAGCACTCACAGGAAGGCATCTATTTTGTTGACTGAGCTATAACGACACTGGAAATGTTTGTTGTTATTGTTTTATGTCAAAAGCATTGCATAAAAAGCAATGCCTTGGGGTCGGAAAGATTAGTCGTTTACATAAAACGTTGCCCAGGGGACACCCAACTGTATTTACTCAGTCTTCATGTAGGCTCTTTCTGTATGTATGTATGTGTGTGTGTATATATTATATATACGTGTGCGCCTATGTTAGGTATTCGTTATGTACATATGAATGTATACATAAGGGTGGAAATTAACTTTAAAAAGAACATTAAAATAATTGTTCCTCTGCCTTATCCAAAGGGACACTCTGAAACATTTTGAAACCTGTCTCTTAGCTATGCTATTTTTCCTAGCCACAAGATGATTGCATTGTATTAATTGCACAATAGTTTCTCTACTTCCCAATGATGTGGACAAGATCCTTGGAGAGGCGAGGCCCACTACATGCATCCTAGACCCCTGCCCATCCTGGCTGATCAAGGAAGCCAGAGGGGGTTTGGCAGAGTGGGTGAAGGTGGTGGTTAATGCCTCCTTACAGGAGGGCAAAATTCCAGCCAGCTTAAAGCAAGCTGTTATAAAACCGCTGTTGAAGAAACCAACACTGGACCCCACTCAATTAGTGAACTATCGGCCAGTTTCCAATCTCCCCTATTTGGGCAAAGTCATGGAACGTGTGGTGGCTTCGCAACTCCAGGGGTTCTTGGTAGACACTGATTATCTTGATCCGGCACAGTCTGGCTTTAGGCCGGGACATGGTACTGAAACAGCCTTGGTCGCCTTGGTAGATGATCTACGCCGGGAACTTGACAGGGGAGTGTGTCCCTGTTGGTTCTGCTGGACCTCTCAGCGGCTTTCGATACCGATGACCACGGTATCCTTCTGGGTCGCCTTGCAGACATGGGGCTTGGGGGTACTGCTCTGCAGTGGCTCCAATCCTTCCTGGAAGGTCGTACCCAGAAGGTGTCATTGGGTGACACCTGTTCGGCTCCACAGCCGTTGTCCTGTGGAGTCCCTCAGGGTTCAGTTCTGTCCCCGATGTTGTTTAACATCTACATGAAACCGCTGGGAGAGATCATTCGGAGTTTCGGAGTCAGGTGTTATCTGTACGCAGATGACGTCCAGATCTGTCACTCCTTCCCACCTGTCACCAAGGAGGCTGTCCAGACTTTGAACCGGTGCTTGGCTGCTGTGTCGGACAGGATGAGGGCTAGCAAATTGAAACTAAATCCAGACAAGACAGAGGTCCTCCTGGTCAGTCGTAAGGCCGAACAGGGCATAGGGTTACAGCCTGTGTTGGATGGGGTTACACTCCCCCTGAAGACGCAGGTTCGCAGCTTGGGAGTGATCCTGGACTCATCGCTGAGCCTGGAACCCCAGGTCTCAGCGGTGGCCAGGGGAGCTTTGCACAGTTGAGACTCGTGCGCCAGCTGCGCCCGTACCTTGGGAAGTCTGATCTGGCTACGGTCGTCCACGCTCTGGTCACATCCCGAATAGATTACTGCAACGCACTCTACGTGGGGCTGCCTTTGAAGACAGTTCGGAAATTGCAATTAGTCCAGCGGGCGGCAGCCAGATTACTAACGGGAGCTACATACAGGGAGCATACCACCCCCTGTTGTGTCAGCTCCACTGGCTGCCTGTCCAATTCCGGGCTCAATTCAAAGTGCTGGTTTTGACCTTTAAAGCTCTATACGGTTCTGGCCCAGCTTACTTGTCGAACGCATCGGCCGCTCACGTCCCACCCGTAACCTAAGATCATCCGGGAGGCCCTGCTCTCGCTTCCGCCGACTTCTCAAATGCGGTTGGTGGGGACGAGGGACAGGGCCTTCTCGGCGGTGGCTCCCCGCCTGTGGAATGCGCTCCCTATGGAGGTACGGTCCACCTCATCCCTCCTGGCATTCAGGAAAAAGGTAAAATCCTGGCTTTGGGACCAGGCGTTTGCACACCAGCACTAACAGCATGTTAGATGGGGATTTTAATGGAATGGATGAAGAGGGCCAATGTTTTTATGGAGTGAATATTGTTTTTAACTTGGAATGACTGTGTATGTTGCTGATGGAACTGTATTTTAATGTGTTTTAATGTATTTTAATTGTTGTGGGGTTTTGGGGTTTATACTGTATGATGTGGCATCGAATTGTGCCTTACTGTAAGCCGCTCTGAGTCCCCCCTCGGGGGTTGAGAAGAGCGGGGTAAAATCCTGAAATAAATAAATAAAAAATAAATAAATGACAAAAGGTTTATTTAAAAAATTATGATATGTTTTGTGGGCAAAAGGAAATTGTGCCATGACACAAATATGGTATACTTTTCATAGTGGGGAAAATTTCCAAAGTGGGGAAAAAGTTTGTTTTTACCTTGGCCAGCTTTTCTCCTCTGAAATTTAATGTCACAGCTTCGGTATTTCTAGGATTATGGACCTCTATATGAACTTCATCATTATCCTCATATTCACGTATCAATGCGGCTTTCAACCTGGCCATTTCGTTCTGCTCACCATGCACCAGAATCTAAATGAAAACAATAAATGATACAGGTTGAGTATCCTGAATCTTTGCTTTAGGATAGTTCTATTTACACAAACTTTGTTTCATACACAAAATCATTAATAATGTTACACAAAATTATGTTCAGGCTCTGTGTGTAATAAGTATACAAAATATAGATGCATTTTCTTTTTAGACTTGGGTCTCAGCTCCAGGCTATCCCATGTTGAATGAATATGCAAAAGACAAGTATCCCAAAAATCCTTAAAAATCCTAAATCCAAACCCTCTCTAGTTCTAAGCATTTGGAATAAGGGATATTAAATCTACTGATTATGAGGACAGCAAAGATGGGATATGAAGAGGAAAGGAAATAGAAGGAGACTTTTTGCTGTCATCAGCATTAAATATATTGCTTCCTGCTGTAAACCGTATCCTCATCTACCACTACTCTTTGACTCTTTTAGCCACTTGTTTCCCTTTTCAAGTTTTAATAATCGGTAATATTCAGAAACCTCTGCAATCTCATGTTTTACATTTATTATTCTGAGTACAATACTTGTTAGGGGGTGAAACCCATAGACATACACACCACATGTGGAGGTTTCAATGCCCGAATAAACTCGCTGGTTTGCTGGTAATCTGTATGAGCTGAGAAAGAAATGTAGTCCACGGACATCTTCAGTGGGAGCTTCTGCCCAGACATAGTGGTAATTTCTTCTGGTTCAGACATAATGTGCTGCAACATTGCCACAAAAACACTGATTTCAATAATACGTAATATTATTTCGGGGGTTTTTTGGGGCGGGGGGGCAGTACAAACACACAAAAATGACATAACTATCCTTTCTCATTTAATGGTAACCCAGCACATTAGCCAAATCTTAATAACTGAGTGAAAGGATGTGGGAAATGCTTTCTTTTTCTATTCTAGTAACTAGGCAAATCTAGCTATTTTCTACATTTGATATATATGAAAAAAACTTTGAATAACTGATAAGCATGATATAGAAAAAACACTCAAAGTTGTGTAACAGGAGAACAGATTGCTCCAGATTGGTCAAGTTTCATAAAATCACCAATTAACTCAGTAGCATATATACTCGCCAAGTTTTTCAACCCTTTTTAAAGGGTTATACTCGAGTCAAAGTTATTTATTATTTTACTTTGTTGTTATTATTACATGTATTATTTTACTCTATTTATTATTATTACATTTATTATTTTACTCTATTATTTATTTATTTACTTACAGTATTTATACCGCTTTTCTCACCCCTCGGGGGACTCAAAGCGGTTTACACAGAAATAGTGGCAAAATTCAATGCCTTAAAAACGTACAACAAATTACAATCAACACCATAACAAAGTATTAAATCAATGGAACAATTCATCATAAGATACAATAAAAACATTTAAAGCATGAAATATAAGAATTAAAACACCTAATAAAAACATTAAAATCACGTGGTCTAAGTATGTAGACTGGGCCATTCCAAATGTCGACTGCACATATTCCATATTTGCTTCTTGTACGGCATTACTTCACTGGTCAAAAGCTTGATTCCGTAACCATGTCTTTGTTCTCTTTCTAAAGTCCAAGAAGGAGGGTGCTGATTTAATCTCACTGAGGACAGAGTTCCAGAGCTGAGGAGACACCACTAAGAAGGCCCTGTCTCTCATCCCCACCAACTGCACTTGCAAAGTAGGGCCTCCCCAGAAGATCTTAACCTCCTTGATAGTTCATAGAGGGAGTATGTTACTGCAATGCACTCTACGTGGGGCTGCCTTTGAAGACAGTTCGGAAATTGCAATCAGTCCAGCGGGCAGCAGCCAGATTACTAACGGGTGCTACATACAGGGAGCATACCACCCCCCTGTTGTGTCAACTCCACTGGCTGCCTGTCCAATTCCGAGCTCAATTCAAAGTGCTGTTTTGACCTTTAAAGCTCTATACGGTTCTGGCCCAGCTTACATGTCTGAACGCATCAGCCGCAACATCCCACCTTGTATTCTAAGATCATCCGGGGAGGCCCTGCTCTCACTCCCGCCTACTTCTCAAATGTGGCTGGTGGAAATGAGGGATAGGGCCTTCTCGGTGGTGGCTCCCCGCCTGTGGAATGCGCTCCCTATCGATGTACGATCCACCTCATCCCTCCTGGCATTCAGGAAAAAAGTAAAATCCTGGCTGTGGGACTAGGCATTTGCACACCAGCACAAGGCAGCACTTTAGATGGGATTTTAATGGAAAGTGGATGAATAGGGCCAATGCTTTTATGGACAGAACATTGTTTTAATCTGGAATGAATGCGCATGATGTTTAGGTAATTGGATTTTAATGTATTTTAATGTATTTTAATTGTTGAAGGTTTCTGGGGTTTTATATTGTTACTGTGTGGGCATCGAATTGCGCCTTACTGTAAGCCGCTCTGAGTCCCCCTCGGGGGTTGAGAAGAGCAGGGTAAAATCCTGAAATAAATAAATATGTTGGGATAGGTAAGCTGGGCCAGATCCGTTTAAGGCTTTAAAGGCTAAAGCCAGCAGTTTGAATTTTGCTTGGTAGCAGACTGGCGGCCAGTGGAGCCGGCGTAACAGAGGAGTTGTATTATTGTTATTCTTACATTTATTATTTTACTCCATTATTACTATTATTACATTTCCATTATTTTACTCTATTATTTTTATTACATTTATTATTGTACTCTATTATTATTAGAAGGATGCATACGCACATTTACATTCAAGAAGGTTAGAATAATGGTTTAATCAGAGCTGTACAGTCTTATCTTACAGCTTATCTTATTCAAAAACATTTAACCTACTGATGCCTCAATTAATGTAATTTTATACATATCTATTTTTATTTTGAAATTTACCAGCAGCTGCTGCATTTCCCACTCTTGGCTTATACTCAAGTCAATACGTTTCCCCAGTTTTATGTGGTAAAATTAGGTGCCTTGGCTTGTATTCGGGTTGGCTTATACTCGAGAATATATGGGTATCTGAAGCATCCCGACTTTCACCTTAAAATCTCGGGGCAGTAAAAGAAGACCTCACCTTGGCAAGTGTTCCTTCCACACAATATCCAGCTATGATGACCCCATTTCTCTTGTCAGTGCACCAGCTTTCAAACAGTTCCCTGGATAATCCGCTCTGCATCATCCCAGGGGAAGCCATTACAACGCTGGGGCCAATGTCATCAAAATGATCCATACTCTAGAAATCGGAGAGCACAAATATCTATAACTGCACCATTCAAGTCAAATGCTTCTGTGTGGATCTTTATGCCAGATCTGATAGACCAGAAGGCTGCAGCCATCTTTGTTTATAAAAGACTTTATGGGTCCCAAATATTTCTGCAGGGTTCTGACATCAAGACATTAGGTTAGATAGAAACATTGAAAGGATGCCTATCATCTAAATGCCCAGGGCTATTCTTAGGAAAACAGAGGATGGACTGCTGGAAAATCAGTAAATTGCTAATGTCACTAAACTCAAAGTTAGACAGAATTTGATTTGACTGCCAATAGCTTGATTTTGTAATGACCCTCTTCCATATAAAATAAGAACAACCAGGCCTATTACTCTGTGTACAGAGACTGAAAAGCAGTTACCGTATTTTTCGCACCATAAGACGCAGTTTTTTCCCTCCCAAAGTAGGAAGAAAAATCAGCTGCGTCTTATGGAGCGAAGATGCAGGCAGGGAGGGGGGGGGGGAGGCGATGGAGCAGAGGGGGCGGCGTATACTCACGCTATATTCTCCCCTGGCGGCTCCTGGCGGCTCCCGCGCATGCCCAGACTCCCGCCGCCGTGTCGCCGCAGTCAGCCGGTGGCGCGGAGGAACGGGGGCGGAAGAGGGGACTCACGGGGCGGGCTCGCTGCTCATGGACCCGAGGAGAAGGGGGGAGGCCACGAGGGCGGCCCCCACGGCGACGCAGCAGCAGCAGCAGCTGCGGACTTCCTCCTCGCCAGAGGCGCATCTTCATGACGTCACTCCGTCGCGCCTCTGCCGAGGAGGAAGGCCTCGCCGGCCGCGCGCTGTAAGGACAGCCGGAAGAGAGGCCCGAGGGAGGGAGGGAACTCTTCCGCCCCCGTTCCTCCGCGCCGCCGGCTGGCTGCGGTGACACGGCGGCGGGAGTCTGGGCACATCTTGCTGGCGCAGCCGGGAGCCGCCCGGGGCGAATATAGCGTGAGTATATCGCCGCCCCCCCCTCTGCTCCAGCGCCTCCCTGCCCTCCATATTAGTGTCTCAAATAGTAGCCAGCCCCCATTTTTTTTGTTTCCCAAATTTCCCCCTCTAAAATCTAGGTGCGTCTTATCATCAGGTGCTCCTTATGGTGCGAAAAATACGGTAATACATATGCCTTTGAGCCTCCGCTGGAAATGGGAGTAAATTTTGTCTGCAACTGCCTTGAGACATGTGTGATCTTACAGCAAGGGCAGTGTTTGCATTCCTTTCTCATGTGCCATGCTCACTGCAAATGGAATGTGAACTAAAATAGCACCCTGCTTTCCACTTGGGTGGTGCTTGCTAGAAAGGACACAATTCAGAATTCCTTAAAAGTGGCAGCTATCACCCCAACACAATCTCAATACTCCCCAGGTGTGAGGAAGGGGTGACACACACACACACTTTCTGCCACTTCCAATTCTCTTTCAACAAAAGAAAGTAACCTTCAAGCACTATGAATGAACGGATTAGGGCAGAATTCATGACATTTTTTGTATTTTGCTTCTAGTATAATGAATAAGAAGAGATATTTTGAGAATGGGTGTGCATTATCACATACAGTATAATTTCATTAGAAACTGAAACTGAATGTTTCTGAAAAAGTTTGTCTAGTTTTAAAATTAGAATTAATGTATCATCGTCTTATACAGTCTTATATTAACATATCCTTTATTTACACGCACCTTCAGATTACTAATGTGCTTGAATACAAATGGGTTGTTGATGTTGATTTGTTTGCGGATTTTATCATTCATGGCATTGACATATGTCTGGTACACGGCCATACATTTCTTTGCCAGAGAGGAGGCGTAGTAGATCGGTATTTCGTGTAGCTCAGGGTGATTTTGCCAGTATTCATCTAGATAAGAAATGTTTAAAAACGAGAATCAACATGTGCAAGCCTATAGGTAAACAGTATAAAGAAACATATAACCTTCGTTCTGAAAAGTGTTCTGTAGGAAACATCAATGTTTTATAATATAGGAAGTGACAGCTCAAGGCGGGGCACAACTAAGTTGAAACACATTATCAGAAATACATACAATATTCTATAAATATACAAATTATCATGTTAACTTAAAAAGCAGTGGACAACATACCTAATATCAAAAGCAATTCTTGAGCTCTTCCCAAGGCAAATACAGGAATAAGGCCTCTACCTCCTCTGTTTACAATATCATGAACAGTGTTACAGAATCGCGCCTCTCTCTCATCCCGTTTCTCATGGATGTGCGTGCCATAGGTGGATTCCTAAGGAAATAATTCACACAATTAAAAGTGAGGGACAGACAAGGTTGTGCTCTTTTGATTCTACTACAGGGCAGTAGTACACCATAAGTAAGATTATTTCTTGAAGATTAAACATGATCTACTAGTATGAAAGCAAATACTTCCCCACATGCTTCTCTAGTAAAATTCTTGTAATTCATTTTCACTACTTAATATTTCATTCTTATTATAACAGTGATATTTCTGCAAATAGAATGTATAGTATCTACCATAAAGCAAGAAAAAATGTGAATGGGGTAGTATGACACATGCTGTTGTTCAGACAAACTTTAGAAAATTGGAAAGTTTACATTTAACTGAATTATAACATCCATTAAACAACATCCACCTGACAACTGTACATCTACGGTATATGCCCTGTTGGCTGTTTGCAGTCTTCTTTTTGCTGATTTTTAAAGAGGATTTATTTACTTTTATTTCTTTCAGGCAAGATTTGATAATTTTGGTGTACTGTAATACTCTTCACATAAATTAAGTATATTAGGCCCCTTGATATCTGCTGGAGCTTGGCTTCAGAACCATCTGCAGATACAAAATTCTGAAAGAGCTCAAGTCTTATCATACACAATGAAGTAATAAAGCAGTGTCCTTTATATAAAATGGCAAAATCAAGCTTTGCTTTTGGGAATTTAAAAAAATCAAGCATTGGATGGTTAAATCGGTGGATGCAGAATCTGTGAATATGGAGAACTATCTGGGTCTATTATTTATTTGATTATTTAATGGTCTGAAAATTTATTTCATATTTTAATTTTTCTTGTAATCTACTTTAAGCCATTCAAAAGACAGATATGCATGTACTGTACATCACAACAATGCATTTTACAGTATGTAAAAGAGATGACTGAAGTGACAAGGAATGCATATAATTTATGGATTATATTAATTTCAAATTATAGCGAGAAAAGAAACTTACAATGATAAGAATGTCAGGTTTAATATTAGGAATCTCGGCTGCCATCAAATGCCTGTCTTCTTGTCGTGAGAAATCACCCGTATATAAAAGCTTTGACAAAGAAAACAAAGAATTCACACTGTAATTTGACAGAAAAAGCAGATTATAAAATGGCAGATTACTAAAATTTTGGTCAATATCTATTGGTTCATCCAAAGATCTTGTCAGATCAATAAATAAGTGCTGAAAATGACATTTACATCACAAAACACAACAGCAAGCTGTATTTTTAAACATGTGAGTCCAGTACTGAAGGTAAATGCCCACTACCGTCCACAGCCAATGACAATAACATATGCCATCTCGATGGGATGATGCAGTACAAATTAGGATAGAAATGAACTGCCCTTATTTTCTCCACAGAAGTGGCAGACTAATACCAAAAACTTCTTGAGAATAAGTTTATTTGAGCTTCTTTACTGTATTAACGCAAGTACCTTCACTCCAGCAATTTCAATCATAAACATAGCTGCTCCCAAAACATGTCCTGCGTGGTAACACCAGAACTTGATTCCTGCCACTTCTTTTACTTCGTGGAAGTTGATTGTCTCAATTTTGTCCATACTTTCTTCCAAATCTGTCTCTGTATACAGCATGTCATCTGCGGAAATGTTGCTATACAAAACAGTAAAAAGCACGTTATCCTCCTGCTCACCAGTTTCTCACATCACTTGGAAGACAGTGCAAAACATGGAAGACTCTTGCAAAAATTGTGCTTTTGATGATAGTATAACAATGCAGGTGATGAAATTTTAAAGATTCAGCAATCTTATTATAACTCCCAAGTCGTTTTCTTCCCAAATTTAAGAAGGCCGGCTCACCTAACTTTGACATAATCTGATAGAAGCCATCTATAAATTGCTTTTGTAGCATGGGTCATGAAGGTCCTTCCTTTGAAACTTGTCTTTTGTAGAAACCAGGGCAATGCCCCACAGTGATCTAAGTGGAAACTAAAAGAAACAGAGATTAGATTTTAGACTCATATCACAACATATAGTTAGAACATTTGACATCTTCATAAACGTTAATGTAAACGCATTCAACTATCTAACATCTCTGCAAATTTAGAGCTGTTACACATCCTGAAAATTTTAAAATGCAAACATTACCAATGAACAATCTGCTGCAGCATCAAAAATAATCCCAGAATGTTTACTAGGAATATTTCCTAGGCTTCAGAATGGTAAAGGAGAGCTTCCTTCCTTCATCCTCCAGTTTTCCACTGTATTGCTACGCTTTGTTGAAAAAAAGCAATTTCATCCTCTGCCAGTCCATTTGTTTTTAACATTTATAGTGAAAGTGGAAAGATACACTTCTCTGCCAGTTCTTTTTTTTTTCCGTCTCAGGAGCGACTTGAGAAACTGCAAGTTGCTTCTGGAGTGAGAGAACTGACTGTCTGCAAGGATGTTGTCCAGGGGACGCCCAGATGTTTTAATGTTTTACCATCCTTGTGGGAGGTTTCTCTCATGTCCCTGCATGGGGAGCTGGAGCTGACAGAGTGAGCTCACCCACGCTCTCCCTGGATTTGAACCTCCGACCTGTTCGTCTTCATTCCTGCTAGCACAAGGGTTTAACCCATTGTACCACCGGGGGCTCCACCAATTCACTCACTTTCTACCATAAAACTCCATGCTGACCATGGCTGCTAGGCAAATAAATGCTTACAAATAGTAGGCTACTTCATATGTTACTTACTGGCTAATCAAAAGGAGATCGATCTCAGCAGGATCTATCAGATCAATGTAAGGAAGTGCATCCATTCCTTCAAGGCCAGGGTGGATTCCACAATCGAGCTGAAAATGCATAAATCAATCAAAATATGTGCCAATTATTATATTTTGTACAATTATCAGAGGGTAACACGTAGTTATCGTAACCTATTTTGATTACCATCAAACCAGGAAAGCACCTGTCATATATTTATCGCTTCATAGGTATATGAATCAAAATGTTATACCTCAATTTAGAGGAGGTGTATACTTTACACAAGGCACACCACTTTGGAAATATCTTCATAATATGCTGAACTGCACCAAAACTTTCCATGCCAACTCTAATCAAACATTTAAAGCACTGAAATAGATGACTTCTATGAAACTGGAGAAAAATCAAGAAAAAGATGGCTCCACAACACTAAAAAGGCTGTTCTTTTCACACAATTCAGACAGGTGAGCATGTTTACTATAAATTCGCAACTCCATCCAACCTATTATGCTCTTTCCAAAATCAAGTCCTATAATCTCAACTATTTTATTATTAATAGTATTGATCAAGTAGGAAAAAAAAGACACAATACCAAAACCAATAAAGTTTATAAATAATGCAGGACAATGCTTACCATTATCTTCCTTCCTTTGAATTCCAGGATAATGCATGACCTCCCTACTTCTTGCCCAGCACCTCTGTTGAGACAAGAGAGAGACCATTTGGAGAAACAGTCACTAAACATTGAATATAGAAATGAGATAAGAGAAATGTTTAATTTAACTGTACAGCCTCATGTGAACATAATACTGTGTTTCAGCATTATACAAATGAATAGCCCTAAGGCTCCTTCTACACTGCCATATAATACAGATTATCAAAGCAAGTAAAGGTAAAGGTAGGGTAAAGGTTTTATCCTGACATTAAGTCCAGTTGTGTTCAACTCTGAGGGGTGGTGCTCATCTCCATTTCTAAGCTGAAGAGCTGGCGGTGTCCGTAGACACCTCCAAGGTCATATGGCCAGCATGACTTCATGGAGCACCACTACCTATTGACCTTATGTTGCACTGTGTTTTTGTATTGTTGGGCATGGCCTCATGTAAGCCACCCCGAGTCCCCTTGGGGAGATGGTGACCGGGTATAAAGAAAGTATTGACTATGGAGTGAGATCAGATCTGCCCCCTCCCTCCTGTCCTTCAGGAGGCTAGTAAAATCCTGGCTTTGGAAAGAAGCATTCCCAGAATAAAGACCGCGATTAAGTTAATGACCACATATTGAATTGAGTTGAAGTTTATTTTATCTAGTGAGTTGGTTTTAATTGTATTTTAATGTTTCATCTACGTATTTTATTTATGTATTTTAATTTTAAAAAAAATTTTTTTAAAAAAATTCGGGCTTCTATGCCGCTGACTCCCTGAGGCTCGCGGCGGCTTACAGGAGCCGAAAGGCATAGTAAAATACAAGGCGATAAAACAGTTAAAAGCAACAACAGCACGGCAAAACAATAACACAATTCAACAGTGAGCAGCCCATTGTCCCAAGGCGAACGAACAGAAGGCGGGGCATGGGCAGGACCTACCCGACCAAAGGGTACGCTTTTGCATTGTGTACGCTTTTGCATTGAATTTTGCTGTAAGGCCGGTCTGAGTCCCTCTTCGAGGTGAGAAGATCGGGATATTAAAGTTTTAAATAAATAAATAAATAAAAGTTTTATTATTATTATCTACTCACATTTGCATGTTTTCGAACTGCTAGGTTGGCAGAAGCTGGGGCTGACAGCGGGAGCTCACGCCGCTCCCCGGATTCGAACCTGCGACCTTTCAGTCAACAAGTTTAGCAGCTCAGTGGTTGAACCCACTGCGCCACCGGGTTATGTGCTTCCATATTATCTGCTTTGGAGTGGATTATAGGAGTCTACACTGCAATATAACCCAGTTCAAAGCAGGTAAATGTGGATCTCATGGCAGTGCAGAAGGGACCAAAGCCTTCCAATGTATGGTTTTCTGCTGACAGTAATTGAGAGGCAATAGGTATTTATGAGGCAAAGGTTTGCAACCAAAAGATGTGCCTGTGATACTGAAGCCATAATAGACCGTGTGGCCCCTTCCTTCCTTCCACACAGCCACAGGCCCACCCAGGAGAGCCAGGCAGGCCAGTCACAATGTACAGCTGCGTGGAAGGGGCCTGGGGAGCTGAGAAGGAGGCCGGCCTTGAGGGTGAAGGCTCCTCGCAGGGGAAACACCAGGCCCGGCCTCTCCCCCTCGGAGCCTCTCACTCACAGGGGCCGGATCAGCAGCTGGTCGCTCTCCTCCGCCGGCACGAAGGCCTCCGCCCGCCGCCTCACCGCCATCCCTACTGCGGGGAAGCAGGCCCCGGGTGTCCTTCCTCGGCACCCGTCCTGCGCGCCCGCCCGCGAGAGCACGCCCAGGGAGAACCGGAAGGCGGCGCCTCCTGCCTTCACTTCCGCCTTGGACCGAGAGGGAGCCAGGAGCGGAAGCGGCACGCGGGAGGAGGGCACGAAGCCGGCTGCTGGGGCTTCCCGCTTGTGGGGGACTTCGAGGGGCGCCCTGCGAGGGAGGGAGCCAGGCCGCAAGCCAGCAAGTAAGGGCCCTGCCTGAAGGCCGCGCGGCCTTTCTTGCTCTGGAGCAGGCCTGGGCAAAGTGGGGCCTTCCAGGTGTTTTGGACTCCAACTCCCACAATTCCTCACAGCCTCAGGCCCTTTTCCTTTTTCCCTCTCAGCCACTTCAGCAGAAAAGGGCCTCAGGCTGTTAGGAATGGTGGGAGTTGAAGTCCAAAGCACCCAGAGGGCCAAAGTTTTCCCATGCCTCTTTCAGGGACCTTAAGGTGGTGAGCCTCCTTCCAACATTGTGATTCTGGATAGAAAACAAACAACAACATAACATAACATTGTTTGAGTCGACAGTGCTCTCTGGGTGTAGGTGAACTACAACTTCCAAACTCAAGGTCAATTCCCAAGCAAACCCTTTCAGTACTTTCTGTTGGTAATGAGAGTTCAATATGCCGAGTTTGGTTCAATTCCATTGTTGCAAGAGTTCAGGATGCTCTTTGATTGTGTGTTAACTATAAATCCCAGAAACTGTAACTCCCAAATGTCAAGGTCTATTTTCCCCAAACTCCATCTGTGTTCACATTTGGGCATATTGAGTATTCGTGCCAAGTTTGGTCCCGATCCAACATTGTTTCAGTCCACAGTGTTCTCTGGATATAGGTGAACTACAACTCCAAAACTCAAGGTCAATGCCCACCAAACTCATAGCATTTTCTCTTGGTTATGGAAGTTCTGTGTGGGAAGTTTGTGTCTTTCTGCCATTCCTGCCAGGATATCTATGTTGCGTTCATCGAAACAGGCCCAGGTTTCACACTGAGTGTATAAATACATTTAAAAACATATTAACTATATGTATTACTGTGTTCGAGTGTCATTTTGTGTCATTTTTGTTGGTGGTGTGCCCCAGGTTTTTGCAAATGTAAAAAGTGTGCTGCGGCTCAAAAAAGGTTGGGAAACACTGGTGTAGAGAAGTCATGGGCTTCAGCTCCCAACATTCCTAAGAGCCTACTGGCCGTTAGGAATTGTGGGAGCCGAAGTCCAAAACACCTGGAGGGCCAAAGTTTGCCCAGGCCTGGTGTATAGGCACTCATGATGTTATTTTTCTGATCTTCCTGCTGCCCAGGCCTAATGTTAACAAATACTGTAAGTGAGCATTTCCTTGGCCCCTTCCACACAGTTGAATAAAATCCCACATTTTCTGTTTTGAACTGGAATACATGACAATGTGGACTCAGATAACCCAGTTCAAAACAGGTATTGTGGGATTTTCTGCCTTGATATTCCAGGTTATATGGCCCTTTGTTTCTATGTTCAAGACCCAAAGGCTAAACATTGAAACACTTTTAGGCCCCCTTCTATACTGCCATGTAAAATCCGGATTATCTGCTTTGAACGGAATTATATAGCAGTGTAGAAGGGGTCTAAAATCCCACATTATCTGAGTGTGGACTCAGATAAGACAGTTCAAAGCAGATATTTTGGGATTTTCTGCCTTGATATTCTAGGATATAGGGTCCTGATATTCTAGGACAGGGCTGTCCAATAGGCGGCCCTGGGGCCGTACACGGCCCCCGAGCCCCTTCCCTCTGGCCCCCTAACTTGTTTTAATAAAATACAAATAAAAAATAAAAAAAAAAACCTACGTCCGGGTTAAGGCAAGCATCGCGAGACTACGCCAGCCACAGACGGGATTTCGAGGAGGTTGAATCCCGTCTGTGGCTGCGTAGTCTCGCGATAGCTGCCGAAATCTCGGGTCCCGCGGGAATTGCGGCCGGCCTGGGCGCGCGCCTCCTCCTCCCTCGCGGCTGCTTCCAGGCCAGCCCCCATTCCCTCAGAGAGAGGGAGGAGGGGAGTGAGGCAGGGAAAGCCCCTCCTGGCTCCGTCCTCTTCCTGTGGAGGGCCCTCGCTTTCCGCCCCGCGGATGGGAGAGCCGCCGCGCCGGACCTGAGCTTGGCCTCGGCTCCAGCGGGGCTCTTCGGGCGACGGCGGCGTTGGCGCTCGGCCCCTGGCGGGCTCCCGCAGTATGGGTAAGGAAGGGCCTGGCTCAAATCAATCAATCTAAAAACAGTGGGACGTTGGGTGAGGGGGGGAGGGGTCCCTCAGCGGCGGTTTCCTTGGCAACGCTTCCTTCCCCTCCTCCGCGCCCCCCCCATGTTGTGCTGCCTTCCCCCACGTGCAGGGCAACGTGGCTTCTTTGCGCCTGCCCCCGCGGTTGTTTTCCCTTCAGGGAGGGAGGGAGTTCTTTGGGCCTCCTCCACCCGCCTCTGGGAAAGGAGGCCCCATCAAGCCCTGCGACGGCATTGAGGTGTTTAGTTTTTTTTTGGTGTGTCCCAATTTGAGTGTGGACTCAAATAACTCAAAGGTTTTAGGAAACATTCCCCCAAATCCACCAGTGTTCCCATTTGGGTATATTGAGTATTCATGCCAAGTTTGGTCTAGATCCATCATTATTTGAGTCCACAGTGCTCTCTGGATGGAGGTGAACTACAACTCCACAACTCAAGGTCAATTGTAAGTAAATTGGAGCCGGGGAGGGGGCGGAGCCGGGGGCGGAGGCAGACCCTTCGGCTCCCCAGGTGATCAGTGACCGGAATTCCGGCCCTTGGGCCCGTAGAAGTTGGACAGCCCTGTTCTAGGATATAGGGCCCTGATATTAGGGCCCTGTGGAAGGGCCCTAAGTTTTCAGTTAGAGATGGATTTTGAGTAGGATATTTTAGTCTCCATCTTAAATATATTGGTACTGTTCTTATATTTTGTGGGTTTATGTGTGTCTTTAGGGGTTTCTGCTGCCATAACGTGGTAAACAATACATGTTCCCTCTTTACAGGATTCCCTTTGCTCTCTTGACAGAAGATGTTCAGGAAAGGGAAGAAGCGGCACAGCAGCAGCAGCTCCCAAAGCAGTGAGATCAGCACTAAAAGCAAAGTAAGAGTAATGTGGCATTGGGCTGATGTATACAATAAATTAAGCTCCCTGATGGCAAAGTGGTTTAAAACGCTGAGCTGCTGAACTTGCTGATCAAAAGGTTAGCGGTTCGAATCTGGGGAGCAGGCAGTTTTCAAACTGCTAGGCTGGCAGAAGCTGGGGCTAACAGCGGGAGCTCACCCCACTCCCTGGATTCGAACCACCAACCTTTCGGTCAGCAAGTCCAGCAGTTTAGCGGTTTAACCTACAGCACCACCAGGGGGCCATTTTAAAAGTATAACTCCAGCTAAATATATATATAAGCTTTGGATAGCAAAGGGAAGAGTTAATACCCCTGTGGTTTTTGTTTTGCTGTCTTGTGCCCCTCTTCAGAAGATTTCACCTCACTTTCTGTTCCTGTGATCATTGGATTTTGAAACATTTTGCTAGTTGTGGAAACAAGGGTTGGCAAAAAAGCTTCACTTGCGATCCCCTTTCCCCATTATGTCTATTCCAGGAGTTAGTGATTTATTTATTTATTTATTTATTTACTTACTATATTTGTATACCGTCCTTCTCAGCCCACAGGCGACTCAGGACGGTTTAAGTAAGTTAAATTCTTTTAAGTGGCACCATCACTGGGGAATCTCTTTGTAATTCACTGAAACTGAATAATAAATAATGAGTGATACTCTGAGCGGTACTGTTCCATTATCCGGGCGGAGTTCAAAAGGGAGCCCAGACAGAGAAGTATAGTTCATTTTACAGGGTAGAGGAGTTAAATCATTTTCCTCTGGTTTCCTTTTATCCCCACCCACACATGTCACTGTTGAGAAATAACTGTTGTTTGTTACTGGGGGGATGACCAGCAGAAACGGAGGAAATGGTTTAACTCCTCCCCCCCCCCCAATAAAATGGACTATCCTTCTCTATCTCTTTTTGGTGTCCGCTCAGATAATGGAACAGTACCCTCTGAGCATTTGGTGAAATACCGTGTGCTCGTTTTTCAAAATACCAGCACGATTTAGTGCACATGTTCCCTCCAAGACACAATGTGCATTTACACTGTAAAATTAATGCATTTTAACCGCCATGGCTCTATGCTCTGGGATCCTGTGGTTGTGAAATGGCAACTCTCATAAATCCATAGCACTGAGCCATGGCAGTTAAAGTGGTGTGAATCTGCATTAATTTTACGGTATAGCTGTACCCACACAGAAAGTTACAACTATATGAATTTTTAAGACTACCGGTACATGTATTCTTTTCATTTGGAAATCCCATTGGGTACAAAGTGTGGGTTCATATTTTCATATAGAAGTGTCCAATATCCAAAAATGTCTTTAATGTTTAGAACTATTAAAATTTGAATTATTTAGCATGTTGAAGAAAAAAATTCTTTGTTATTCATTTATCTTATATATTTTTAATGCAAGTCCAAAGATTTGTGAAAGCTGCATAGATTTAGTGCATCCTTTATTTAAACTGCAGAGAACTGAGAAAATGAATCATAACAAAGCAAAAACCTCATTGCATTGCCCTGTTTGTCTTTCCTTACCTAGTCAGTGGATTCCAGTCTTGGAGGACTTTCAAGATCTAGCACTGTTGCCAGTCTAGATACAGACTCCACAAAAAGTTCAGGTAACGAATTTGATGTTCTGTATAGACTATAATTGATAAATTGTGTAGATGAGTGCTAAAAATGTTAGCTGCTTTGAGTGTCATTAAGGAGAAAAAAACCGGAATATAAATGAACATACTGTAATAGTAATAGTAATAATAATAATAATACACATTTTATCTAGTGTTGTGCATTAACAAGAATAGAATTTTCTTAAGCAGACAATAACTCAGAAGTTTGTGCTCTATAAACCCATGAAAGAAGGTGTGCGTACTTGTGCACTTAAAAAAACTTTGTATGTATATTCTTGTGTGTTAACTTTTATCTCTAGTTTTTGTGATATTGACTTTTTTTTCATAGTTTGCACCCATTAGTCCTGGGGGAAAAGGCAAAGCCCTAGACAGGAGACTGCATAATATAAACAGACGTGTTAATTCATACCATTAATGTGATTTTCAGAAAACGTCTTCACAGATACTTGTACCTCTTTCCATGTTATGATCCTATTATCATACATTATTAGAATAGCTTCTAAATGGAACATTTCTTCATCCTTTTAGTGAAATGGCAAAGTTTGAATATGTGCTTCTCTATAGGTCAGAGCAATAGCAATTCAGATACTTGTGCAGAATTTAGAGTGAAATATGTTGGTGCCATTGAGAAGTTGAAGCTCGATGAAAGCAAGACTTTGGAAGGACCGCTGGACTTGATCAACTACATAGATGTGGCACAGGTAAAGAATATGGCTAAGGTAGTATATATTTCAGTATAGGACGAATATGCACCAGTGTAGTCACTCTGGGCAAGTATTCTGGACTCTCATAAAACATACTAATTCTAAATTAAATAGAAATATTTCACCCTAGGTATTTTTATAGGGCAACTATGACACCTGTGGTGGCACAGCGGGTTACTCTGCTGAGCTGCTGAATTTATTGACAAAAGGGCCGCAGTACAAATCCAGGGAGCAGGTGAGCTCCCACTGTTAGCCCCAGCTTCTGCCAACCTAGCAGTTCGAGAACATGCAAATGTGAGTAGATCAGTATGTACTGCTTTGGCGGGAAGATAACGGCACTCCATGTAATCACGCTGGTCACATTACTTTGGAGGAGTCTATGGACAACACCTGCTCTTTGACTTAAAAATGGAGATGAGCACCACCCCCCAGAGTCAGACACAACTAGACTTAATGGCAAGGGTAAACCTTTACTTTTTCTGTTTTTATGTATTTGCCTGCAGCTCTACTGGAGTTCTGATTTCCCCCATTTCACCAATGGAAGCACTGGCTGGGAGGCTGGTACTTGTGTACATTAATGCACAAAATATCTGCTGTAGCTTCCAAACAGTTCTGGTTGACCTCAGGTTGTCAGCTTTTGCCAAATAGGTCTCCTGTGACTTCCTTAAACGGTAGAAATGTAGAATGAGGATTGGTCACAATACAGCATACATTCAAATATAAATCCGATCAACATATTCAAAGAAGAAATGGCATTTCTCATTTTTAATCACAAAACACATTTTTTTCTATTGTTGAAGGCTTTCATTGCTGGAATCACTGCATTGCTGGGAGTTTTCCAGGCTGTATGGCCATGTTCCAGAAGCATTCTCTCCTGATGTCTCACCTGCATCTATAGCAGGCATCTCACAATCTGGAAAACTCACAGCAACACATTTCTTTCTCATCCTGTTGTATTTATGGATTGTTCAGCAAAGTAGAAATAGCAAAATTCATTCCATAACCTGTTTTTATTAAAGCCTAGCCTTTAGTAAATAGTGTCTTAAATGTAGACATCATTTCAAAACAACTTCTTTTTTTATAAAAAACATAGTAATCCGATCATAAGTCATATACTGCAATAATTGCCACCAAACCTTTATTGAGCTTTGATGCTTTGTATCTTTAATAAGATGTGCAAGTTGTAAGGTACTTGCCTCTTCCAATACTTGTTTCAGGAGTGAATGCTGAGTAACATAACAGTAGTACTGACATGTAAATGCAATATTTCTTTCTGTTTCTTTCCAAAGCAAGATGGAAAACTACCCTTTGTTCCAGGGGACGAAGAATTTGTTATGGGAGTGTCCAAGTATGGCATTAAAGTCACAACTTTGGACCAGTATGTAAGTGATAGTTCTGAAATATATTAGTTGTTAACCTTTCTTAGATGCATTTCAAAATAGGGTTACTGCGACTAAGTCCTTGAATCTAAGACATATTCTGAAAGTTGAAAAGGTAAAGATGGTAGTGGAAAAAGAGCATTCTATATTTCATTTCATCTTTAGATGTATGTTTTAATGGTGCATAGTTATGACCTGCAAGAAGACATTGCTGGGTGGCATGCTCTTTCTCATTGGGTCTGCCAGCACAGGGTCTTATTTCGGGAGACTCCATTTGCTTACTTTCCATTTGTCAGTTTGCTTTTCCCAACAGGAATTCAGCAATTTTGTGACCATGCTTTGCTTTGGTCTTATCAGATTGGTATGTGTTTTTGCTGTTCTTACCCCTTTAGTTTTCTTTTCCTAAAGATGTAGGCACTCTTTAGAAAAAGGATACTAGAAATATCCTTTGAAAGGATACTAGAAATAATAAAATTTGATAGAAGAATATATCTTTCTCTGACACCTCACACATATGGAATTTGAGAGAGGGGAATATTTGCATCACTCCCATACCCATGTGTAATTACTTAAATGCCTTTCTCTGAAAATCAATAAAGGAATTGAAATAGTGAGAGGTGGCTCCCTCTAAAAGATTGTACTACATGCTTATTGTACTTCTGAAATAGCAATCATATATTTTATGGAATCCTATGAATATAATTATCCACTAATTTTGGCCTTCATGTCACTTGAAAGAAAGGCCAATGGAGGTCTCAAAACAGGTTCCAAAATATTACCTTCAGATAGCAGTTTAAGGCCCCTTCTTCAATGCCATATAGTCCAGATTATCAAAGCCAATAATCCAGTTCATCTGGATTTTATATGGCAGTGTAGAGGGAGCCAAGTTGATAGTACTCAGAAATATCAGCCTTCCCAAATAAAATAATATTGCCTTGTTCACAGTTTCTCACTCCAGTGCAATGTGTAGTCTGTGCCAAGGGGATGAAACAAAAGTGATGTAGTAAGTCCCAGGTCTTCTTTTATCTAGTCCCCAAATGAAGAACTGTAAGGCGTTTGTGCTAAGCACTTTGAACTTTGACTCACCTTATATTGTATTACAAAAGGTAGCAATATTTTACCAAGCTGGAACCAGACCTATTAACAACCTGTTTGTGAGACTTGTGGGGCAAAGTAAATTTGAGAAAAGAACTCCCAGAAGAGAAACTTTGCACATAATTCTTGAGACAGTTGGGATTTTTTGTGCCCTGACAAATGTAAACTTTTATTCCTATCTTAAGGAAGATAATAATTTTTCCAACTCACAAATAGGATTTCTGCAAGGTATTTTTTTGTAAATAAAGCATAGCTCATTCATTCCCAAACACATATGGCAACATCTTAGAAGTTTTACATTGATGAAGTGAACTAATATCTATTTTCTCCTCTACTAAATTAACTTGTGCAACTTTCAGGATGTTCTGCATAGACATGCGCTCTACCTAATTGTTCGCATGGTCTGCTATGACGACGGCCTTGGCGCAGGCAAGAGTTTGCTGGCTTTGAAAACCACCGATATGAACTATGAAGAATACAGCCTTTGGATATACCAGTGTAATAGTTTGGTAAGGTGATTTTTTTTGTATTTTTAAAGGCCACATATCCAATGGGATCTAAAGATTGACAGCAATTTAATGTGTACCATACTAATAGTATGCATGCATTCCCGGTACCTTTTCTTAGCCAAAACTGTGAGAAAGGGTTTTAACATGAGAAGCAGCAGAGGCTTGGGACACACTTGGAAGAAACAGTGTGGTTGCCAAACCTCTTACTATCTATGTAACATTTACATAATATGTTTTAACAAACTTTGTTGAGTTGCTGTGGGTTTTCCGGGCTATATGAGCAGCCCTTTACTGGATGTAAGCATTAGACAACTGCAAAATCTCAATTCCTGCAGATTAAAGTCCATTTATGAAGACATACGTCCCCAACAGGATTCTGGGCATTATGCTATGTACATAAACCAGACCATGCTAGACGTTTTTAGCGATCAGTGAACAATCATGAGAAACTTTATTTAAATCATTAAACTGGTGTTTGCTCTTGGTGATAAAAACCAATTTGTTATATTGAACACTGGTTCAATCTTAATTTTATTTCAATATCTTTCTTTCAATGTGGTTGGAGAGTCCTGGTGAAATTAATTTTTAAGGACTGCATACTAGAACAGTCAGTGACAAAACTTCATTCCTTTTTTCCTCCTCCAGTTTCTGTTTTTCTTATATGAGGACCCTTGTAGAAATGTATTGCAGGCATACTAGTTATGTCCTTCCAAACTGATATGGCCAGGAAGTCTTTATAAGTGTTCATATTCGGCCTGCTTCGGAGGCATGACACTTCAGTCTCCCAAATCTGTGTGAGTTACCCTAATTTGGTCTCGTATTTGAAATTCATCTGAATCTGAAGCACATGCCTACCATATATTATAGAGCAAGAATGGAGAACATGTGGCTTTCTAGGTGTTGAACTATAATTCCCATTAGGCTTCTTTATTGGCTAGAACAGGCATGGACTAGAACAGTTTTGGACTTCCATAATTCCTAACAGCCTACTGTTAGGAATTGTGGGAGATGAAGTCCAAAACACCTGGAGGGCCTAAGGTTGCTCATGTCTAGGCTAGAAGGTAGTTGTAATTCAAAAAAGTCTGAAAGCCCACACGTTCCCAAACCGTGTCATCAGAGAAACGAGGCATGTCTTGAAAGGACTTCTGTAAGATTGAGTTGTACTGTAAACTAGCAGAAATGATTTTTTTAATGATTTCTTATTTCCTAAACTTATAGGAACAAGCACAAGCCATTTGTAAGATGCTCTCCACGGCCTTTGACTCAGTTTTATCATCTGAGAAGCCCTGAATTTCAGTAGCTCCACTTCATACTGAGAGGAAGTGCTATTTGCTGCAACTGCAGCAATTATAGGCCAAGCAAGCATTTTGGTACTGACGAACTGGATTTTTATTTTTTAAGAACTGCTTCACCTCTTCAAAGGAAAAGCGGCTATTTTTTTTGGGTAAATGTATGTTTTTAAACTATATGACCAAGAGCTAAATCGCAAAACCTCCCCGTCCCAATCTCTCTCACATCTCAATATGTCCCTAAATACCCTCTAGGGCTCTGCATGTCCCAAAAATCATAGAAGGCATTTGAGGGCCAAAAAGATTTGGGGGCAAAAAATAAATCCCTCTAAGGCAGAGCTTTCCAATTGTGTGTCGCGACACGTTAAGTGTGTTGGCTACAGTGTGTAGGTATGTCACATGAATGTAATGAGAAATATGGGTTCTTACCTGTAACCATAGTTCCCTGAGTGAATTCGTACATGTGATATTCTGGCGCTTGCGCAGTAAGCTTCGGAACCTAGAAGGAATTATAAAGAGCTCAGCTGAAGCCCCGCCCATCCCTCCCAAGAGCATATATAGCCAGTGGGAGGGGCTTCAGCCTCCAGTTCTCTCTAAAGTCGCGCAAAAATGCAAACAAAGAAAACCAGAGGCATGACAAGAGGGGAGGACGGGCGGGGATGTATGAATTCACAGGTGACCACTCAGGGAACTATGGTTACAGGTAAGCAACCCATATTTACCCTGTTGTGGTCTGTGAATACACATGTGATAGGCTAGTGAGCTACTGACCTTGGTCGGTGGGAGTCATGCCACCGCAGAGAAAAGGACTGCCCTTCCGAAATCCGTCTCTCTCCTGGATGCAACATCCAGCTTATAATGTAAGACCAAGGTGAGAGGTGAAGACCATGTGGCAGCACAGCACACTGCATCTAGAGCAGCGCCCCTCATAAAAGCCAGACGTTGAGACAGCTCTTGTAGAGTGGCCCTTTAGCGGCTGTGGAGGGTCCTTCCCAGCCATGCAGTATGCCAGGCGAATCGCCAGGACGATCCATGATGAAAGGCGCTGGGAGGGTACAGGAAGGCCACTGGCATCCTTCCTGTACTTCACAAAAAGTCTAGGAGACTTTCTTATTGAAGCAGTCCTGTCAACATAGAAATCCAGAGCCCTACGAACATCCAGGAGATGTAGGCTCCTTTCCCCAGGCGTGGTAGGATTCTGGAAAAAGGATGGTAACACTACTTCGGACATATGAAACCTAGAAACAACCTTAGGGAGAAAGGAAATGTCTGTTCGTAGTATCACTTTGTCTTTATGAAACTTTAAATATGGTGCGTCAGCCCTTAGCGCGCAGAGTTTGCTTGCACGCCTTGCTGAAGTAACGGCAACTAAAAATGTCGTCTTCCACGATAAATTAGGTAAGTCCAATGTAGCCAGAGGGTCGAACGGAGGTCTAGATAGAGCAGATCGAACTAGCTCCAGACTCCAAACTGGAGTGACGAGAGCGACAGGTGGGTTGTTGTTGTGGAGACACTTGAGGAAAAGTGTAACCACCGGGTCCTCAAAACAGGAGAGGCCTGCCCTTCTATACCATGAGATGACTGCCAGGTAACATTTCAGAGAAGATTGGGACAGTCCCGCCTCCGAAAGGAAAACCAGAAAGTCTAAAACTAAGGGAGTGGGAGCTCTAAGAGAGTCCAAGCCCTTTGATGAAACAAATTGTACAAACTGGGACCACTTGTATGTGTATGATCGCTTTGTGGATGCTTTATGAGCAGCTTCCACAATGGCCAAAACTGGAGCAGAGAGGTTTGATAATGAGGTCGCACGGGGAGCAGAACCCGCCAGCTTGCGAACATCCGGATAGAGTACCCGGTCCTCTTGTGCTGACAGGAAGTCTGACCTGTTCAGCAACCTGATGAACACTCCGCTGGACATCTTCAGCAGGAGGGAGAACCACTGCTGTCGAGGCCACCACGGGGCAATCAGGATGCACCGTGATTTTTCCCTGTGTAGCTTGGCCACCACCCCGAGAAGGAGGGGAAAGGGTGGAAATGTGTAAAGTAGGTGTTCGTCCCATGGGATGAGAAAGGCATTGCCCAGTCATCCCTGAGCGAGGTTCTTGTGCATCCGGGCACAGAAAGTTGCGCATTGTGTTCATTCTGGTAGTAAACCGGTCCACCCCCGGAACGCCCCAGGCCTGGAAGAGTTGAAGGGCCTCCGCTTGGTTCTTTTCCTACAAACTGTCTGTGGAGAACTGTGTCAGGGCAGGGACCTAAACTCCCACTGACACTATTTATTAAACTTTGCTGCCACCATTCACTACACTTGGCTACCTACTGGGAAGAATTGGTTTTAGAGGCTTGCGTGTGAAGGAATCATGAGAGATGTCTTAAAGAACTGTAAAGTTTATTTAAACAGTGTTTCGAGCTTGGAGGTTTCAAGAGTTCAAGAGCTTGGGTGGTTACAATAAACTCAGAGGTACTTTCTTAAGGTTACAAGATGTTAACTATGAAGATACAGTCTAACCCAAAGTTACTGCACTCCTAAAACTAATAACTAAGCAGTTTACACATACTCTGCTGGTCATTAACAGCCACTGCTTTTCTAGCAGTCTACACACCTCCAGTACTACCCTTTTCCCAGAGTAGAGTCAGGCTTAGAATAAACCCAGAGGCTTTTAAACCACGCAGAAAGCTGGCTAAACAGACTCCCTAAGTCTCTCACACACCCTTCGGCATTTGCAGTTAGTCACCAACTGAAAATACTTGAATCCAAGGATACTAAAGCCATCTGCAGGCTCCGCCTCCAGTTTCCATGGTAATGGATGTTCTTGGAAGCGCTGCCAGATAATATCACTATTAACCCTTTAGGGTTAGCGAAGTTCCACCCTTACAAAATACTTATATATACATAAATATCAACTACATTTACAACCTGTAACAAACAAATATGACTTCACCACACACCTTCATTCCCTCGAATTATTTTTAATTTTCTCTAACCAGAGTGAATTTAAAATAATAGGGCATGTAAGTTAGGGCATTATCATATTAAACATTCTATCCTAACTATACAATCACTTATACTATATACAAACCATATTTACCACAGTCCCATGTTCATCCAGTCTGACCATTTCAGAATACATTCAACCATATACCACACTGCAACATATTACCATTATCTCTATCTGTTCCATTTAATAACTCCCTCTCCAGGTATATGGCCCAGCCCTTTAAGAGGGTAAAGGATTTTACCCAATGCCCAACTTCCTTTTCCCTACATATAATCCCATTTTATCAGTGGCCAATATAACAATCATACTTCCCCATCCTACTTTTGACCCACGTGTTTTTCTGTACAATGTCCCATGGTTCAAACACAGTCTTGCTCTCACTGGACCAAATGTCCACAGCAATGTCTCTTTACTATGAGGTCTGGTCTTTCCCTCCTCCATTTTCTTCTTCTGTCCCTTGACATGTTGATGACTACTTGGGATGACCTGCTGGTGTCTCTGAAGGACGATGTCGCTCCTTACAGCAACAGGGTAAAGATGCTGGATCTCAGTACCTGAAGAACCGGAAACCTCCAGGTACTCTAAGGTGGCTCAGTCAAGTTTTGTGTGTTGCAGTCATGAGTGTATTCTGAAGCATGCTGCAGGTACTATGAAATTTCTTAATGAAGGCACCAAGTCCCTTTCCATGCAGAAGAAAACGGTGATGACAGCTGTTAAGACTGAAGCAAATAGTCTAGCAGAGTATGGGCTAGCGGAGCCCTGCTCAATGCATCTGCCAAGACATTCTCCTCGCCTGGGAGATGAAGAGCCAGTAAGAGGATGCCCCTGATGATGCACCACTCCCAGATCTCGACGGTCAGGTTCAAGAAGACCTCCGAGAGAATGCCCCCTGCTTGTTTATGTAGTACATGGTGGTTGTATTGTCTGTTACTAACTGCCACCTTCCCCCTGAGTACTCTCTCAAAGGAGAGAAACGCCTTGTGAACAGCTAGCAGTTCTAGTGCGTTTATGTTAAGGGCATGTTTTTTTTGGTCCCAAAGGCCCTGGGCTACAATGTCATCGGAGTGAGCCCCCCAACCTGTCATTGTGGAGTCCGTGGTGATGGTTATGAATGGGGTCGGGGGGGGCATGAATGTCCTGTTGGACAACTGGAGCAGAGTAGGGAACCAGGTCTGTTGTGGCCTCCAAGGGGCAATCAAGATGCACGTTGCCCTGTCTCTCATGCGTTTGGCTACCACTCGGTGGAGCAGCAAAAGGGGTGGGAATGCATGTGTGGTGCTTGTTCCATGTCTGTAGAAAGGCATCTCCGAGAGATGCTCCCGCTGGCCTCTCGTGTCGGGAGCAGTACAGTCTACACCTGGTGTTGAGGTGGGTCGCAAAGAGATCCACCTCCGGAATGTCCCAGGGCTGAAACAGCCGGTTGAGCTTTACTGGATGGAGAGACCACTCGTAATAGCCCATGGGGATTCGACTTAGGGCATCTGCTATGATGTTTTCTACGCCTGGTAAGTGCAGAGCCACTAATTGGATGCCCCAAGCTAAGCACCAGTCCCAAATCTGGACAGTAAGAGCCAACAGGCAGGGAGGAGGAGCAGGTACCACCCTGCTTGTTTAGGTAGTACATCACAGTGTTGTTATCCGTGAGTATTTGCACCACCCTCCCTGTTGCTTGCTGCTCGAAGGATTTTAGGGCCCTGTCCACGGCCAAAAATTCTAGTACATTTATGTGAAACATAGTCTCCTGCCCTGACCAGTGGCCCTGAGCCACTAAGGAGCCGGTGTGAGCCCCCCAACCCATTAGGGATGAGTCTGTGGTAATCGTAATCGTCGGGCTGGCGGAACAGAAGACCCGAGCAAACCCAACCAGGGTCGCACCACTGCTGCAGTGACCGTCGGACATCTGGGGGCAAGCACAAGTGGGTGTTTTGGTCGCCTGTGAGTGGGCTGAAGTTGCTCAAGAACCAGGCCTGAAGAGGCCAGAAACTGAGATGGGCCTGAGGAGTAAGCGACGTGGTGGAGGCCATGTGACCTAGGAAAACCTGTACATCCCTCACTGTAATGCTGGGGAGGTTGATAGCTAGATGAACCAAGTGTTGGAGGTTGGCAAACTGGTCTCATTGTAGGTATGCTCTCTCTGTAACAGAGTCCACACGAGCCCCGATAAAGGTTGCCTGTTGCGAGGGCTCGAGCTTCGACTTCTCCATGTTTATCAGCAAGCCCAGGAACTGGAGGAGGGAAAGAATGAAAGAGACATGCATACGGAGATCAGAACAGGATCCAGCCACCACCAGCCAATCGTCAATGTAGGGGTACATTGTTACGTCCTGTGTTCTCAAGTGGGCGGCGACCACTGCCATGCATTTAGTGAAAACGTGTGGGGCGGTTACAAGGCCAAAGGGGAGAACATTAAAACAAAAAATCTCTTCCCCTACCATGAAGGCCAGAAACCTCCGGTGAGGTGGAGCAATAGCGATGTGAAAGTATGCATCCTTTAAGTCAAGTGTTGCAAACCATGAGTCTTTATTAATTAGAGACAGAATGGATTGAAGAGCAACCATCCGAAACTTGCAAGGGCGGATGTATTTATTGAGACCCCTGAGGTCTAGAATGGGCTGGAACTCACCACCTCGTTTAACAACTAGAAAGTATCGGGAGAAATAACACTCCGATAATGAAGAGCAACACAGTTTAGAAATGGCCCCTTTATTTAGCATGGTGGAAATCTCAGTCAGCAGTAGAATAGCCTCTGTTCGCCTAATCCTCCCCACATGTGGCTGTCTATCGAATTCTATGAAATAGCCTTGACTCACGATGGAGAGGACCCACCTATCTGAAGAAATGGCATTCCAAGCATCCGTAAAGGGAAGCAACCGATCCCCGAAGACCGGGGAAACTAGGGAGGGGGGAACAGGTGTAGGCATCAGACGGGAAGGCAGAGCAATTCACACCAAGAGGAACTTTTGAAAGGGAAACAATCAACGGGTTAACAAAAACAGCGTCCTCCTCGTCAGTGGAGGAGGGAACATGAGGCGCGCCAAAGACGCTTCTTGGGGGCTGTCTGAGGTTTCGCTTTACTCTGGTAAGGCTGAAAGCGAGGCATTGAATTAAAAGAATTCGCCCCCCCCCTCCCGTTGGAAGCGTGAGTAACCATAACGACCCCTGTAGCCTCTCCCCCGGAGTTATTCTGGAACCTTCTGTATGGACCTGGGGCGGATTGGGATCGTGACTGTTATTGAAAGGAGGACTGCCAGGTACTACCATAGCCCTTGGCCGCCACACGGACCTTTTGCTTGTCCTTAATGGTGGTGTCTGTGTCCGGGTTAAATAGGCCCTCCCCATGGAAGGGGAGGTCCTCTGCCAGAGCTTTAGCCTCCTCTGACAAGGGTGCAGAACGCAACCAGACATGCCTCCTAATGGCGGTGGCCGAGCCAATAAGCCCCGCGGAAGTTTCCGCCAAATGCTTGGTGAAATCTTTTTGCAGTTTAGTCAGGGAGAAGGCCTCTGATTGAAAGGTCTTAAGGGTGGCTTGTTGGTCTGGTGGCATAAACTCCAGAAAGGGAGTGACCTTGTTCCAGAGAAATTTCTGGTACTCGCTCATAAAGGTTATGTAGTGTGACATCCAAATGAACATGCCTGCTGAAAGATGGATTTTATTTCCGATTTAATCTTAATTTTTTACCCTCCTTATCCACCGGGGAGAGACCTGATGCCTTGGGGCGTCTAGATTTGGATACTTCCACTAGTACGGTATTTGCCTTCGTGGGTTTGAGAACCCACTGCCCAGATGGTAAGCTGACCCTATATAGTGAGTCGACTTTTTTAGGAACCGCAGGGAATGTATTGGGTGCCATATCACCCCCCCCCCCATGGCCAGTTTGAGCAGGTAAGGGAGCTCTGGCATAAGAGCTGTGGGAGCGGATGTCTGCTCCTTGGATTGCCACATTGGGTCAGCTACAGCCTCAGGGGCTTGGGGGGCCGGGAGGTCCAAGGCCTTAGCCATTCTTGCCATAAGAGAAATAAAGGCAGAGAAGTCAGAGGGTTGCAATAAAGGGACCTCATTAGGCACAGTGTCCTCAGGTTCGCCCTCCGAAAAGGAGGCAGTCAGGTAAGGTATCACCTTGTGCTGCTGGTTCTGGTAAAGGCATCCTCTGTGTGGGAGCGCTGCAGGAGGTCGAGGCAATGGCAGTGGTGCCTGTAGTGGCTGAGGAGTTTGAGTCCCATGTCCCAATGCGGAAGTGGAAGGCCTGGAAGGCTCCAAAGACGCTGGGGGCTGAGAAGGTCCCTCCACTGATGCAGCGACACACACAGGAGAGTGGGCCCGTGCAGGACTGGAAGGCCCTGGTACTGGGGAAGCTGACTCCCCAATATACAGCAGCTGTCCATCATGTGTGAGCCTCCAAAACCCTGGGAGGGAGGATAGATCCCTAGTGGAAAGGCCCCGACGCCTGGAGGAGTGAGACCTGCTCCTCCTGTGGCTCTTCCGATACCGATGACGGTGTCTGGGGGGAGGTGACGAAGAGGATGACGAAGACTCAGTCTCCGAGGAAGACTTGGAGGAGCGTCTAGAAGGGGATCGTTACCGCCTCCCCACCTTGTGCGGGCGGCGCGATGGCGAGCGCGCTCTCTTGGGAGGGCATGATTTTGGGCGGCGATCCAGCGGCTGGGCGGCGTGGGTCGGAGGCACCGCCAGTCCACGATGCACACTGAGCGCACGCAGGGATGCTGCCAGACGCTGCAAGCCCCGACATCGACAGGGACGGTTCTCCGCGGCATTGGGAGGTGCCTGCGCATGCACAGACAGCGCAGCAGGGTTCTCAGTAGGCTGGAGGGGACGATCGGCCACCAGCAGAGGGAGCAAGTGAGCATCGCTGAGAGCTTGTGACAAAGTCAGCAAAGCATGGAGAGGAGGCTGCAATGGCGGCCCGGCGGATTTTCTCACCACAGCAACTAAAGAAGTCAGTGGAGTCATCATGAGGAGGCCATTTTTCGGAGAAGGTAATGGCAGAGGTGGATGGTCGCCATCTTGAGCCATCGGAGGGGTAAGCTGAGTGGCCTTTTGTTTCGGCCGTTTGGTCTTCTTTTTAGGTAAAACCTTAGAAGAGCCAGCTTGTCTGGTGGGGGGAATCTGGGATGGTGTTGGGACATCTGAAGCATTTTTTAAAGGAGGTGGCAGCCATCAGGATGGTTAGGGAGTCCTGGGCAAAGAGCCAGAAAGTACCTCAGCCAATCCAAAATCGTCGCAGGAGACATCAGAGAGTCCAGTAAGGAGTCCAAATCAAGCCAGGGAGTCAGTTAATGTCAATAAAGATTGGAAGGGTCAGAAAGCTTGAGAGGAAGGTTCTCTGACTGTTGCTGAGCGGCGGAACAAAGAACTGAGGACTAGCCCTGCTCACAGGCTATATATATAAGAGCCATCATGGGAAGACTACCTCAAACAGAGAAACCTTACAACGCAGAAACACAAAACTTTCCAACAGAAATAGGCCTCAAGCAAGGTATGTTTGTAGCAAAGAAACTTCCCCCCAAAACCTAAAAGGCCCCCAAAACGAGTAAAAATAAAACTACATTTCCCAGCATCTTCTGGGGCTGCCAACGACTCTCCCAGCCTCTACATTCTGACAACATGATTGGCTGCCAATAAGGGCGGATTTGCATAACTGCTGTACTGGCCAGCCAACATGAACATTCTGACCCATAATAAACTGTCAGAGGAGTGCCAGAGCCTCCTCCAACACTTTCGAATCAGAAGACCATGATGGAGATCAACACCATTCAAGGGGAGCTCTTCCTTTCCCAAAAGATCTCCAGTGGCTTGGAATTCCACATTAATAAGAGGACCATCCAGCAACAATGGGGTTTGCCAAGGAGGGTGCTCCAGCCCCTCTGTATGCTGGCTCCAAGGGATGGAGGTCACCACCAAGAACCTTCTGATGCCCAGCGCTGGAAGAGCTCCCTCAGATGGCCTGTCCATGAGGAAAGCCTCGTCGGACATCGACCAATGGGTGCAAAAGACACAGAGCAGGACATCTTGAAAAAGAGAGGAGCAGAAAGTAAGCTAGACATGAAGATCTTGAGAAAGGTGGCTAAAAAGGATACAGAAAGGATTTTTAACAGTCCCCCAACAGACACTGGACACACCTGTGAAGATAGAGATCCCCTGACAGGACAAGCCCTCCCCAAGCTGATCCGTCCTGGCCATGGTACAAGTCAAACCCGAAGAACTGCAGGCAAAAGGCTGAGGCACAAACATAAAACACCCAATTCACTTCAACACCATAACTAACAACAATTCCAACCCTTACATACTCAGACTTTCTCGCATCTCCTAAATAGGGCACAGCAACGCGTGCCGGGTACAGCTAGTACAGTATATATACACTCGGGGGGAAGGGTGGACGGGGCCTAGCCTTGCTTCTTCTATGCTAGAAGGTTCCGAACTATTCTGCTGACGCAGCTATAATATCAAATGTGTGATCCACAGTTGACCACGACAGAGAAACATATTGGCCCTGTGAATTCAACTGCCAAAAACCCTGCTGAGGTATAGGCAAAGGCACTGGAGGATGCACGCTCCGGTCTCAAGGAGAGAGGGATCGACGGGAATGCTTCCTTCCCCTTGGTCTCGGCTTCAGAGAGGAGGAGCTTGAGCTCCTCAAGGAGGATCAATGTCGACGACGTCGAGTCGAGCCTCGAATGGCGCACCTGGAGGGAGCTCTTGCTCGCTGCGCCGTGGGCCTGCCCCTAGGAGGGGAGGCGGAGCCAGCATCTGGAACTGCCCCAAAGGAGGCGGGGGGGCTACGGCTGAAAGTCTCCTACATCAAGGTTGGGCGCCTTGGCATCAAGCGGGGCCAACGCCACGAGCACGGGCATTGCAGGCGAAGCCATCTCATCCTCAAGGGGTGTGCCGGCCCTCGCCGAGTGCTCCAGCGCATGCACAGGTTGCATGTCCATGGCTTCTCCCAATTCCCTGGTTTGCGCTTCCATCACAGGTGGAGTGGCGCAAAATGGAGTCCGCAGCACAGGAGCCGGTAAGGGAGAGGTGGTTCCCGCCAAAACAGCCCTGTTCTCCTCAGGCTTGGAGGGCTGGGCGCCATCTTGGCGGCCAGTTGCCCTAGTCTTTTTTGCCTTCTTCGGAAGATACACCATTTTTGGGGCCATTGTAGGTAACACTTGAGCCTCCTGAATGGCCGTTACCTCAGAAAATTGGTGAGGGGGAGCCGATGGCATTAGGGCCCTCATACAGCACTACCTTTAAGCGAAGAGCCCGTTTTTTCCTGGTTTGAGAGGTAAACCCTTTACAGATGGTACACCCTTGGGCCAGATGTCCCTCTCCCAGACAAGCGAGGCACAGATCGTGGCCATCATTATCCGGGAAGAGGTTGGGGTAATTAGCACACCTCTTGAATGCGGTCATAGCAGGCATGTTGAAATCGCTAAGAAAAAGAGAGGTCGTAATCCGGTCCAAATCAGGACAAGAGAAAACTCACAGGTCAATAAATCTGTCCAGGTCAGGGATGGAGACAATGAGAAGTATCAGAGACAGTCTGGTCAGTTTGTAAATCAGTCCAAGCAGGCATGTAGCGGGGGCTGTCAGCCCCGAAATCAGGGTGGTCCGCGAGAAGGCCTTACTGGTACATTATTTAAACTGTTGTTTATTCATATCATGATCTGATCACCATGCTCATTATATCCCACATTAATGGGGTTATTGGGATAACAATACAAAAGATTTGCTAGGGTAGACCCTCTTCCACCCAGTCTCAGCCCCCACCAAACCAAACTCAGCCCCCTCCAAAACAAAATCCTGGCTACGGCCCTGAGTCCAAGGCTAGTCTAGAGACGAAGGTTCTCTACTACTGCTTTTGAGCATGGGAAGAGAACTGGAGGCTGAAGCCCCTCCCACTGGCTATATATGATCTCGTGAGGGATGGGTGGGGCTTCAGCTGAGTTCTTTATAATTCTTTCTAGAAGGTTCCAAAGCTTACTGTGCAAGCGCCAGAATATCACATGTACGTATTCACAGTGACCATGACAGGGTAACCAATGGTTCTATGTAAAATAAACAACAAATCCTATATTTTTTAAAAAAACATACGTGAAAGGTTTTCATAGGATATTTTGTACCCTCATACATTCTGTACATTTATGCAGGTTTCTGTACCTTTTATCAGGGGCTGGTTTACCCACATTTACTTGTACAACTCCATGAATCCCTCTAGCTAGAGAGGGCAGGTTAAAAATAAGCTGCTGTTGTTGCTATTATTGTCATAAAATCAAGAATATGTAAAAAGGGTGTCACCAACATGAAATGTCTGAAAGGCTTTGCTCTAAGGTCCCTTGGAGGGCAGATGTGGCCCCTTAGTCTTCTCTGCTATAAACTGATCTTTTCATATGAATTCTAAATAAATTTTGCTTCTGTGAGCTCCTTTTTTACAACTTGAGTAAAAAACAGTTAATTGAAAACACATCTTGGTGATAACTGTTTGAATACTTCGACCACAGCTTTGTAAACTTTTTCCATTCGTGCCCCACTTCCAGCTGAGAAAAAAATTGCACCCTCTTTCTGCTTGAAATATTTTACATGATCTTGGGTATATAGGTATATACAATAGGTAGAAAAACCAATATTTACTGATAACAAATTAGTGTGTGCAAAGATTGCTAAACAGGGTGATTTTCCTTTTTTTGTGGAGTATAGCTGAAGCATTCTCTGCCGAGTCCACTATAAACGCTGCATGCTGTTGCTAACAGATTTGGGTAAATGTCTCTAGATGACATTCAGAAACCTTTTACTGTTGCCAATTTTTTGTGATCCCAACATTGAGCTCAGGGGAACTCCCATTTGGGATCAGCATCCACTTAATTCCAGCCTTTGTTGTCTGCTGGGATTTGGTTTCAGGGTCCCCATAGATACAAAACCTATGAATGCTGAAGTCCCACAATGTTGTGGTAAAATGGTGTCCTTTGGAGCCCCCAGTGGCACAGCAGGCTAAACCGTTGAGCTGCTAAACTTGCTGACCAAAAGGTTGGCAGTTCAAATCCAGGGATTAGATCAATAGGTACCGCTCCAGCATGAAGATAATGGTGCTCCATGCTGTCATTTTGGCCACATGACCTTGGAGGTGTCTACGGACAACACCAGTTCTTTGGCTTAGAAATGGAGGTAAGCACCACCCCCCAGAGTTGAACTCGACTAGACAATGTCAGAGGAAACCTTTACCTTATATAAAACAGCAAAATCAAGGTTTGCTTTCATTAAAAAAAACATTTTCAAGCCATGGATGGATAGAGGGGCAATTATACTTAACACCCACAAATATTCAAGCACATTCACCAGCATATGCTTTACTTCACCATTTGTCTCTAAAGAACCAAAGAGGGATTCAGCTTTAAAATTAAAATGAAGACAACCATCTTATAATATACAGTGATACATGTGGACATGGTTGGTTCTAGAGTTATTATTTAATGATGCCACATACTTTGTCAATAAGAGGTTTAAAAGTTTATTTTTCCAGTTAAGTGACTGGTTTAACAAAAGTAAAATTAATCATGCTTGAATTATAAATCAATGCATCCAGACACTAAAAAAAATGATTTCGGTTATACAATGTATACAGTTGCTCTGCAACTAAACAATCAAAACCATCACACTGAAAATTATACATCTCAAATAGCATTCTGAGCTGCGTCGTGTCATACGCTCCTTTTTAAAATAGTTAAAACACAGTAATTGTGTGGTCACTAACAGTTTGCTGAATATTATCTGTTTTTGTGAAAGATCACATGATGATTGACTTGGAAAAAAATATTCAAATACTTGACGGATAGTTATGAAGTATGTCAAACAGTGCCAAAATCCCAAAGTGAACTTTTAAAATAGATGTCTTTATTCCAAGCACAGAGTGCAAGAAATAGTTTTAAACTGACCCTGATTTAAGTATTTGCAGGATACCTGAAAAGTGTGTAAAGAAAGGTTGGCTTCACGCATTTACTTCAGCTGTGTTCAGACTGTTCCAGGCATAGTCAGTGAGATTGGACTTCTCCCTCCTTTGATTGACATATTGTTACTCTCTTTTGAGAGTTTCCTGGGTTTCAAAAGAGGTTTGTGAGGAGACAGCAGAGGTGTTCGTGTCAAAGTCTTTTCAGGATCCTAACTGATGTAATATTTAAGGGCTAAAAAAAACCACTTCCCAATGCTGCTTTGCACATATTATTTGTAAGCTTCTGTGTTAAAAATACTGTACATAAGTGAATCGTGCAAAATAATGTGCCCATTTATTTTCTAGCATTTACCAGGCATAGAAGCATAAAAAATAGTGTTAAAAGCCAAATGGAACCAACCAGGCTCTGAATGAATGTGTAGTGGCAAACTATTATTCTAATATACATATATATTTTAGCAGGAACTTTGAATATGCAGACTTAGCTTTAAAAACCTGCAACAAAACTATCCTGAAACATTCCAGTTTTCCCCCCATAAACACTGCAACAGCCAGTATCAAAGTGGTTTTTCTTTATATATATATATGAGCCAATGGATTTGCAGCCAAAAGTTGGACAAGTTGTCTTAAATGTACCATTTTAAGCAAGGCAGCAATAAAAGGGTGAGATTGGGCACCCTCTCCCCAAATATAAATATACCAATTGGCCTTTCTCCCCCATCTGTTCCAATCTACGCTAGCCGATATATACATAATTTCTGAGTCAGAAATTCAAAGTTCTCTTGATAAATCTAGAGATACAATAGTCACAAAACTTGTGATCAAAGCCAATGTGACCTGGACATTTGATATTCTAATTCTATGCTACCACTGCACCTTTCGGGTAGCATATATGCAAAATAAAAACCTGTTACGATATCACAATATACAAACATTAAAAGGACATTGCTATGTTCTGTAATGGATTATTATCCATTTGGAATTATGAAATCTATTCACAATTATTAACAGTGTTAACTACCATGTTTCGGAGTACATTTGAAATATACAGTGTGAATCTGCAAATAGATATTGAACCGTTTGTAAGGCAGTGGCCTATGTCTTAATACATGGAGCACTGCCTCACCACAATGTGCTTTCAAAACAAAAAGGCTAGACACTATAAATTATGTTGTGTGTATATAAAAAAGTGAGTAAACCAATCCACAGCTATGTTTATTTACCAATCGTTGGTATCTGGCATGGGTTTAGTCTTCTTACCTTAAGATGCCTGAAGAAATAAGGTTTATGCCATATGCATATTTAGTTTAGAAAAGTATGACCTCATGTCTATAAAGTATGAGGTGATCAGATTCAGCGTCGAAACCAAATATCTACATCAAATTATTAAAATATTTCTTTTGCAAAACTGAAGGTTTTTCTAGCACAATTTTTAATAAATAAATATGCAGTTACTTTTTTATTTCTTGTAGATCCCGTACAAGTATATGTTTCCAGCATTCAAACACTGTGGGGGGAAGAAAATATATTCCCAGCTAGAGTTTATGGCCACAAATCTCAGGTGGCAGAAATGTTCCCCTTTTCACTAGCTTTGGGGGGGGGGGAGTATTGTCTAGTTATGTGGCAAGTTTTACTTAGAAACATTCCTTGATGTTAGAAGGCTGTGGTTTTGCACCCCAGTCTTAAGGCTTCATCTTTGCATTACGGGGGAGGTAGGCAGGGCTTTACAAAGGTACCTTCCTGTCCAGTCCCTATAATAAAGCAGCAGGGATGGGGAATTTTTGGCTCTTCCATTGCTTTGAGCTACAACTCCCAGGGGCCTCAGCAAGCACACCCAGAAATAGTGGATGATGGGAGCTGTGGACCACAATATCAAGGCTAGGGGAGCCTCCCATCCCGGGTGTAAATATATCTCATCCCTTCCTCTGTGTTACATAAGGTGGACAGGACATTAGAGCTTTTTAGCAGCTCATTCGGTGTTTGATCCCTGTTTAATGCTAGTATAACAACAGCAGGAAAAATACAAGTGGTTTAATCACTGGTTTGTTAAGGTTATCTTAGATCTGAAGCAACTTGATCCGTGTGTAATTAAAGTTTGCCCCTTGGACTCAGTTTTGCAAGACAGCAGAGATCTATCACACTTAAGGAGTGGCAACAATATTCAGTGCATTGTATAATCATTGCAAATGTTCAGATTTCAGGCTTCTGTGATCATTTTGCTGATTGTCCTGCAAGAGCCTGATGCTATGTGGATATTTATCTTCCTATTCATACATACCTTTTTTCCTCTGTTTTTTATAATCTATACTATATGTCTATGAGAAACACATACCATTTTTAAGGTACTCACATACACCATATGTATTGATTTGCCTGTGTTATTGGGGCTTAGACACATTTTTAACTCCCAGTCCTCTCTACCCACACATTGGAATAGATTTCTAACGAGTATTGTGGATTTATCAATTCCAAGCGCCCCTGAGTGAAGAAGAACCTCTCCATTTGTAATTGCTTTTCAATAAACGGAAGCACTAAGACCTTGATGGGACATCTGTGTGTTTCTACAAAGGAGTCAAGTCTTCAGGAAACTTCACCTGAACCCACTTGTGTCAAGTTCACAGGCCGACATGTCATTTCATGTGGTCCTTCAAATGCTGACGACAACTCCTGTATTTCTCCTCATTCAATCCCATGACTAGAGCTGATGGGAGTTGGGATACAGTAACATCTGGTAGGCTGCAGTTTTTTTCTGTTCAGTCAGGATAGTTGGGTTTGAATTTAGACACAAGGCTTGTGGACATGATGTCTGACATTAAAATGTCCTTTGACTTTTCCCCAAACTTATGAGTCACAAGTGCTATTGGGTTGCAATTCCCATTCTCCCAGTCCGCATGGCAGATCATCAGAAGTGATGAGAGTTGTCAATAACATCTGGGCTCCCAAATTGGGTAAAAACTAAAAGAGAGCACCAACCATGATGTAAAAACATTATAGTTGTCTCTCTGTATCCATGTTTTCCCCATTTATGGATTCAATGGCCCCCTGAAGGCAGCCATAAGAGCCTTGATGAAAATGAGCTTGACACCCCTGAACCAATGGGTGAAGGCAATGGTAATAAGAAATTGGATACCAGCTATAGTTCATCGCTTGATTTGTGTCTTCATTTGGATATTGTGTGCTACATAAAAGCAGAAGAAACTGCCACTCTTAAAACAAGTTTTCAGTGCAGCTGCACTGTCCTGAGATAAGTCTCAAGACACTGAGTGCAAAGATGAGATTCGCATGACAGGCACCGAAATGTCATACAGTAATGCAGTCAAGTCATTAATGTCTTGGCTCAGTCTATCGGTCCATTTCCACACTTCATGAAGCACAGAGACAGGAATGTTTTTGCTCACTGAAGTGAGAAAGGCGAGTGCCTGGCACACCAAAATATATGAAAATAGATGTTTTTCATCGAATAGGTATCTTGTGTTCTTGGGGCTTTCCAATGAAAACATTTGGTTTCTAGTATAAAATAAACCCTCCCATGTGTAAATAATAATAATAAAATCTTAAAGTTACATCATGAGGATGTCCATAATGTTGGTGTATAGGTCATATAATATCCTGGTGAAACATCTGCGAGCTGCCGTGAAATCTAGAAATGGAATGTCTCTCCGTCTATTCAATCAACAATAAAGTGCACAAACGATACAGGAAAAGCTCCTTTCCGGGTGGGATCGCCATCAATATGTCCGATCTGGAAAAGACAGAACATTTTTTAAAGTAATAAAGTTTGAAGTGCCTCTAGAAAGGAGTCTTTTAGTATTTAAGTTGTTGTAACCATGTATAATTGCTCAAAAAGAATGAACCCCCAGCTATCAAACAGATATCTACACAAAAAACACTATTTGGTTTTCATTTCTTACTGCCTTTCAGCTAAAGCAAAGTTATTCAAGGAATAATCCAATTTAAAAAAAAAAAAGGTTGAAGGAGGCAGATCTTGCGCCCCTCAAAACAGTTTTATTAATTTTAATACCCCAATTTTCCACCAAAATCTCCAAACTGATTCATACAATGTCTCTGTCTTGAAAATGAAAAAATATTCCTTTAAGAGCAAAAATGATTTTTTTTTCTCCAAAGTTTTTTTCCAATGGGCTGAGCCACTAATACATAGAAGAAAATAATACATGTGTATCTCATGTGGATAGTTTCCTCAATGGCCGAGGGAGGCCAAGATTGAAAATGAGAGTATTGAATCTGTCCGTCCCATAATTCCACAATGGAGTTATGCAGAACATGGATTTACTCTGCTTTACTAGCTGGCTCTATTTGATAACCAGCAGAAAAGCCTCCAATGGAAGAGAGAACATTGGTCTGTGTGTTTTTGTTCACTTTGGGCAGGGGTGCTCACACTTTTCCAGCATGCGAGCTACTTATAAAACAACCAAGTCCCAAAGATCTACCTACCAACTACTCAGAGAGCCAGAAAAGCAAAATATTAGGAAATTTATTTCAGTGAGAGCCATATAATACATTTTAAGACTGAATTCAACTAAATGTGAGTATAATAAGCCCCTGAGCATTCCTCACAAATGGCATGGGAGCCATACACACTGTGCCTGCGATCTGCCTGCGATCTACCAGGACGCCCTTCGAGATCTACCAGTAGATCACAATCTACCTAATGAGCACCCCTGACTTTGGGCTACTGGTGCTGGTCACACTGCTGCTGATAAGTTACTCTGCTGTACATTTATGAGAAGGATCTTTTGTTAATAAGCCCACTCACCCAACAGATATATGCTACAGTAAAGCAAGAGATGTTTTCTTGGAAACCTCTGGCTGAAGGTCCTCAAGTAGCTGAAAGGCCAGGCTTTCTTTTCCCTTTCCATTTGCCTCATATTACTTCTTGAAAAGTAATATGAACGTTTGTCATACCTTTTGGTTTATGGAATACACACCGACATGCCCAAAAGCCTTTGACATACAGCACTTACCCACCACTCCTGATCTTCCTCGCCATCAACTATGATGATATCACCCTCTGAAAAGGTTAGTTCATCTGGATTATCTGCCACACAGTTATAAATGGCCTTTACTCTCTTGGGTTTTGTTTTTGACTGAAAGAGAAGCAAAAACAGGATCAGATGAACAATATGCAGAAAACAGAAGCATGGTTGACTTCAGTGAGAGGAGTAGGGTAGCTTTATTTATTTATTTATTATTCAATTTTATATTCCGCTCCTCCCTGCAGGCTCGGGGCAGATTACACCATACAGTAAAAACATACAATAAAACATACACTAAAACATCCATAAAATTCAGTACAGTGCAGTAGTGAATAATGAAGATTACGTTGTTGAATCCAATGTAAGCATGCCCTTTACTTAGCTAAACGCCAACCTGAAGAGGGCGGTCTTACACGCTCTTCGAAAGGGGGCGAGCTCAGAAATCGCCCGAGTATGATCGGGGAGCGAATTCCAGAGCACAGGAGCCGCAACAGAGAAGGCTCGCTGTCTCGTAGTGGACAAATGGCAGGCGCGGATCGGTGGAATAACCAACAAGTTCTGCTCTTCAGAACGTAGTGATCTCGGGGGAACATACAGGGTAAGGCGGTCCCTTACTCTGCATTCCCTTATCCACTCTGCATTCACTATGTTCGAGCAGGAGTTGCCTTCACTTAGTTATATCATTATGATCCCTCATAACAAATAGTGAGCCGTAGTCCCACATTTAGATGGCTGCTTGATGCCCACTCTTGGCCTATAATGACTGGTAGCAAAGGGCTACTCCTATGCAAGGAAAAGTAGGAAGTTGGGAAGGAATTAATGCCTTCTTCACCAATTGCAGATACCACATTTCTTCACATAACAATTTCACTTTATATCCTGCCTTTTTAAACTGCCTTACCGCCGAAACAGGAGAGGGGTGATCCAACTCTGTTTCTGTTGGCTTTTAAAAAAACTGCTTTGTTTCTGAAAAAGGAAGAAAGAGGAGGGAAGATTTCTCCTTCCTTTCTTCCTTCTTATCCAAAGGTAAAGCAGTCTATAAGAATATTGCGCAGTGGTGACTACTATGTGATGAAATACAGTATATACAAGTTGTTGTGCCAATGCAAATTAGATCCCAAAATTTAGGGACCATTGACACCAACCACTTTAAGTCACTTTCAAGCTGCTGTCTGCCAGAAATTCTTTAGCAGGCTACATGTTGGGCAGGTTTAATATAGAGCAACATAAGGTAAAGGTTGCCCCTGACACTAAGTCTAGTTGTGTCTGACTCTGGGGGGAGGGAGTGGTGGTGGTGTGCATCTCCATTTCAAAGCCGTGATTGTTTGGAGGTCTTCGTTTTTTTGTTTGGAGGCTGTGAAGACGGAGTGAGGGAAGAGGAGAGTTCAAGCCTATCTCCAGTTTGTGGAGGGGGAGGCTGTTGTTGGTTTGAAAAGAGGAGGATTGAGGGAGCTCCTCAGCAGGCCGGGCATGTTGGTGGGAGATTTCAGGCGCCAAAGCTCGCTCATAGAGGAGGGTTTTTAGGCGCAAATCTCTACTTTTGCGGGCTCGGGTGGAGAAGCCCTGGCAAACCTCGCAAGCCTGTGGGTTGCGGGACTCGCCCAGACATAGCAGGCATTTAGAGTGACCATTGGCCTCAGGAAGGGTTGCTCCGCAGGCCAAGCAGTTCTTAAAAAATAAAGAGGACATATCAGGCCTGTTAGAATGGTCAAACGGTCCGTGGTCGGGACTGGAGAGGTTGGCGATGTCAAAGTCAGTCCAGGTAGGTAGAAGGCAAAGTATGAGCAAGAAGTTCCAGTGTTGTGCTGTCGAGCGCAGAAAGAGGAACTGAGGCATAGCCCTGCCCCTGGGTTTATATAGTACATGAGAGGAGGGGCAGGGTCTCCGCCAAAATTCATTAATCCGAATTGTTGCGCATGCGTGGGGGAAACCCATATGTGCGCATTTCACAGATGACACGAAGGACTTTGCTCGCACCATGCCACTGTTTCCATGGGCACAGGTCCCCTTCTCCCAGATTACCTGGGTCCTGTTGAGTTTGCCACCAGGAGTCACCATGTTGTTTTTTGCATTGTACACATAGGCACACTTCTTGCATGTTTTTGAACTGCTAGGTTGGCAGATGCTGGGGTAAGAGCTGGAGCTCACCCTGCTCTCCGGATTCAAACTGCCAACCTTACAGTCAGCAAGTTCAGCAGCTCAACTGTTTAACCTGCTGCGCCACCAGGGGGCTGATAGAGGAACGCAATTCCTTCTAATTCATTACTTCGAAATTCTGTTAGTTCGCCCCTCCTATTAAAATACCCTAATTGAATAACCCATTTCCGTCCCCAAATCTGCCATATTTATTCTAAGCTGGAGTCACTGCTTCACTATCAAGACCGCCTTGTGAAAGGAATGAAAACAGTGGAGTTGTTCAGCTGACACTTCATTTAGCTAATGTCCCCTCAATCCAAAGCTTCTGCTAAGATGATTTACTTAGAACCTTTCAGTAAACGTAAGCTATTTAGCTTGCCATATATTTCATTCCCCTGCCCACCCCATTCATACTATTAACTCCATCTTGGCAGAGGAATCAGATGGAAATGAATTACTGAAACGGTTCCAATATACAAGTAGCTAAAAGCAATTGCGTAGGCTAGATTTTCACAGCTTTTCCAACAAACACTGACTGTGATTTATAGCTACAAAACACCCACAATCACTCAACACAGTTTTCTGGAAATCGTCCCAGATATACATGTGGTTTCAGTGAAAATGAGCAATGCCATAAGGCCCATCCTATTTTCATTTCATTTTTATTTTTTGGTTTCTTTGTTATAATCCAACTTCATATTCAACAGCAGGCAATTAAGACAAAAAGTGGAGGAAAAGAATCAGAGTTCCCCTCATCCCTAGTTCAGAATCATACTTTAAATGATGCTTTTATTGGGAAAGTGAAGAGCTGCCAAATACAACTTTATAAGAAACTGGTGTCGATTATTTCACTACTTACTATCTGGGACTTCCTTGGCATTGGAGCTGGAGGTTGGATGGCTCCTGACAGGTTTGCCGAAGGGCCAATTTGTGATCCGGCAATTTCAGATGCTGATGAAGATTCCCCTGCTATCGAAAATAAAACAATGTCCATCAAAACTGAAAATGAATGAAATGGCATCCATTTTAGGAAACATTCTGCAGATTCTCTCTTGCACTCCAAGCCACTTTCCGTACCTCTCCCAAAGCAATTATAGTCATCTCTCTATATCTGCAGTTTTGACCTCTTCGGATTTGATTATTCACAGATTAGATAACTATCTCTAGATCAACCTGTGGCTCCCCAGATGTTTTAGCATTCAACTCCCAGAAATCATAACAAGATGGGTCAAAAACTGGCTGGGAATTCTGGGAGTTGTAGGGCAAGACACCTGGGGACCCTCAGGTTGAGAACTACTGATGTAGATCCTCCAGTGAGAAACTATGGTCAACTTTCAGTTGAAGTTCACCATAATATTATACTGGAAGACCTATAAATTTCCAGATAGGTGTTCTTTTAAGTAAAAAAAAAAAGGAACTTATTTATTTTTTCACTTCATGGGGACCATGTGCCCGTAATTCCAGCGAATGCAAAGGGCTGACTGTGGTAGCTTCTTATAGTTCCTATATCAACTGGGGCTTAGCCAAGGCTGCAATTCAGCACTTGCTATTACTATTAGTGGTACTGGAATTAATGGAACTTACACTTTATACTCTTCTGAGTCTTAAGGAATTAGAACATCTTTGTGTGGTCAATCAGGGTTTTGTATGCCTCTGTGTGTTTCGTTTTCCAATACAGGCCAGAACATTTAAAAATAATTGATTACTGCCCCCCCCCCGCCAAAGCAACGACAAAGCATTTCTTCAGGGGGGTTAAAATAGATAACTAACTACTCGAGTATAAGCCGAGGCACCTAATTTTACCACAGAAAACTGGGAAAATGTATTGACTCAAGTATAAGCCAAAGGCAGCTACTGGTAAATTTCCAAATAAAAATAGATACCTATAAAATTACATTAATTGAGGCATCAGTGGGTGAAATGTGCTTGAATAATTACATAAAACTGTAATTTAAGATAACTGTCCAACTTTGATTAAATCATTATTCTAACCTTCCTCAGTGTAAATGTGCTTATGTATCCTTCCTATAATAATAAAGTAAAATAATAAATGTAATAAAAATAAATAGATTAAAACAATAAATGCAATAATAATAATAAAGTAAAATAATGTAAATGTAAGAAAAATAATAACAACAGAGTTAAATTATAAATAACCTTGACTCGAGTATAAGCTGAGGGGTTTTTTTTTTCAGTCTAAAAAAAAAGGGCTGAAAAACCCGGCTTATTTTCAATTATATACAGTATTTCCCAAAGTGTATCTAGTGCAAACCCAACAATGTTTGAAGGTTTTACCATGTATGCAAATGCATGCAAGTTTTATGATGCAGGTCCACAAGAAAAATGTCAATTGGCTCCAATTTGCTGTTTTAAAAACTAGGAAATTAAATTTATGATGAGAAAATGGTTACCGCTGGATTGCTGCAGAGATCCAGGGCCCTTGTTCTTGTTTGTTAAAGTGGATGATTTGTCGGTCCTGTTCAGGAGAGAAGCAACAATTACAACAAGTCTGTCTCTTCTGTAGTTTGCCATTTACTTTTTCACCCATGAAGTTTGAGTCTACAAAACTACCCATCTGCGTTGAGTAATAATCAATTAAAAATCTCCTATTTCTCCTTTAAATATCTTCTGTTTCTCCTTTAGATCAGAATCCTTCAACATTGTTGGTGCTTATGTGTGTGTGTTTGTACTACAGCTGCTTGTTGACTATTGAGTCTAATTATAATAGCACGTAGAAAGGCAGTCTATGATCTATCCGTACACTGTTGCCTTATTTCTAATGACAGTTATAGGGATTCTTGCAAAACTTTGAGAGTTCACTCTCTGTCCCCAGATCCTGCCGTCTCGGCTCTTAAGCTTTTATGTCCAAGTATGGCCCCAGGTAGCTCCTATCATTTTTCTATATTATCCTATCATTCAAAGGTGGAGTATCCATGCAGCCAGTCAATCAGTCAACAAACAGTCTATCCTCTCCAATGTCACCTCATTTCTATTTTAGAAGTAGAACATACTTGAAACTGTGGACAAAGAAAAATGTATTTGAGGACCCCCTTATATTGAAAAATGTCAGATTAACCTAAATAATGTCCTTCAGTGGATACAAACCATTACAACACCCCACAATTGGAGGGAACATAGCATATTTTTGCCATTGTATGGAGTGAATTATTTGCAACTCTGTACACTCTATAACAGGCATGGGTAAATTTCGGCCCTCCAAGTGCTTTGGGCTTCAACTCCCAATTCATGGACTCAGGCCCTTTCCTTTCCCCCCTCCAGCCCACCTGATGAGCCAGCACGTGGATCAGCTTCCAAATGGGGCACAAGGAAAAGGATGCTTCTACCTGCTCCCACCATGAACTAGATGGCAACAATCTGAAGTAGGATCACTGTTGCATATCCTTATAGTAGCCTTGCTCATTGGCAAGAGAGAGATGGAAACCTCTGTGTTCCTGAAGCCCAAGGGGAAGGTGATGGGACCTCCTTCATCCCATCTGGTAGCTGGCTCTTAAAGTTGGCTTCAGATGGGGAGTTCTGGCTAGGAGATGTTACTAAGTTACTTATACGTAGCTACTTAATTGGTGTAGAATACTAGTGAATCTGTGGGAAAACATGCATCAACTACCCGATGATGTTCCTAGAAGATTGAGAAGATGAAACACATACCCAACGAAAGAAGTAATTCATGCTTGTGCAGAGTATTAAGGAATAACTGCTGTAAATTACCCAGGCACAGGTTTCTTCTGAGAAATTCTACTTGGAGGCTGTGGAGGAAGTGGCGGCGGCGTAGGTTTCGACTGTGGCATAGACGGCTGTTTCGGCTGCTGATTCAAAGCTTCAAGGATGCTGGATGCTTTTCCAACCGCAGGTGGGGCTGAAGAGAGTATATCTATAGATGTTACCGTAGAATAACATATCAGGGACAAATGCTGGAATGCTTGGAATCACTCCAAATAATAACTAGCAGGCCTTCAACCAAGAGTTATACATTCATGATGGGTTCATATTCATGACACCTTTGCATTCACAGTTTAAAGGATCGAGAAGGTCCACCAATCATCACTGACAGACCAGCTGCTGCTGCGAGAGACAGGAATCTATTCTCCTGTCAACTGGGAAGCAGCTAATGGATATTGCCACATCCCTTTGTGTGGGCGATCTCCAGTGTGAGAGGGGGGGGGGATTCCTGAATTCCTACTTTTGCCTGTCATAATGGAGACAGGTCACTAGAAAGGTTGAGAATGTTGGTCATCTGCTTCCTGATTGACAGGAGACAGATATCCATCAATCACAGAAGCTGCTGCCTGGAATGTAAGGATGAATGGAGGGTAAGGTCAGGAGATACTACATAGCTATATAACTACTATGGTCACATAGTTTCAAAACTGATAGCGAATTCCAGATATTATGATCACATATACTTTTTCCTCTGGGGAAAAAGAAATACTGAAATATACAGAAATCATTCTTACTGTGTATTAAAAACTAAGGACAAGACAGTATCGTACAACCTTTTTTATCGTGTTTAAAAGAAGTGACTTGAGAAACTGCAAGTCACTTCTGGTGTGAGAGAATTGGCTGTCTGCAGATGTGCTACCATCATGTGGGAGGCTTCTGTCATGTTCCTGCATGGGAAGCTGGAGCTGACAGAAGGGAGCTCACGACGTCTCATGGATTCGAACCGCCAACCTTCAGGTCTGTAGTTCAGTTGGCACAAGGGTTTAAGCCATCGTATAAGCTACAATTCTATAATACTTTTATATATGTAATCACCACTGAACTTAGAGGGAATACTTTCTGCACATACATACACATACAGAATTGCACTGCAAGTGCTTGTCTATAAATGGTCCTGGCATAGGGATGATACCTCCAAGCTACCATCCTCTATCAAGAGAAATATTTGCTATCTGTCATTCAAATAAATTAATCCCTTATTTATTTAAGGCTTATTTGTACATTCTAGATGACATTATTATGGATCACATTGCTATGGGTGATCACAAAAAGCCTATTCCTGAATGCAGAGTGTACATGTCAGGACTATGCGTAAATTCCACCTTTCTTTCTGAGAAACAGGAAATTAATTTTCTACGTGTGTCAATCTTTAAGCCTGGTTTTCAGATATTCTCATTTTCTCTTCCTGCCGATCTAAAAGAAACAACTGTGAATGCAATCCCATTTATAGAAATAACTAAAAATTTTGAAGTCTGTAATCCTTAGATTTCAGTATTCTTCATTCCATTGATATCTTGCTTTTCTTCTGTAGTGGAACTTCTACCCAGACATTGAATAGACCTGTCCTTGTTCAGCTTCAACAACCTTGTTGCATCACGTCCTTTGACATCTCAGACATTAAATAAAAGCTTACTCAAATTCAAAATGTTCTATTAAAACAAGAACTTTCTAATTATTTCATTATTTCTGGCTAATAAGACAAATCCTGAGCATTTCATAAGTTTATTTTTTTATTGAGATTTCAGTAAATAATCAATGTGAATATTCACATAATTTTCAGATGTGTACCATAGCACTTGCTGCTCAAAATGTATTTATAGTTCATCTCTTATTAACATTGCATATCTTGTACACTTACTGAGCAATAAAGGTCTTTGGACCATAATAAAATGTTGTTTGTTTGTTTAGTTCATCTCAATCCAATGAAATAAGAACAATGCAGAAGCAAAATACTTTCTCTGCAAAGATTCCTACAACCCAATTTTTCTAATGTCCACCTACAAAATCCACCAAGTGAACCTAGCATATGGACTCTTTCAGGAAGACATCTGAGTTAACCTACTGGTTTTATTACTGCAAAAGAAACCCTGCCAAAAAGCAAAATTATTCTGGAGAGGAATAATCAAGTTAATTGAGACATCATCCTGAACATTGGACCAATGGTGCTAGATAAATATTTGGTGTTAACCAGGCCCGGATTATCCATTAGTCCAGCAAGGCCGTGGCCTATGGGCGTAAGCCGAGGGGGGCGCCAGATCAAGGCCAAAAAAAATGGCGATGACTCACGCTGAGTTGTCCCAGCGGCAGCTGCACGGTGCCCTTCCACGTGGCGCCTCATTCACGCAGCGCAGCTGCTGCCGCCTTTGGGACAACTCGCCATGGTCTCAGAAGGGAGGGAGGAGGAGTACAGCCCGAGTGACGTCACTCTCTCCGGGGGCGGGGCCCGAGTGATGTCGCCCCTGGAGGGAGTTGCCCCAACACATGCTGAGTTGCCCCAGCGGCAGCTGCACGGTGCCCTTCCACGTGGCGCCTCATTCACGCAGCGCAGCTGCTGCTGCCTTTGGGGCAACTTGCTGTGGTCTCAGAAGGAGGGAGGGAGGAGGAGTACAGCCCGAGCGATGTCACTCCCTCCGGGGGGCGGGGCCCGAGTGATGTTGCTTGGGCCCCGCCCCCGGAGGGAGTGATGTTGCTTGGGCCCCGCCCCCGGAGGGAGTGACGTCATTCGGGCTGCACTCCTCCTCCCTCCCTCCTTCTGAGGACACGCCGAGTTGTCCCAAAGGCAGCGGCAGCTATGCTGCGTGAATGGGGCGCCGCGTGGAAGGGCGCCAAGCAGCTGCCGCTGGGACAACTCGGCATGTCCTCAGAAGGAGGGAGGGAGGAGGAGTGCAGCCCGAGCAACGTCACTCCCTCCAGGGGCGGGGCCCGAGCGACGTCACTCCCTCCAGTGGCGGGGCCCAAGTGGCGGCGCGCGAAAGGGGGCGTAATTCCAGTGTGGCCTAGGGCGCAAAAAGGTCTTAATCCGGGCCTGGTGTTAACTATTGGGAACATGGGCCTTCATGAAGTATGGCTTAATGCCACCAGTTACTGTTTTAGGGAGGAAGGAGCAGGCTTGTTTTCTGCTGCCCTGGAGACTAGGATGCAGCACAATGGCCTCAAACTACAGGAAAGGAGATTCCACTCAAATATTAGGAAGAACTTCCTGACTGTGAGAGCTGTTCAGCAGTGGAACTCTCTGCCCCGGAATGTGGTGGAGGCTCCTTTTTTGGAGGCTTTTAAACAGAGGCTGGATGGCCATCTATTAGGGGTGTTGTGAATGTGATTTTCCTGCTTCTTGGCAGGGGCTTGGACTGGATGGCGCACGAGGCCTCTTCCAACTCTATGATCCTATGATTCTAATAATGTGTTTTCATGGAAAAAAAGAATTAGCCATGGTATAAAAGCAGAAGTATCACAGTCTCCATACAAGAATTGTCAGGAACTATTTTCTTTATAAACAACCATAATTTCGTATGATTAAAAAAAAACTTTCTAAAATGATGGGGCAACCTGAGTCTCTGCTACGTGGCCTTAAGAAGCCCATTCCCCAGAACTGTGCTGGGAAAGCACTCAAATAGCAAGATGGTAAAGCAGCAGGTTCAAAACTACATCCACCAGAAAAGAAGAATCATGAATTGTGGAATGGAAAGTTGAGGCCAACCACAGGTAGATGCATAGAAATAAAAAGAAAGAAAAGGAAAGAACGAAAGAAAGCCAGCAGTGGAAAAGTGCAAACATACTTGTAGATGTTACACGCAATGGTGGAACAGGGGGATGGACAGTTGGTGGATCAGATGAAGACCTTTGCCTGCTTATGCTTTCCATTCCTAAAGAATTTGTCTTCCACAGTGTGTTCGATGAAGGAGTTGTCTGAACAGCACTGCCAAGAAATGAAGACTGAACTAAAAAGAAAGGAAAACACTTGCATTATTATTATAATTACTGCCGGCTGTGAAATGAGGACAAAGTAGCACTTTTCCTTTGGCAGATCGGCTGTGATCTGGAGGCACATATATGGCAAATCTGCTCAAGAACTAGATTATTTTAATGTCTCTAGTTCATTTGCACCTCTTTATGCTCACTGCATGAGGGCTGCAGAGCATGAAGACATCAAGAGAGAAGCACATATGAGTGGGCCACCACAGGTCACGTAGTGGATTGCACAGCTTTCCAAATTACATTCCCCAGAAATAAATCTCAGTATTGTTCAGTGGAACACATCTTCAAACAGGGCATTCATCAAGGGCAGTGGTTCTCCACCTGTGGGTGCCCAGATGTTTTGGCCTCCAACTCCCAGAAATCCTAACAGCTGTTAAACTGTCTGGGATTTCTGGGGGTTGTAGGCCAAAACACCTAGGGACCCACAGGTTGAGAACCACTGATCAAGGGCTTTCCTTTGACCATGTTTTGCCACTGCCATGTACAGTACATATATCCATAGAGTCTGTATCCACAGATTCAACCATCCAAAAATAGAAAAGGCAAACCTTGTTTTACCACTTTATATAAAGGATACCATTTTGCCATGCCACCTGTATACAATGGGACTTGTCCATCCAAAAATGTTGGTACCAATATTACCTGTCCCAACGTATCTACCTCTATGACCCACCCTAGAAGTTAAGATCATCTGGGGAGGCCCTGCACTTGATCCAACCACTTTCACAAGTGCGATTGGTGAGGACGTGAGGCAGGGCCTTCTCAGTGGTGGCCCTTCGTCTATGGAACTCTCTCCCCAATGAAATCTTCCCATCTATCAGGAAGAAGCTTAAGACGTGGCAGTGGGGCTAAGCATTCAGCCAGTAAATAGTGCACTAAGGGGACTAATGGAATTGACAATTGGACAGGCCTTGGACTACACTCTGGATTACATGATTTTAATTGTTTTCATAATTAATGTTTAATTGTATGGTTTTAATTGTATTTATATTTATATGTACTGGCATTGAATTGCTGCATGCTGTAAGGCTGCCCTGTCCCCTTTTAGGGTGAGAAGGGCAGGATACAAATATGTGAAATAAATAAATAATAAATAACAATATCTATGAGGGGTCCTGGAAGCAAACCTCAATGGATACCAGGGGCTTGCTATAACTTTAAGACTCATTGGTAATTACCATATATAGCATTATAATTTATTTACTTGCAAAAGTTGAGGAAACAGGTTAATTGTGTGAGATAGAGTTTACAAATGGCTTCCTCCCAAGCAAACTAGTTGGGTGAGACCGGATCTATACTGCCCTATATCCTAGGATCTGATCCCAGATTATCCAGCAATGTAGACTCATATAATCCAGTTCAAAACAGATAATCTGCTATCATATTATGGGATATAGGGCAGTGTAGATCCAGCTCAATGCCATATAATCCAGTTCAAAGTAAATAATCTGGGTTTTAGATGACTCTGTAGATGGGGCCGGAGACCTTTATCCCTTTGATCACAATGCCAACTTTGGACCATACAACACTCACATCTATTTCTGCTTGTTCACCTCCTCCCTTCTTCCGCCGGCCTTTCAATTCTCCCTGTTGTATCAAATACGGTCTACAACAAAGTAGGCCAGGAAAGAGGTAAATGGCAGAAAGAGAGGTAAATACCATTCAAGTGCCCGTCTATTAATGTAATATTTTCTGACAACTGAACAGTGTTCAACCATGATTCAAGGGATGAATGGAAGTGAAATAACAGTTTATGAAAAGTGTAATAGCAGCAAGAAAGACTGGACCGTTTGTTATTGAATGAAGAGGGCAGAATAAAGTTTCGCCCAGAAGAACGTTAAGCCAAAGAGCACAATCTATGCAAATTGCTGAGTTAAATAAAATATTAGTCTTAACAATAACATTTTTTCATTGGGTATTTGGTTCTTTCCAATATCATTATTTCAACTTGTTAGTTCCTTGCCCCCAATGGAATATTTAAATATTATTATTATTATTTAAACCCTTTTATTTATATTCCACTCTATCTCCTCGAAGGGACTTGGAGCGGATATGGATTTATGTTCCTGCACATCTTTTTCTGTGACCTACACACATTCTCTCACAGAGCCACATGTTCTGCCCTGCCAAGTTCTCACCAATGGTGGCATAACACTTTACGGAAACAGAGAAGAAACACAAAATTAAGTGAGGTGTGTTTTTCTATTTTTAAATTTCATCAGTGAAAGGAAATTTGCTGTCTTGTGATGGGTAAAACAATTCTCTACCCGCGTTATAATGACATCAGATCAGCACTGGCTCTTCAGGCATTTTGGACTATTATTTGCCCTTTTGATCACATTGGGGAGGAAGGAAGGAAGGAAATACCAATCTCCGCATACATACACAGCAGCAAGGTTACATCTATACATATCACTAAAAGGATGCCAGCCAATGTCTGTGTCACTTCCCTGCAAGCATGAAAGCCATTACGATTGCAATGACAGAATCAGACACCCCGTCGCATCACAACACATTCAATAAAAAGAAGATGCCACACTGCTCCTTACTATCTGGTTTAGTGGCACAGGGAGTAACAATTCCACTATAGGGGAAAATGCCAAGACGCACAGCATTATAACACTGGAGATTCTGCTGGCTTATAGCAGGATCTGAACTAGGTCTCAGCAAGGTCCAGAAATTTATTTAATTTATTTATTTACAGTATTTATATTCCGCCCTTCTCACCCCGCAGGGGACTCAGGGCAGATTACAATGTACACATACATGGCAAACATTCAATGCCATAGACACATATAAACAGACAGTGAGAGGCTATTTAACTTTTTTCTGGCCACCAGGGGAGCTGTCAATTCACCGTCCATCTGCGACACTGATGAAGTACTTTCCACATTCCCCGCATGCTTTTGCTGGAGATTTTTTTTATGGCCTCGTAATTTTTGTTAAATTAGCCTCCCCACACATAGGTGGCACTTAAATTTCCTACTTGACAGATGCAACTGTCTTTTGGGTTGCAAAGGTCGACAAACAAGCTACACAAAATTGGCCGGAAGCTTACTCCGACCTGAGCTGGCTTTGAACTCATGACCTTTCGGTCAGTAGTGATCTTTAATGCAGCTGATACGCAGCCAGCTGCGCCACAGTCCTCTGCTTTGAACTGGATTATATTGCAGTGTAGGTGCACATAATCCAGTTCAAATCTGATAATGTAGATTATCTGATTTGATAATCTGGATTATATGGCAGTGTAGAAGGGGCCAAAGATGCTCCGAATACTATACTGGTACCCACAAATTGTCACCTTGCAGCCTCAGAAAACTAATGGGAGAAGGAGGACAACCTGTCAGAAATATTTAAAGTTAACTAGATATTTTTCATTACAAAAATGTGAGTCAAGCATTGAAAGGGTTAAATGGACACAATGACTCAGCAAAAGATGTAGTTCAATATAAGCAGGCGTGCTTGTAGCTTAATAGTCCTCAGTGTTAGTTTGCCTCTGTCTGAGGGAGCCCTCAGTGTGATAAAGCCCAAGTGTGTGGAGGCTGCTGTGTAAAAGGCTCCTGTGTGAAGCTCCTGTGTAAGTTTAGTGTGAGAAGAGGCTCTGTGAGAATGAAGTTGTTTATCTGCATGAGAAAGAAGCCCAGCGTGGAAGCAAAGAAGGAAGTATAAAAAACGTTATTTGTGTTATGGAAACCTTGTTCTTGTAAATAGTGCAACCATATTATTTTAGTACAAAGAAAAGCCTCCTATGGAAAATATTTTTTTTTGTTCTTTTTATCACTTTTGGCTACTGGTGCTGGGTCATGCTGCTAATAAGTTACTCTGCTAAACATTCATTGGGGGGGGGGGGGTCTTTTGTTGATAAGATCATTCATCCAACACAAGCCAATGCTGCCGGCCACTGCAGTCATGTCCAAGCCCCTAGGGAAGGGATGGCACTTGGAGAAAGTCGTGGTGGAGAAGGAAAAAAGTAACCTTGTGGCACCTTTAAATGCAACCAATTAATACAGATTTATGTTGACTACAGCCAGATGTCTTCAGATACATGACGTACACAAACATTTATGAAGGCTCCAACACAACTTTATAGGACTGTTGTCTTTTTCTAAAACATCAGGCCAAGGGAAGGCAGCAGCCATCATCTTTCATCCAAATTTCAAACCCCATACTTGGCCGATGTGAGGTCCATGAGATGAGAGTCTGACACATCTTCCTTTAGTTCTGAGCCCTCAAATTCATTTTTTTAAAAAACAATGAAGCAATACCATTAGCAGCCTGAAAGCTAGGTGGCTACCTATGGCCCATCCTACACTGTTCTATATCCCAAGATCAGATCCCAGATTATCAACTTTAAATTGGATTATATGAGTCTCCAGTAATACATAATCTGGGATAAAGAGGCAATCTGGGATCAGATCCTGGGCTATAGAGCAGTGTAGATCCAGTCCTTGTTTCTCATCAGACAGATCTCCCTTCTGCTGTGCACCGAGCTCTGAATGTGTAGATCTACCGTAACTCCATGCAAAGTGTCTTATCATCCAAACAATGCATCCTGTGGGTGCAGGGAGGCCATTTTTAATCTCATCCCTAGTTCCTTTCTACTGAGGGAGGAAACTTCCCCCTATTCGTTCTGGGACTGGAAGTATAAAATTACACCATGGATAGACAAGGTTAGTGTTGACTTCCAGGAGTGCAGAATAAAACACTGCTCTGTGCTGCTCACACCCTCCTTATGACTCCACACTGTTTCAGTCATTCTAACACATTGGGTGTCTGCCAGTCTGATTGTCCTGATGGTGGTGCATGACAGATCTTGCACGGCTGACAGTACAGTTTTTGACAAATCCCATCATCACAATACCGGTAATTCTAGTGCAAGATTAGACCTTGATGCAAGGTACTTTAAATAGTTTCTCAGGAAACCAGTCTATCAAATGATCACATTTAGCAATAGAAAATCCCTTCCAGTTTATATTTGGTATATCATGTAGTATTTTTGTTAAAATGTAGTTTCTTTTAAAAATTGTAGGTAGCAGTGTGGTCTTATAAACATTGCTGTATGCTAGGTAGAAATCACAGCTTAACCTTGGACTTTCAGGATAGCCTTGGCCAAATAAATATACTGTATATACTTCAGTATAAGCTGAGGTTTCTCAGCCCTTTCTTTAGGCTGAAAAGGCCCCCCTTGGCTTATACTCGAGTCAAAGTTATTTATTATTTGTTATTATGATTATTTTTATTACATTTATTATTTTACTCTTTATTATTATAATTACGTTTACATTATTTTACTCTATTATTATTTTATTATATTTATGATTTTACTATTTATTATTGTTACATGTATTATTTTACTCTATTTATTATTAAATTTATGATTTTACTCTATTATTACTGTTATTATTACATTTCCATTATTTTACTCTATTATTATTTTTCTTACATTTATGATTTTACTCTCTTCATTATTATTGGAAGGATACCTAAGCACATTTACCATGAATAGTGGTTTAATCAGCATTAGACAAGTCTTATCCTAAATTACAGTTTAATGTAAATATCCAAAAACATTTAACCTACTGATGCCTCAATTAATGTAACTTTATTGGCATCTATTTGTATTTTTGTATTTTGGAATTTAGAAGTAGTTGCTGCATTTCCCACTCTCGACTTATACATGGGCCAGCTTATTCTCGAGTATATACAGTAACTCCAGGTGCATATTTGCGAATGACACAAATAATTCCTCATAGGAAGCTGTGAAAATTTAAAAGGAGCTAAAATGATGACACCCATCAAAATCATGCACATTCATTTAATTTTAGCTCACCAGTGCCAGTTTACAGTGGGGCTTTGTGGATTACAGGCATGGAAGCCTAATTTTCACAGTTTCAAATGGTGGATTGCTAATGAAGTTCAGATCTGCTTGATTTATGTGTATTTGGTAGTTCAGGTTATAGCCCTACAACATCAGAAACCATTGGAAGAAGTGGATCTCAAATCTCTATTGCCTTCAGCAAAAGCTCAGAGAGGGAGACCCAATAATGCCTGCCATTGTACCTTTCGCCTCAATGCAGAATGAGGTGAAACTTTGACCTCAAAGAAGGCCAAAAAAAAGGGGGGGTATTTGAGAATTGGAGCTTTGCTGTTGGTGAGGAATGTGAGAACCCACATTTGCTGGTTTCACAGCCTTCTCAGCCACGGACATGTCCCTACCATAAAGATAAGCATCCAATCCCCTCCCAGTGCTTGCGAAGGAAGGTCTCTTGGTATGGGACAGAAAGAAACAAGCAACAAGAGAGGATGGGAGAAAGAGCTAGAAAATAGCTCTTTTCTGCCATTTTGGAGGGTTTTTCTGTTATTGATAAATCAAACCATACCATTCTGGACACAAGGTGGCAGGAAAGGTGTAACAAATGCAGATATAATGACTCCACTAATGCTGAAAAATCCACTAATTTGAAGACCACTGTAAAGTTATTGCATGAATTACAATGGAGTTTTTACTGGGACCAATAATTAAGGATATTTTTCTTTCTTTCTAATTATTACAAGGAAACTGCCAGCCTTTTTGAAGCTTCAGCACTGCCAAAGAAATGGTGGGAACGTGTCAGGGCCACCAAGGCTGGTGCTTACAAAGTTTAATTATATGAACTACTTAACTATTCAGTTTTGATGCTAAGCATTGGACCTTTGTCCAAAATTACTTCCTGTGTGTCACATTCGGCATTTAATTCCTACTCACATTGTTTACCTTCATGTATCCTTTCAAAAACAGAACTGCAGATTCTGCCTAAACTAATGAAAACTCAAACACAACAGGCAACTTCTAACAGCTACTGGGGGATATTAAATAACATTACCAATATTTCAGTTCCACTTCCCAGTGTCATTAAGTACCTTTTCCGATGTTCCTGGGGGGTAACGGAGGCGCATTTGTAACCGGTGCCGCAGGCTGGGTGGGAGGCGGGCTGCTGCTGAGTATGGCTCCATAGGTCTCGTTCTGTAACAGGCTTGGCATAAAGCCTCGTTGCTTGTCCTTGGCTATATTGGCAGCATCCCTTGCCAAAGATGCCACGTTAGGCTGGAGCTGGCTGGATCCTAGCTGATAAAAACTCACAGGTCTGTCCTCCCTTCGATTGGGACTTGGTTGCTTTAAGAAAAACACAAGGGAAGTAGCCAGATTAGCAAGTATTTCAAGTCCTGAAAAAAAATATGAATATAAACTGATAAGCAACAGAGATCTTGTTGGAAATAGCAACCTTGCCAATGTATATAGTTTGGATTGCTTACTGTATTGTATATGTGTGCATTGGTATGCAATTAGACTTTTTGTTGTGGGAGGGGCTGCAGACCATGTGATCAGAACTGGGCATATTCAGGACTCAGACTCAATTTTAGAATTATTATGCCTTTAGAAGACGGCAGGAACAGTATGCCTTAGACTTCAGTAGGAACTGTATGCTTAGAGACTAGACAGAGACTCTATTAGACTCTCAGAAGAGAGAGATGCTTTGGACTATGAACTATTGATTCTAAGAAAGATGCCCTGTGGCACCTACACAGAGAAACTACTTCAAATCTACCTGTAACTGGATTCATATGCAAAGTATCTGTATGCTGAATACATGAAGTTTGTGAGTAAACCATCTATGTTACTTTTAAAGAAGTCTACCTTATTTTTTTGTCTCTTGAGAGCATGATTTAAAGACAAATATATTTTAAAGGAGAGTAGATGTTTTGGGGCATCTAATAGGAACACTTCTAAAACTCTACTGTGTGTGTGTGTGTGTGTGTGTGTGTGTGTGTGTATATATATATATATATATATATATATATATATATATATATATATATATATACTTGTATCAATATATATGAATGCTGGTGAATGCAATTTCCCCAAAATGTTATTATTCTAACAGGTCATGCTTTTACCAAGAGGTTATAATGGCATCATTTTCTAAAAGGTTGTGACTTCTAACAAGGTCATGCCTTTCCAAAGATCATAAAATCTCCAAAAGGGTTCTGGAGATTTCAATTTTCCAAAAGGTCATGTGACCAGTGGTTTTCCAAAAGATCTACCATCTGTTTGTCAAGTTACAAAGAGAGGAAGGTAACATAAAATGTGTTGGTCCTCCAGTAAGATTCTACAGTCAACTTCTACTGGAAATTAACCAAGGATCGCATTGGAGGCCTAGAGAAAACACTTCTCTAAGCAACTTTAGGTCCTCCAGCATGACTGTATAGTTAGTTAATTTCCATAAAGTTGCACTGGAGGACCAAGAGATTCCTATAGAGAACATTTTAACCAAATGTGCAAATAATCAAATCCTCAAAAATCAAACCTGCCAATGTAGACGGCTGTCTATATAATTAGTTATTACTCCTTTACTAAAGCATCGATGTTCACAGACACTCCTGATTTCCAGTTCCCATGCTGACTGAGATTAACAAAAGTTTGAATCCACCAACATCTAAATTATGGTAAAGTATTTGTGGATTTTTAATGTCATTTCCATGTTTTGTAGGTAAATTTGTTTCTGGGTTGCTGTGAGTTTTCCAGGCTGTATGGCCATGTTCCAGAAGCATTCTCTCCTAATGTTTCACCCACATCTACAGCAGGCATCCTCAGAGGTTTTAACCCCACAACTTCTGAGGATGCCAGCCATAGATGTGGGCGAAATATCTGGAGAGAATGCTTCTGGAACATGGCCATACAGCCTGGAAAACTCACAGCAACCCAATGATTTCGGCCATAAAAGCCTTTGACAACAAATTTGTTTCTTTTTAAAAAAGAAAGAGAAATTGACTCAGTATGATAACAGAACACAAGCCAAATACACATGCAGCAGTGAGGTACAAATATGCTTTCAGCATAATGAATACATTAGTTGTATCATTAACAGCTCTTAAATCTTCTTTTCGTAAGTCCCTGTAGCCTGAAAAGCCTATTAATAGTGACGGAGTAATGAAATGTCTTTTAATTCTTTGCTTCACTATTTGAGTTAGATAGCAATAGAGATCAGCTCAAGTAATACGCGTACAATCCTTGTCAAAGAGATTGTGAGGTTTTACGTACCAGGCTATCCCTTCTTCAACCAGGAACTGTTTAGTATTTTTGTGTTCTGGGAAGCTGTGGCATATGTATGGTGATGATAATGATAAAAGTGATGATCATTATGATGAATACATAATGATGAATACATAAATAAAATGTAAGCCAGTGATGCTGGACCTGTCCCTTCTAACTATGTCATAAATCAATCACTCTGCCTCTATCTAGGACACATTGCTGAATGTGTTTCATTTATAAATGTCATGTCATTACACTGGTATCAAACCAGCACATACATCTGTGAACTAAAGTCAATTTAAGTCCCAACTAGGGAAGGGACATTGAAATACATGGGATTTATTATTAACCACCTTTTGTATTTACTTCCATGGGTATAATCTTGTTGACACTAAAGCTGAATTTAGGCTTTGTAATCTGTATCTAGCCATTCAATTAGCATTCTCTTGTTATTTTGGAAGAATAGATTTGTGTGTGTGTGTGTGTGTGTGTGTGTCAGGAGCAACTTGAGAAACTGCAAGTCACTTCTGGTGTGAGAGAACTGGCTGTCTGCAAGGACATTATCCAGGGGACACCCAGATGTTTTACCATCCTATAGGAGGCTTTTCTCATGTCTCTGCATGGGAAGCTGGAGCTGACAGATGGGAGCTCATGCTGCTCCCTGGACTCAAAGTGCTGTCTGTCCTTTCACTCAATAGTCCTGCTGGAACAAGGGTTTTACCCATTGTGCCACGGGGAGCTCCTAGCTCTAGGATACACAAAAAAACCCAACATTTGCATCTTTTCTGTTTTCTGTTTTGGACTTTTATTATTAACCCGTACCTGCAACTTTTCATCTACATCGTCATCGCTTTCATCCAGGTCTTCATGAAGTAATCGCCATTCATATTCTACATGAACATGGGAATTAAGCCTTCCAGCCAGGGCCTGAGTGAGCTAAAGAAGCAAAATAATACACCATAAAGCATGAGTAGTATCCACAGTTTGAATTCAGGCTGATTTCTATTCTGTCACTTCTTTTAAAGTGAAAAATTATTGTTAAGGGCTGCAAAGCAAAAGGTGGCCGTGGAATCCTGTCTCCAAAACAAATAAAGTGGGAGTCCTGAGTAATAAACATCTCATTCCAATTACGACGTGAGTTCCTGAACAGAATACAAAGATATACATATTATAACCAAAAGAAAGGACATATGAATATCAGAGGTGGATTCCATCCAAGTTATGGGTTCACTAAATGGCCATGGAGAATCAAAAAGGCTAACTATCCATTTAAATATACTAAAAAGGCTTTGGTATTGATAAGATTCACTGAATATAAACTACCGTATTTATTTGATTCTAAGACACACTTTTTCCCACATGTAAATATCTCTAAAAATTAATTGCATCTTAGAATCATAGGTGAATCTTATGTAATTGTTTTCTTGGTTACTGTGAGTTTTCCAGACTGTAGACATATTCCAGAAGCATTCTCTCCTTACATTTCACCCACATCTATGGCAGACATCCTCAGAGGTTGTGAGGTCTGTTGAAAACTAGGCAAATCTGTGTAATGTCCAGGGTGGGAGAAAGGACTCTTGTCTGTTTGAGGCAAGCGTGAATGTTGCAATTGGCTACCTCGATTAGCACTGAAAAGCCTTTCAGCTTCAAAGCGTATCTGCTTCCTGCCTGGGGGAATCCTTTGTTGGGACGTGTTAGCTGGCCCTGATTGATTCTTGTCTGGAATTCCCCTGTTTTTTGAGTGTTGCTCTTTATTTACTGTCCTGATTTTAGAGTTTTTAAATACTGGCAGCCAGATTTTGTCCATTTTCATAGTCTTCTCCTTTCTGTTGAAATTGTTCACATGAAAGCGAACAAAATCTGGCTACCAGTATTAAACTCTAAAATCAGGACAGTAAATAAAGAGGAACACTAAAAATAACAACAGGGGAATTCCTGTCATGAAATAATCAGGGCCAGCTAACACCTCCAAGAAAGGATTCCCCCAGGCAGGAAGCAGTACGCTTTGAAGCTGCAAGGCTTTTCAGTGCTAATCGAGGTAGCCAATTGCAACATTCACGCTTGCCTCAAACAGACAAGAGTCCTTTCTCCCACCCTCATGCTAATCAAGGTGGCCAACTGCAGTATTTGCACTTGTCCAGAGGCCTTTCTACCACCTTGGACTTTCCACAGATAAACCCCACTTTTCTAGTTTCCAACAGACCTCACAACCTCTGAGGATGCCTGTCACTGATGTGGACGAAACATCAGGAGATAATGCTTCTGGAAGATAGCTTTACAGCCCAGAAAACTCACAGCAACCCAATAACCAAGAGCTCTCTGGAGCTCAATGGCGACCATTATAAAAACACAGATGCCACTCCATTTTCCACGTGCTATTTTCCCCAATTTTCCCCATATGAACATAGGGCCAGTTCCAAATCAGAACCAACCCAACTGTTTGCACACACCCCCTTCCCAAAACGTGTGGCTGCTTCCAAGCATTTCTGATGGCCTTGTGCATCATGTAAACACCATATAGCAAATTCTCCCTTCCTTCAGAGTAAAATGCCCATGTAGATGGGCCCTAAGCATAGACCTAACTCAATGGTGCTATGATTCTAATATTTCTAGCAAAACAATATTATCTTGATTTGTGAGATTTTTGGGTCTAAACGGAATAAATATTCATATATCCATTTAACATCTGGTGCATTCAGGCATTTGCAACAGGCTTCAAAATGTAAGACAGCACTCTAAAGAGAGCAAGTAAACAAATACTTATCTGCTTTCTTGCAGAACTCCTAACAAAATACTGCAGAATAAGCTACAAATAAGGAGGCATACTTCTACATTGAAAAATACTTTTGTTAAACCCTTAAATCATACCAATTCTTCACAGCGTGTATGTTTTAGGCGTTTCGCTATATCCATCGGCGTCTCTCCAGCTTCGTTGGCTATAAATCAAGGAGAAGAAATGTTATATTATTGTTTGCTGAAGACAGATTACTAATAAAAAGGGGAAGGGGAAAACACTCAAATCTGTAGTAAATACTGGGGACAAAATGGACAAATGTCTGCATCTTTAGGATGAATTGACTTCAGCAGTAAACAAGTAAACCAGTGCTTCTCTGGTTGAAAATACTGTAAAATGGATTGATCAATATTATGGGGTGGAACAACTAAATTTGAGTAAGTGACACAATAAACAAAGTTCTAATCATTGAATTAAAAATGCAGTTTTCCAATATTCTTCTGATAATCTTTTATATCTTTTTTTAAAAAAATCTATCTGAAATGAGAAAGAAATTGCAACAGTACTGCTAGTCTGTGCATGTCCTTAGGACACATGAACGGCCCAAAGAGAAGATCTGAAGGACACTCTTTACCCTTTTACCTATTTCGATGGAAGCCTTCCCTCTCAGGAGCAGTTTGAGGCATTCAACATTATCTGTCAAGCAGCAATAATGCAGAGCCGTGCTGCCTTTACACGTCTGCTTATCAAGGTTGTTACTACAGAGAAGGAAAAAGGAAGGAGCTGAGTTAATACTAATAATCTGATTCTTTAGAATCTGATTGTAGAATTGTGCAATTAGGATTCTTACTCTTTTTTTGTGTCAGAAGCGACTTGAGAAACTGCAAGTCGCTTCTGGCGTGAGAGAATTGGCCGTCTACAAGGACGTTACCCAGGGGATGCACAGATGTTTTACCATCCTGTGGGAGGCTTCTCTCATGTCCCCTTATGGGGAGCTGGAGCTGGCTGATGGGAGCTCACTCCGCTCCCCGAATTCGAACCACCAACCTTTTGGTCAGCAGTCCTGCTGGCACAAGGGTTTAACCCATTGTGCCACTGAGGGCTCCAGTTTCTTACTGAAATGGAACATTCCTCAATTTGAATCCTGGAACTGAACTGCACAAAAATGTGCTAATTGTTTGGGATGACCAACTTACCTATTCTGCACCAAGAAGTCAACTATGTGAAGCGAAGTCCGATCCACTGACCTCACAGCAAGATGAAGTGCAGTTTCATCTTGTTCCTTAAATCAAAAACACCCAAAAGTGAGTCTTTTGATAGATTTCCTTTATTTGTTTATTTATCTGGGATGGCCTCAGTAATTCTATCCACCATTTTTACAGTCAAATTAGACTGGTGGTAAAGGTTTCCCCTGACATTAAGTCTAGTAGTGAATGACTCTGGGGATGGTGCACATTTCCAGTTCTAAGCCAAAGAGCCAGCATTGTCTGTAGACACCTCCAAGGTCATGTGGACTGCATGGAGCACTGCTACCTTCCCACAGAAACAGTACCTATTGATCTACTCACATTTGCATGTTTTCAAATTAATAGGTTGGCAGAACCTGGGCCTAACAGCAGGAGCTCACTCCACTCCCCGGATTCGAACAGCCAGCCTTTCGGTCAGCAAGTTCAGCAGCTCAGCGGTTTAACCCATTGCGCCACCACACTGGTGGTAGAGTCTAGCAAATTACAATATAGTTCAAATAATTTCTTCTCAATGTCCTTGATATTTCATTTTATAGAAATCCAGTACGGGCCACATATCTGCAGTTAAAGGACTTATCACAGATATGTGAAACCATGGCTAATAGTCAACACTCTATTTTTGCAATTTTGAGAGATAAGAATGTTCCTTTTTATTGAGTCTGTTTTTGCTGATTTTCTTATGTAAATTATCATTATAATACCTAGACTGACAGTAATGTAAACATGTAACATTAGAAATACATTCATGTACATCGAACAGTTCATAAAATGTTTCCACACTTACATGCCCATTTGCTAGTGGGATTTTCTCTGTTAAGTCCACGCCTTCCGCATACACTTGAACCAGCCCAAAAATATCTCTCGTTCTGACTGCGTCACACAGGCTTTGTAGTTTAGCTGCATTGTCAGGATATTTTTTCCGTGCATATTTCTTTTCAATATATTTGGCATTAATGTAATCTTTTCTTGCATTCCTGAAACAAGGCATGGTTTACTTTGTAGTATGTTCAAATACCCATTTAACAGGAAGAAGTTTCAGTAAATGACATCCAGTTTTCAAAAAGGCAGAATGTCACCCAATAGACAGTACAGTGTTCCCTCACTTATTGCAGGTGTTCCGTTCTAGGACCACCCGCGATAAGTGAAAATCCGTGAAGTAGGGACATTATATTATTTTTAATATTTATACATTATTTTAGAGTCCTTTCTTTGCAGATTTTTTTTACCCGCGCTTCCTTACCCGCCTCTGAAGACTGTAGGTAGCAGCAGGCCAAGAAGGCAGGCCTTCCCTGCCGTTCCTCAGGCCGCCACACTTCTGGGGTCCTGGGGCGCGGCGGGGAAGGCCTGCCTCCCTGGTGTCTGTGGACCCCGGAAGTGTGGTGGCCTAAGGAGTGGCGGGGAAGGCCTGCCTCCCTGGTCTCTGCATACCCCGGAAGTGAGGCAGCCTGAGGTGCAGTGGAGAAGGCTTGCCTCCTTGACCTGCTGCTGCCTCTGTGGCTCCGGAGGATCTACCGGGGTCTGCGGGGGCCAAGAAGGCAGGCAAGGTGCTCTTGGAATGGGCCGGGAGAAGGAGGGGCTGCACAAGCGCTCCAAGTCACGGAAGGGCAAGCTGAGCCAGCGGAGGGAGTCTTGGCCCGCACACCAGCCTCTGAGGTAATGTATTAATCTTAAAATTTACCCAAAAAAGTCTGCAAAACAGCAAGTCAGCGTAAAGCGAACCACGAAGTAGCGAGGGAACACTGTACTAATTTTCCTCCTCTGAAGATGATGTATCATGATCACAACAAGTAATGTATTCACTTGTAAAAAGAATGAACTGATGAATGAGACGAAATGCATAAACTCTGGTCCCTGTTGCAGTAGTCTGTTCTCCTTAGTCTTCTTCAGGAATTTTAATACACATTTTGCAAGCTAAATTAAATGAACTATAGATCATTTAACTAATACGCTCTTTCAGTGATACAAGTGAAATCCCTGCGTAAGTTTAAAAGTCACAGTGTTATGTTACTTCTCTTCATTACTTAGCTTAGAGTCAATTGTTGAACTCTGCTGTCATGAAAGATTTAAAACAGGCTCTGTTACACTTTAGAGCAGTGGTTCTCAACCTGTGTATCTAACCGCTGGTAAACTGGATGGGATTTCTGGGAGTTGTAGGCCAAAACACCTGGGGACCCACAGCTTGAGAACCACTGCTTTAAAGGACAACCGGATAAAGGATATTGTACTGAAATGTCAGTTCTTCAGATTATAGTTTTAATTTGTCTCAAAGACTGGAAAATGTTATAATTTGTCACGACCTCCTTTCCTGGTGTTCAGAATCTGGAGGGCCACATGAAATGGCACTATGGGCCAGAATTGGCTCACGGGCCTTGACTTTGACACAGGCTGGAGTTGTATGCCATTTATTTCGCTTTTTTTAGATTGAATGAAGGAAATTTGAAAGGAAATTTTAGAAGTCCATTAAATATCTATAAGAATATGCTTATATTATTTGTAAATGTATGAACACACACACACACTGAGTATTTATTTCCTAAGCATAACAGTTTAACTGGTTTGTGTTACGGATTAATCAAGGACTCATTAACCGTGTCCACAGCTGCATTATTTTGTATCCATTCTCTAGATTTCATACTTACATGTCACTGCTTGGATTGGGTTTGACTACTTCATCTACAGGTAAACAAAACTCCATAATCTCATTGAATCCTGCATTTCCAATATTCTTGGCAAGCTAAAATAAATATAAACATCCAGGAATGAGTTAATTTATCAATTTTGCTGGACGATAGGAACCCAAGGTGGCAATTGAACATAAAAACGAGCGTCAAATTCGGCACTTGTCATGTCTGATTGACCTACAAGATTCTCCGACACATCTTAATCTAAAAAACTTCATTAATCAAATTTTGAATGCCATATCTGTAGCTTCTTTAGATTTGTTATGTTGTGTCTTCAAGCCATTTCTGATTTAGCGTGATCCTATGGTGACCCATCAAGCTATGCATAAATTAAGCAAAAAATTGCCTCAGCATCTAAGATGACTCAGCGTGTAAATGAAGCGGCATACCATCTGCTTTTTTTGCTAAATTTTAGAAGCTGGCTAAGAAAAATTACCAATAATACTAGCACTAAATTCCTTAAAATTAATTATGCACTTGGCGACACACAGGCAAGTCAGCAGAAAAGCATAGACTGCCAATCTTAAAATATCCTGACCATAAGGTTTGAACACAACTCCTTAACTTGGTACCGGCCAAAGATTTTGGACTACAATCCCACCATCACTCCTGACCATTCGCCACATCAACTGGGGCTGGTGGTTCCAATCCAAAACATCAGAAGGGTGACTGACTCATGATGGTTGTCCTAAAGAATTGGGGAATTTCTATGGGCTCATGCACAATATCTTCCTTTTTGGTGTGCTATCCTTGTTTCATTTCTGGGTTTTCTAATTACAGTTTTCTGTGACATCCAAACTGAAAAACTCTTGCTAGTTGTTACTGTATGCAATTCAATTGTTTTTGACTTATGGTGATCCTAAAGCAAAACTACCACACTGTTTTCTTGCCAAGATGTATTCAGAGGATTTGCTACTCCCTTCCTCTGAGGCCAAAAGCGCATGATTTGGCCAAGGTTGCCTAGTGAGTTTCCATAGTCTGAGTGGTGATTTGAATCTTAGTCTTTCAGAGTCCTAGTCTAGTGATCAAACCACAACATCACACTAGCCCCTACTTCTTTAAATACATTGGTCTAAATCAGCGGTGTCAAACTTGTGGCCCTCTAGGTATTTTGGACGTCAGCTCCCAGAATTCCTGGCCACTGGACAAGCTGGCTAGGGCTTCTGGGAGTTGGAGGCCCAAACATCTGGAAGGCCACATGTTTGACACCTCTGGTTTAAATTCAACATCAGTCTTCCTTAGAGCAGATCCATTGTAATTAAGGGGATGTGGCAGTAAAACTACTTTAAGTCACACTTATTTTAACAGATCTACTCTAAATAGGACTATTGTCGAATTTAGTCCAATGCTCCCTTAATGTGACAAAAAAAAATTATTACTCTTATGAAGTATAGCCAATAGAGTTTACCCTGACATGAAAGATGTACTGACGATTACACAGTCATTCAGCCTTGGAAGGATAGGAATATTCTTAATTTACCAGCAATTCGGATGTTCCCAGCACATCCAAAGTGAGAGATTGCATTCTGGAATAGTGAACACCAAGTTCTCGATGGATTCCTGAACACTCGATGCAAGTTAAAATGCCCAGATTGGTTGACAACCATGTAGGATCTGAAAACAAAACAATAAAAGATGAAATTAAGCTATGAACAATTACATTTTGCACAAAATAATTTTTAGTAGCTGTTCAGATTCTGCTGCTTAGGATTAAGTACTCTCTTTTACATATACAAGCTGTCCCCAAGTTATGAACAAGACAGGTTCTTTTGCCTCACTTTCCGTCTCTGTGATAATTAGATTTTTTTTTAAATGGCTTGTTGTAGAAACAAGGATTGGTGAGCAAGCTTGAGTAGAGACATTTTTTCCCCATGAAAACTCTTTCAGGAGTGAATTTCCCTTCTGAGGGGGAGGTTTCTCTCACTTCCTGTTTTCTTACCCCCGTTCTTAACTAGAAGTTGTTTGTAAGTCGGAAGTTTGTAACTTGAGGACTGTCTGTATAGAGAAATTTGGGAGAAAAAAGAAGATGCACGGCACCCTTCCCATAAAGACCTATGGTATTCATATCCAGATTACTGTGTGTTTGAAACGGACTAAGTTGTATTTACTTCCCATTGAAACCAAGGAAAAATAACTTATAACAACTCTTTACAATGATTCCAATGGAGTGCAAGGACAATAAATTCTTATTCCATGACAAGGGGCTAATTACATGCTATTTTCTTAGCTATATGTGTACAATATAATTAATGGAATTAGATTAGAAGATCTTTAGTCCTTCCACCCCACCACAAGTATTCTTCACTTCCTCCCTATCCATATTATCTCTTTCTCCTACTCTGCTCTCTCTTTTCTTCCTCTTCCATTCTTGTTTTGTCAATAATTTTTTGCTTGCTCCATCCAGATGCTCATTCAGCCATTCTCTCTGCTTTTTGTCATTTCCCAGCAATAACCAACAACAAGACCTTCTCTCTCTTCTATCTTTTGAAAAGATCAGGAATATTCGAAAAAGAAGAACCGCGTCCACCATGTTCTTTGCCCTCTAACTCATGTGGAACTGACTAAAAGAAACAAATATGCCAGGCCTGTGGGTAGTTTCCTCTCTGATAGTTAGGAAGCTCTGCCACCTAGAAACTAAAGAAGATAATACATACTACACATTTAAATTAATTAAGTTAATTCATTTGTTTGTTTAAAAATGTAGCCCTGAGGTTCCCTTACTATTTATTTATTTATTTATTAGATTTATCAACCTCCACTCCCAATTGGTTCGGGGCAGTTTACACTCAGAACAAAACAATACAATAAAAGCGATAAAAACAGTTACAATAAAATACAATTTAACCTGTGTATTAGGACTCGAAAGCATGCCAAAATTCAAGTGCCTAATTTTACAATTTTGAAACTATGATGGAAACAAACACCAACATATATATTTGTTTTATTAATACAATTTAGCTTAAATTGTGTTTTTATTATTATGTTTATGATTTGTTAGCTGCCAAGAAGGACAGAAAGGAAAAATAATGTTGAGGGTAAAATACGCTACTTTGGTATCATAAAGTCACCTTGTGCGCCACAATCACAACACGTGTCATTTCCAGGCATCCTCTGAACATCAGATATTATTTCTTTGGTCAGTTCTTGTACAATATTGTTTTCTCCTGTGTTGTCATCCCCCTTGAATGCATTATTTAAAGCTTCCTCTTTACTGTTCTGTAGCACTGATATCCAGCTTCAGAAACAAAAACAAAATTATACATTTCTCTCAATGCACTGGTAATGATGCTACCATCTTTCAAACAAAGGAAGATTATTAGGTTTAAGTGTTGGAGTTTTCCCTCAAAATATTATCAGGATAAGAACTACTGTCACATCATTATTTTGGGGTTGGAGTGATGTCAGTGAAAATATTGGAGAAAGGGCCAGAAGTAGGCAGGAGTCCCCAGTTGACACAAATGGTTGCTTTCTGAATGTGAAAGAAGAAAATTTAAATTTATACTCCAGGTTTATACTGACTGTGGTGAAGATAATCCAATATAGCAACACCCAAGGTTTCAATGGCTTGGGAATGGGCATTTGGTTCGTTAACATTCAGGGGTTTTTTGAGTTCACATTTTGACAAGTCCAGCCAAAGATGAACATTTACACTTATTAGTTTGTCTGCACCATGATTAGAATTAAGAAACCTCTTCCACACCAAGTAAGAAACCAACGTCATTATCACAAGCAAGTCAAACAAAGACAGGAAAGACAAAACACTTAATACTGCAGTGCTTACATCTGGCAGTCCTGTTCATCTTCTGCTTGAAAATGGTACGTTCGGTCATCTATAAAAAGATAAAATAATGTTAACCCAAATAAATGTGTTGCCTTTTTGAATACTTACGTATTTCATTAACTCATACCTGAATGACAAACCTTGATTTCATCACATGTGCCAATATTCAAGCAAGGTGAAGTAGTTGAAAAGTACAGGGATACCTCAGTTAACAAAGCCGATACTGAGGGAACCAGATCTTTGGCCTGGTCTAACAGGGATGTTATTATATGTTCTCAAAGCATGACTTCCACTACAAATGTTCCTTCTAATGGAAATGACCAGCAGATGGCACCTCAACTTCCCACCTTCCCATCATGGTGGGACTTGGTCTCCAAGAGGTATCCCTGCTAGGCGAACCTCTAACCCAGTGGTTCTCAGCCTGTGGGTCCCCAACTCCCAGAAATCCCAGCCAGTTTACCAGCTGCAGGCTTGTAGCGGGGAGGGGGAACTCTTGAGGGGCTTCAGCCCCCCCCCCCCAATTCTCAGGGTGGCCCGCGAGAAGCCTTTTCTGGTACATTGTTTAAACTGTTATGTGTATTCATATCATGATCTGATCACCATACTCAATATATCCCATATGCATGGGGGTATTGGGATAACGATACAAAAGGCTTGCTAGGGTAGATCCTCTCACACTCAGAGTTAGCCCCCCGAAATCAAAATCCTGGCTCCAGCTGTTAGGATTTCTGGGAATTGAAGGCCAAAACATCTGGGAACCCAACAGGTTGAGAACCACTGCTCTAACCTCTGATATAGGAGGCTTGGATCTTATGGTTTACTTGGTCAGCTCCTGCCTTTCCTCTGCTACTTGTTCTTTGTAATGTTTTTCTATTCATTTTCAAAGTGACACTGGAAAAGCTTTCTTGTAAATACTGCAAGACAACGTAGGCAGTGATTCTTCAAGAAGGACCTATACCAGTGGTTCTCAACCTGTAGGTACCCAGATTTTTTTTTGGCCTTCAACTCCCAGAAATCCTAACAGTTGATAAACTGGCTGGGATTTCTGGGAGTTGTAGGCCAAAACACCTGGGGACCCACAGGTCGAGAACCACTGATTATACCAAGCCCACACTAGTTTAAATGGCAATTCTACAATGTTATCCCCTTTTAAAATTAAATATTTCCAGACCAAGGATATTAAGAAGTGCAAATCTACTGATGCAGTTGTTGTGGTGTGCCTACATATGGGTTTTCTTGGTAAGATTTGTTCAGAGGAGGTTTGCTTTTGCATTCCCTCTGAGTCTAAGGAGGGTGTAATTCGCCCAACACATTTCCATGGCTGAGCAGGGATTCAAACTCTGTATTGTCGAAGGCTTTCATGGCTGGAATCACTGGGCTGTCGTGAGTTTTCCGAGCTGTATGGCCATGCTTCAGAAGCATTCTCTCCTGACGTTTCACCCGTATCTAAGGCAGTCAGAGGTTGTGAGGTCTGTTGGAAACTAGAAAAATGGGGTTTATATATCTGTGGAATGTCTAGGGCGGGAGAAAGAACTCTTGTGTGTTTGAGGTACATAAGAACATAAGAAGAGCCATGCTGAATCGGGCCTCAACCCATCTAGTCCAGCATTCTGTGTCACACAGTGGCCCACTAGTTGTACACAGGGATCTCTAGCAGAAAGGAGGGCAAAACCCTCACCTGCTCCTGACCCCCCACAACCAGTAGGCGTGAATGTTTCAATTGGCTCCCTTGATTATCATTTAATGGCCTGGCAGTTTCAAGATCTGGTTTCTTACTTCTAGTCTCCAACCAATCCTCGAATCACCACATCTTACTGGCTATTCTACTGATGTACTGGCTAAATCTGTTGGCATCTCCTAGAAGCAAGTAACTGTATGTTCCCCTTTCTTGAAAAGCTTTAGCTTCACACAATGAGGTGATGGACTGCTGTCAGTGTTTGCTGTGGATCAAAACTGAAAAATAATTCCTACATTACAAGCACAACAAGGAAACCACTCTGTTATATGCACCGTCCTTGTTTAGTAACATTTGGGGAAATGTGATCCCATGGGCAAGCATATACGTATGAGTCTTTTCTTTCAAATGTTACCAGAGTGGGGCAATAAAATGGGAATTTATATAGCCAGCACAGATAAATGGTCAAATTACAGCCACAAGAAACTTTGCTATTTTAAAGAAAAATGTTTTGGTTTCCAAATCCTGTTACACTCATTCCTGCATGGCAAAGAAAGTCAATACCAATAGATGCATCAAACTATGTTGTGCCTCACTTCGAGCTGAAAGGAGAGACGGGTAATAAATAAAAAGTATCATTATCAATAATAATAATAATAATAATAATTTCTGCTGCCAACCCTTCCCTTTCTACCCAGTAGGGCTTTGAAAACAAACTTGAAGCTCTCTCTGGAGCAGTAAACACAATAGTGATATGTGAGGGCTGCAGCTAGGAGGAGGAATATGAGTGACCTCTGATGGATGAGTGGAAATGCCTCCTCAGCCTCTGTTATGAATTACACTATTTGACAGATAAACACAGTGAGAGCACCCAACTGTAAAATTATGCAAAGGAAACGTGAAATACAAGGTGCAGAAAGGTTGTTTGTAACACAGGAATGAAATAAGACTGCTTGAAATCACAAAATTTGATGATCAGGCAAGCAGGAGTAAAATCCTAGTACTAAATTAGAATAAAAGATGAATGGTGTGGAAAGCGAGGGCCGACAACGATCTTGCACTTGACCATATTTAAAAAGGGTGTTAAACAAACAAAAAAAGGAATAAATTTTGACCTGAATAACAAAATCTAAACAGAATAGAAAGTATAGCACCTGGCAGGTATTCATAGCTACAGGGCAAACTGTGAGGTTCACAATGTATATTTAATTAGTGTGGTAGATATGAGAGATTAACAGATAGGTGGCTAACAAAAATCAGGAGAATGGGTTTAGGAAAGTGAAGGGGACTTTTTTTTAATCGTGTCAGAAGTGAATTGAGAATATCCTGCAAGACGCTTCTGGTGTGAGAGATTTGGCCATCTGCAGGGAGCTTGCCCAGGGGACGCCCGAAGGTTTTACTATCCTATGGGAGGCTTCTCTCATGTACCCGCATGGGAAGCTGGGGCTGACAGATAGGAGCTCACCCTGTCACGTGGAGTCGAACCGCTGACCTTCAAGTCAGCAGTTCAGCCAGCACAAGAATTTAACCCATTGCGCCACCGCAATGAAGGAGATAAGAGACCGTATCAAAAGAATGGTACTTGTTCAGCAAAAAGAAGAGGGGGGGGGGTGTATTTCTCTGAGAGGTATCATGACAATGACTGTAGCAAGGTATTTCAAAACTAAAGCATGAGGAAGAAATTAAATTATGTTTAAGTTATTTGATGTCCATTGTACTGAAACTGTATTATTCTTTATTATTTTTATAGTTTTTTTAATAAAAAGAGGAAGGAAAAAAAGAAGCAAGCAAGCAAGCAAGGATTAGGAAAAAAAAATCCCAGTTCTCCTGATCAGAAATTTTATCATGGCAAATTATCTTAGCTGTCACTCACACAGCACATAAAGCAGCTGTGTGACAGACAGGTATAGTAATTTTCCACATACTACTCTGCACTGGAAGCCAGTACAAGATTGGCAAATAAAATAAATAACACATGTAGTAAAGGAAGAGGAAGATAGAACACGGACATAAATTCAGAGGTAACACGTCTTTCTTTCTTAGAAAGCATAGATGACCCACAATAACACACTGTCACAATACAGAAGAGGCTAAAACAACAATTTATGGCTGCATTCAGATTTAACAATATTTAGAATCTTGTTCATGAGCGTCATGATCTCTGCTATTTAATAATTCCTTTCAGCAGCAGTGGTTAAATTAAGAATAAAATTGATGAAGAAGCAAAATATTTATCCTTAGCTAAAACTAGATCCTGGCTGTTGCGCCTCCAATAAATCAAGAACAGAAAACAACACTCATCGTCATGTATCAGAATTTTTAAAAAACCCTTAACATGGATTTTTATGCAAATATACTCAGGATTTGCATCATGGTTAGTATTTTGTGTAAACTCCTTGTATTTCATGACTGCAATAAGAAAGCTAGAGTACTCGCACAGCCAAATTGAACCCACTGACAGCCAGAACATATCACTTCTGATTCACTGCATCATGCTTTTGCTAAAAAGCATCATAGGATGATGTCTCTGTCCCAATATATTGCACTAGTAAGATTTTAAAAAGTACCAAATTGCAACAATACCATAATTAAATCAGCTGTGGCTCTTTTGAGGGGGGGGGTCCCTCTTCTTTAATTTGCTAAAAAAAAATACTCCATTGCTAGTTGCGGGAATGCGGGGATATTGCTTATAACTTTTCAAGTGCTAGTGTGACTAGATGTCTATATTGTAAGTCTAGTTGTGTGTGTACTCCTCTCCGTGACTATAATGTCCTATCCTGCCTGTTTGGGTCATTTAAGTCTCTCTTTTTTGGTTAATTGCTATGTGGTGTTAAGGTTAGAGTTAGGCTGTTCTGTGTTATTTGATGTGTTTTGTTTTGATGTAATTTGTTTATATGTTTTTGTTAGCATTTAATGTTTGCCATATGTGCTGGAAACCACCCTTTGGCACTTTGGGGAGATAAGGTGGTCTACAAATACATAAATAATAATAATAATAATTATTATTATTATTAGCAGCAGCAACCGGATTGAAAGTGGATTCATTCTCTCGTGTGATGAGGCCTTACAGCTGTTATCAGGAAGCATATACCAGCATGGTGCTTGGTCTAATGGGCCAAGATTATCAGTAATTGTGGTTCACTGTTCCAGCTGAATTTGGCTGAGTTCTCCAACAGTTGTACAGATTCATCACCCATGGATTCAAACAAAAAGCAAATCTTAATTTTGCCATTTTATACAAAGGGCTGTTATTAATTAGTTATACGGGTAAGATGCTAAATCATCTCCAGTGATAAAAGGATAAACACAAAGCCTTGAAGTAAAGAAATTTAGTGGCACATTTTAAGTTAATAATTATATAACTAGACTTACAGTATTTCACAAAATAATCCTAAACCAGTAACAGGGATAACTTTGAGATCTAATTTGCAGTGAAACACCAATTTGTGATGTAACTGTGAAGTCAGCAACAAAGACGGAGACAAACAATTTTACTGACAAACACAAACGATGATATTTGGATGGAAGCATATATGCTTAAACAGAGCAAGAAGAATATATACAAACTACATTACACTGAACTTTGGCATTTTGCCATTCTTTGATTGTCTGAAGCAATACAGATTAGAATGAACATAGAAAACCTAAGGAACTAAACAACAAACCTACGTGATATGAGGTCAAAACATTTTTTCTCTTCTGGGTTTGTTTTCACTTGGCAAGTTAACAGATTAAGCTTTGCAGGAGGTCGGTTTGCCTAATTAAAAAAGGAGAAAAAAGAGGAATATCCCTTAGTAAGAATGCATTAAAACAATAACATTATCTGTTAACATTAAAAGGAACAATCCTCCCTCAAAGCACAAGACATCTTGGATGAGCTCAATATTTTTTAACCAAAAGAGGTATTCGGTTCAAGTGATCTAGGGCAATTTTTGGGAATGCTAAACTCTAAGGACAGGGTTACGTAGTTGTATTTTATGATATAAATATTACAATAAAGGTCTACTATATAGCATCCTGTGGTCTCTATGTGAGGGGAGAGCTCATACCAACATTTCAGTGTGAGGTTACACTTGGACTATGTTACTCCTAAATGTTACAGCAAATTTACATGTCGAGAGACAAATAAATCTTTATAGTCAGCATGACAACATTTAAAAATCACACATACAATCTTACCAGGAAGAACACAGGACAGAGTAATTCCAAAAAAGTTGAATTGTGACCAAAAAAACCACAAACACCCAGATCACAGTTGTATGCCAAACATGAACATCGACACCTTTAATCAATAATTAAGTCATGTATTTTCCTGTGTTCAACTGGTTTTGCTTACAAGTCTGTTGAGTGACTTCTAAGTTGGCCATTCTTGGTTTGACGAAGACCCTTGAAAAGGGCCATTCATTTGAGATTTCCTGGTTTAGCTACCTAGAGCAATGTTTCCCAACTGCTGTTCTGCGGCACACTAGTGTGCTGTGAGCGATCACCTGGTGTGCCACGGGAAAACCTCTCTTCCCCTCTTTCTCCCCCCTCCTGCCAAACTCCTGCTGCTGCTGCTGGGGGGGGGAAGGGCCGGGTGGTGGCGAAGAAGAAGAAGAAGGGGCCGGGGCGCCGCCTCCTTCGCCTATTTCCCCAGCCAGCCAATCTCCAATCGAGGGAGGGCGGGGAACAGACGCGGAAGTGAGGAACACAGTCCGAGGCAGGTCCACCGGCTTCTTCTTTCGAACCGCAGGAAAGAAGGAAGGCAGGCAACCGCAGACCGAGTGAGTGCCTTCCCTTCTGGTGTGGAAGAGGGAGAGGGCCATTCAGGAAGGGAGCCGATATATACATAGGGAGAGATCCGGTATATACATCTGGCATAAAATACATCTGGTATAAAAGAATATAAAAGACAAGAACCACATCTCGATGGTTTTACTACTACCACCTATGGTGGTATTTATTTATCGTATCAGAAGTGAACCGAGGTTACAGTTGTAATGTATTTTAAAAACACAACGTTTAAAAAACCTGACATTATACTCAATGTCGTTTGACCAGTAGCTGGCCACTTGGAGTGCCCCTGGAGTTGCTATAAGAAGGTCCTCCATTGTGCATGCGGCACCACCTATGGTGGTGAATGACAGCAACAAGGTGCCAAAAATAAAGGAGCATGTGCAATTCCAAGACTCAAAGCAAAAGGAGGATGAAGCGTGAAAATATAACCCCTATAAGAGCCACTCAAGTCTGTCTGGCTGCCGTCTAGCCAGAAAGCGCCAGAAGCCAGAGATAACTAATCCAAGAAAGCGATTCTGGGCAATGAGCCACCATGCTCATGCTCATTGCTCAGTACACGTTTGAGAAAGAGAGAATGCTTGAAAAGCAACTTCTTGTACCTGGAGCATGAACAGGACTGCTAAGCACACTTAATTGGGAAGTGGGAAAACAGGAACTAAAATTGAAAACTATATGGCTACTAACTTCAGATGAAAACCCTAACTGTCAAACGTGTCTGGAAAAACTACAAAGAGGAAAGGGGGTGGAATGGTTACCTACAAAACACTGATCATTTTGTACATCATTTTAAATGGTTACTTTAGGGATAAGGAGTAATCAAAACGGGCTGGGCTGAGATGCAAAGATACAAACAAGGGTAACCTAACCTAAGCTAATTTAGCTGGTGGGAGGTACAGGAGGGACAAGTTATGGGGTTTAATTACTCGATAGGAGTAAAGTGAGGTGCATCAAGAGGATGAGTATATGGTGGGATCGTCATGGTATGTGGATTGTTGTTCATTCATCAAAAGCAAGGTGGAACAGTCAGGTTTTCAAGCTTCTTCTGAAAGCTGACAAGGTGGGAGCTAGCCTAAACTCCCCAGGTAATGAGTTCCAAAGACAGGGGGCCACCACTGAGAAGGCTCTCTCCCTAGTCCCCACGAGGCGCGTTCAAAGCACATATTCTGGGATCAGATCCTAACAGCTGGTAAACTGGCTGGGATTTCTGGGAGTTGTAGGCCAAAACACCTTGGGAACCACAGGTTGAGAACCACTGTTCTATACCGATGCACCTAGGAGTATATTTCATAGACTATGATGAGTATATTTGAATGGTATTGAAAGCCAGGGTTAGATGGTCCATGGTATAATTGGCATGGAGTTCCAATACAACAGCAGCTTCCATTCGGACTTGTTTTTGTCCCGTCAAGCAAGAGAAATATTTTAGCGTGGGGCTTTTGTAAGTTTATTTATCTGGATTCTTGGGGGGGATCCAGGGTATCATATGGTATCATGTTCAAAGAAAAATCACAGACTAAAGTCTGAGATCTGTTTAGCTGGCTCAATCAGAAAACAGAAGTTAACTCACTGGCTCGTCTGCAACAAGTCTACCTAGGAGCCCCCAATGGCGCAATGGGTTAAACCCTTGTGCCAGCAGTACTACTGACTGAAAGGTCTGTGGTTCAAATCCGGGGAGCAGGATGAGCTCCCATCTGTCAGCTCCAGCTTCTCACACAGGGACATCAGAGAAGCCTCCCATAGCATGGTAAAATATCTGAGCATGCCCTGAGCAATGTCCTTGCAGACGGCCAATTCTCTCACACCAGAAGCGACTTGCAGTTTCTCAAGTCGCTCCTGACATGAAAAAAAAGTCTACCTAAATTTATTCTTTGCAAAATTCACACATCTTTTTTTCACAAAGATGCACCGGAAATAGCATTTTCTTTTCCCTGTTTCCTAAACAGAAAATACAAGTGAGAAGTTTGCAGTAAAAAATCACAGACTGTGAAGATTCTCATCATCTTAAGCTTCTCATTAGAGTCTCTTCACACTCAAGAGACACATTTTTCTACCATTTTCGAATATTTCCAAATATTTTTCTATCCCTAATTCACATGGAGGAGGAGAAAGGAAACAGAATGTGCAGACTTGCAGTTTGTTCACAATCAAGCAAAAACCGAGCCAGAATGAACTACAGGCAAAGGGGAAATTAAAGAAAACGGCCTTGAAAATGAAAATAAATCAATTACTTTTTTATTCCAATATGAAATTCAAGCACAAATAAACAGGAAAGATAAAGACGCTGGATGTCCATAACTTAACCAAGACACAATAAGATCCTTCTGCTATGCTTGGCATCAATGCAAAAGAAGGCATTTCTCTGCTTAACATTTCAATCTTCGTTGTCAAGGAGGGTAAGAAAAATCTAGACCTAAATTCAATGACACATTCCATCTAGTGTGAGCCCATTAAATTAAATTATGAATGTTAAGCCGAAATCCATATAAATCCCATCTATTCAATGGATGTGTTCTAGAGTGGAATAGCGTATAGATTTAGGGTCATTTATTTAAAATGAAACATTGCAAACTGGATTAGAAATTACACACACACTACAGCCTTTTAGTATAATCATTTCCCTGAATCAGTTACGCAAGCATTTAAAAAATAATATGGTTTAAAATCATAACTGAATGCAACCTATTAAAATCTACCATCTGCGATCTCATATCACACAATTTGTTGTGTGTTTTTCTTGGCCAGTATCCAACAGTGTGGCCCACTTCCAAAACTGCTTCTCTAGAGGACTCCCCAATTCTCTAAAGCAGGGCTTCTTAATGTTTCCACTTGCAACCTGTTTCCATCTGAGAATTTTTTACATTGCCCTTGGTTCAGAAGTATATGAAATAGGTAAAAAATCAACCCTTTATAGAAAATAAATCTGCATTTGCAAGGCTTGCTAAACATTTTCTGCAGAGTCCACTGTAAACACTGAATGTTGTTGCCAACAGATTTGTATAAATGGGTGGCACTCAGAAACCTTTTACTGTTGTCAACCATTTCATGACTTCAACACTGAGCTAAGGAGACCTCCAACTCAGGTTGGGACCCACAGTTTAAGAAGCAATGTTATAAAAACCTAAAGGGGTCCTCATAAAACAGTAAGAATGAGTGGAAATACATTTGAGAGGAGACATGATGGCCATGTATAAATATGTGAGGGGAGGTCATAGGGAGAAGGGAGAAAGCTTGTTTTCTGCTGCCCTGGAGACTAGGATGCGGAACAATGGCTTCAAACTACAGGAAAGGAGGTTCCACCTAAACACAAGGAAGAACGTCCTAAATGTGAGAGCTGTTCAGCAGTGGAACTCTCTGCCCCGGAGTGCAATGGAGGCTCCTTCTTTGGAGGCTTTTAAGCAGAGGCCAGATTGCTATCTGTCGGGGGTGCTTTGAATGAGATTTTTCTACTTCTTGGCAGAGAGTTGGACTGGATGGCCCACGAGGTCTCTTCCAACTCTATGATTGTATATCACTAAATGTTGGATTTAGCCTTATCTTCTCTGGAAGCATAGAAATGGGTAGTGAGAGTACAGACATGTCAACCTAAATATGGTAATACGTTATATATTTATAACTGTAACTTATGAACATTGAGACTATGAAACAGCAGAGGTATTCAGTTTCCATGTCATTGAGAAAGATGGTCGGGGCAATACCAGGTTTTGCTTGGAGGCACTTAATTTGCATGTAAACGATCTTTTAATTGTCCTTATAGGTATACAGAAAGAACCAGAGATGAATTTTCACAGCTATTATCCTAGCACACCATTCAGTTGGGGAAGTGGCATATGGGGAGGTGCAGGGATTTTGGATAGATGGTTCTAAATTGTCTGTTACTGCTTGTGTTTGAGTTTTATTGATTGTATTGCTTTTTTATAATTGCTATTGTTTTGTTATTATGTGTTATTGGGCTTGGCCTCATGTAAGCTGCCCCGAATCCCCTTGGGGAGATGGGTGTGGGGTATAAATAAAGTAAAGTTAATAAATAATAAATGTAAAGGTTTTGTTTAGCAGTGTGCATTTTTCATTTGGTGGGACACATGATTTTAAATCAGTACCCATTCAATTAATTGAGCAATATAGCCAATATCAAAAACAGATTTTGTTTTATTTCATTAACAATAAAATAGCGTAAGTAACTTCAAGGTTCGTCTTCTGCAATGCAGTTAACAGTGGGCTACCTTTGTACCAAGTTCAGAAACTCAAATTAGTTCAAAACACGGCAGCCAGACAAATTACAGGAACATCTAGGCACAATTAAAGACCGATCTCTTATGGCAGGCCTACCCAGTCAATTTTAATCAGTGAATTTTCACTTGTATTTTAACTCTATGTATCTTGTATGTGTTTTAATAGTGCTTTATCTCCAGTTTTAAAGAAGGAGATGTGGGTAAGAGGATTGTATATTATTACTATTATTTAATACATAACAAGATTAGTACACAGCAAACAAGATCACTATGCTGGCTGTTGTACTGGATCACATGTCGGACACTTTCCAAGTGTCTAGGACTGTGTGATGTATCTGTGAATAATGCCTGCAGATCCAAGTAGGGTGGCCTTTTGCAACTGATGATGGTAATTTTATCAGCGCCGATTGTTTTTAAGTGCAGGCCAAGGTATTTCGGCACTGCACCCTGTGTGCCAATCACCACTGGGATCGCTCTTACTGGCTTGTGCCAGTCTTTGCAGTTCTATTTTATAATCCTTAATTAAATTATTACTATTATTATTATTATTATTACAGTATTACTAGTATATAGAAACTCCCCTTTACTTGCTCAGAAAGTTTCAATTCACAGCTTTTATTCCAGTTGCTACTAAATATTTGTAAAAGAAATACAATACTGAAACTTACCCTTCTAATCATGAGGCTACCATTTCTAAAAATACACATGCTTTTACAGTATGTTGCTTACAATCTCTTCCATTATCTGCACAGAAGAGGACTTCAATATTTTTATCAGCATAAGTCAAATGTTTGCATGTTTTCACAATTCATCATCAGATACAGGAGCAGCTGAGTGGGCAGGCAGATCAAGAGTATTTAATTCTCATAGCAATTCTGCCAAGGTTTTTCCTTCTTCTAAGTTGCAGTCATTTCACCAAATATGTTTTATAAAAGATTCAGTCAGTTCCACAGCTATAAATACAACTGTATCCCAATTGGGCTTTTGGTATTAGTAACAAGCTGTTTGCATAAACTACTATAAACAAATACTTACTGTACCATGGGAAATTGTAAGGAAACCATTTTTAACGGTGCACTTCCTCTTCTGCCACACTTTCCTGATTCTGGGATATTTTATTTCAGAAAAAGACAACAAAATAAGATAAATTTGGTGTAACTTGTATTGTAACAGAAGAAATTAAGACCTTTCCCCTCTATCATAACAACATTATACATACCCATCACTTTTCTTATAGAGGCTGCCATCTCTCTCAGTGCCATGCTCCTTATTTCCCTGAGGTTGATGTAAACTATAGGTTGTACTCTGGCGGAGCTGAGAATCCTACAAACATTGAGAATTAGGTTTGATTACAGAACACTGTGCCCTGTGTTATGTGAACTCATCTACCTCTTTCTTCTGGTCCCACTATTCACAACCATAGAATTACATTTACAGCACATAAAAATCAAACTATTAAAAACCCATGTTCTTCTAATGGTCTATGGATAATTCTTACATCTCTTAAAATCCAATCTGCCTTGTAAAAGTCTTCTTCACATATGATTCGGCGTGTCCAGACATGGGGAAAATCCATGGCAGAGTGAGTTTTAGAAACCCACTTCAGCATGGGTTTTTGTTCCCACACTGTTCCCCCAAAACCTGGACTTTCCTGGGGGAAAAGTGTCCCCATGCCATTGCAGTAATTACTGCAACGGTATGGCGTCACCCTAACCCCCCCCGGTATGGGGTCACCCCAACCCCCCCCCCCCCAAGAAGCCCTTAAACCTTCCCCGGCTGCCATGACACTACTCTGGTAGGCCTCCTGGCACGTAGAAATAACTACAAACTACATACACACATTTGTATATGATACAAAACACAATGGAAGACCATGGGAGTTTTAAGGTGACAAAAGCAAACAACTGGATTTCAGAAAAGAATAGGTTTTTGAAGAAGTGTCACAGAATACTCTAGGCCAGTGGTTCTCAATCTGTGGGTCCCCAGATGTTTTGGCCTTGAACTCCCAGAAATCCTAACAGCTGGTAAACTGGCTGGGATTTCTGGGTCTAATAGGCCAAAACATCTGGGGACCCACAGATTGAGAACCACTGCTCTAGATATTCCAATCCATTTCTTTCCCTCCTTTTTTGGTAAGTTTTATTTTGGGGTGTGTGTGTGGAATAAAAGGTCCACTTTTTTTAAGGGCCCCCATCCTGGACAGGGTTTTTTGGGGGGTTGGTACTTCTGTAAACTTTGGGGTGTCCACCCACCCCACCCCCAAGTTTGCTGATGCTTTCCTCTTGTTATTATTAGCTATATAAGCACCAGTGCGAAAAAGAATAAAAACTGCTATCTTTTACATGAATAGATTGGTTTGCATCTAGTTCATCCAAATCAAATGGGTAATATACATCCTTATGATTTGCCAATTACGATTGGAAGAGATAATTTGGCAAACTGTTTCTTTAAGAAGAGAACCCCAGTTACTTGAAAAGCACATGACAACAATGCAATATATTGTTTACAAAAATATTCAAAAGACTTACTCTCCTAGACTTCGGTCACAAAAGGCAAGCGCATTTTAGGAAGAAGAGAAAATCAGTTGCAGTGCAGAAAAGAACAATTTCAGAGAGCATCTCAGAGAAATATATCAACAAGTTCTGTACAGTGTTCCCTCGCTACTTTGCGGTTCGCTTTTCATGGACTCGCTGTTTTGTGGTTTTTCAATAAATATTAATTTAATATATATATCAAGCCGCCGCTCTCCAAGGCGCTTTCCCTCCTCAGTCCTCCTTCCCTCCAGCCTTGAAGGGCCTTTCCTTCCTTTCCTTCACTCTCTCTCTCTCTCTTCACTTGGCAAAGGGAGGTGAGGAGGGCTTGCTTCCTTTCCTTTCCTTCCTTTCCTTCCTTCCCTGACAGGGAAGCAGGTGGGGGAGCCACGGGGGGGAGGAGAAAGAAGGTGAAGAAGATGCGTACAAGTGGGGAAGGAAGAGGGGGACGAGGAGGAGGAGGGGAGGGGGAGACAGGCGTGCGAGGAGGAGCCAGCTGGAAGTGTGGTGTGCAAGGGGAGGGTTAGGGGGGAGGAAGGGAGGGGAAAGAGGAGAGGAAAGAAAAGGCAAAGGGATTGAGTGAGAGGGGGAGGCAGGGGGAGAGAGGAGTGGGCGGTCCTACGCCTCGCATGTACTGAGACAGTACATATATAATGTCCCTACATCGCAGATTTTAATTTATCGCGGGTGGTCCTGGAACGAAACAACCCGCAAAAAGTGAGGGAACACTGTATATATTAGTGTTCCAAAAGGACATACAAATCTGAAAGTATGTTTCTCTGTGCACACTTGAATGGTATCCAAGGGACTGGAGAATAGATTCAGGACTCAAATACTACGTAATTCATTTCACACTAGGCACCGTTACATTTCTACCTCCACAAAGGCACATTATTTGTCTCCCTACCATCTTCTTCCCCTCTTTGTTGAACACTAAGGATTTACATGTAAGCTAGGGGATTTGAAAGCCATTCTGATGTGTCCCTTAAAGGTACTATTATATACTGAAAAAGCTCCTCAAAGAGCCAAAATAGTCACCATCACATAATAGTTGCACCCCTTTTTTTCACAGAAAGGGGGGAAAGTGTAATTATTAAACGATGGAATATGTTAGAGTTTGAAATGCTTTATTTATTTATTTATTCATAACTTTTGTACCCCGACCTTCTCACCTCTATCGAGGGACTCAGACCGGCATAACAGCAAAGATTCAATGCTGTACAATTTAAAAACAACTAGAACAACATATTAAAATACATTAAAACCCAGCATTAAACCACATCGCCATTAAAACAATTCCACTCAATCTTTACTTTTTGCTTGTGAGCACCAGGTTGTTCCTCCTATTAGTAAAGAAAACAAGGGCCAGTTCCACCATCATGATTTATATTATGTATTGCATAGACTTTTAAATAATATTTCTTTGATTTTTATTTGTCTGTATGTGCCATTTGTCTAATGGCCCAAAGCTGATACAGGATCTACCGCAGAGCATTTATCCTTGAAAAACCAGTAAGAATTAAAACTTCAACCTACAAAAAAACTGTTCTTCACTTTCTGGGAAACTTTCCAAAAGCTCTCACATATATGCAAAACATGGCATTTTGACTCTCCCTTGATCATTTAAAAACTAGTAGTTGCAGAATCTGTACTAAAATGCTTCAGCGAGACACAAGCAGAGAAATCCTTGAGGAGAAAAAGGGTGGGAAAGACAGAAAGCCTTGCAGAAAATCTGTTTTGTAATATAATTTCACCAAACGTTCATTCCTCTAAAAGCACTATTTCATGCTGCCAGTAAAATTGTAAACGTTTCCATAGAATCAGAAAAGTATCACCTTACATGCTCACCTCTTTCTGATCAACCTGAAGAGCAGTTTTTAAAATATCCCTAAGTTGAATTAATTGCTTTCTTTCTTCATCCTGCACTTGTTTTATCTGGGGTGGAGATATAACAAAATAAATGAGTCAGTACATAGTTTGGACAGATGCACAGGCAACACTCTTAAGAAATCAGGGTTTCCTTAGTAAAGGAAACTGAAAATCCCAATCAAATACAGAGAAAATCCAAGCATGTGCTTAATAGTTCAGAACAAAGTATAACAATGATTTCTATATATTTTTATAATGTTTATAATATTTGACATGGAGTGGATGTGTGTGTGTGTGTGTGTGTGTGTCACTCTACTCGATTGTCTTCTAAGATATGTAAATTAATCCCAATTAATCTGTGTTATTTTCCAGTTTCCCTAGATATAGCAGTAGTCTCGAAACTTAACACAAACCACATAGTATTGTCTTCTCTTTGTCTTACTTTGACTTCTTTTACAAGTGCAAAGAGATCAAAACAGACCTCCATGAGACAAGTCCATCTGCTATTTTGCACTGATTATAGCTACAACTTGTCAGATCAGCACCAACATAAATGAAAACCAGAACCTGAAACCACGTTCTAAAACAAGTTATCCAATTCTAGTTAAGAAAAGAATTCATTTGGCTGAATGTTATTTAATGATAATGCTGATGTGAGAACGATCACTCATACTGGATGATAACGGCATAGAAACCTGTTCTTAAGTGGCTGGGTACATGATCCAGAGGGGGGGGGGCTTCAGGGGGTACTAAAGTTGGGCCTGTGACCCTTATGTGCACTTTGGCCTCCATTCACAACTCTTTATGCCTATAAAGCCCTAAATGGTTCAGGCCCAGAAGGACTGTATTTCCTCCTACGAGCCCACATGAGCCCTGAGATCCTCAGGAGAGGCCCTTGTCTCGGTTCCACCACTGTCACAAGAGAGAGGGTCTTCTCAGTGGTGGCCCCGTAGCTCTGTAACTCCCTTCCTAGAGGAGAGGTACAATTAGCCCCTTCCTTGCTGGCCTTTCATTCACAAATTAAGACATTTTTGTGGAGCCAGGCCTTCTCAGACGACTTATAGTAGGCAACTACCAGAAAACTGCTGGTGTTGGGCTTGTAGCTGCAAGGGCCTCTGTGCAGAGGGCTTCTTTGCAAAGGGATGAGAATTTTCATGAGCTCTGTTCCTATGGGAATCAGTCTGTTAAACTGAGATAAGTTAGCACCTATGTTGATAAGTCAGCCAGCAGAGAAGCCGCTGTGAAGGAATTTTAATGAGCAACTCCAAGGCCGTTGCTGGCCGTTGCTTCTGGGCTTGGGGAAAGCCAATTAGAGAACCGAAAGTAATTTGGTTTTGACTATTTTAGTACTGTTTACTGGGAGATACCTCAGTTCTGGACAACTTCGATTCATGGAAGGTTTTTGCATGGGATTGCATTCATGGACTTAAGATTCTACTCTGCCTTGGAAATTCTAGTTTGTGCTTTCTAGGACTTTGCTTCTCTTGGTCTACCTTGGATTTTCTTGGACTCTATTGAACCCTCTTGGATTATATTTACCTGAACTGCTTTTGGTTCCTGAAACCTTCCTGTTGGATTATAGATGTGTTTTCCTTTGAACCTTTTTTATTCTGCATTGCATTGCTGATATTACCTGCTTTAATAAATGACTATATATTCAAGTGCTGGTGTTGTGTGATTACATCTAGAGGGTTCCCACTTGCCTGGAGTGCGACAGCTGGTAACATCTACCTCTGAATGTTATTTCAGACTTGGCACTGTTGTGACACGGCCTAATGAAAAATTGAGTTTTTTTAAGGGTGTTAGTATAAACTGTTTTATGGATAACCTCAGGGGGTCAAGATTTAGAGAATTTTTAATGGTATATGTTGTGATTTATCAATTTGTTGTATATGGTTTATGTAATGGGTTATTTGTTTTAGTTGGGTCGTGATGTTTTGTTGAATGTGTATTTTATGTAATCTCTGTTTTTTAACCATTGTACACAACTTTGAATCACACCCATGGGAGAAAAGCAGAATAAAAATGAAGTAATAATAATAATAATTGGATATCTGATATTGACACTTTGATATTTGCAGTACTGAAATACTGCATCAAGACCAGTATTGGAAGAATGCTATCTTTTAACCACTGGTCTTAATTGCAAGTGAAGTGATGCTGAGATCAGGTGGCAAAAAAACCCCAACTGCCTTAGGAAGTAAGTGCTATTTGAGGGAGTTGGGAAGGTGCAATTCTCCACTATATGAAAAGAGGGTGGATAATAAATAGTATTATTATTATTATTATTATATCTCATCTAATTTATGTGCATTTGGCCTTGCTCTATGATCTCTGCATGCTTAGCCAAATTATGTAATTGACCATTGCATCTGATAAAGAGGTTGGTAATATCAAATTCTAATAAGTGAAGTCAATTTTGAGAAGGAGGGGGGTGTATTTTCACTAAAAATTAAGTGAAACCTGCTGGGATTAGGATACCACCAATATTAAGAGCAGTGCAGATATTGGGTTACTGCTCTGTGACAAGGGACAGACAACAACAAATAATAATAATAATAATTTAATCTCATTCTTCCTTCAAGTTCACTAATACAATGGCAAAATTGTGATACTGAATAAGAAGAGTTAGGCCCTTTCTACAGTGCCATATAATCCAGATTACCAAAACAGATAATCCACGTTATCTGCTTTGAACTGGATTATAGGAGTCTACATAGCCATATAATCCAGTTCAAAGATGATAATCTGGATTTTATATGGCAGTGTAGAAGGGGCCTTAGACAAGATAAAATATTACTTTAGGACTCTTTTGAATCCATTCTAGGTCCATTCTTCCATTTTCAGAAGAACTAAATGTTCTCCTAATTTTGTTTATCAGAAAGGAAAGATGTGCACAGAATAAATAGGCAATACAACAGACATATAGCAACTCACTGTGTGTAGATCTGTAGAGAGCTTCTCTATTGAAGGTTTGAGACTTTCGACTGCTTTCAGACCATCCTGAAAAAAGCTTTGGAAGAATAAAAAAACTTATAGAAAAAAAAGCAAATGGTGCAAATTAATTTACAGTAACTGAACTTTTTAAATATTCAAGACATGAAAATGTTCCTTAGCGTTACATGGATGACTCAATGTTGCAATGTCAAAATCTATTTAAGATATTATCACAAATACATTTTCTAAACCACCTCCACAATGTAGAATGTCTCTCTCTTTTTTTTGTAAAGACAGGTAAAATTCAACAGTTTTGATGTGAGGACAACTGTCAAAAATTCCTCTTTTTAGATTCCATGGATTGAACTTGAGGTGCATCTACACCAGGGGTGCTCATTAGGTAGCTCGGAAGCTACTAGTAGATCTTCGGTCCTCTTCCAGGTGATCTTCGGGCCTCACCACTCGGATGGGGAGCTCCTGCCATGTGCGCGCACACCCTGCGCGCACACGCGCTCCTGCTGCTGTGTTCCGCTCTCGCGGTGCTTCTTTCGCCTGCGGGGCATTGCAGGAAGAAGGAAGCACGAGGCGGGGCCTCTGGAGGGAGCGCCCTGCCTTTCTCTCGTCCAGAAGCAGCTGTGCAGCCTCCGTTGCCGGCGAGACAGGCAGGGCAGAGTGCTCCCTCTGGATGCCCCGCCTCGTGCTTTCTCCTTCCTGCAATGCCCCACAGGCGGAAGAAATGCTGCGCGGGCAGAAAACAGCAGCAGGAGTACGCGCAGTGGCAAGAGCGCGTGGTGGCGGGAGTGCGCGGGAGCGCACAGCGGCGGGAGCAGGTAGATCTTTTGGACTTGGTTGCTTTAAGAGTAGCTCGCATGCTGAAAAAGTGTGAGCACCCCTGATCTACACCATAGAATTAATGCAGTTGGACACAACTTTAATTGTCATGGCTCAATACTATGGAATACTATGAGTTGTAGTTTAGTGAGGTATCAGCACTCTTTGGCAGAGGCCAAAGATACTGTGGAACTACAACACACAGTAGTCTATAGCATTGAAGCAAAGCAGTTGAAGTGGTGTCAAACTGCATTAATTCTACATTGTAGATGCACCCTCAGATTTAGGTGATTACCAAATAATGTTTTCATACTGTTAGAGCAACAGTTAATCCAACCTCATTGGGAATTTGGGAAGGGGAGTAATCCATTAATGTTTGTATCATTGTCAGGATGAGTGGATACTGGCCAAGGTGTGGTCCGCCTGGCTCTTCCTTTGGACCCTCAAGGAAATCTCCAGCAGGGTAACCTCAAAAGTCTTCCACTGCTTGGAGGAATAGCTGTGATCAGCTTTCTATGCTCTATGCCAGGGGTGGGCAATTATTTTTTCCAAGGGGCAACACGAGAGCCAAAAAATATTATGGAGGGCCGCACCTAAAGGCTGAACTACATTCTAATCTACACAATTTATTTATTTATTTACTATATTTCCTATATATTACACATCATTAATATTAACATATTAATATATCAAGAAATATTCATATATTATTAGTATTAATATCATAATTATTATATTATAGTATATATATAGACATTGGAATATATTGAAATTATAATATAATATAACATTATTATATTATTTATTATATTATTATTATAAAATAATAATAAAAACCACTAAAATAAAATAAAATTAAAGAAGACAAGGTGCGAACCAAGATGGAGGCTGTCATCCTCAAGAGAGGAAGGATCCCAAGATGGAGTGGCCCAATGGCCCCAGCCCAGGGGATGGCAAAGCCGCCGCCGCCGCAGCGGAGGAGAGCAGAGCAGCAAGCCACCGCCCGCTCTCGCCCCCAGCCATTCCCCAGCTGATCGCCCTGCTATGGAGTGCCTGCCAACCCCGGGCCTGCAGGAGGAGCAGTCGGCCATCTGAAGTGGCTTATTCGATTTGGCGACCCGGAAGACGATCAAGTCTTCCGGGTCGCCAGGGCGATCAGCCCCCGCAGGTCGCCGAGTGCTCCCGCTGCAGGACCGGATCACCTCCAAGGATTGCAGGCACTCCAAGGATTGCAGGCACTCCAGCCTGTCTGCCGACACAAGCCCCACAGAGCTCGCGATGGGATGGCGGCAGCGGCACCCCTTCTTCTTGGCCCCGCCCCTGACGCCCTTCTCCCCGGGCCGGACAGAATCGGCTGCCGGGCCACTTCCGCCCTGTGGGCCATAGGTTGCCCACCCCTGCTTTGTGCTCCTGAAACCCTTTTGAAAATGGGTTTAAAAAATCCAGATCGGGGCAGACTGAAGTCTGTACGCTGCCCCAAAAGCCCGCGCTTTCCATGGGTGTTGTCTATATGTACACCCACTACCTACCAGGAGAACAGGGCAACAACTCCCACCCTCTCCCAAACCTATTTCCCTCCTCCCTCCTTCTCCTGGAGCATCATTTCTAAGCGCCAGGAGAAATGTCAGCCCCATAAGTAATTTTTTTTAATGCTTTTAAAAGGGGTTTGGGGAGGGGGTTAGGTATGATTTAGTCTGATTTAGCCTGTGTGGACGGCCCCTTCAGAAGTCCCAGGACTTCTGATTGGCCCGTCCAGGCAGCAGCCATAGTGGGTTTGCCACGCACCTTTCAAGAAGGCAAGGAGCAAACCCCTAACAAATTAATTCACTGCAAAGTAGAGTTTTCTTGCTTTGTGTTTAATGAATTATTTTTTACGTGGGCCGTTGTTTGGACTCCCCACTTGAAAGTGCGGGCGCTCCCGCTTTTAAAGGGCTGTCTGCATGTGCTCTTAAATGGTGCAAAAGAAAACAATGGATGTTACACGATTAAAGCATAAATGTGATGAGGGTGAAATATAGTTATCTGTTGTATAGGACAGTGTTTCTCAACCAGTGTGCCGAGGCACACTAGTGTGCCGTGAGCGATCATCAGGTGTGCCGTGGGAATTTGGAACCTGGGGAGGGGAGAGTCTAGTGTGTTGAAGTATAAAAACCCTAAGAAACCTACCTCGATAAAGGCACAAAATTACAAACATCCCCCCCCCACACCCGTTGTCTACTTGGTCTCTCCCTCTCCATGCATTGGGAAGGCCCGCCTCCCTTTCCCCAAGTAGAGACCTCCTCTTGCCTCCTGGGGGTTCTGTGTGGGAAGTTTGGCCCAGTTCTATCATTGGTAGGGTTCAGAATGCTCATTGGTAGGGTTCAGAATTGTAGGGGAACTATAAATCCCAGCAACTACAACTCCCAAATGTCAAGGTCTATTTCCCCTGAACTCCATCTGTGTTCATATTTGGGCATATTGAGTATTCATGCCAAGTTTGGTCCTGATCCAACATTGTTTGAGTCCACAGTGCTCTCTGGATATAGGTGAACTACAACTCCAAAACTCAAGGTCAATGCCCACCAAACTCTTATAGCATTTTCTCTTGGTTATGGGAGTTCTGTGTGGGAAGTTTGTGTCTTTCTGCCATTCCTGCCAGGATATCTATGTTGTGTTCATCGAAACAGGCCCAGATTTCACACTGAGTGTATAAATACATTTTAAAACATATTAACTATATGTATTACTGTGTTAGAGTGTCATTTTGTGTCATTTTGGTTGGTGGTGTGCCCCAGGATTTTGCAAATGTAAAAAGTGTGCCGCGGCTCAAAAAAGGTTGGAAAACACTGGTATAGGAGACGTGTGTGCCGTTTTTTTAAATAGGACAGGATGAAACAACTGTCTAGTGAGATAACCATATTTGTTTTTCATAGGAGAAATGCATAAAAAGCAGGAGTGGATGGCAGGATCTGTTTTTCTTCATGTTTTGCCTCCCACAATGCAAAAACTGGGCAGTGGTAGGCAAGCTATAATGACATCATGATGCAATTGCATTACTGCAGCTTTTTTTCTTTTCTTTTTTTTTAAAACAAAAATATGTAGTTTAACTAGGAAAGCAAACAGGACCATGATAATGCCATTAGTGTAGATGAAAAATCTATGGAAGCTCCACCATTAAAGTGCAAATGCCTGAGGGCAGAGGACTGTTTCTCCTTGTTCCTTTTCTTGTAAATCGCCATGTAGAGTGGTGGTGCTGTATAAATAAATGATGATGACAATACAGTGAGGATGCAATACAATAGCATCGAGAATCAGCTATGGTCATGTGTGCACGTGAAGCATATTTTGCACAGCATAACATGCTATAGCAGTGTGGGGTGGTAGAGAGTCAAAGCATGCCAAGAGCAGAACCAATGAAACCAGCGGTGAAACTTCATAAGAACTAGCTTGATTTCATAGGTTTATCATAAATATGACTGAATTGGGATTTCCTATGAAGAGATTTTCATGACAACAATGTTCAAAATTAGAAGTACAACTCTAATTCCAGAATGACACCCTTAAATCCCCGAGAATCTGATATTCTGAGAAAAAGATATAATTATATTTTGCTGCAATATTTGTTCTTAAGCAGTGGTTCCTAATATTTTTTGACCAGGGACCACACTGACCAGGGACCACTCTCCAACATTAGTACCAAAAGGGTTACAAATCAGTTTTTGGTCAACTTTAGGTTCGATTTGGTTATTAGGAGTGCTGATTCAGAAAATTGCATAGGATAGACCACATCAGCTCTAGTTTCTGATACAGAACATATGCCATGCAGTAGTCACCACCTGCTCACCCACATAAAACCATATTTAATAATCTAGAGCTGATGTGGCAGTAGTAATCTGTTGTGGGTAGTCAGCCTCTCCCCTCCCAACATCCCCGTTGCCTTGGCCCTATAAGAGGGTTTGGCGAGACCAGTCACTCTCGTTGCTCCATAGTTTCAAGGCAACTGTGAGGCCGTGGAGCATATTTTCATCCTTGCAAACCACTAGTGGTCCACAGACCACAGGTTTTATGTTTTATAGTTCACTGGTTTTAATTCATTGTATATGCTTTTTAGTTATGTGGTGTATTTTATACTTTGTGAAGCACTGAATTTTGCCAATTGCTTTGTTGTAAACCGTTTTGAGTCCTCCCAGGGGTTGAGAAAGGTGGTATATAAATAAATAAATAAATAAATAAATAAATAAATAAATAAACTAACTACTGTTCTAAAGCTATTCTGCATCCACTTTTCATTTGGACGGGGGGATCAAAAATGGAAAGATTAACCAATTCCCAAAGCTTAATGAAGAGCAAAAGGGATTGGTATAGTTTGCAGTACAGCTTCCATGTGAAGAGCGGCGTATTCAGTCCTACATAAAATAAAAAATATAGTTCATGACATCATGATGCAGTTGTTGGCTGAGATTCAAAAAAGTCGTTTTCACTACTGCAGTTCCTTATCCAACAAAATAAAACTGCCAGAACGAGCTACAACAATCAGAGGTATCTGGGCATCTCTCTATACACATGAATATAGTTTTGGAAATGTATTTAGACTGTCTTGGATCACAGTCATACTGAATATACCGCCCCCCTCCTTTTCCTTCTTACAATCTCAGGCGAACAAAAATTAACTTCAAACACTGCATTTTACTGTCAGCTCTGTTATTCTGGTTCATTTACATGAAAGTCACTATTGATCCAAGCTCTCTGTAAGAACAGCAAAACCTGGCTCATGCTACATGTGCTGCATATTGTAGGAATCAAAGGGAATCAAAAGAATCAGTGTTTCGGCTTGAACACAGAGCAGCTCTGATTCAGCAGTTCCTTCGACAGTCAAGAGCTCTCAATTTAGGCAGAATTAAGCAAGGGCTTTCCATTCACTTCTGTGCTGAGGCCAACTCCAATTGGCAAGCCCTCTAAGGGTGAATTAAAGGGAAGCCCGTATTTATTTCACAGCTCCATGTGTACAAACACATCTCTGGGGAGTCCTGAGTGGCCAGGTTATTTTATCTTACATGTGCAGGCTTGCCGCAGTAGAATCAAAGCACAGAGACATCACTCAGCACATCAGACCTAGAGAACAATATTTATAGTCCTTGGTCATGCATGGGGTACAGATACTTTATAACATTATGGGAAAAACATGGTCCAGGGACTCCATGTGGCTTCAAGGCTGTTTACAAAACCCTTGGCCTCTCTTCAATCTTAATCTTTTTTTCTGGTTTCAAAAAGTGAATGTATTGCCTTTTCTAGTAGCCTCCGGCAGTAAAAATGCACTTTTCAAACTGGCTGCAGCTTCACACACCCTTCATTGTATAAAATGTTTAAAATACCTATTTTCTCAAACTAAGGGCCCTTCCATACTGCCCCTATATTCCAGGATCTGATCCCAGATTATCTGTTTATCCCAGGTTACCTGGCAGTGGGGACTAATATATTCCAGTTTAAAGCAGATCATTTGGGAACAGAACCTGGGATAGAGGGCAATGTGGAAGGGCCCTAAGAGTGGACTTCTTCCTATACCTGGCTTCTAGGGTTTTTATACACACTGTTGCATCTCGAGCAGGCCATGGCGCAGTTGGCCAGCATTGCCCAAACAGGAATCAAGGAACATGAAAGGCACTGCAGACTACTTCATCCAGAGAAGTCAGCCATAGCAGAGCACATGATGAACCAACCTGGGCACAGCATATTATCTGAGAACACAGAAGTGCTGGACCACTCTAACAACCACCATGTCAGCCTACACAGAGAAGCCATTGAAATTCACAAGTATGTGGACAATTTCAACAGAAAGGAGGAAACCATGAAAATAAACAAATCTGGCTACCAGTATTAATAAACTCTAAAATCTGGACAGTAAATAAAAAGTAACACTCAAAAAGTAGTAGAATTCCTGACAAGAATCAATCAGCTAACACCTCCCAACAAAGGATCCCCCAGGCAGGAAGCAGCCAGTCTTTGAAGCTGCAAGCCCATTAAATGTTAATCAAGGTGGCCAATTGCAACATTCACACCTGCCTCCAACAGACAAGAGTTTTTTCTCCCACCCTGGACATTCCACAGATATATAAACCCAACTTTCCTAGTTCCAACAGACCTCACAACCTCTGAGGATGCCTGCCATACATGTGGGCGAAACGTCGGGAGAGAATGCTTCTGGAACATGGCCACACACCCCGGGAAACTCACAGCAACCCAAAAAAGGAATGATCTTCTCTGAGTAGAGTGGAGAAAGGCAAGAGTGTAATCTGTCCCAGGAGAAACACTGACCTCATCTTCTGTCCGCTTTCAATGCATTGGCAGGGAAACGGCAGGTGGGGGGCCACACTGGTGCTTCCCTCTCCTCATTGAATGACCCTCTACTTATCCACGGGTCATATCGAAATCCATAATTTTGGCCCCAAAACCTGCCCTCAGCTTATACATGAGGTCAACTTATATGTGATTGCAAATGGTAAGTCAAAGGGATAAATGTGTACTTTGTACAACAGGTCAGTAGCTTGTAGTTTTCAGATTTTTTCCCCAAAGTTACTAATAATTATTTGAGCTATTAAGAACCAGGGAAGCAAAGAACTGCTTTTAAAAAACAGAATAAAACCAGTGAGCGAGGAACTCGGAGACACGACTTTAATCGCTTACCTTTTAGTATCGTTTCAACCTCTGTCAATCCCACCCCTTCCTTAGTACTAATTTGGTGATTAAAATTAAGATATCTGTCCTTATTTCTTTCTGAGCTCAACATGCTGGTTCTTCCTTTTCTGTAAATCCTAACTATGTATTTCTTTCGGGGGGCTCGTGTCCATCACAGGCCACATTCTGCAAAATATGAAAGCAACTTGTAGCTCATCCTTATCTCGGTGCAATTACTAATCATGCCAAATGGCCATGTGGAAATTATGAATGATAATGCCTTGTATTATCTCAGTCTGATGCTTCATTTCATTTGAAATAATACATTAACAAGACAGTGATTGACCTTTAAACTATTCAGCCCTGTGGAAAAACAGCCATGAAATGGACATGTGGATAATGCAGATTTGTATACATTTTTTTTTAAAAAAAACAAACATTATTAACAGCACACATTTTACCATAATGTAAAACGTACTTGCATTGTGCGTGGAAATACTTGATCAGGTTTTGAAGCAAGTCAACTCCCTTTTTAATCTTGATTTCATTCACTTTTAACAGGTACTGCCAAGGTAATAACACAAACATGAAAATAATATTAATTGTTGTATTAGCATAGAAGTTGCTTATTGACAGTGAAATGACTCTATACACAGTGCTAAGAATCTGAGTAATGTCATCAAGTGGAGTGACATTGCCCATAGTGAAATACGTGCTGAGGAAGTTTCTTCACTCATCTAACAAAACCAAATTAAACAACAAGCCACAATCCAATTATTATTTATTTATTATTTACGTCATTTATATTTCGCCCTTCTCACCCCGCAGGGGACTCAGGGCGGATCACAATGCACATATACAGGCAAACATTCAATACCATTGACATATACCATATATAAACAGACATAGAGCCAATTTAACATTCCAGAAATCAGTTAAATTTAGCCTCCCCACAAAGTGGTACGTACCTTTCCTACTTGACTGATGCAACTGTCTTTCGGGTTGCAAAGGTCGACAACGAGCTACACAAATTGGTCGAGTGCTCACCCCGACCCAGGCAGGCCTCGAACTCATGACCTTCTGGTCAGTAGAGATCTTATGCAGCTGACACCCAGCCAGCTGCGCCACATTCCCGGTGCCAAGGGACTTATCCTGCATACTCAAAGCTATATTAAACAAAGGCTCCTTTCCTACACATTGAAAACACTCTAGAACACACAAAGTGTTTCCAACAGGAGTTTCTTGTAGCTATAATTTCCAACAGTTCTAGAAATATTTTCCAAGACTGAACAAAAAGAGAGTGCAAAGTTTTAGCCTAAGATCTAAACATACTGAAAATATAAGATTTGCATCTAAGGGCCCTTCCACACAGCTATATAATAATAGTAATAATAATAATCTTTATTTATACCCCGCCACCATCTCCCCAAAGGGGACTCGGGGTGGCTAACATGAGGCCAAGGGCTTCTAAAATACAATACAACACAGTAAAATACAAAATACAAAACAAAATACATCAGAAATAAAAATAATTAAAGAAAAATACACTTACAATAACAAATGAAATGATACAGGAAATTTACACACAAGAATTTAATATAACCCAGAATATCAAGGCAAAAAGTCCCACAATCATAGAATCACAAGAGTTGGAAGAGATCTCATGGACCAGCCAATCCAACCCCATGCCAAGAAGCAATATCTGCTTTAAACTGTGTTATTTGAGTGCACACTACCATATATTCCAGTTCAAAGTAGATAATGTGAGATTTTATTCAGCTGTGTGGTATGGGCCTAAGTGAATGGGTTTAAGGTTGGCATTTCCTTCCAGCAAGGAACTACATTGGTGCTGCTGTTCAGTCCTGGTTTAAATAGCAAAGTGTTGATTACAGCTCTGCAAAACTTTCTTAATGTACTAGAGACAACATCCTCGGTTGAGGAGGCACATGTTAATCGACTCAGCAAGAAAATCTTTGTGAGCCAGCTATATAATATATGTATTAAGCAAGAAATTGCCTAAGCACTTGATATGATTCATGTTTGTTCCTGTAAATAAAGCTGTGCACCATCTGTGTTAAATTTTAAAATCTGGATTTTTTTAAAAAAAAACTATGACTACCAACTATCTATGACTACAAATGACTTATAATGAACTTCCCCAATAAACACACATGCGACAACAAATTTCCTTTCTTTTCTTATCAGTGTACAAGGCACTGTCTTTCTGCAGAGTAGTTGAAGATGGAATAGTTGTTTATCTTTTCATTATTTTAATAAATAAGACATTAGGCTATGACTTCGGATGTGGATTTGTTAACTTTTAAATGCATGTTTTTAATTTATTGTTTAGTTAATGTTTTAATTGTGATTTTATTGCTATTGTTTGTGTGGCATCTAATGCTTGTCGGCTGTAACCCACGCTGAATCCCCCTTCGGGGGTAAGGAGGATGGGATATAAATGTCCTAAATAAATAAATAAATAAAGCAGAAGAAACAGAATAAAATTAAACCTGCAAGTTAGATTGTAAATAGCTTCTTGTCACAAACTATAATACATCTTTTGCTTTATGATGTATCACTGAAAATTTCCTAACTTTACACTGTCATTAAATTCCTATCAATAGACTCTTGATCACATACAGCAGGTCAAGTGTCCACTGCCAAATATTAAAATACCCCATCACACTGGATTAGTTCAGATGATTACTAGATCATGGACTGGAGTGGCTCTCGTCAATCTGGTATCCCCCAAATTTTTGGACTGCCACCCCATTACCCCAGACCATTAGCCATATGGTTGAAGTATAACACTTTAGGAGGATATCTGATTCAGAAAAGTTGGCTTGAAGAAATTGCCACGGGCTTGTGCACAATCACATCCTTGTTGGTTCCATTTTTAGGTTGCACTAACTACAGTTTGCTATGACATCCAAATTGAAAAATCACGTTTAACTGGTTTTGCTGTTGTGTGGCTTTCAATACTTTTCAAGTAATGGTGACCCTAAGGCAAATCCTAGAAAGATTTGTTCAGAGGATTCAGAGAGTGTAAGATGGTAAGTTTTCCCCATTCCATTTATAGATGATAACCACAAAAGAAGTCAGATCTTTGTTGTTGTTAATGGTCATCAAGTCGACTTCAACCTATGGACATGCTATGAATGAGAGACCTCCAAGGCCCCTTCTACACTGCCCTATATCTCAGGATCTGAAGTCATATTATCTGCTTTGAACTGTATTATATGAGTCTACACTGCCAGATAACTGAGGATAGGCAAATATTCTGGGATCAGATCCTGGGATATAGAGCAGTATAGATCCAGCCCAGGTCATCATATCAACAGCTTTCCTCAGGCCTTTAGTCTCTTTGATTGAGTATGTCCAACAGGAAGGCAGTCTTCCTCTTTTTCCTTCTACCTGAGCAAGCCATATAGACTTTTCTAGTGAGTCATATTTTTTCAGGCTGATTTTCTTTTGAAATTCTTTTGTGGACCATTATGCAAAATGATCCCTAGTATCTTTCCAGAACTCAACTTAGACAATTGACATTTCTCAATCCATATTCTTCTAGAACCGGGAAGTGGCACAGCTGGCTAAGTGTCAGCTGCATAAGATCTCTCTGACCTGTAGGTCATGAGTTTGAGGCCTGCCTGGGTCGAGGTGGGTACTCGACCTTAAGTGTAGCCTGCTGTCGACCTTTGCAGCCCGAAAGACAGTTCATTTGTCAAGTAGGAGATAAAGTACCACATTAAGTGGGGAGGCAAATTTTGACTGATTTATGAAGCCATAAGAATTCCAGGAATCGCTGAAGATTGCGGAAGAACAACAAGGGACGCTGGAAAACGCTGAGACAGATGAGGAGTGCGTCAGCTCCCCCTGGTGGTTAGAAGTTTGCCTCTCTGTCCGTCTATGTTCGTCAATATATGTCTAAATATGTCTATATATGTTGAACTGCAGGGATTGTCTGCAAGTATATGTACTGTAATCCGCTCTGAGTCCCCTTCGGGGTGAGAAGAGCGGAATATAAATGAAGTAAATAATAATAATAAATAATAGAACAGTGGTTCTCAACCTGTGGGTCCTCAGGTGTTTTGGCCTATAACTCCCAGAAATCCCATCCAGTTTACCAGCTGTTAGGATTTCTGGAAGTTGAAGGCCAAAACATCTGGGGATCCACAGGTTGAGAACCACTGTTCTAGAGAAAGAGACTTGAAATGGGGTGGAGTTGCCTTCTCTAGGGTTTTTTTCAAAGCAGAGGCTGCATGGCCACCTGTTGAGAGTATTTCAATTGTTTGTTCCTGCATGGCAGGAGATTGGACTGGACCGCTCTTGGAGTTTCTTCCGACTCTATGATTCTATGATTCTACATATTATGAAACTCTGTTGTAGAATTATGGACCTCACTTTGCTTTCATGGGAAATCAATGCAGTGGTCTGAATATGAGGAGCATTTTTTCCCAACCCTCCTAAGGCAGCAGGGCAGTTCAGAGGGCCAAAATGGATAGGCTGTGTAGCAAACAATGCTTTGTCCTTAAACAGTAGCAAATCATCCAGAAGTACAGAAGGTACATCTAGAAAACTGCTTCTGCTACTCTCATCTAACCAGCATCTGTGGGCTATGGCAGTCAATCTTAGTCTCTAATTATATGGCAGTATCTGCCCAAACTAATTTCTGAACATGGCACCAAATATCAGCTTGGCTGATTCAGACACTGAAGCAAAGCATTATTAGATCTGTTCAGAAATTAGTGGCAAAACTTGTGTCCCATATATGAGTAGAGAATGGAGCACAATAATGTTTGCTTAAAAACTGAAATTAATGCACTAAAATGGTTATGGAGAAAACCAATAGGCAGCATGCTAGTTATCGTGCTTCAGGGCACCAGCAATCTCTCTCCAACAGCTGGCAAATGTTCTTACTTAACCAAGTAAACTGAGATTTTCATCTCTCAATCCTGTGGCAGATGGTAACTTGAATGGGCACAGGAGACAATCTTTTAAGCTGACGATGGGATGGCTGCATAAAGGCTCTGCCTTTGTTTGTTTATAATCTGTACGTAATAGGCTATATATGGTCAGTCTGCCAATTTATCACTGACAAACATATCAAGCAATTGTGTCTTTTCTGAAATTGGAACAAACGGATCGGTCCTTTGACCAAGACTTTCACATCACAATATAAAGTACGGGTGTTAGTACAGAATTATCTGAGCAACACGTTCACTCTTACCTCGCACATTTGTAGCTGAAAGAACCTCCGCTCTTTTTCCATCTCTTCGGCTATTTCAGCCCCACTTATTTCTGTCCGGATCATTCCATGTAATTTGGCATGTTCTTTTTTCTCTTTCTCTATTTTTGTCCTGTGTGAAAGAGAGAACCAACGAAACGATGATGTCATCCTAAATCTTTTCCCCCAACTGTCTTTGTGTGTTTAAGAGTTGTGCCAAATATTTGCGCTCTACGGGATTTACCAACCTTCCGTAGGGCTTGCAAAACACATTTATTTCGGCAAGCATTTGGACTCTGTTAATTGGGATCTTAAACTTAGTTAAATTGGTTTTATTGCTAACTGTATTGTTTTGTGTTGTGAACCGCTCCGGCCTTAGGGGAGTGGCGGTATACAAACCTGAATAATAATAAATAAATACATTTTCATTCAAACTACAACTCATCAGACAATTCATCTGACTAATTTCACTGAGTTTTAAGAAGGGAGAAAGAGTCCCAAACCTTCAACTAAAACAGTCCTAACTCATTTTTCTCTTCTAGGAGAGGCGAAAGCCCTACATTTTAGACTCCTCTAAGAGCAAAAACACATTGGCCTGTACCTCATGTGTGGTCCTGCTCTACCATAATAACATCAGCATCACTTGACAGATTTCCACACATACACCTTTTACAATATTAATTCACTCCCTGGATGAAAGCCAAGGAATACATTATCTGAACGAAGGGCATTGGTAATGGCCTTTTCCTTCCAAGCACACAATCTAGCAACACAAGAACAATATATACAAGCTACACAAATAATGCCTTTCCTAATTTTTTTTCATTCTCACTTGACGAATATGGAGTTACTGGAATATGTACTCCTTTCCCTGTATTCCAGTGATTCCATACAAATCAAGTGCAAAATGTCTTCACCAAGTCGTTTCACAGTCCTCAGGAAGTAATGGAAGACTTCTTATAGCATTCTTATTCCATTATTTCATCTATTGATGATGTCTTATTCTTTTTTGAAAATCAAACTTGAGAACTCCTTTCCCCTTTAGTGCCCCCCACCACTGTTTTCGACCTCTCTCGTCAATCTCTCCCCTCCCCCTTCGGTTCCATACCTGTTACAATATCCTGTGTTTTAAAATATATTTTATACTGTTTTCTAATCTAATTTTAAATAACATCTTAATGGGGAGTTGTCCTTCCCCTCTCAGGGGGGTTATGCCTGCTTTGTGCTGGTCAGTGATCGTAATAAAGTTTTAATTGTTCTTAAGTGTTTTATGATGTTTGAGCATTGAATTTTGCTTTTGTTAACTGCTTTGAGTTGCCCGAGGGCTGAGGAAAGAAGTATAGAAATATAGTAAGTAAGTAAACAAATAAATAAATTACACAGCCGAGTGGCCACCACTGAGAAGGCGTCCCTGCCAGTCATGCCTGCCTGTGTCTCGTCCCTGCCAGTCATGCCTGCGAAGAAGACGGGACTGAGAGTACGGCCTCCCCAGACGATCTTAAACTCCGACATGGTTCATAGGGGAAGTTTATTTATTTATTTATTTGCCATGCTTCTATACCGCCTCTCTCAACCCAAAGGTGACTCAAGGCGGTGAACAAGCAGGAACAAGTGCTGCGACGTCCCCTAGGGGGCTGTTTATATCTGTATTTGGTTTGCCATGTACCTGCATGGACCCTTTGGTCTATATCTTCTTTGTTGGCCATGTGCTTCTTTGTCTGGCCATGTGGTCACTCGGATGGGGCTGCTTCCTGGCTCCATACCTGGTGTCTCCGCCCTCAACTCCACCCTTTTCCGGAGTTTACTTAAGGGGCCGGACATCACCACCTCCTTCATTCCAAAGGACACAAGGACAAGCAAGGCTGGAAGTTGGGTTGCTGGGAAAAGGCAATCTTATTTCACCTACTGTCTACCTACGTCTTCTACTATATCTTCAGCGCATAGGAGAACCTTTTCTCACCAGAGGCTGTTGATTTTGGGGCCTGATCAGGATTTCGTGTGCCTTCAAGCCAGAGGACAACAGGACTCCTTGGATCTAACAAAGGTACCGTCACTTTGCACAATAGGCATAGTGATAGACTCCCTTTCTTATAAGGACTTTTGCAACCAACTAAGCTTTTGGACCATCAGTTTTGCTGATTGTAAACCAATAAATCCTTTTGGATCACCCCATTTTGAGTCCAACACTCATTCTTATAGAGATCCAGGGCTTTCCTGCATGTGGGAAGACCTTAACTCTATTTCCAGGGTCAAAGCTTGCTTTTGTCCAACCTTTAAAGCCTTTTTTAGACCCTGGGGACGGAAGAAGTGACCATATACAATACATCACAAGCAGGGCTTATTCCTGCTTATGGAATGGTCCGTCCTCCACGCCACTGAGAAAGCCTATCAAGACACTATTGAATTCAATTGAGGACGCCCATCATTAAAGCCTCTGAAGAAGTCCATAGGACGAAACGGCCTCCCTGCCGGCTTGGGGGAGAGCTCTTGCCGTCAGGCAACCCCCCCCCCCCTTCCTGCTTCGCTCACCACGGTGAGACGAGCAAGGGGCAGCTTTTCCCTCCGCTGCACTGCCAGCCTTCACATATCTACAGACGCTCACTAGAATCCATCCAAACTACGAAGACCACAAGTCCCTGCGGCTCACCATTACAGTGACGTCGCACTACAAACAAGCGTCTCTTTCAGACTACAAAGACCAGCGTACCTTGCGGTTCGGGCACAAACGAACCGACGCATGCGCACTGCATGCCCAAGGTCACGATAGCGAACTTTGAGTCTTCAATCCGCTACGGACTCTTTGGCTTATCCCTGTTGCATCCAGTACAGACTGAGTGACTTTCGCCACAACAGGGATAGGATTTGTGAGAGGATATACGTTTTTTCTCACCTCTTTGATACCTAACTATGATTTATTGTACTTATATCGTTGACTATGACTGATGACTATTCTTTAAAAATGTGTAGAACTGAGATGTAACTTCTCAATGAGAATTTAACCATTGTGTAGATATCACTGTACTATTGCTTGCTATATGATTCCATTGTGATATTTTTGTACTACAACTGCATACCAGTGAATACAAAATATTTTTGACACCTGTTGTATAATTTGTCACCTATATTCTAGACACATTTGTCACCTGATCTGCTTTTGCATATATTAAGGTGTAGCCCCCTGTTTGTTTATAAGCTATTTCTATGATCAAGCAGAAATCTGAACCATTGCCTCCCAGAATCCTAGTCCAACACTGGCTCTCATACCTATCATGCACTCAAAGGCCTAATCTGTAAATCCAAACCAGAACAGGATAATGAATTCCAAGGAACACTGGTGAATCAATACTCAGTAAGTTCCATTGATTCAACAAAACTACTCTAATTGGGATTAAGGATTCTGCATGGACATCTGGTGCCAATCTGTAGCATTACTGCACTGGAGCCATACCAGGTTCAACAGATCTGTTTGCATGCTCTGTATCTGAGCTGCGACAGTGGTGAGAATTAAGTCCAGACTATCCAGTCAGGTTGAATCCATTGCAACTCTGTTGGACAGTCACCCTTAACTGGACTGCTGTCATAGTGCTCCACAGAGTTCCCAGCCATTCACTGAGCACCTTTGTTGTCATCAGCAAAGATGCCCATATGACTAGCAAGAAGGAGGGGGGAGGCAACAGGGATGATGTGAACCCAACACACTTGTGGAGCGCAGGGAGAAGGGAGCAGCAGCACCTGGGTGTGTGGACAGTAGATCAGTTCTAATTTGCTGAAATTACCCTAATGCAGTTTTATCCTATATCAGCAATCGTCCGGATGTCCAAGGGCAACATCTGATCAAAACCAGAGTATAGATAAGCCCTAAACATTGATAAAAACAAGTTCCCATTGATTCAGTAGACTACTGTAGCAAGACTAACAACATAATTTAAGTCTAAATTTCCACCTGCATAATTATTTTACCAGCTTTACACAGCTTTCTCTGTCGGAGCCTGCTTTCCTTGAATGAAACATATCCCCTCCCCCAGCAATCCAGAGCACAGCTGTCATCCCTTCCTCTTCCTGAGCCAACTGGCAGGGTGAATGGAAAGCAGAAGGCTGTGTTGGGCTGACGGCTTCCAAGCCTTACTAAACAAGCTGCCCTGGCTACCCAAAGGTCACTGTCAATACTGTAGACAGTCGGTGTTTCAACACGGGTGACAGCACACCAGGACACAAAGAAGGAAGGCTGAAACCGACAGGGTGTAATTAGGTTACTGGGAAGGTATTTTAATTTTGCATATTGATTCTTGAACACTGTTGTCAAATACAATTCATAAACAAGACAGTGAAGAGCTTCCTAAAAATATAGCATTTTGTATCTTAAATGGTTTGTATATAGCAAAGTAATATGCATAGAAGATTCTCAAAATTAGCAAAGTACAAAAGCTAATCGCATGTTTGTACATGAAAGAAAAATGATAGTGAGCAATGCTTTTGCTTGACACCCCAGTTCTATGCCTGGTGCAATTTTCAAAAGGTAAAAGTTCCCACTTGAAATTACTTCTAGTTGTGTCCGACTCTGGGGGTTGGTGCTCATCTCCATTTCTAAGTCAAAGAGCCGGCGTTGTCCATAGACACCTCCCAGGTCATGTGGCTAGCATGCCTGCATGGAACATCATTAACTTCCCACAGGAGCGGAACCTATTGATCTATTCACATTTGCATGTTTTCGAACAGCTAGGCTGGCAGAAGCTGGGCCTAGCAGCAGGAGCTCACCCTGCTCCCTGGATTCAAACTGCCAAGCTTTCGGTCAGCAAGTTCAGCAGCTCAGCAATTTAACCTGCTGCGCCACCAGGGTTATGCAAAAACCATACTGCACAAGCTAAAGAAAAGAGTACTGAGAAAGTTTTCTTTTTCAGGGAGTGTAGACTACGCACATTTCTTTCCTTGACTCTCTTATAAACTTCTACAGGGACAGACATAGCGGGTCTGATTAATTACCCATCCTGCTTGTTATCACCTCCAGAACAGCGGCTTATTTTGGAAACTTCAGACAGTTTTAATAGGACAAGGCATAAGGGAAGAACACGGTTCTCCATATCTTAGTTCGGAGACAGCAATGTATTAGAGAACACAGGACAAGATCAACTTGTTTCCTCTACGTTTGCATTTTATTAACCACAGATAATGCCAAGCCAGTTTGTAAATCGAGTTATAATTAGTTACAGCTTGGGTTTTACATCAGATGTAACACCAACCAAAATTAGCTCTGAAACAGAAAAAGAGTAAAGAATGTCAATGGAGGGAGTGGGGAAATGCACAAGCCAGCAAAGTGCAACTGAGCATAAAAGCCTTGGAAACTAAGGGACATCTGTAGAAGGATAAAAAAAACCTCTTTCCTAAAAATGAGACACCAAAAGAGCCTTGGAAACTAGAGGGCATCTGTTATAGGATAAATAACTTGTTTCCTGAAAACAAGATGCCAACAGTGACAAGAGTGCTGAAACTTGGCAGAGGTTTCCTCCTGTGGAAAAGGACACAGCATTTTTGTCTCTGTATTTACCATCTTGTTCCCTATTGACTGGAGCCCCCAGTGGTGCAATGGGTCAAACCCTTGTGCCGGCAGGACTGATGACTGTCAGCAGTTCAAATCCAGGGAGAGTGGGTTGATCTCCCTCAGTCAGTTCCTATTGACTAATGACCCAATAAGATTCATAGGGTTCTTAAAGGCAAAAATGCTTAGCAGTGGTTGGTCATTGCTTTTCTCTGAAATATAGCCCATTTGGATACTAATATGAATCATAATGTAAACATCTGATAAGCAGGATGTATTTCCATTCACTGGACCAAATTTGGCACAAATACTCAATATGCCCAAATCTGAATACTGGTGGGATTTTGTCATTTGAGAGTTGTAGTTGTTGGGATTGAATAGTTAACCTATTAAATCCCAGCAATCCCATTCAAAGAGTTTTCCGAACTCCACCAACAATGCAATTGGACCAAACTTGGCACACAGAACTCCCATGACCAACAGGAAATCCTGGAAGGGTTTTGGTAGGTACTGACCCTGAGTTTTGGAGTTGTAATTCACCTACCTCCCGAGAGCACTGTGGCCTCAAACAGTGATGGATCTGGACCAAACTTGGCACAGATCCTCAATATGCCCAAATGTGAACACTGGTGGAGTTTGGGGAAAATAGATCTTGACATTTGGGAATTGTAGTTGCTGGGATTTATAGTTCACCTAAAATCAAAGAGCATTCTGAGCCCAACCAACAATAGAATTGGGCCAAACTTCCCACATAGAAACCCCATGACCAAAAGAAAATACTGTGAATACTCAATATGCCCAAATGTGAACACTGGTGGAGTTTAGGGGAAATAGACCTTGACATTTGGGAGTTGTAGTTGCTAGGATTTATTGTTCACCTACAATCAAGGCACTGAATATTGTAATCCACTCTGAGTCCCTTTGGGGAGATAAAGTGGAATATAACTAAAGTGTGACATTATTATTATTATTATTATTTTACTGACACAAAAATACAGTATGTCACAGCAAATGAGATATATATGGTGGATTTCGTATCACAAAATCACATGTTGAACACTTCCCAAGCGTCTAGGACTGTGTGATGTATTTTCGAATGATGTGCGCAGATCCAAGTAAGGTGGCCTTTTGCAGTTGACAAATTGTGATTTTGTCAATGTTTGTTGTTTCGAAATGCCGGCTGAGATCTTTTGGCACGGCACCCAGTGTGCCAACTACCATTGGGACCACCTGTACTGGTTTATGCCAGAGAACTTTGCAGTTCGAT